>CM077822.1:17278442-17889989 GCA_039720395.1 Liquidambar formosana
CATTAGAGCTAACCCAAGGAAGGGTCAATTAACCAACTTGAACCACATCGAGCCATTTTAATCCCGAGCCATTGACTTACCAAATTGACACTAAAAATACCTCTTATGCATCCATATGAACTCCAATTGACAATTTGGAGATCATTCCAAGGTCAAATGAAAAGTTTGGGACTTAAAAGACGATTATGCCCCTCAAGTCACAAAAGCTCTTATTATCCCTCAAGATCAACTCCAATTTGAATCAAAATTCATATCCATTGTCCTTGTGACTCTAGAAAACTAATGCAAGTAACTAGACTCAAAAACAAAACAAAAACATGCATGAAATGATGAGCCCTAGTAAGGTGGTGCAAAAATGGGGTGTGACAAAGGTAATTACCCTATTTGCAAAATTTCTTCTTGCCATAGCCAAAATAATCACCCCACATTTGTGGGGTAATTGCACCTACCATATCCCACTTTCTATGTGTCTTGTACCTGCTAAGTTACTTGCAAATTGCATGCAATATCCACCAAAAATACCAACAAACTAATCCAATTTTCAACCGAGCAATTATCATACTTACAAATATGCTTTCAAATGCTCAAAATATGACAACAATGACAATGAACAAATCTGAACAGAATTAAAATGAGGTCTAAAATCACCCATAAGTCATGTGAATAACACGAATCATGAACTAATAAAAACCTTAATTCAACCCTATATGCAATTACTCAATTATTATGTATAAAAACTAGCAAAAAAACATAATAGAACTCATAAAAACCTCCAATAACATTAATAAGCATGATAACAAGGAAAACTCTAACCAAAAAGTTAATATTTTATGTAAAATATGCAAAAGGGCCTTCCTACAATGAGCTTTCTTAAGTGAAACTATCCTAAGATAATTTCACGCGAAAACCTCATCATGGGGAGGTGCAATCATCATATCCTATGTAAAATATACATACTAGAGCACAATAGAAGTGATTTCATGCTTAAACACATCACAGAAAGCTATCATACAAAACCATATATGACAAAAAAGGATAATTATCCTCCGAAAAAGATAACGTCTCCGAAACCCTAAGAAATCAACTACATGCATGCAACAAACACCATAGTTATTCTATATGTATCACATATATAACAACCATGAAGAAAAATCAAAAGAAAACTCTAACCTAATATGCTACATGAAACTTACCCAAAATGAGGATAATAAAAACCCTATAATCACAACTATGCATTAAATTACATGAAATAACCCTAAATCATGCAAAATTAATCATGGATGATATTTAAATTATGTATATTAACTAATAGAAGCATTAACACATGATAAAAATTCAAACTTTAACATGCAATAGAGCTATTCTAATCAAAACCCTAAGTTCAGCACTATAGAGAGGACAATAGAAACCCTAGGATCCCAACTATGCATTAAATCATATGAGATAACCCTCTAGCGTGCAAAACTAATCATGAATAACATTTTAATCATATATATATTAACTAATAGAAGTATCAACACATGATAAAAATTTAGGCTTTAACATGCAATGGAGCTATTCTAAGCAAAACCCTAATTTCAGCATAAAGGAGATAGAGGTATACCTTAAGTTAAGCTCTCTTGTTGCTGTAGAGACCCCTTTGGTCTCTCGTGAATGACTTGAAATACACTCCTTCAAGCCTCCACACAAACCCTAGCCCTCCTTTAGAAGTCTCTCTCTCTACCTCTCTTTCAGAAATTAGGTTAAATGCATAAAAATGGCTCTAGTTACCTCTCCCTAATGCTGAAACATAATGGGGTATTTATGGGGTTTGAGTGGAATAAACCAATGGTTGGGATTAAAACCCTAAATATCAATCCAAGGGTCATTAGAAACTCTCTTGGGGCTCAAGATACTCAAATAGGGCTAGAAATAAGATAGAATAGCGGTTGAAGGCGAAAAAATCAGTCAGAATAGGAAAGAGAACGAAAAACCCTAAAAAATGCCGGAGTCCCTCAGCTAACCATCTAGGGCTAGGCGGCTAGTCGCCTGGGCCCAAAAGCTAAATCAACTCCGATTTTGATGAAACGAAAGCCAAAATGATTGTGTTTTGAAAAGGAATATAATTTAAGACATTTTAGGGAAAAAAATCCGTAGCTATGGCTGCATGGTTAGGTTTTACAAAGGCGGCTAACCACTATACACCACTGTCACTAAGCTTAGGTATGCACACAGGGTCGCACTGAATGCTTGCCAATTCAAAATTCAACCTTCTAAAACATCTTTAGAATGAAATTAAGACTAATTAAAGTCAAATGAGTGGGAATTAAGTGAAAAACAAGAGCCGATTTGAGCCAACCCGAAGTGGGTCTCTTAACCAACCTGAACCGTATTGAGCCATTTTAATCCCAAACCATCAATTCATCAAATTAAACCCATTAATATCTCACATGTATTAATATGAACTCCAATTGACAACTCAGAGATCATTTTGAGGTCAAATGGAAAGTTCACAACTTAAAAGACGATTATGCCCCTTAAGTCGCAAAAACTCTTATTAACCCTCAAAATCAACTCCAAATTGAATCAAAATTCATACCTATTATCTTTAAGACCCTAGAAACTCAATGCAAAAAATGAGACTCAAAAAGGAAACAAAAAGACACATGAAATGACAAACCCTAGCTAAGGTGACAAAAATGGGGTGTAACAAACACCATATAATAAAAGTGTTGAAATTTATTTCACAAATTGAAAATAAAAAGTAAAATATTATTTCACATAGTTATGGAATTAATTAAAATTTATTCTCTTTTTCTCCTAAAATTCATCCTCACTTTTGTTAAGTATGTGTTTTGTAATATTATCGAATTAGTTCTATTTGATTATCGGATTGGACAATTGTTTAAGTCAAATTAATGTTGGACCCTATACGTCTTTTCCCAAATGGGCACAACTATTGATGCATGTATAATATCATGCATTTAAAAGACATATAAAGAAGCATTTGTTGATGTGGCTAGGCTATTACTATTGCCCAAGAACTTAAATATCGATATCGATGGATATATCGAGGGTCCAAAAACATGGATATATCAGATATATTGAAAATGTCAATATCAATTCAGAGATACGACGGATATTGTTAATTAAACACGTATATTTTCAGTGGAACTTTGGGAACAATTATTAGACTCTAATAAACAGTTTAGAAGCAAAATATTACAATTTAAATGTATATTAGACAAGTATATATTGTGTAGGGTATAAAAATTATGCCACATTGAGCAATAGAATTAATATTTTAACAAAGTAAATGAAAGTTATTACTTCATAACACTAATTTAAGCCATTAGTATAATTGAAATAGTTATATAAATCAATACTAAAAGAGTAAGAGATGCTAATTTTGATGCAATAACAAGAAAATGAATATCACGATATCTTTGATATATATCCTCGATATAGTGGATATATCTCAATATATTTAATATATCGTTGATACCATGTGAAAGAAAGAAGATATTATGAATATATCGAGATATATTGAGATTTTATCAATAGAGTAATGATACATAGGACCATTATTAGAGGACCAAAACATAATACCATTGATTTGGCTGAATCTAATTAGTCAGTAGTATTAACACCATTAGTAGCTAAAAAAGAACTTAATATGGAAAGCCCTCAATTCCTGATTTAGATAAATGTTCCCAAAATTTAGATAAACGGGATTATAAGGGGTTTCCTCAAAATTACTATGATCTTCGCCTTTCTTTTAGCAATTCCCAAAAAGAATCATCAACCAAAGTTTCAAGATACCTACTGCATTCGAGTTCGATGAAATATTTAGATAATTAACCATGACACATCATACAAAATCACAAATTAAATCAATGCAAAATATTCAGATAATTAACAATGACACATCATACAAAATATACATTAAGATAATACCATAAACTCAACCATTATCATAACAAATCAGATAAATTGGGAGTTTTATCATACAACAATGGGGAGTTCCCCACCTCCATTCCCCCCCCCCCTCCCCTCTTCTCCCAAAAAAAAGAGAAAAAGACAGGAATGTTTTTAGAATCATGAATATTCAGATAATTTGTGATTTTTTTTAAGATAACAGTTGAAATTCCTTTCTCCTGCATTATTTTCCCCTAATTAGTACCATGAATATTCAGATAAATTGGGAATTTTTTTTTTTTTTTGTCAGATAATAATGTGACTATGAATATTCGAATAATTTGTGATTTTTTTTAAAGATAACAGTAAGAATTCCTTCTCCCCTGCATTGTTTTCCCCTTATTAGTGCCATGAATATTCAGATAAATTGGGATTTCTTTTTTTCCAGATAACAGTGTAATGTTTTTAAGATAATACTAAATGCAATATGACACTAAAAATGACAAATCAGATAAATTGGGAGTTTTATCATATAACATTGAGAAGATCATAGCAATTTTGAGGAAACCCCCTATAATCCTGTTTATCTAAATTTTGAGAGCATTTATTTGAATTAAAAATTGAGGGCTTCCCATATTAAGTTCTTTTTTAGCTACTAATGGTGTTAATACCACTGATCAATCAGATTCAGCCAAATCAGTGGTATTATATTTTAGTCCTCTAATAGTGGTTCTATGTATCATTACTCATAAGGGGTCCCATTACGTTCCTCCTAGGTCTCTCACTCTCCAGTCTCTCTCAGGTTTGTGGTTGACCTAATATGTTGGAGTATAGAATAATAGAGCTTTGCTAGGTAGCCTACTGGTAAGTTGAATGGCCCAAACTTTTTCCAAATAATTTTTGCAGTCATAGGCTCTTGGTAAGTTAATAATGTGAAGGTGTCAATATATTATTATAATTAAGCCATTAGGACTAGCCTAGTGGTGGTAGTGGTGAGGAAGGGTGGGAAAAAGGGTAGAAGTAGGATAAGTTAAAGTAGTATCCCTTCCAAGGTACCAATATATATATATTATCATAATTTCTTAAAAAAAATAAATAAATAAACACTAAGGAGACAGATATTACAAATTATATTATTATTGTTATTGTTGTGGATAATACTTGCCTGTGCTTTACACTGGTATGGAGGAACTCCTCCTGATCTACATTTATTATTATACATGAGAAAATTACTTTCATGACCTGTTATAAATGTCATCTTATTATTTGACTAGCTCTTGGTTTCAATTTGATCCAACCCATGATCTTGGCTCCTCGATCTTCTCTCCTTGAATGAACTTAAAAAATCCCTTCGGGTATATATATGTCATTATTGAAACAACTCCTTAATATATCTGAAATAACATTGACATCTCTCTATACCAAGATTTGTACCATGATTAGGTGAAATCCTTTTAGACATTTCAACTGTGTAGAAGAATTATTTGATAATTTTGCAAGATCTTGCCCTCTCTTTCCCCTCCCCTTGATAGAAAAATTTGTGCTCCCTCCATTCCATGAAGATAAGCCAAGTTTGACAAAACACAGTTTAAAAAAAGTCATCATTATCTTGACTTGTCATTTATTAAATTCCATATCTCCAAAAATACCCTTTTCTTACATGGTATTAGGTCTTGTGTTGAGAGTAATCATTGAAATAACAAAGGATAATATAGGAAAGTAAAAAAAATTGTGGTTTGACTTTTCAAAATGGACAAATATTTTGGGACACAAAAAGTAGGAAAAATGGCCTAGACGGAGGGAGTAATTAAGCTTTTTTATAAAACTTTTAAATTTGATGCATTAGCAATGCCCTTGATGCTATGTCACCAACGCTAGCACACTCACCCTAGCAAATTTAATTATGCTGTGTACACACAATTAATGTATCAATTACCAAGGGGGAAAAAAAGGACACAGTAGGCAATGCATTGGCCTACCACTAAAACTGTTATATGCTATGAGGAACTCTATCATTGCCTTCAATCCCATGATCCATATCTACAGAGCTCCACAATGATGCAAAAGCATGTTGTCTAGGCATTGGAAGCATCATAGCTTCACTTTCCAGTATTGACACCGAAGCAAAAATGGGTTGTCTAGGCATTGGAAGAGTCACAGCTTCACTCTCTAGAATCGACGATACCGAAGCAAAAATGGGTTCTCTGGGCATTGGGATAGTTACAACTTCACTCTCCAGCATTAACACCATAGCCGACATGGTTGGCCTACAAGTTGCAAAATCTTGTACGCACAACATCCCTACTTGTATGCATCACAACACTTCATTTCGAGAACATGAATTGCTAATGGATGAATCAATGAGCTCCATTGCTTTTCCTTCACTCCATAAATGCCATGTGTCACACCCCATTTTTGCACCACCTTACTAGGGCTCATCAGTTCATGCATGTTTTTGTTTTGTTTTGGAGTCTAGTCACTTGCATTAGTTTTCTAGAGTCACAAGGACAATGGATATGAATTTTGGTTTAATTCGTAGTTGATCTTGAGGGATAATAAGAGCTTTTGTGACTTGAGGGGTATAATCGTCCTTTAAGTCCCAAACTTTTCATTTGACCTTAAAATGATCTCCAAATAATCAATTGGAGTTCATATAGATGCATAGGAGGTATTTCTAGGTTCAATTTGATGAATCAATGGCTCGGGATTAAAATGGCTCGATGTAGTTCAAGTTAGTTAATTGACCCTTCTTTGGGTTAACTCTAATTGACTCACAATTACCAACCAAATATTTTCAAATTAACTTTAATTAGTCATCATTTTATCCCCAAAAGTGTTTTATAAAGTTTAATTTTGATATAGAAAGCATTTGGTTTGATCCTATGTGCATACCTATGCTTAGCAAAGGTAGAGCATAGCGGTTAACAACCTTTGTCAAACCTAACCATGCCCCCATGGTTAGTGGTTTTCACCCTAAAGTGTTCAAAAATGTATTTCTCATCGAAACATTGTCGTTTTGGCTTTTGTTTCATCAAAATCGGACTTAATTTGCCCCCTGAAACACTTCTAGAAGGGAAAGGAGGCAAAATAGGCAAAAAATCCGAAGTGGGCTCAGGTGACCACCCAGCCCTGGGTGGTTAGCCGCCTGGGACCAGGTGGCTAGCCGCCCAAGCCCTGGTGGTCACCCGAGACCACTTTCCTATTTTCACTCTAACTCCTTGCTGAAGCGGACTCTTGCCTATTTTGACGTATTTGGGCTCTTTTGGACGAGTTTCCTTCTAATTTTTGGTAACTCCTGAGTTACTTAAGCCCCAAGGGGGTCTCTAATAGCCCTTGGATTAATTCTTAGGGTTTTAATCCCAACCATTGGTTAATCCTAATTGAAGTCTATAAATACCCCCTATGCTTCAGCACAAGGGGAGCGACTTTATGCATTAAAACCTGAGTGTTTAGGAGAGAATAAGAGAAAGAGACTTGAAGGAGAGCTAGAGGACCTGCTGTAGTCTTGAAGGGAGCTTGATTCAAGTCATCCACAAGCCAAGAGGAGAGTCTCTACAGCAGCAAGGAAGCTTTCCTAAGGTATTCTTCCCTTCTATTCTAGCTTAAACTAGGACTTTCTTATAGAATAGGCTTATTGCATGCTAAAGATAGCTTTTTTATCATGTATTAATACTTTAACTAGTTAATATACATGAAATACTTGCTGTTCATGATGAGTTTAGCATGCTTTAGGACTGTTTCATAAGTTTTTAAGCATAGTTGTGATTCTAGGGCTGCTGTTGTCCTTGTTTTAGAATAGTGTTATTGCATTTTAAAGTTAGGATTTTTATCATGTTCTATTGCTTTAGTTAGTTAATATGCATGATTTAAGTTCTGTTTAATGTGAGTTTAGCATGTTTAGAGATTATTTTGTGTGTTTTCAAGCATGTTTGTGAGTTTAGGGTTTTTAGTGTCCTTGTTTTAGGTTAGTTTCATATAGCATGTTAGTATAGGGTTTCTTATCTATTTTCTTCATAGTTGCTGTATATGTTTTACATATAGAATAACTATGATAGTTTTTGCATTCATATAGGTCATTCTAGGGTTTTTTATGCATGATATGGTATTAGGATTGTATTAGAGCTTATTATTGTTCGCTGTTTTTGCTGTTAGCATGATTAGTGGATGAATTTAGGCCATAATACTATTCTGTCCAGATTTGCATGTTAGTGTTTTTGCATGGTTTTAAGCACGTGTAAGGGTGCAAATAGGTGTGGTAATTGTCCTATGGCAAATGGGGCTGCCATTGCTTGAAATTGCTAATGCTTAGAGCTATTGCGCTCAGGTAAATGGGTTTGAAGGTGCCCCAATTCACTTTTCCTTTCTTGTCTTCTCTCTTCTCCCTCCTAGGGTTAGTTCTTAATATGAGTTTATGGTCTTAATCAAAGATTTCCCTCAATAATTAAATTCTGGTTTTTTATCAAAGTGTCCATTTTGTGGAATTCTTTCTAAAGTCAAACTTGGTTTATTCAATTCTCTTTCAAATAAGGAAACCTAGGGTTTTTACCATAGGTTTATCTTAGGATTTAACCCTAATTCTAATCGAACTACGTGGACTTTGATCCATGTATTTCGTTGCATGGTACGTAGGCGCTCTTCGTGAGGCTCAAGTCCGTTCTAGGATCCAAGTATCCTAGGTTTCTTTTCTCTTTTCTTTATTTTCTGTTTTATCTTGCTTATTATGCATGGATGATTGGGTGGAATATATGATATGCATGCTGTCTTGTGATGATATTTGCTGATTTTTGTATGGAAAAGATCTTAATTTAGCCCAAATAAACCGAGAGATCGAAAAGGTGACATGGGTGCCTATAGGCTTTGCCTAGAACCTTTCCATGCCATAACTTAGCCTCCGAATCCCCGATTTTTTTGGTTTTAAAAAGACTGTTTTTGCCTTTTCTTTTCAAATATGGAGTCATTCAAATTGTTTTCTTAAAACAAAACTATTTTTAAGATTTTCCTTATTTCCTTTAAAAAATAAGGTGGTGACTCCTTTTGTTTTTAGTTAATATGCATGATAATCTTTTCACCAAACCCTTGTGGGCCCAATTTCTGGAGTTCACACCATGCCTAAAATTATAGGATTTTAATTTTGTCCTTACATTCCCTAATCGCTGGTTTAATAATTGGGAAAAAGTTGATAACATTATGAATGGACTTACGTATCCAATAAGATTCTGAAAACCGGTGTTCCTCCTACCACTCACAATCTCCAGTAGCAATACCCCAAAGCTATACACATCAGACTTTATAGAAAATATACCTTCCACATACTCGGGAGATATATAGCCACTGCATTTAATGAAAACAAGTTGATTTCCATATTAAATCAAGTTGATAGTAAAGGTAAATTAAAGATGGTTTATCTATGTTTATGCAAATTAACATCTGATACTTACAATGTCCCAACAACTCGATTTGTATTTGCTTCATTTTAGTTGCCTCCAAATATTCTGGCTATGCCAAAGTTTGAAATTTTTGGGTTCATCTCATTATCTAACAAAATGTTACTAGCCTTTAGGTCTCGATGGATAATTTTAAGCCTTGAATCACGATGTATATAAAGGATTCCTCGTGCAATCCCCTCAATAATTGTAAAGCATCTCTTCCCGATATAGGACAAGTCACCCTTACTTGTCGCCTTGGCCATTGGCCATTACTGGATCATCAAAAGGTTGCACACAAAGCAGAGGGAAAAGCAGAGGGCACCTAACTAGAAAGTAGAAGGCATCTAACTAGATTTGATTTGTCGAACATGCCAAATCTAGTTAGTTTCTTAACTAGATTTGCTTATTTTTTCCGGGTGTTTATTTTGTTTATTCCTTTCTTATTTTATTGCTTTCCCCTATTTTATTGCTTTCCTAATTTTAGTAGAATTCTTTTCCTAGTTTACTTAGAATTCAAGTATTAATCTCTTTAAATAGGCTTGTAGCCCTATGGACAAGGATTAACTTTTTATCAATAATATTTCTTTGAGAGTTTTCTCTGTGGCTTTTGTTACTTCTTATGGATTCGAGTTCTTTCTCGTGGATTCGAGAACCTAGGCAATTGACGTTTGTCATAGTCATATCATTCCAGTTTTCCACTGCGTCAGTTGGTATCAGAGCGAGGATTCACCTGGCTTCGATGGCTAACCAAGGAGTTGGAGGACACACCCCTACTGGCAGTGATCGTGGGGAGGTTGCTTTGTGGGAAGCATTGGATATACTATGCGTTAACCAACAATTGAAGATGGATGAGTTACGTCAAGAAATAAATGGGTAATTTGTTGAATTGCATAACATGATCGCTGGGTTGAATCTCAATGCTGACAACAGACAACTAAATGTTAACAGGAGGTGTGCCAATGGATTTCCCAGAGGCCAACCCGTTAACCAAAATTCTTTTGGGCGTCATGTTCATTATCATACAGATAGCGAAGGTAAGATGAGGAGTTTGATGACGATTATATTCCAAATCAATTGGGAAGGCGGCAAAGAAATTTTAATGATGGAAACGGTATGAATCAACCAATAGGGAGACAATTAAATTTCGATGAGTATCGGTTAAAGGCAGACATACTACCCTTCAATGGAAATCTTCACATCGATGATTTCTTTGATTGGTTATCAAAGGTAGAGCACTTCTTTAGCATGATGGAGATTCTTGAGGATCGTATGGTGAAATTGGTGGCTTATAAACTGAAAAGTGGTGCCGCAATTTGGTGGGATCAACTTCAGATTAATCAACATCGACAAGGGAAAACGCCTTTGAGGACTTGGAGGCGAATGTGACAACTCCTTAGAGGTAAATATTTAAAGCCTGATTATGAGCAATATTTGTTCTAAGCCTACGAAAATGGTACTCAGGTATCCAAATCTATATTTGATTACTATGTTGAATTTTCTAAATTATCCGCGAGAAATAATTTGAATGAGACAGATGGTCAGAGAGTTGCGCGGTATCTTAACGAGTTGAAGCCATCAATTCGTGGTAAAATTGGGTTGCAAATATTAAGGACAATGGAGGAAGCCCATAATTTAGCATTGAAGGCTGAACTCATGGAGCATAGGCCGACGTACTCAGGGTATCGTAGGAACACTGGGGAAGCATCTAGTAATAGTGTAGACAAAGGCAAAGGTCCTTAAACTCCTGTGCCTACAACTCAAGGGAGGTCACAAGGAGAATCAGCCTGAAGCAGTGGTAGTACCGAACAACAGCAGAGTACTCAAGCTCACCACAATATCCCAATTAGTCCTGATCCTTATCCTAGGTCTGTGCCAGATAAGTGTTATAGGTATGGTAAGCCTGGGCATCGTTTCAATACCTGTCCTAATCGTAGACCTGTTAATTTTGTGGAAGAGGGTAATGAAGAGATATATGAAGATCAAATTGAAGGTGAGGATGAATTATATGACGGTGTCAATGAAGTTGAGGGGGTAGAGCAAGTTAATTGTGTAGTTCAGTGTGTACTCTATGCGCCAAAACAGGAGGACCTTACCCAATGTCACAATATTTTTCGTTCTTATTGTATTATCAATCAAAAACTGTGTGACTTGATCATTGATAGTGGGAGTTACGAGAACTTCGTAGCTAGAAGGTTGGTGGACTGTTTGAAACTTCCGATAGAGTTGCACCCATTCCCATATACCATCGGTTGGATTCAAAAAGGACCTATTGTGAAGGTAACTCAAATTTGTCGCGTTCCAATTTCTATAGGCAAGCATTATAAATCTGAAATTCTATGTGATGTAGTTGATATGGATGCTAGCTATATTTTATTGGGTCGACTATGGCAATTTGATGTTGATGCTACTCATAGAGGTAGAGATAATAAGTATTCTTTTGTATGGGAATCAAAGAAAATTGCCATGGTTCTAGCAAAACAGAATCCAATTATAAATGAACCTCTTAAAACAGAGGGGCAATCTTTTCTAACCATGAGCAGGTCCAAAGCTGAGTTTATGGCTGACACTAAAGAATTGAATAATGTGTATGTCGTAATGGTAAAAGAAGTGGTAGAAGAGAAGAAATCCCAGCAAGCAATTATTTCAGGCAAAATTCAACCATTGTTGGAGGAATTCAAGGAGTTGATTTCAGAGGATTTGCCTAATAAATTGCCACCTATGCGAGATATTCAACATCATATTAATTTAATACCTAGGGCAAGTCTACCGAAGTTGCCGCATTATCGAATGAGTCCAAAGGAGAATGAGATCTTGAGGGAGAAAATTGAAGATTTGTTACAAAAAGGTTTTATTCGAGAAAGCATGAGTCATTGTGCAATTCCAGCATTGTTGACACCAAAGAAGGACGAGAGCTAGTAGATGTGCATTGATAGCAAGGCCATCAACAAGATTACTGTAAAGTATAGATTTCCTATTCCGCAGCTTGATGACATGCTAGATATACTCGAGGGGTCAAGTTGTCAACAAAAATCGACTTGCGTAGTGAGTACCATCAAATTCGCATTCGTCCTGGAGATGAGTGGAAGACTGCATTCAAGAGCAAGGATGGATTGTACGAGTGGTTAGTCATGCTATTTGGGCTATCCAATGCACCAAGTACCTTTATGCGAGTCATGAATCAAATCTTGAGGCCTTTTGTGGAAAAGTTTGTTGTTGTTTATTTTGATGACATTCTTATTTATAGTAAAACTGAAGTTGAGCATATTGGGCAATTAAAGGTGGTGTTGACTGTGCTGTGAGAAAATCAATTATTTATTAACTTCAAGAAGTGCACTTTTATGACGAATAGCCTACTATTCCTGGGTTATGTGGTGAGTGCAGATAGAATTCATGTAGATGAAGACAAAGTTCACACAATTAAAGAGTGGCCTACACCAAAGACCGTGACTGAGGAAGGAGTTTTCATGGTCTGGCTACTTTCTATTTTCGCTTCATAAGGAATTTTAGTACTATTACTGCACCAATTACTGAGTGCTTGAAGAAAGGAAAATTCCTATGGGGTGAGGAAGCTAAACAGAATTTTGCTTTAATCAAAGAAAAATTATGTACAGCACCTGTGCTAGTGTTACCAAGTTTTGAGAAAATTTTTGAAGTAGAGTGTGATGCTAGTGGAGTTGGCATTGGAGCTATTCTATCACAAGAGAATCGTCCTATGGCATTCTTTAGTGAAAATTTGAATGACGCGAGACAAAAGTGGAGTACCTATGATCAAGAATTCTATACTGTGGTTCGAGCTTTGAAGAATTGGGAACATTATCTTATACAAAGGGAGTTTGTGCTGTACTCAGATCACCAAGCATTAAAATTCATCAATAGTCAGAAGAAGCTTGACAGTATGCATGTGAGATGGACTACTTTTCTACAAAAATTTCCTTTTGTTATTAAGCATAAATCTGGGGTTATGAATCATGTTGCCGATGCTTTGAGTCGTCCTGCTACTTTGCTTGTTACATTGGCACATGAAATTGTTGGGTTTGACTATCTGAAAGAGCTTTATAAGGATGATGAAGATTTTAGAGAAATTTGGGCTAAGTGCATTGATAAACAACCTGTCAATGACTTTAGCTTGAATAATGGATTTTTGTTTAAAGGAAATTGTTTGTGCATCCCAAAGACTTCATTGAGGGAAAAACTAATCTAAAACTTTCATGGTGGAGGATTGAGTGGGCACCTTGGAAGAGACAATTAATTGTGAAATTTCATCAAAGAAAGAGCTCGTCAAAATTTTGGGAGAGATCCAATCATAGCATCAAGTTGATAATTTATCAATTGATCTTCTTAATATTTACAAGTTAGGACAAATTGATTTTATTGGGGTCGAAAAATTTAATTTTATTATTAGTCCTTACTTGATCGATGTCATTAATCAATTAAAGGCTACACAGACAATGGTTCCAGTAAAAAATATTTTAGAGTGAAAATTTCAAAGGAGGATGAAACAATTGAAGTACTCGAAGTATCTTTTTGTTTGGAATGGAAGACTTCAAGCTCATGCAACAAACTCAAGGATGAGTTGTTTTCAAGTGGAGGGGACTGATATAGGACAAGTCACCCTTTCTTGTCGCCTTGGCCATTGGCCATTGCTAGATCATCAAAAGGTTGCACACAAAGCAGAGGGCACTTAACTAGAAAGCAAAGGGCATCTAACTAAATTTGATTTGTCGGACATGCCAAATCTAGTTAGTTTCTTAACTAGATTTGCTTATTTTATCCGGGTGTTTATTTTGTTTATTCCTTTCCTATTTTATTGCTTTCCCCTATTTTATTGCTTTCCTAAGTTTAGTAGAATTCTTTTGCCTAGTTTAGTAGAATTCCTTTTCCTAGTTTACTTAGAGTTCAAGTATTAGTCTCTTTAAATAGGCTTGTAGAACTATGGGCAAGGATTAACTTTTCATCAATAATATTTCTTTGAGAGTTTTCTCTATGGTTTTTGTTACTTCTCGTGGATTCGAATTCTTTCTCGTGGATTCGAGAACCTAGGCTATTGACGTTTGTCATATTCATATCACTCTAGTTTTTTGCTGCGTCACTTCCAGTCTAGTTGCTCTTTCTTGGCAGGGTCTACCAGTATGTTCATCATTATTTGCAAATAAATATCAATACCAATTCCTTGTATTGAGCAGTTAATTTGAAATGAGGCACTAACTTATAAAAGCCATAATTTGGGTGAAAAAAACATACCAAAAAGAAAACAATCCAAGCTTTTATTGGGCATGTATTCATAAAGCAACATTTTTTCTTCCCCTTGAATGCACCAGCCCAAAAGTTTAACAAGATTTCTGTGTTGTAATTTGGCAATTAGTGTAATCTCATTCTTAAGCTCCTCTACACCTTGTCCAGACTTTCTTGAAAGCCTCTTTACAGCTATGTCTTGTCCCCCTGGTTAGCAAAATATTTCCATCTCAGATTAGGGTTTCCTTGCTCTATATTAAGGTTATTAATTAAGGCATATATGAAACATATATTTCAGCATCTCTCCTGCTATCGATTCATATATCATTCAGAGATTTATTTCTACAGAAGAAGAAAAACCCTAGTTTCGATTCTAGGATTCAGCCTTACATGAGTCTTCAAGAGGCTTTAAGCCACAACATGATAATCTTTATATTGAGTTTGTGAGATCCAAAGAATCAGATTGGTGAACTTTGGGAGGATTTTGGGAGTGAAGAATCACAGATTTCAAAGTGGAGCGAGACGAAGTTTCATTTGTGATTAATAAATTTTGAAGAGGTACGAAAATTTGATCCAGTGATTGAGCACAAGACGCTGCGAATAGGGGCTGCAGAGTAGGAATACGTGTTGGTCAGTAGATAACATTGTCAAGTCCTTTAATCGTTTGATTTCATAGGGTATTAATTCTGTAATTCCAGAATTTCACAATTTGTCTAAAGTAGGAACTCACCTTGTAGACAGGACCAAATCCCCCTTGGCCGAGCTTGTTGTCCTCAAAAAAGTTTTTTGTAGCAACTACAACACAACTGAAATCGAACGACCGTAATCCAGGTCCACTTCCTTCTTGCCCTTCTCCAACAAGATCATCTGGTCCTAAAAAATCTGTCGAGAATTCTATACTTGTGCCCGCACCAAATAGTGGTATATCATTGTCCTTCCTCCATGAATTTGACATGGCTGTAGTTGAAAAATTTTGAAAATAAAATAGAACAGAATCACAGATTCATCACTTTAGAAGTTTATATCAAGAAAAAGTCACATTTTCATATGCTGAACCACAAAATTTGACCTTTTTGCTTTGCTTTTAACCTCCGAAGTATCCAAATGCATACATTAAGGATGATTGTTCCTGCTACCACAATTGGTATTATTACAAGTTTGGATATTTTGCTCCTGCCACCTATAGTTGAAGAAAGACATAAAAGTCACTATATTGCCTAGAATTAAAATCAAGATTAGAGACACTTAATCTTATATAAAACCATTAATTATCATAAGGTTTCGTAATTTACTTTACCTAATTCAGAATCAGCAAGACGGACCTGCAGTGTTGTTCCGCCTTCTGATAATTGCTCAACATCAACCAAATCCCCGCTCCATATCATGCACCCGATTCCGCTATGAAACGTACACGCATTACACGAACAATTCTTCAAACACTTGTCCTTGCACTCCTCCATGTCCGTCGCCACCACTGAATCTGAAAAATCTGGCTACTTCACCTTCTGAACCTCTAAAAACCCGTCTCCTTTCCCCTCATTTACACTACTACTCCTCTCACACTGCAATTGGGTCCCCCTAATACACCCACCTGACCAATTTCCTCTGTTCCATTGGTCCATGTACCTAGGTTCAAACCCTTCAATACAACTGCATATTGGAGAATCTGTCACCCTACAAATCCCAAAAACTCCCACACTTACTGTACATCCCACATTCTTCATCTGGCTGCAACTGCAGCACCCTCCAATCCTTTATCCCATCGTCCCACTGTAGCTGCTCTTCAATTCCATCCCACCCTATTTGAAACCTCAACATATCGGAACTATTCGTTGGAGTGTATGTGAAATACATGTTCCCGTCTCCGTTAACAGGGGAAAGCTTAAAACCATAAAAATAGAGACCTCTCATGCTGGGAACTCCAGTAAATACTTGCCCATTCCAGTGCCCACTTCTCCATCGACGATTCGATTGCTCCCATATAACAATCTGTGGTGATCCGCGAGGGTCAATGCCCATTGAGTAGCTTCCAGGTGAAGGATCGCTGGCAGTTTTCCAAGAAGTGAAAACACGTCTCTCTCCCGTGGAAGTATTCACTGGCACCCTCATGCCAGGTAGATATGTATCTGTTGGATTGTTGAAGCTCTGCCAGTAGGCCTTAAAAGGTTTGCCAATATTTTCTGTGCTTGAAAGGAGGAGGTTTCCAGTATCCATAAGAATTGCCGTTGTGTCGTTTGATACAATTACTGAAACATTAGTCGACCAAACTGAATTCCCATTTCCATCTAAAACGGCCAGATTCCCGTCATTTCCAAATGTTAAAATTCCAGCTGTACGGGAAATTGGTTTCTCCCTGTTAGCAACCCATAAAATTGTTTGTGGAGGAATCTTGTTGAACCATATTCCAACATATCGTAAGGTAGAATTGACGGGGCTGAAGAATCCTAGCACAAAATTCTGGCCGGCCGAGACCACAGTTTCGCCATCTCTTATGAACCGGCCTTGCGTAATTGTATTGGCTGCATTGCAAAACAGAGCAAGGGTACAAAGAATAAATGAGAGTGAGCAAAGAAACATAGGAGTCTCGTGTCTGCAACTAGAGCCCATCTCACAATTTGGACTCTTTCAAGTACGGCAGAATTTTCAAAAGACAGATAAATGGAATTGTGGATATATTTGTAAGAGGGCGTAATAGTCCAAGGATATGTGAACTCAAGGATGCTGCTTTGTCTTGCAGTCCATGGCTCATGTACGACTCTAATGCCAAGTTGACAAGCAGGACTTAGAAACTTGTTTTGCATAATACGCAGACTCATAAATGACATGTGGAATTCCATATTTTTGCAAACCATGTGTTCTCTGTCTAGCAATGACTCACGGACTGTCCTATAGGTTTTTTTCGTTTCTTGTTGACCAGTCCAAATGTCCAATGCAGTTGCTGCATGTCGTATTTATGGTGACAAGTTCCACCATGATGGCCGCCATTGGGGAAAATTAAGTAGGTGAATCTCATGAAAGTCTAATCTCGCATGCCATTTACACCCTCCTGAGGTGGTTCTCTCTTTTATTCCATACAATATCAAACACTCCACCTAGAGGGCTGTTAAGGGGGCTGTTTCAAAATCCTCGTTATTTTGCAATAACTATTTGTATTTTAGTACTTTTTTCTCATTCTTCAACGTTTTGCAAGCATATAAATAATGAGGATTTTGAAACATGGCTAAGTATGATTAGAATAAACCTTGAATAGCTAATTAGTTATTGCAAAATATTGTCCTTTCGTTCGCATTATTACGGTTGGAGATGCTCTAAAAAGGAACACCCCCCAAATAAAAGGTACCTTATTTTTTTGAAATAAAAAATACAGTAGGTTACGCAGAACCTTCTTGAACCATAAAAGTAGTCTCATAAAGCTTTTGTGAACTTTAAAACTAAATAAATGATCCCTTAACTATTAATTGTGACACTTTGCCCCTTTTGCCGAATTTAATGTCATTTTTTTGGGGGGGAAGGGGGATCAATTTTCAATCATATTTAAAATTTTTTCTTCAGATTTAATGCCTAAAATAATTGTAAAAACAATATGGCATGACATGATGTGCTCAAATGATCTATTTCTATCAAATTCAACAACAAAACAAAGGATGGTACAGAGTGTAATAATTTAATAGATTAGTGAATTAATTATTTGTTCAGTTTCAATGATCAAGATGGTTTTGTGAAATTAGATCTATAATTTAAGGGGAATTCATGGAATTTTCCTTTAAAGAAATGTAGACATTGCAAGTTGATGTAACTGCTTTTTCGCTCAATCATGCATGGCTGCTGGAGAGGTTGGCATTCTCACATGGGAAAATAATTATTCCTCGCATAGGGACATCAACACGGACGTTGTGGACTTCCAACCACTATAAATGTGGAATTATGAAATTATCTATTACAGATAGGTCCAGGTATGGTAAATAATTATAATTCAATATAAATGATTACTAACTTACTAATAAATCATTACTAACTTAACTAAGAATGACTACTAATTGTAATCGAATCGTAAATGTTTGCCCCTAACCGGACCTATCTGTAATTCCCTCTCCCGTTTTCTTTTTTCTTTTCTTTTTTTAATTTTTACCTGGTAGAACCTACCATTACTTTTTTATTGCAAAAAGCTACAACAACCCACGACATACGTTTTAGTGTACAATTAAATATTAATGACATTATGAAATAATTGTCGTTAGAGTCACCTCTTGGGGGCCTAAATGGACCTTACCGTTCTTAGGATTTGGACTGTACCGTGTGGAATCAACACTGGAAGGGAATTTTAGGGCCCTGATAATTGGGTTCAAGTTGGATTGAACCCGTGGAAGCCCTAACCAAGCACAGAAATTTTCAAGGGAACGGCTATTGCAACCCCCCATTCTTATTACCCCACCCCCCCATCCTTTAAGTTTTTAAGGTTTTATGCAAAATATAAAATGTTTTTATAAAAACCAGCCATGATGTCCACTAGAAAACATCATTTTGAACAATTTTGTAAAAGAAAGTTTTTCCTAAATCTATCGTTTAAATATACTTTTTAGCCATTTATAACCTTTATTTCATTTTTTGCCAAAAAATCTACCTAAACGATAGATTTTGGAAAAACTTTCTTCTACAAAGTTGTTCAAAATGATGTTTTCTAGTGGACGAAGTGATCGGTTTTTGCAAAAACCTTTTATATTTTTCATGAAATCTTAAAAACCAAAAGGAAAGGGGTAGGCTTATAAGAATGGGGGGTTGCAATAGCCGTTCCCAATTTTCAAAGCTGAGCTTTCGATGTGGTGTTGCATTGAAAAGCTGGCTGTCCATGGATAATTCTGGGAACATCCAAAATAGTTGGAAGAATCAATGTACTCATGTGGCATGGCCTCGTCATGTCATCACCGGTTAAAAAAATTTAATCAAATTTTAAATTTTAAATTTTAAATTCTATATCATCATCGCATTGACTTGTTATGCCACATCTTCATCATTACTGACATCGCATGCTACATAGGTATATTATATACACACGTTTTGTCAGTAGAATTTTCTTAAGGGGGAATTTTAGATTGGTTGGGCTAGGGGACAATAATTACAGTTAGTAGTCATTGTTAATTAAGTTAGTAGATATTTACTAAGAAGTTAGTAGCATTATGCACTTAACTGTAATTATTTTCACATAACCCGATCAATCTAAAATCCCTCCTTTTCTTAATCGTAACGGCATGCAGCATTTCAAGAATATGATTTGGGTGAGCTTGTCTTATTATTAAAAGTAGTGTAACTTTACAATAGAGGCCAAACGGGAATCGTATCTATGAGAGGGGCATTGAAGGAGAGGGCTCAAATGATAAATAAGTGGCATTTATAGGGTAGCCCTATCTTTAGAAAATGGAAAAAAAAAATTAAAAAGAAAAGTAGGACTTCCCACTAACTATTTTTAGGGGGAATTACAAATAGGTCGAGTTATGGGTAAATACTTATTTTTAGTAGTCATTGTTAATTAAGTTGGTAGTCATTTACTGAAAAGTAACCCGACCAATCTAAAATTCGCCCTTATTTTTAAGGGGCAGCTGGAGCCACATGCAATTCTTTTTGGTTGAATTGGGTGGCTCTCGGCTACTCAACATGAAGCCACGAAGGACAACACCAGCACATGCCCAACTCAACTTGGAAGTACAATTCCAGCACAACCCGAGTTTAATTTTTTGATTTAGGGTTGGGCTCAATTTAGGCTCACGCTGGGCGGGCTTGGATTCGGTGGGTTGGGTTCACTGTTGGCTCAATTTTATTAATTCACGTTGCTGCTTCATACGCATTTCAAATTTTCAATAATTCAAATCAACCATAAATTTAATTTAATCAATCTTATATTAAATTTAGTAGTGTATAAATAATATAAAAAATATCGACAATATCGTAAAGATATTTTGCGAAAAATATATATTAGTTAGATATCGTATTGAGGGGTACGGATACACGGATATATCGTTGATATATCGAAGATATCGTGGATATTTTAATCCATGATTGTGCCACATCATTAATTTGGGGAAAGAAAAAAAAAAGTTAGTGATGTATATATAGCAATGGTCAAAAGAAAATGCTTGATTATGATCAATTTGGAACTTAATTTGGTCCTAATTTGACATTAAAATTAACCCGCAAAGTTTATTATCCTTTCAAGTACTTTGAATCTGTGACAAATTTATTATTCGAATCACTAATCATATAGTCTACCATGGATACTCATTAACCCATGTAGAGTTATCCCTGCTAAAATAAAACCCATCCTCCCTCGCCGACCAGAAGAAGTATGACTTGTACAGACACCTCTTTTCATCTCTTGTTGCCTTGAATGCCTCGATGTACCTGCTCTTTTGCCCCCACACGTTGAAGCAGAAGTAAAGCCTTGTTCTAAAGAAGTCGATTTTGGTAGAGAAAAAATAAACACCACCTGGGAATAGAGTGCGCATGCCAAGGTCCTCAGTTTTGGACTTGCAACGGACGCTTAACGGCACCGTATCATTGCGGATGTCATTGCTGATACTGATATGGTATCTCGTCCCTAGCATCGACATTGCTTGTGGGTAAATGAGGAATAATGCCACAACAAGCACAAGCAGGAAGCGGCTGAAGGGATTGATCATGCTTGTGAAAATGGCAAGGGTGCATATGGTTTCTTTGTTTTGTAGCTTTATGAGTCAAATAATTTGGAGGATATACTTATAGAAGACTCATCACATGAAAAATGTCTTGCATTGTTGGCTGCCAAGTACCATACATGGTAATGAATTTATTTTTTTATTTTTTTTATTTTTTTTTTGGGTAATTCCATAGTAATGAATTAGCCAATAATGTAAAGACCAGAGTAATGTTATGTAGACAGAAAAGGTTGTTACAGACAAGCCAAGAATAAATTTTTTGAAAGAAATACTCATGAAAACCTTTTAAAGAAAAAATTTAGTGTGAAAGACTGAAAGGTAAATGCAATAGAGTAGTGATACATAGGACCACTATTAGAGAACCAAAACATAAGACCACTGACTTTGCTGAATATGATTGGTCAGTGATATTAACACCATTAGTAGCTAAAAAAGAACTTAATATAGAAAACCCTTGATTCCGGGTTCAGATAAATGCTCTCAAAATTTAGATAAATGGGAATCAATGCAAAATATTCAGATAATTAACCATAGCATATCATACAAAATATGCATCAAGACAATATTACAACTCAATCATTATCATGACAAATCAAATAAATTGGGAATTTTATCATATAACAATGGGGATCGAGTTCCCCACCCCCACCACCCCCCCCCCCCCCTTTCTCACCCAAAAAATAAACTAAGTATGTTTTTAGAACTATAAATATTAAGATAATTTGTGATTTTTTTTTTCAGATAACAGTAGGAATTCCCCCTGTATTGTTTTCTCCTAATTAGTGCCATGAATATTCAAATAAATTGAGATTTTTATTAGATAACATTGTGATGTTTTTAAGATAATACTAAATGCAATATGACACTAAATATGACAAATCAGATAAATTGGGAGTTCATCATATAACAATGGGGAGCTCCCCATCTGCACCCAACCCCCCCCCCCCCCCCCCTCCAAAAAAAAAGAAAGGAAAAAGAAAGGAAAAAAAAAAAAGCTAGTTACTCTTTAGTTACGTTTTAGTTACAAAAGAGGGGAAGGAGAAGTAACTGGGATGACTAGCACCTTTAGTTTGGATTTGTTTTCCTAAACCAATCAGAATCAATTGAGTTTGTTTTCCTTTATTTTCTTCCTATTTTTAAGCGATTACGGTTCTTATTCTTCCATTTTTATGCCCCATTCTTTAGGGATCACAACCATCGCATTTTAAGCATAATTGGCATGAAGAAAGAGATATTGTTTTTACGTTTCGATTTCATATTCAGTTTTTTGTAGTATTCCGACATTGGAATCACAGTGATTGTAAAGGTTAGTTGATTCAGTTGATTGTGTTCTTCATGTTAAGTTAATATTCAATTGATCTTGATCGCGATTGTAAAGGCTACTTCAATTCAGTTCACTGTGTTCATCTTTTTGGATCCATATTCATTTTATCTTGATCATGATTTGTAAAGGTTAACTCAATTTAGTTTATTGTGTTTATGTTTTTGGACCCATATTCAAGATAGCATGTGTTTGTGTCGTGTACTACATATATACGAAGTTGCTGCCTTATTTTATTTTTTTTGGGAAGGGGGGGAGGATTTTTGGGGGTCCTGAAAAAAAAAAAAAAAAAAAAACGTAACTAAAAAGTAACTGGTTTTTCATTTTTTTTAGGGGGGGGGGGAAGGGGGGAGAGGGGGTGGTGCAGATGGGGAACTCTCCATTGTGATATGATAAACTCCCAATTTATTTGATTTATCATATTTAGTGTCATATTGCATTCAGTATTACCTTAAAAACTTCACAATTTTATCTAAAAAAATCCCAATTTATCTGAATATTCATAGTACTAGTCAAGGGAAAACAATGCAGGGGGGAATTCCTACTGTTATTTGAAAAAAAAAAATCACAAATTATCTGAATAGTCATGGTTCTAAAAACGTACTAGGTTTTTTTTTGGGGGGGGGGGGGTAGGGAATAGGCATGGCAATCTCAACCCAAACCCGTGAACTCGCCCAAACCCACCCGCAATAAATGGGTTTGGGTGAAGTAAATTTCTAATTGGGTTGGTAATGGGTTACCTGTAATAACCCAATAAAAAAAAAAAAAGAGAAGAAGAAAGAATCACACACACACACACACACACACACACACACACACATATATATATAGATATATATATATATATGTTGACTTATGGGCTGTGTGGGTGTTACAATGCATATGTGTATAAGGAGAGCTGAATGGCATTAGACGGGGAAGTGTAGCAACGCATGGCAAACTTGTAGAGACATTTGGCATGGAGGTTAGCCATGTGTCAATGGCAATGCATGCATAGACTTTTATTTAAGGTTGTATTTTCGTGTTGGAAGGAGGGGGAGAAAGAGAGAGAGAGAAAGATAAAGAAAACACAGTAGAGAGAGAGAGAAAAAAAACACAGTAGAGAAAGAGAGTTCTTCGGAGCTTTGAGAAAGAGATTAGGAAGGGATTCAATTTGAAGATTTAGGTGAGAAACTCTTCCTCTTCTTATGCATTGATTATTAGTAGTATAAACTTGAACGATTTAAAGATTTAATGGATGATTGAAAGCTTGAAGTTCATCCATGGCTTCTTAGAAATTTAAGTTTTAAATTTCAAATGTTATAGAAGTATTCAAGGCATGAAACTTTGATTGAAAGATGGTTATGATCAGAAATAATTGCTGTAAAAATTTGAAGTTTCAGTTTTTCAAACTTAAGAAGAATTAAATCAAAAACCAAATTTTGGTATTTTGCATATTATGGGTTTTTGGCTAATTGTTTCTTATATTTTATAATTTTATTAAATACTGGGGATCAAGATCTTTTCATAGACATCTGATTTGCAATTTTTTGATAAGAAATGAGTTCTGGGGAATTTTTCAAAGTTTTGAAATAATAGGAAAATTTTGTAACAAAAAATCAGAGAAAATAGGAAGAATAAGCACAGTGACGGGTCAATTTGACCCGGTTTTACCTGATTTGACCTGGTTTTACCCGATTTGACCCGGTTTGACTTTTTTTTTTTTTTTTTAAACCCGGTTTGACCCGGGTTGACCATTTAAAAAAAAAAAAAAAGAAGAGAGAGAGAGAGAGAAATTTATTTTTGGTAATTTTGTTCTAAAAATTGTTTGTAATTATAAACAATTTTGAATTGGTAGAAAATAATCTTAAAGTGGTTCATTTTAAAACATTAGGACTTATGTGCGAACTAATTAAGCATGAAATGAGAAATCTGTATGCGGCGACATGAAATGATTTATTATCCGAAACCTATAGTAGCTTATAATTGTTGAAATAATTCAATGAATTGATTTATTACCTGAAATTTATTATGATTTATGATTGTTGAAATAAATCAATGAAAGGATTTATTATTACAATTTATTATGTTGAATTTTATGATGCATTATGGTAGCACATTATATTATTGGATTTATATATGTTGATTGAGATAAATTAAATGTTAATGGGAGACAGCCGGGATTGAGCATATCCCGCAGTTGGTGCACCAATATACAGACTCATTGAGCAAGTAGGCTATGATCTGTATACACATATGGCAAAAAAGCATATGTGCTGTGGCTGAATAGTAGAACACATTTGACATGAGGCCTATGTGTATTGTGGAACACATTTGACATAAAAGCCTGTGTGTATTATTTTGAATTATATTTTGCAGGTTGTGATATACAACAGGTATGGAATTGTTCGAATTATATGTGACAATGTTTATTATAAAGCATGCACAATGTATTAATCAAATTTATCAAATTTCAAGTGAAATCATAAATTTTATTTAGTTTCTCACTAAGCTAGACAGTTTATTTTTTTATGAAAATTTATGATTTCAGGGGAAGCTAAAGGTGAATTAAGTTGATCAAGCAGATTAGTCTTACTTTCTTTAAGTTGTATATGAGATGTAATTACTTGAAAAACCTAGTATTTGTATTTGTATGGTGAAGACTCTGTGGTAGTTGACGCATATGTGTATGTGTTATGATTGATATTATAAAAACATATGACATTATTATGTTAATGTATGTGGGTGTGACATTACCCATAATCAACCCAATTATAAATGGGTTGGTTATGGGTTAACCACCAGACCCGTTGGGTTTTATTGGGTTTTATAAAGTTTCTTAAAGGAAGAGGGAAACAAAGAGAAAGGAGGGCGTGAGGCAGCAGGGAGCACCACTGGCATTCAAAGCTTTGGCCGGCGTTCTGGTCTTACAGTCGTTACCCCATTTCTAACCCAAAGAAAACTAGCCTTGTAATCCTTGACATTTTGGGTTTGGGTGAGATGAAGGGCTGTCATAGAGTTTTAAGCGTTTTATTTTTTTGGTTGCTGTTTGCAACTCCAGATGGAGAGAACTGAGTAGATCTAAGCTCTGAGAGTTTAAAGACCACCGGCGAGCTGAGGAAACATCCTCGCCTCCTCCACCTTCTCCACGTTCTTGCCATAGTACCACTTCCCCTGACTTGGCTATGGCTTTTGTTTCTTCTTCAATCCGTTGGCACAAGCACATACAGAGTAATTTGGAATTGACGGAATCAGTGATCGAACCTTGTCAGCACGTATGCCAGAGAGCATCTGGAGGCAGTGGGATGAAAGGATCTAGAAGTTTTTTGTTTACTATAAAAATCTGAAGCTTCGAGTATACTTTACATTTTTTGCTTTTTGCTTTTGTCTTTTACTTTTTTGTTGCAACTTGCCATTAGTGAAACATTCTAAACTTGGAATTGAGAGGAAAAAAAAAAAAAAAAAAAACAGGTCACTTATCCCCTCCCCCCCCCCCCCCCCCAAAAAAATTATATATTAAAAAAAAAAAAAAAAAAAAAAAAACCTAGGGCACAAAACGGGTCGGGTCAGAAAAACAGGTCGGGTTTAGATATGAGTTGGGTTATAATTGGGTCGGTTGTCCATTTATTTCACTGTCAATGTATACGTTTTGTAACTTATAAGCGTATGGAGTGGCTAAGTGGAGAGAATTTTTAGGATATTGGAGAGAGAGAGAGAGAGAGAGAGAGAGAAGGAAAAAAAAAAAAAAAAAAAACCCCCCCTGGGGCACAAAACGGGTCGGGTCAGAAAAACGGGTCGGTTTAGATATGAATTGGGTCAAAATTGGGTTGGTTGTCCATTTATTTCACTGTTAGTGTACATGTTTTGTAACTTGTAAGCGGATGGAGTGGCTAAGTGGAGAGAATTTTTAGGATATTGGAGAGAGAGAGAGAGAGAGAGAGAGAGGAAAAAAAAAAAAAACCTAGGGCACAAAACGGGTCGGGTCAGAAAAAACGGGTCGGGTTTAGTTATGAGTTGGATCAAAATTAGGTCGGTTGTCCATTTATTTCACTATTAGTGTACATGTTTTGTAACTTATAAGCTAATGGAATGGTTCAGTGGAGAGAATTTTTAGGATATTGAAGAAAAAAAAAACTAGGGCACAAAACAGGTCGGGTCAGGAAAACGGGTTAGGTCAGAAAATGGGTCGGGTTTAGATCTAAGTTGGATCATAATTGGGTTGGTTGCGGGTTGGTTTTGGGTGTGCATAGTAATTGGGTTGGGCATAACCCAACCCATTAATGACACAAATTACATGACCCATTAATGACCCAACCCAACCCATTTATACCCAACCCAAACCCACCCAACCTGCCCAAATTGTCAAGCTTAGTAGGGAACTCCCCATTGTTATATGATAAAATTCCCAATTTATCTTATTTGTCATAATAATGGTTGAATTGTGGTATTATCTTAATACATATTTTGTATGATGTGTCATGGTTAATTATCTGAATATTTTGCATTGATTCCTATTTCTCTAAACTTTGAGAGTAACTATCTAAACCGGGAATTGAGGGCTTTTCATATTAAGTTTTTCTTTAACTACTAACGGTGTTAATACCATTCACCATTCAGATTTAGTCAAATTGGTAGTCTTATGTTTTGGTCCTCTGATAGTAGTCCTATGTATCATTTTCCAAATGCAATATCTCAATAAAAATAGCAGTTTTTCTTGGCCTTGCATGACCACGACCCATCTTTGTAATCCGTTGAATATTTTAGTTTATCCACGGGTTATTTTGTTTTAAACCAAGAATGCACCATCAACCTTGATCAGACGGCCAGGGATAGCTTAAAAGATTGAGGTCTCTTCCAAAAATTTCCAGGTGATGTAAATTATTCAATTTAAACATACTCAGTCCTAAATAACGACTCGATTAAGTTTCAACAATTGGCATGCACACGTACATATATTCAAAGCATGTATCAATAAAGCAAAAGCAAATTGAGCTTGGCTAACCAATTTGGCTAAATACATCAAATATATAATTCCATCAAACTAGGTAATGAAATTTGCAAACCCGGGGATTGGTGGGTCGTTTTGCATGTACAACTCACATATGCATGGGTATAACCAATGCATGCATAGTACTGATGTTAATAACATTAATTAGCACATGCGTATTATACCGGACTATTTATATTTTAGTATATATAAATATTGGAAACTGCTAGTTACAGCACCTAATTAACCTGGCATGAGTTGGTTAACAAAAATACCTTTCAAGTTATTTACGAGAGATCCATTGCCACATACATCACATGTTGTCGACATGGGACTAAATTATGGTACTACGTATAGCATTACCCACTAAATAAATATATATCCACACATCAAGACGTGCAATGGGGGGTTATACCTCATTGCCCACCAATGCATGGGGTATAATCCCTCAATGCACATGTTGATATATGCAACTTACATTAATAGGTCTTTATAGGATACGTTCACATATTTTTCTTACTGGCTCTTTCATATAGCACTTATTTGGCAACCTTATTTGATTTACAAAAAACTCTTATAAAAAGCCATGTCTGCATGGCTCTTAATTAAAAATAATAATAATAATATAATAAAACAAAAAAAAAAAAAAAAAAAAAAAAAACATGCTCTTCATGCAATAGGAAAATATTAAATGTTCATTTACCTTTCCTAGTCGTTTTATTGTCACCATTAGTATTTATTAACTGCTAATGTCATACTCCCTCACTCATACATGCTCTTCATGCAATTCCCCATTTCTTCCCACTCGGTCCATGTAAATTTAATTATAAACTTTTTGGTTGGTAATTTAATTACTACTTCAATACAGTTATTCCTCGTTTTCATTTCGAAACAATTCTCTCCTTGTTTTTCAATCAAAGTTATAATTTTCTTAAACAAATAGTCTAATACTACCCTACATTCCTTTTCTAAATATATAATGATGGATGTTCAATGGTAACCCTGGCTTGTAGGTATTGGTGACCTTATTCGTAATGATAGTGGTGTTCAGTTATGCAGATATTTTGGTAAGCTAGGCTACTCTACCTTGGAAGTTGAGCTTTGGGCCATCCATCTTGATGGTCTTGAGGAGGCTAGGAAGAAAACTATTGGAGATTGCATCTGAATTTGCTATCAAGCACATCCATGAAGACAATGAAAGCCACTGTCTGGCGACAATTATACAAGACTGTAAGAGTCTTATCCAATGTGATTGGGAGTGCTCCATCACCCATACTTTTCAAGAAGGAAATTCTTGTACTAACTTCCTTGTTGAAAGAGGAGAGGCCAGTGTAGAATGAAAGCTAGGTTGGTTCTTCTCAATCAGCCACCCATGCAACTCACTCCTTTGTTGTTGGCAGATATATCCTCCATCACTTTTGTCGAGCCCTAGGGTGGCCAAATCCTTTGTACCAAATAAAAATAAAAATAAAAAGAGTACCAATTCAGTATATGTGCGCTCCTAGAAGGCTAGAATTAGCCGTTTTGGGATTAAATATTTGGGCTATAATATAACAAGGCCAGCCCAACGATCACAGTGTTAAACCCAACTTAATGATCCAATAGCTATATAAATAAAATGACGCTAACACATAAACAGTCTAAAAAAATAAGCGACGTTCATGCCATGCCACGGTTGGTTGGTTTGGGTCTATATTATATGTATACTTCAAAATACGTAAAATATTGGTATCAGACACATGTGACATGGTTATGGGTACTTCTATATATTTTAAAATAATGAAAAATCTTTGAGAAGTAAATAAATCTAACACCTAGACGCATACCTTCACCAGACACCCGTACCCGAGTCCATATAAAATAGGTCTGGGTGACGTGCCCGTGCATGTGTGATCATAAGTATAATGTTAGTTATATTTTCATATAGCTTTTTTGGAGACCTTTAGATCTAGCAAGATCAAACAGCTTTAAGAGCTATATAAAAATTTAAGTTCAAAAATTGTGTCCCCGATATAATTAGGATTAAATACTTCAATGAGTATCAATTAATTTTCAAATTTATTTTCTTTCTTATGGGAGTGAAAGAATTGCAGTTAACCCAAGCAATGGACTAATAATTCTTAAGACTTATGCTTAAAAACCGAAAGGAGGATTCAACTTTCCACTTCCTCAATCTTAGGATCAATCATTAACCAAGTTTATCTTAAACTTGAACCGATGTAGAATAACATTAGCCTTACCCTATGCGAAGATTGGCCGGGCTGAACCTGTATACCCTATTTGGTGAAAAAAAAAAGGGGGGGGGGGGGGGGGGGGGGGGGGGGACAATTTGTCCAATGGTTGGCAAATTGTGTATGCAGGACAGCTACCGTACTAGGGTTATTAAAGTTAATATATGAAGGCACCCCAAAACACAATAACTTGTTAAGCAACCAATATCATACGCTCATTATTCGCTTAAATCCGTTTAATTAAACGCCAGAAAAACTGAATTCACACCCCTGTGCACTGTCAATGCTGCTAAACACCTCACAAAATCAATTAGTTCGCCATGCAGCCATTTTCACCCAACTGGGTTTATCCCAAATCAGAGAGAATCCTTTCTCTTTGGATCACCAATTACCAAGGCGTCTCTACTTGCTGGCCTGATTTACATACCAAACCTACCACATATATTTAGGTTGCTTTTCAGCAGGTATCAATCATCTATTGGTATGTTGGAAGAGATCGGATTAGCTGCTGTAGTGCACGTTTTATAGCACCCTATTGTAACCGTTGGATACACGACACATGGCCTGCTAGAAGAAACCGAGAATGGGGCAGTCATTGAGAAACTTGACTTTGTTGTGTTGAGACACAGTACAGGCGGAGTCAAGATTTGACCTTAATGAAGGTGAGCTTTAGTTTAATATTAAAATTTTATTTTAATATTATAAATTAAAGAAATTTATTAATTATAACCTTACACAAATTTTGTTTTTCCTTTAACTAATAGCATCATCAAAGAAAATTTTTGGAAATAAAAATCGACACAAAAAATGAAAATCTTCATTGATAATATTTCTTTTCGAGAAATCAAGACCTTTACTCCCTCCGTTCCAAATTGAAGTATCTCCTTTGAAAAAACAAGCTTTTTAAGAAAATCCTATTAAATGCTTTTACATCAATGCATATATTTTGAAATTCCAATTTTGCCCTCAAGTATGTAAAACATTAGAAAAAGTAAGAATACCTTTTTAAGGGTATTTTAGGAAATGAATAAAAAATTACCATTGACTTTTGAAATAGGACAATTATTTTGAAACATCCCAAAAAGAAAAGTAGGACACTTTTTTAGGAACGGAGGGAGTACAATTTTTTCCAATGTTTCTTTATTTTGAAAATCTTGAGTGATAGCCTCTTTATTAATCTATACTACCTATAAAAAGATGAATGTGAGAAAAACTTTTGATTGACTAATATACTTTTATTTTAATTTTTAAATAGACAACTACCCTTCTGTATATATAGGAAATATAGTAATATAAAACACATACCTTAATAAAAATTCTAAGAAAACTATAATTCATTTCATAATTAAATAAAACCAAACCTAAATAGGAATTCTAAAGAAATGGAAACTATAATTCGTAAAACCCTAACAATGTTAACATATAAATACAAATAGAAACACATTATAAAAATCATAAAACCCTAACACGGGAAAGAATAACTACTGCTTCCTTCTTTTGCGTCTTCTATGTGCCTTCATTGCGTCTCCTATCTTTTGGTGCTTTGTCTCGTATATAGTTTTCAATAAACTTAACTCATATATACAAATTATGTTTAAACATTTAAATCTCTACCTGCATAAACACTTAAATCTCTACCTGCATTGCATAATTGGACTTTTAAATCTCTATTTGAATTGCAAAATTAGCAAGAAAAAGAAGAGAATCAAAGACGAATCAGTTGAATGAAAATAAAAAGACGCATGCTTAAACAAAAGCAAATGAAAACCTAGATTAAGAGGCCAAAAAAAAAAAAAAAAAAAATGGAATTGCATAAGTAAAGTTTTGAATAACACATAGAATCTTTGATTATTTTTTAAGGATTCGCATATCAGAAAAAACTTGAATTGCATTATTAAACTTTTAAATTACTACTGATAATTTTCATATTTTGTTGATAATTCATATATAATCTCTGATTTTTGAAAATAATTAAGTCAAATTACCAAGAAAAAGAAGGGAATAAAAAAAATAGTCAATTGAAGGAAAATTAAAAAAGAAGCATGCTTGAACAAAAAAAAAAAGAAAAAAAAAACCATTAACGAATGCACAAGAAAAAAAAGAAAATAAAAAGGGAAGGTCAAATGAACCATAAAAAAAAGTCTCTATCAAATCGTGAGGTTTGAAACTTTGAAATATCTACTTACAAACCCAAGATACCAAACTAAACAAAACAAAACCAAAAAGAACAAAAAGAAAAGAAAATATCTTAGATCACAACCCCCAAAAAATAAAAAAAAAAGTTCAAAATCAATTTTTTTTTTTTAAAATGTACAGGTCCAAAAAAATAAAATCACAAGCAGTGATCCACCACGCATCGACGAAGAAAAAAAAAATATATATATATATATATCGAAATCAAATCATATCAAAGAACCTATATATAATGAAGTTTCAAAAATAATTTTAAGTACTGTGATTTGGGAAAGATAATAATAAAAAAAAATAGTAATCATATTACAAGAAGTAAAGGATTGAGTGATCAAAGTGCTTTCATCTTATGCAAAGGCATGATAAAATTATTAAATTTAAAAAATTATTATTATTATTGAAAAAAATAATTTAACTCAGAAAAATTCACGTGCAATGCACGTGTGCACCAACTAGTACCATTAAAGTATGCCTTTCTCTATAAAAACTACTAAGACCAGTTAACAGACCTGGTGAGGTGAGTTGCCATTTCCTTAATTAAGTGGAAATTACATAACGGCCCTAAAATAACTACAAATTAATGCAATTACTCCTTCTGTTTCCATTTTATTTGTCCTTTTTCATTTTTAAGATATTCCAAAATTCTTGTCCGCCTCAAAAATTCAATGATTCTTTTTATTAAATTTCCTAAAATACCCTTTCTCGTGTTTGATCTATTTCCAATGTTTTGTAATTGTCCCTTTCTTAAATCTCATGGGGATTTAGAGGAAAATAAAAATAAAATAAGAGAAACATTTTTCAACATGTATACTTAGTACTGATAATATATAGTAACCAGAGATCACAAGAATTATAACTCATAAGAAGTTAAAAACACCCAATTCCATTACGAATGTGGTCATAATTATTTATTCAAAATCTTGGTTAAACACCCAACACAAAATTAATCTGAACCTATGCATCATGATTAGTATCCAAAAATCATTCGGTTTCCCAGTCAGCCACTTTCACATAACTAGATTTATCATAACTGAGAAAGATGCCATCATCTTTCGCCAGCCAAAAGATTGTCCCATGACTTGCATCCCTAAGGGGCTCATATCCATGCCAAGCCACAATCTTGTTGACCCATGTAGCCCGGCAGTAATAAACACCTTTCTCTGTGGCACTCCACTGGTAGTCGTCACCAGGAAGAAGTGTATGGTAACCAAGATTGTAACCGTCGAACTTGCAAATAACGTCCATCGGTCCCGGTTTTTTGGGCAAGCCACTGATGATATGAACAATGGCTGGATGAGCATCCTGTTCTCCAATTGCTAGGGTGCAAATGGACTAGGATGCAAGAATAAGGAGGAGCAGAATGTGGCTAGGAGTAGACATTGTGAAAGTTTTGTTGAGTTGTTTTTGTTTTTTTTTGATAAAAAGTTTTGTTGAGTTGTTGATGGCTGTTTCTTGTGTTTTCATCCTTTTATAAGCCAACATGAAGATGAACCCAAGGGAAGCTAATAAAAGAAATGCGCGTATGGAAACCAATGTAGAGGATTTCGTGGGATATGATCTTCACAAACTTTCCTTTAAATGTTAATTAGGTGGCATGCATTTAGGAAAGAAAATACAGAGTAATAAAAAAAAATCTTACTCACTTGGGCCAAAATAAGAATAATAATAATAATAAGGGTAAATAACCAAAATATCCCTCGGAAAAAAATTATATCCAAAAACCCTATAAAATAATTTTTTTATAAAAAAAATCCAAGTACAATTAAATTCTATCCAAAAACTTAAGAACTTAACTTTTATTCAACTCCGTTTAAGTGATAAATTTTATTGATTAAAATACTCTTATTACATTTTTTATTAAAATATAAAAATAATTATTCAAAATTTGTATTACTATCTTATTTATCTAATAAATGAATTATTTGTAATTTATCATAAAAAAAAAAATGAATTAACAAACAATTATAAGAAAAGGTATGTCGGTCCAAAAGTATAATGTGGAGGTGCAGCTAGCCATTCTGCCACTTCAAACTTGCTGCATCAACTCCATCCTTTTGTCCATTTGAGTCAAGAAGGTTTTTTTGGTTTTTTTGGTCAACAAGGCAATCCAACTATTTTCTCCATAATTCGGCCGTTGGACACACTTAAGTTTATCGCCTAGTTTGCAATGGTTAACTCTATAAATCCGAGTGATGGGAAATTGAATGTAAGATCTTTCACTTCTTGATGCGTAAATCCCAAAAACCACTGATCCAACCCTTGGGATTTTTTTCTCTATTTTTTTTCCCCTTTTCTTGATAGTAAACATCTTTTGTAATTAAGAATGTCCTATTGTCGGTCACTATGGAAACTAGGGGTGCAACTCCATTCGGGCCGGTCCGGGCTAGAGGTATATTTGGATCGGACCAAACTAATTCAAGACACTAAATTTGAACCAGAATCAGACTGGAATAGGCATTGGACCAGACCTTTTCCGGTCCGGTTCTCGGGTTTTTTTTTTTTTTTTTTTTCCATTTTTGTTTTTGTTTTGTTTTTGGTAAAAGATAATAAATTTATTGAATAGGTATTATTATGCAATGAATAAGTATTATTATTCATTGAATAATACTTATTTATGGAGTATAATACATTAATATTGACATATATATATATATATATATATATATATATATATATTTTGGAATTTGGGAATTCGGTCCGGTCCGATTCTAAAACCCCCTAAACTGTGGACTGGACAGAATTAATTCGGGACTTTAAAATTTAAACCGGAACCAGACCAGTTACTATTTGGACCAAACCAAAACCGGACCAAATTGATTGGAACGGTCCAGTCCTCAAGTCTACCCGAACCATGTTGCACCCCTAATGGAAACCTTTCAGCACCTAATTAATATTGCAGAATTAAGGCTGCTGGGGCAATATGAAACCTCACTATGTTAGAATTATTTGATGAGCACTCCTATTGGACCCATGGAAAATGCTATTTGACAAGTTCAACATCCTACTCCATTACCTTTGAAATGGTCTCATATTTCTATGTTGTGTCCGGAATTATAGAAAATCAAGTTATTTTTCGTAGTCAGGATCCGCATCCTGCTGATATTTCCAGTAACGCTTTTTGTATTTTAAAATGTTACATTGAAATTTAAAAAAAATTTATTCAAACCTTAACAATAGTTCAATGATTTGTCCCTTGGGATAGAAGTAGGAAAAGTAACAAGTACATAAAACGGGAGCCTCCGCCTTTATTGTGGGCGAAAATCAATTTTCATGGATGACGTAAGAGGAAAAAGGCCGCCTGTTGGTTGTTTTGTTATCAGATATGACAGTGGAAGACCTCTTGTTCCATCTGATTTCAAGTTAAACGATGCCTCAATTCTTAGTTGCAGAGTGTATCGGCACTCAGAAAGGGATTGAAAATTGCTTGGAATAAAGGGTTGAAAAAGGATTCAGGTTGAAGGGGATTCATAAATTCTTATCAAAAGCATTAAAGGGGATCATCAACAGAATTGCAGAATTATGCAGTTGGTTAAAAGCATTCATCAAGCTAAATTCGACATGATCGCTTTTAGTCATGTTCCTAGACAATATAACAGGGCAGCAGATTTTGTTAAAATAAATAATTATAATAATAATAATGAATAGTTTACTCTGTTTTGGTTCATTGTGATAACTGGGAATTTCCAAGGGAGATACTTATGATATTTAGATCTCTATAAGAATAATCATCTGACACAAGTTTCTTAGCTGGAGGCCCCTCTAGGCCGGGTTGGTCGAGCGATATGCTCCCTATAGATCATCGACTCCTCACAAGGATACCCCTAATCCTTAATCAGGAGGAGAAAACAAAAAATGTTTGTTTGCTCTAAAGGACCAGTTGAGGTCAGCATTTCTTTTATATATTTGGTGAAGATTAAACTAAAATAAAATAAAATAATAGAAATATCCTACAAGATTTATCACAACAATTATAACCTCACAAAAACACCCCAATTTCATTATGAATTAATGTGGTGAAGTTTTATTCATAATCTTGGTGAACATCCAACACAAGTACTTATCTGAACGGTGCATTATGCACTGTGCTTTAAAAAATAAAATAAAATAAAATCAGTCGGTTTCCCAGTCAGCCACTTTCACATAATTAGATTTATCATAACTGAGAAAGATGCCATCAGCTTTCGCCAGCCAAAATATTGTCCCATGACTTGCATCCCTAAGAGGCTCATATCCATGCCAAGCCACAAACTTGTTGACCCATGTAGCCTGGCAGTAATAAATACCCTTTTCTGTGGCACTCCACTGGTAGTCATCGCCAGGAAAAAGCGTATGGACACCAAGATTGTAACCGTCGAACTTGCAAATAACGTCCATCGGTCCCGGCTCTTTGGGCAAGCCACTGGTGATATGAACAATGGCTGGCTGAGCATCCTGTTCTCCAATTGCTAGGGTGCAAATGGAGTAGGAAGCAAGAACAAGGAGGAGCAGAATGTGATTAGGAGTAGGCATTGTGAAAGTTTTGTTGAGTTGTTGATGGCTGTTTCTTGTGTTTTCATCCTTTTATAAGCCAACATGAAGATGCACTTAGGGGAATCTAATAAAAGGAAATGCAGACATAGAAACCCCATGTACTACAGAATTTTGCTGGATATGATTTTAACAAACGTTCCTTTTAAGTAGTGTAAATTAGGTGCATATGCAACTATATATAGCTAGGAAAGAAAAAGTAAAAATTTTACCCAAATAGGCAACAAAAAAGAAAAAAGTGGAGAGGCAGTCATTAATCTGCCACTTCAAATTTGCTGCATCAACTCTATCCTTATGTTTCTTTGTGTGTCAAGAAGGTTATCCAAACATTTTCCAATATAATCAGCTGGACATACATAAGACTATTTCGCCTAACTGATGGAAAATTGAATGCAGGATCTTTCACACATTGAGGCATGAGTCTCAAGAACCATTAATCTATCTTTTGGGATTATTTTGTCTTCCTCCCCCCCCCCCCCCCCCCCCCCCCCCCCCCCCCCCCCCTTTTTTCCTTTTCTTTATAGTAAACATTCTTTGTAATCAAGAATGTTCTATTGTCATTCAATGTAGAAACCTTACAACAACTAATTAATTAATATAACAGAATTAAGGCTACTGGGCCAATATATGGAACGTTCCATATAGCAGAATTAACCTTACAATCGTTGAATTATTTGATGAGCACTGCTCTTTAATTTGACCCATGGAAAATGCTATTTGTTACCGTGTACTGAATAACATGGGATTTCCCCATGTTCTGTACAGCTGTACCCATGTACAGCTGTATAGCTGTACCGTGTACTGGTATACAGCTATTGTTACTATTGTACAACTATTTCCCTATTCTTTCATACCTATATATAGGTGCCTCATGTACATGTATTATTTAGATTATATACAAGGGTTTTCACCCACTTCTCCTTTCTTCATTTCTATGTTTGAATCTAATATGGTATCAGAGCCAAGTTTGGTCCTCTGAAGTTTTTTTTTTCTCTCCCATTTCCAGTGACGACCAAGCCGAAGCTTTTTCGTATTTTTCAGGTACGTTCTGCCCATCCCCCAACCCTTGCACCACATCCAATTGCCTCGCCTCTCTCTGCTCTACAAAAAGCCGTCAACCAGATCCCCAGAAAAAGCCCCACGCGCCTGCACGCGCCACCCCTTTGAAGGCGCGTTAGATCCACGCGCAAATAGTTCTCTCACGCGCTGCCACGCGCCATCTTCACCCAGCTCCTCAACGCTTACGTCAGCGCTTACGTTAGCCGCGTGTAATCAGTGCTTACGTCAGTGCCACATCATCGCCACACAGACGCCACACAGCTGCCACGTCACTGCCACGTCGTCACTGCCACGTCATCATTGCCACGTCATCAAGTGCCACGTCATCAACTGCCACGTCATCACTGCCACGTCATCACTGCCATGTCATCACTACCACGTCATCATTGCCACATCATCACTGCCACGTCATCAACTGCCACGTCATCAATGCCACGTCATCAGTGCTGCCACGTCAGCCCTAATTCACCCGGTTGCTTTTTTCTCCATATTTAAGCCATTTTCAGCAAACAGACAGTCATTCTTAGGTATTTTTGGCCTTCTGAATTCATTTTTGAGCTCTTTTTTGCCTAATTGCACTCCGAGTGTGCAGTTATGAGTACTTCAGAGCTTGCTGTCAATATCCCTTTGGTGTTAAATGGCCAAAATTATGTTCTTTGGGCCCAAGCCATGTCGGGCTACCTTCGAGGTCACAAACTCTATAGAATTGTCACGGGTGATATCATTGAACCAACGAAAGGGCCAAAAGAACTTGACACCAAATTTGTGGATCGTCTTGAAGAGTGGGACAGTAAGAATCAGAAGATTATCTCTGCGTTCCGCAGTACCTCTATTCCATCCATTGGTATGCAGTTTGGCCGTTTTGAAACCGCCAAGGCTGCTTGGGATTTCCTTGTCGACCGCTACACCACTGCTGGTCTATCTCATCAGTACCAGCTCCTAGACCAACTCCATCGCATGCGTCAAGAACCTGGAGAAGCAATTGACAGTTTCCACTCTCGCATGCAGGCCCTTTGGGATCAATTGGCCGCCTCAGAACCGACTTGGAGCTATTCTCAGGATACGACCAAGTTTCTCAGCTATCGAAATCAGCAGCGTCTGATCCATTTTTTGATGGCCTTGGATGATGTATTTGAACCTACTCGTGCCATTTTGCTTCATCGCACTCCATTACCGACTCTGGAAAGTGCTGTTTCTGAACTTGTTGCATATGAGACTCGCCGCTGCACTCGACTTCCTCCTTCTACTGAAACTGCTCTTGCAGCTCCCTCAGCACCGAACCATACTGCTCTGGCTACTCCTCCTTCTGGGCATCCCTCTCTATCAGGCTGCAAATTCTGTCATGAGCTTGACCATACTCTGCTTCACTGTCCTACTCGAGTCTGCAAGCATTGTCACAAGCGCGGATCAGGCCATTTCCTACATGACTGTCCCCGTAATCCAAATCCACAACCTCGCAATGACCGTTCCAGAGGCACTTCATCTCGGTCTAATAGGTTTAAGCCTCACCATCGCTCCACTGCTGCTGCTGCTACTAAGGATTCTTCTCCATCTACCTCTCCTACTTCTTCTCTTTCTAATGCCGATCTTACCGCTTTTCTCGAACAGGTCCTTTCTACTCCTGGTAATCCTCCTTATACTGCTCTCTCCATTACACCAGGTACTTCCTCTTGGTATTTTGATTCCGCCTGTTATAATCATATGACATCTGATCACTCACTTTTCACTACTAAAGCTCATACCTCCCATCTTCCTGCTATTCATACTGCTGATGGCTCTCACATGCATGTTAATCACATTGGACAAATCTCTAACTCAAAAGTGTCTCTCCCTGATACTTATTTCATTCCTCAACTTACTTTAAATCTTATTTCTGTGGGACAACTTTGTGATCTTGGTCTTAATGTTACTTTTTCTTCTACTAGTTGTCTTGTACAGGATCCAAAGACGGGACAGACCCTTGGGATCGGCCGTAAAGTTGGATGTTTATTTGAACTGGTTAACCTCCACACTCCATCCCACCTTCCCTCTACCACTCACTCCGCTGCTGCCTCAACTCCTCCCTCTTTAACTCTTTGGCATGATCGCTTAGGACATGTTTCTTTTAGTCGTTTACAAAAACTGGCCTTAGTAGCATCTTGGGCCCTGTAATTAATAAACATTATGATTGTTTATCTTGTCAGCTTGGTAAACAACCTGCTTTACCTTTTTCTAATAGTGTTCTGTTTCTGATGCCCTATTTAACTTAGTTCATTCTGATATTTGGGGTCCCTCTCCTACCACCACCATGGGTGGGTCCAAGTATTTTGTTATCTTTATTGATGATTATTCTCGTTTTACTTGGATTTACCTCATGAAGCATCGCTCTGAACTGAAACAGCTTTACTATAACTTTGCCCGCATGATTACCACTCAGTTTTCGCGTCCTATTAAAATCTTTCGTGCAGATAATGCTATGGAATACCGCACCACTGACTTCCTGCAATTTCTTCAACAACAAGGCACCCTTCCTTATCGTTCTTGCCCAGGCACCTCTCAGCAAAATGGTCGTGCCGAACAAAAACATCGTCACATTTTGGACACTGTCCGTTCTCTTCTTCTCTCTTCCTCATGTCCTGAGCATTTTTGGGGAGAAGCTGCTCTCACCGCCGTTTACACCATCAATCACATTCCCTCTCCTGTTATTGATAATCAATCTCCCCATGAACAGTTTTATGGTACACCTCCTAACTACCGTACTCTCCGTATCTTTGGCTGTGCCTGTTTTGTGTTACTTCAACCACATGAACGTACCAAGCTTCAACCTCGTGCACGTCTCTACTGCTTCTTGGGTTATGGGATAGAACATAAAGGCTATAGGTGTTGGGATCCTATCTCCAAACGCCTTCGTATTTCCCGTCATGTGGTCTTTTGGGAACACAAAATGTTCTCCTCCCTCTCCAAATTTCATCTCCCTACCTCATCTACTCTTTCTCTATTCACTAACCCCTCTATTCCTTTATTTTCTGATGATGTTGACACAGGTTCAGACGCACCAACTATGGCCCCTCCTGCAGTGCCCGTCCCACCTGACGATCCTGATGCTCCTGTTCCCACTACTCCCCTAGCTCCTCCTGTTCTCGATTCCTCTCTTCGCCGTTCTACTAGGGTAAGAACACTGCCAGTCCATCTTCGTGACTTTCATTGCTTCTCCACTATTCTTTCTCAGCATGAGCCTCAATCTTATCGAGAGGCTCGTACTAACCCTCTTTGGCAGCAAGCAATGGATGATGAATTACAGGCTTTACACCAAACTCATACTTGGGACTTGGTTAATCTCCCCTTGGGCAAACATGCCATTGGTTGCAAATGGGTTTACAAGATCAAGACCCGCTCTGATGGATCTATTGAACGCTATAAGGCTCGCCTCGTTGCCAAAGGCTTTACTCAAGAGTATGGGATTGACTATGAAGAGACCTTTGCTCCCGTCGCCCGTCTTACTTCTGTCAAGAGTCTCTTGGTTGTGGCCGCTGTCCGCCAATGGGGGTTATTTCAGATGGATGTTAAGAATGCATTTCTTAACAGTGATCTTCATGAAGTTGTCTACATGCAACCACCTCCTGGGTATGATCATCCTCTTAACCAGGTCTGTCAACTCCGTCGCGCCTTGTACGGTCTCAAGCAAGCTCCTTGGGCCTGGTTTGCCAAATTCAGTTCTGTTATTGGAAATTTCAATTTTACATCTAGTCCCTATGACTCCGCTCTTTTTGTTCGTCAGACTGATCATGGCACCACTCTTCTGCTTCTCTATGTTGATGATATGATTATCACTGGTGATGACTCTACTGGCATTTTTACTCTGAAACAGTTTCTTCGCCAGCACTTTGAGATGAAGGATCTTGGTTCCCTTAGCTACTTTTTGGGTCTTGAGATTTCTTCTAATTCTCGGGGATACTATCTTTCTCAAGCCAAGTATGCTTCCGATCTCCTCACTCGTGCTAATCTTACTAATAGCAAGACTGCTTCAACTCCTCTCGAGCCTAATGTTCGTCTCACTCCTCTCGATGGTACACCCCTCCATGATGCTACCTTGTACCGACAGTTAGTTAGCAGCCTTGTTTATCTCACTGTCACTCGGCCCGATCTTGCCTATGCAGTACATCTTGTCAGTCAGTTTATGTCTGCTCCTCGCTCTTCTCATTATGCAGCTGTTCTCCGGATCCTTCGGTATATTAAAGGTACCCTTTATCATGGTCTTCATTTTTCTGCCGACTCTTCCCTTGAGTTGCGTGCCTACTCCGACGCTGATTGGGCAGGTGATCCGACTGACCGACATTCTACCACTGGCTACTGTTTCTTTCTTGGCACCTCCCTTATTTCTTGGCGTAGCAAGAAGCAAACTGTCACCGCCCGCTCTAGCACTGAGGCTGAATATCGTGCTCTCGCCGATACTACCCAGGAACTTCTTTGGCTTCGTTGGCTTCTTACTACTATGGGGGTTCCGCTTCCAACAGCTTCTGTTCTTTACTGTGACAATTGCAGTGCTATTCAAATTGCTCATAAAGATGTATTTCACGAACGCACCAAATATATCGAAATTGATTGTCATTTCATTCGTCAACACATTAATAGTGGCACTGTGCATCTCCTTTCCGTCCCCTCCACAGATCAGCATGCCGACATCTTCACCAAAGCTCATCCCCCAGGATGCCATCTCGATTTAGTTTCCAAACTCCAATTGGTCTCTACACACCCTCCTTGAGTTTGAGGGGGGGTGTTACCGTGTACTGAATAACATGGGATTTCCCCACGTACTGTACAGCTGTACCGTGTACTGGTATACAGCTATTGTTACTGTTGTACAGCTGTTTCCCTATTCTTTCATACCTATATATAGGTGCCTCATGTACATGTATTATTTAGATTATATACAAGGGTTTTCACCCACTTCTCCTTTCTTCATTTCTGTGTTTGAATCTAATACTATTTGAGCCATATATTTTAGTCCATAATAAAATCCTATATATATGAGCTAACGCAATTATTTGATGAATAAATTTGTACCTTATATAAGCTCAAGGATTTTAACCATCATGAAGCAAGCCGTACGTGTAGAGAGAATTCAATATTGGTGGGTACGTTGGTTTTCTCTCTACAGCACAGGTTAGTTCACGATCTGTTGTTATAGGAAATCTGTTATGTGACAAGCACAATCATAGTAATGAAAAACCCATGACAAAAACATAAGAGTTATGTAGTTCGGCAAAATGCCTACGTTCACAATAAGGAAAAGATCAAATCTGCTATAATAAATAACGATTACATACAAAACTGTACCAGTTTCTAGACAGGCCCCTTAGCCTAGCCTCTTAGAATCTAGTAATAAATAAATACAAGACACCTCACAACAAAATCTCATCTTTATTGTAAAAATGGGTGCAGTGATGGGAGATGGATTCCTGCTTTGTAGTAACAATTGATGTAGGACTGGCCCTTGTGGCTTAGCTGTATGTACCAAGATGGGGTGTACGTAGTCTGAATAGTCCAAGGTTCGAGTTCCACAAATTCATTGAGATTAGTCATGAAAGTTCTAGAGCATGCAGGCTAAGAACCTTAGTGGTGGAACACTGTTAGTCCTACAGTGGAGAAAGTGTTTTCCTTAAAATGGCCGGAGACTGTATGCTAGAGCCCCACACACACACAAAAGAAATAAAAAAATAAAAAAATAAAAGAACAGTTCTTTGTAATGAGTGATCGATGATTGTAATTGCTAAAAAAATAAGCTAAAGTGACAAACGCATGTCAAATTGAGAAGACACTCTTTATTTATTTCTTTATTTTTGGTGAAAGTAAATACATATTCTTTTTGGTTTACATAACCAAAAAGAAGCTACTTGTAGAAGTGAGAGACGATTGAACTTTTAAACTAGATCTCTTTAGACACGCTCAAGTACTCGATAGAGTTTGTGCCCATATAGCCAGACAGCCAGTCCACTTGTGTGAAATTAAACCCCTATATTCAAGATGACTTTTTTCCCATGACCACTGCTATACAAACAATGATATTTTTTAAAGAGAAATATCTTCCTTTTATATTTAAATAAATAAAACCAAAAAACCCACCACCATCTCATTATTGTTTGAAAGGGAAATTATAAAAACAACTTCTAATTACAGCACCTGACGTGGCATAAGTTGACTCATAAAATTAAATATCCTTCAAGTCATTCAATATCGTCACAAGAGATTCATATTAATTGTCACATTAGGTGTTGTTTAAACGATGCTGTATTATGGTGCTACGTATAGCATTGGTCTTTTCAAAGTGAACGTCCTTATGCATCGGTTTTTTATGATAGTTTTCTACACTAATTATATACTGTATAATTTATTTAACTTGCCGATAATTGATTTGAATGATGGTTTTATGGGTATGGTTTGTTTGTTTGTTTGTTTGGCTGGTCAATTTAGGTTGGTTTGTTTGTTCAGCTTTGGGTGTAGTGAGTGTTTCTTGTATCTCTATGGTTTTCATCCCCAACAAAATTTTATTTTTTATTGACCTCAGGAGAAAAATAAATAAATGGAAAAGTGCCATAAAACCTAATTGCGCACGCCTTATTACGAAAGCAATGCCAATTTGTAGTGTCAGTGCTGCAAGTTGCTTATTGCTTATCAGCTTATGTGACTCAACCAGGCCCTTCTACACTTTCACTTTCCAAAAGGCCCTTCACTCTATCCTATCACGACGCCTATTGAAGAGGGTATGATTGTAATTGACAAACAACTGAGTGGATATGGGAAGGGGCTGCCCGTCGTGTAGTCAATCCAAGTGCCCATCGAGCTCAATTCATGAATAATAATAAAAAAGAAACCACTTGCGCGCATTTGTTTAATTAATTCTACATGTTAGACTATGTCATAACATACCTGTAAAAGAATATACCCTAGGTATAAAAACTAGTACCACAAAATATAAAGACATTCTCAAGATTATTTAAAATGGAAAACATCTAAATAAAACATCACTCATAGTGCATTTGGACGATAGATTTATAAAAATGATTTTGATTAAAATTGGATTTCAATGCTGAATTATGAAAATAGCAAAAGTGATGGATGAGATTGAAATCCCATCTCAACCCAAATCTTTTTTACAAATCTCTCATCCAAATTCATCCACTAGATAACTACACTAGCCATTACTACCTTTATGCTTGATGATCCATAGTGCTGCATCCACTAAGTAGCTAACCGAGCCATTACTATTTTTGGAAATTACATAGGGGTCCATCTTCAAGAATTTTATTACCTTTATGAAATTTGGAGAGTGACCCTTTTCACATGATTTTCGGCTTGGCCTTCCAACTCTAACTTAATCCATTTATAAATCAAGTCATATTTTTTGTAATAAAATATGACTTTTTGATAAAAGCTTTAAAACTTATCAGTCCCACATCAGTTGACAGACACAGAAGATATTGCTCTCTTACATCAATTGACAGACACAAAAGATACGACATCTCCAATAGTATGCTAAAAGATATGTTATTACTATATTTTAGCAATAACATACGTTATTGCTACTCCAGTATAATGGTGTACTAAAGGGTGTGTTAAAAATAACAATAACACACATTATGCAAAAATAGCACAAATGTGGTTAGAAAAATGAAAGGGATGGTGGTTGTGCCAAAAAAATTATATATTATGTCATTTACATCATTGGGATACATTGTATCAAATTATCATGTGCTAAAGTAGTACAAGCAAAATAATACAGAACACTAGAGATGCTCTAAGTAAGCATACCCACACGAGCACTGCCCACCACAACTCAGATCAACCATGTTATGCATGTATGTAGCTTGCCATTATGGGCTTATCGATTTTATTTTATTTTATTTTTTTAGGCTAAATGAGGGGTATCCCAAGCCATTAGTCCAGACTAATCCTCCGTGATGCACAAACCACTCGTAAGTCTGTGCATCTAATAGTATACAACTACAAACTCAAATCCGAGATCAATAGTTCTTGAGCCGCAATCCTTTGCTATGTAAACTACCCTCATGGGTTATATTACATAACCGTTGGGCCTCTTATTACAGCCCAATTGATGGCACTAACTGTTTAGGTTCGCCTTCATAAACCCACGACGATCGGTCCTGAGAACCTATATATATATATAGTTATATACTAGGCTTCTCCCAATTTGACAAAATGTGAGAAACATAAGCTCTTCCATTCTATCATCTTTCTCCATGTATCTCTTCTAAAGAAAACCTCTAATGTTTATCATTTTTTCATATAATCCCCCTAAAGAAATATCATTGCAATATTAATTGTTCCCCAAATCACATTGGTCATTTAATAAAATAACCATTTCTCATTAAAAAATAAAAAATAAAAAATAAATAGAATAACCAAAATTTACAGAAATAGCATAATCTATCAAAATATATGAGACCTAACAATTCCAACTAAGGCTGCAACTTGGTTGGGTTGAGCCCGCCCAACTTGAACCCAACCCGGTTAATAGACGGGTTGAACAAATAGTTTTCATACATTAGGAAGGGGGTTGGTAAACCCGAACCTGACCTTTATAATATCTAATTTTTAAAAACATTTTTATATGCATTAAATATGATATCATATGGTTTTTAACTATTGGTCATTTGGTGTGGACATAGAGGGCTTGTATGAGAAATTGCTAGAGGAAGATGTGCAATTGGCTGGAGAAAGATGTGCAGCTAGATTACCTTCTATTGTTTTTTCTTCCTTTTTTTTGGAGGGGGTGTTAAAAAGGGAGCTTTATTTAGACTGTTAGCCCTAACCTTGTATTTAGTACCTATAAAATCTCTTCTCTTCTCTTAGCAAGAAAAAGAAAAAATTTGTAAAATCTACTAGAATCATGAGATTATAATCCATATTTGACCTAAAAGGCTCTTTAAATAAGTGTCCATGAATGTTAATTTTTCTTATTTTTCTGAGTTAATTATTATCATTTTGGCATCAGAGTACTCTGCCGCCACTTTTATTTTCTTTCCCCATCCCCCATTGACTACTAACGAGTAACACCGTTGATTTTATTGAAGTAGGTTAATCAATTGAGTTTGGATGATTAAGATTTGTAAGCATATGTAACAATGCATTTTTATTTTATTGAAACAAGTTTACTAAAGATGAAAAATAAAAAATGAAATTAATAAGCTAACCCGTATAACCCGCCCAACCCAACTTCAACTTGCTCAACTCATGTTACCTATGCCTAACCCATGCTCGCCCAACCCGAGCATGGGTTAAGCTTGGGCTAGGAAAGTTCAACCCGAAGTATGGGTTGGGTTGGGCTTGGGTGTAAGGATTTACGCTTAGGTTTGAGCTTGGGTTGACCTCTTAACCCGCCCAACCCACCCAAGTTGCAGCCCTAATTCCAACGTCAATAATAAATAGTAAAAAAATCCCAACATTTATAAAAGTAATACTATCCATCCAAACGGCCAACGTAATTCGGAAGGATATTACAAAGATTTTTTCTTTACGAGGGTTATGTGAAAAAATAAAAAATAAAATAAAAATGGCAAGCAAACTTAACTTTAGGATGTTTTCTATAATAAGATTTTAGATATTCTTTGGAAAGATTTTATTAGTAGATCTAATCCTAGAAGGTATTGATTATTTCTCATCACCAAAATATAAAATTAAAAATTAATTGACGTGGTGCTTTGTTTCCCCAGGTCTATGCTCCAATTTTGAGTTGAAAAGGGAATATTGAAGAAGCATAAATGAGGTATGTGTTTGTCTGCTAAGATGAGAATGGTTGATTAAGTAGGATTATATTGTTCATTTCAATGTCCAAGAATTAAATATCTATCAGTATTTCAAAAAAAAAAAAAAGGATTAGGTTTGTCGTCACTAAATTGAGATGAAATTCTTGGTGGCTGTTAGACGGAAGGAACGTCTTTGTAATGTGTTTACAGTGTAATTTCATAAACGAGAGAGGCCGCAACCTAATTGCAAATATTGGAATTTTAAACCAATGGAGACACCACAAAAACAAAATACGCTTAGCTTACAAATTATTACTAATGACTCCTCGCCCTGGGGAATACTTAAGAATTCCTCTATTGCTTGAATCCTTTTTCTTTTTATTTTTCTTTTTTTGGTCAGTGCATCTATTGCTTGAAACTATAATAATCCAAAAAAAAAAAAAAAAAAACCCAATTTCATTTTGAATGTTAAAGATAAAAATTTATTCATAATCCTGGTTAACACCAAACATAACATTTTATCTGAACCAGTGCATTATGTTTAGTCCTAAATAAGTCACCAAAAATCACTCAGTTTCCCATGCAACCTTTTTCACCCAACTAGATTTATCCCAACTGAGAAAGATGCCATGATCTTTCACCAGCCAAAAAACTGTCCCATGGCTTGCGTCTCTACTAGGCTCATATGCATGCCAAGCCGCAAACCGGTTGCCCCATATAGCCCGGCAGTAATAGACAGTCTTCACTTGGGCACTCCATTGGTAGTCATCACCGGCATTAAGCGAATGCTCACCAAGACTGCTGCCGCCGTTGAACTTGCAAACGACGTCCACCGGTCCGGGTTGTTTAGGCAAGTCACTGATGATATGAACGATGGCTGCATCATCAGCCTGTTCTTCAACTGCTATAGTGCAAATGGCGAAGGATGCAATAGCAAGGAAGAGCAAAATGCGGCTACCATTAGTCATTGTGAAGGTTATGTTCATGGCTGTTGCTTGGGTTCCTCCTTTTTATAAGGGAAAACCTAATAAATTAGAGAAATATTGTGCGTGTGGAAACCCTCATCTACGGAATATTGTCAGATTTGATCTTGACAATTTTTGCTCTGAACGAGGCGCGATCCCGCATGCAATTAGGAAAGAATAAATCAAAAATCTTATTCTTTTTTATCAGAGGAACTCAAGAGGAACTCCACACGCACACACCAAAAGTGTACATGACAAAAATCTTATTCATTTAGGGGAGAAATAATAATAATAATAAGGGGAAATATCTAAAACCTCCCTTAAAAATAAAATCATATCTAAAACTCTCATTAAATATTTTTTTCTATCCATCTAATCTAAATAAAAAATAATTATATCCATTAACTTCAACCAATTAACTTTTTGTTTATTATTGTTAAACAAAAATTGTGATCCAACTAAAATACCCTTATTTGACATTAAAATGTTTAATAAAAAAAATGCCTATTTAACTAAATTCTACTTTTATTCTTTTAGTGTAATTAGAATAAAATTAACTATCATTAATTAATTCTTCTCTAGTGTGCACGTGGGGGGAGGGGAGGAAGAAAGAGAGATAGTGAGAAAGTTGGGTAAAGAAGGGGCGAAAGGGAAAATTTTGTTAAATGTGGATTTTAATTTGTTGTTAAACTTACTAATATAAAATAAGGATATTTTTGGTCGAATCACCATTTTTTTAAGAGCAATAAACAAAAAGTTAACTAGTTGGAGTTAATGGATATGATTATTTTTTATTTGAATTATAAGGATATGAAAAATATTTAATGGGATTTTTAGATATGATTTTACTTTTTAGGGAGGTTTTCGATATTTCCCCTAATAATAATGGTAGTCAGAGACAGAGTTAGGAGTTATCTCCAATGGAGGCATTGTGTTGTGATTTTGTGATGAAAGCTCTAGAGAGCCTTTTTTTTTTTCTTTGAAATAATTAATTTTTGGCAATCATTTTTCAATGTAACACCAAAAAATGGATTTTCTTTGTCAACGTATTACAAACTAACTGTATATATGCTTCAAAATGACTACTAACTTACTGTTTTTGGCATTATGTCAGAAAATGGCTATCAAATGGTAATTTATCCCCAAAAAAAATATTTGAGCCAGTGGGGGCACGTGCCTCCAAAGGCCCCCTGGCTCCGCCAATGATGGTAGCCCTAGCTTCTTTCACTTCAAATTTGTGGCATCAACTACATCCTTCGTGTGTGTCTGTAAGTGTCCACTGTCCACTGCATCTTTTTTAGACTTGCGAACGAATCGGATTGGGCTATATCCTAATCTAATCCGTTAAGCTACAAAATATATGATCCGATCCGATCAAATAATCCAATGGATCATTGATACGTCAATCCAAATCTGATTTATAAGTTGTAGGATATCCAATTCGCTCCGTTAATAAAAAGAAAATTGACTTTTAATATGCAAATTATTTTAAACAATAAACACGTTAAATAAATGCTCATGAAAAGACTTTCATTTATTTTTTTTTTTATCTTGGGGTGGTTGTTTATAATGCATGTATCATATGAAAGCTGAAAACATTATGATAAATTTTCAAATACTCCATATTATATTTGATAAATTTTCAAATACTCCATATTATATTATATTCACTAAGTTATATATAAATACTAAATAGAAAGAACATTATATAAGTAAGTATATATATATATATATATATATATATATATATATATATATAGGATGATGATCAGGTAAGCACGTGCTGATATAACTTACATCAAAACCTGCATTGGGAGTTGTACCTTGTGCATTAGTGAGATGTGAGGTGCATTGAATCAATGCAAAGGGTACAACCCCCAATACATAGTGCTGATGTAACTTACATCAGCACGTGCTGATGGGATCACCTCTGTATATAAATATATATATAGTTAGTTAGTTATAGGATCGGGTTCTTAACAGATCGGATTAAGTCAAATTTATACCCAATTTGTTAAGTAATCAAATTAACGAATTCGGGTTCTTATCCGATTATCGGATTACAAATCTCTTATCAAATTTGATTAAAAGATCATATTCATATCAAAATCTGATCCATTGGCAAGTCTAATCTTTTGTGTGTCAACAAAGTCATCTAAAGATTTCTTGCTTTTCTTTTCTTTTTTCTTCTTCTTCTTTCTTTGTTTTTTTTTTTTTTTTTTTTTGAAGGCATTGGCCATAAGTCCCTACCTCAAGAATGTTTTTTTTTTCCTCTCGTTTTTCTCCTTTCTTGAAAGTAGACAACCTTGTCCGTATGGGATTGGACAAGAGGCCAGTCAAGTTTTGGGTATATTATTCAAAAGTCATCATTTTGACTCTTCGCAATTATCATTATTTATACGAGTATGGAGCATTTCACACAAACCATTAGAAGATTTGTTCGGATTAAAATCATGACAGAAGTAAGACCCAACTAGAATAACCCTAATCATAGCATAAGTAAGGCACCAGATCACTATGGAACCTTACAATCTTTGAATTATTCCATACATGTCATATCTGTGCTAATAAGTTGGACTGTGGGAAGTGTCAAATTATATACCCACGAATGAGCTATTGAATTTTTCCAACTAACCAACTCCCAAACGAATAATAACAATAATATAATAATAATAAAGGTAAATTACAATTAAAGGTTCAGAGTTTGGAATAGATTCCACTTAAAAATCCCAAATTTTAATTGCATCAACTTGGTACCCAACATTAGAGTTGACCAAAAATCAAAGATGACGTTAACAAAAATTTTGAAATGACTGTAATGCCCTAAAAAACACGATGTCGTTTGGATAATTACTTGTGAATCTGAATTGTTCCAGAAGCTCATCGTCTCCGTCCTCCTCCTTCCAAACGCACGCCATTTTATCTCTCCTCTCGTCTCTGTTCTCTAGCCTCTCTCGTCTCTCTCTATCTCTGTTCTTCTCCTTCCACGCCTCCGTCTTTACACTGTGACTCAAGAGCGAAGCGGCAGGTGCAGGAGCTCATAGATCCCTTCCCTTGTTCCAATAATTATCTAAAGCATTCTTGAATGGTGTATATAGATATATATATATATATATATATATATATAGATAGATTACTGGGACGATCTAATCACGGAATGGGGCCTCATCAGATTACGATTAGGATTCTTCAATGTATTATAGTCCTTGCAATTTATACCTGGATCTAGGGTAAGTGATTTGTTATTACGTTTGTTTTGCTTTGGTGTAGATGAAAGAACAAAACCCACATTTTCCTGATCCTCGCCGTCAATGTCTATTTTAATTTGGTTATTTGAGCATGACGGCGATGGAGCTGCCGGAGGTGTGAGGTCAGTAGATCCGGTGCTGTGGCCTTTGATGTGGTTGCCATTTTTTTTTTTTTTTTTTTTTTTGGCCGGAAACCATGGCAACACTCCTAAATCAGTGGCTGCTGTTTTTTTTTTATTTTTTTTCTATTTTTTATTTGGTTGCTTCATCGCCGGAAAAGATGGTGTGCTCAGAAGAGGGAAAAAAGGGGGAACGCTCCATCACCGGCGATGGAAGCTTCACGTGGGTAAAATAGGGTGAGGGGCAAAATAGGGATAAGATAATTTTAATTTGATCACATGCACATCATGTGCAAAATTTCCGTCTGATCAACAACGGTTTTACATCGGACCTTAAATTGAAATCCAACTAATAATTTAGGTACCGAATTGATGCAATTAAAATTTGGGATCCTTAAATAAAACCAACCCTTAACTCTAGACCATTAAATGTAATTTACCCTAACAACAACAATAATAATAATAAACCAAATAAATAAATAATATGACACCTGATCCATCTCTTACCACATATAATGTACCAACAGATAAAAAGGAGCCTTTTGCTCTTTGGTATGCTCCTTTCCACTAGAGCGGATAGATACAACTCTTTTATATCTCTAACTTGAACTAGGGGTGCTCACTCATCCGTTAGACCCGCAAAAACCACCCAATCCGATCCAACCCGAAGGCATTGGGCAGTTTCAACCGATAGAGTGGACGAGTAGCGGTTTAGAATTTTATTTTTTTGCGGTTTCGTGGGTGGTTGCGGTTTTGAAATATAAAAACTGACTAAAACCCACCTGCGCTGCATATTTTTATACTTTATTAGATTATACACGTGGCAGTGTCTCATTGGTTCTTCATATTACATTGAACACATGGAAAATGGAGGATGGCCTTATCTCTTACTGATATTGAATCAGTTTTTTGCATTGTGAAGTCTTTTATCTTTTTGTTTTTATATTTATGCTAGTTTAATTTTATTTTTTTCCCAAGTTAATTGTTATTTTGTAATTTGTATGGCTTGTTTTGACCAAAACAATATTTATAATAATTGAAATGCAGTATGAAAGCCCTAAAAAATTCAAAATAGAATGGATGGATTTTTAAAAAGTAAAGAAAGGCCTAGTTAAACTTAAATCCGCCAATCCGCCCGCAACCCACCCACCGATCCACATGGTTTGTTGGTTAAAACCGCCCAATCATCTAGGCGGATGTGGGTGGGAATTTAGTTCACCCGTTAAATTGTGGGTGGGTTGCGAATGAACCCCAAATCCGACCCAAACCGACCCGTGAGCACCCCTAACTTGAACTTCGCGATTTCTTGGGCAAATACCATGAAGGTGCTGACTAGACTTAATTAAGGCTGTGTTTGGTTTGATGAAATGAAATGGAATGGGAGTGGGAATGAAATGAAAATTAAAATGAGAATAGGAATGAGAATGAGAATGGATATTTTATCCCAATGTTTGGTAAGGGGTATGAATGGAATGAAAAAGTAAAGATGTGATCCATTTTTAATTATTTTTACTTCTTCAAAAGAGGGAATAACCATTCTTCTTGGTTTGGGAAGGAATATATAGCTACAGGGGCGAAGGGAAGGGGGTGCCAGGGGGGCAGTTGACCCCCCTCCCTCATTGGAAAATTTTTTTTAGTATACATATTTGCTTATATTTTTAAATATGCCCCCTCTCAAATATATTTTTGCCCTCTAAAATATATTTTTACCTCTCTGATTTTATAATTGACCCCCCTGTTCTTCTCTCTTTCCTTTTTTTCCTCTATATATAAATAATTCTCAGTCTCTCACCCATGTTTTACTCAAATTATGTCTCCTATCCTTTGGCTATGCCCCTTTTTGGTTTAATACATACATTATTTTATCAAATATATATATAATGAATATTTAAGTTTTTGTGTTAATTATTAAGTTTAAAGAATTTTCTTTGTTCTTGTTAATTTTTATTATATAAAGAAGGCTACTTCAAATGATTATTTAATTTTTAGAGTTAGAAAAAAAAAATTAAACAGTTACATCCAAATAAAGTTGCCCCACTAGGATAAATTCTTGGATCCGCCACTGTATAGCTATTCCCTTATTGGAGGGAATAGACGCCCACAAGAAAATAGTCATTCCACTCCCTTGTACAACCAAACACTCACTTTTTTTTTTTTTAAAAGAATGGAATTATCATTCTATTTCCTCCCTCACTCTCTCCTAACAAACATAACCTAAAGGGCTAAATTAAGCAACTTATGCCGTCGACTAGGGCAACGTTAACTGCTATTTAATAGTACCTTGTCAAATATTTTTGTACTTTAAAATAATAATAAAAATTGGTTCGAAATTATATTTCTTTCTTTTTTGGGTTTACAAAATACAATTGTATTGCACTTCATGTCAAATGAGTTTTCTTGTTTTCATTTTTTTTATTTTACTTTTCTCTCTTTCTTCTTTTCATTTTATATATTGTTTTGTCTTATATATCTCTCATTCACCTCCTTTTTCTTCTTTTCCTCACAAAATGTTTTTCCTTGACAAGATAAGGTCCAACGGGCTAACCCTCGCAAAGCACCTAAGAAGCACGGACACTAACACGTGACATGGTTATGACATGATACGGACACATTGACATAGCAGATTCTCAAAATTTAGGACACAACATGGTAAAGACACATCATTAATAAAATATATATTTTATATATATATATCATTAGATAATATCATTTAGTAACACATCCATCATTTAAAATATAGCTTTTATATTGTTTTTGGAAACCTTAATGTAGTTATTCATTGATAAGATAGGACAAAAAAGAAATGAAAGAAGAAAAAGATGAAAAAAAGATGAGAATAGATAAAGGTATGGTGTCAAATGTGTGTCAGAAGAGTGTTGCATTCGTGTCAGACACGATACCTTTAAAAAAGTGTCTATGCTTCTTAGTAAAGCACCAACCTAGGCAATAGAATCAGTGCGTGGATTGATTGGCTCACTTGGAGAGATCAATGCTAGGTTGAGTGAAAATGAATGAGAGATTCTTTCTTTAAAGTATTTAATGAAAAAAATAATATAGCCACATTCATGGTCTAATGGAAAATTACATGAGATGGTTATGGTTTCTTGTCCATAAGGCTATGGGCCTTGAATTTGGACCTTGTCAAAAGCCAATCTAGCTTGGTGGGTCGGTTCTCTGTTGGCTTGACTGGAGGGACGACCAATTGGAGGGTGGGCTTCTCACTATAGCACAGGTTAGTTCGCAAACCATTACTGCAGGAAATCCCATCTCGGGTCCAAAAAATGGATTCCCTATGGTAACAACTACCATTTAATGAAAGGAGTTTTGGATTCACTGCTAGTTTTTTTAAAAAAACAAACACAATGCTTATTTCAATCAGACTGCGATATGTGGAGAAAAAAATTGAAAGAAATGACTAAGATGCAAAATGCATACATGTTTCTCTCACATGAGGAATCATGCGTTTTGCATCTCAGTACATCAATTATAGTTATTTCGACTTTTTCCTAACGTGTTGTAATCTAGTTGAACAAGCAGCAAATCCAAATCCTAAAAGAAATAATACTGACCTTCGTGATCTAACGGTTTAAAGATGATGTAGGGTCTAGGTAATTAAGGGTTTGAGTCCCTCCAATTTAACCAAAAGATATATGAGGAAAAAAAAAAAAAGGGTAAATGGCAGAAAACCCCCCTGATGTATGGGGGGTGTTTCACATAACCCCCTTAATGTTCAAAATGTTGCAATGTGCCCCCATGCCACATTAAACGTTCAATAGTATGAACGGTGTTACCAGAAAGATGAAAAGTCTACTTTATCCCTCACCCTCCCTCTCACGTGCACACTACCCAACCACTCTGGCGGACCCGTTTCTCCGGCCAACTCCATTTTTCCCGGCCATTTCATGCTTCATCATCCTAACTCCAGAAAGATTGGACAAAACCGAGAAAAAATAAATAAATAAATCTCAGGTCATTCCATTCTTCATCATCCTAACTCCAAAAACGAATGGAGATAGCCCCCACCTTCACGTGCACACCACCCAGCATTCCGGCGAACCTTTTTCTCCGGCCAACTCCATTTTTTCCAACTCCATTTTTGCCGGTCATTTCATTCTTCATCATCCCAACTCCAAAAAAGATTGGAGAAAGCCCAAAAATAAAAGATAAAAAAAAAAAATGGGGCAATTTCATTCTTCATCATTGAAAGTAAAAAAAAAAACAAAAAAAATGACTATTGAAAAGGGGGAAAATGACTATTGGAAGTAAAGATCAGAACCAGATCCAAATATGCCGTCTTGAGACAACTCCTCGTTAAATCTTCTTCTTCTTCATTTCTTTCATTTTCTTCTTTTTGGCTCCTTGTTGCGACAGCCCCTGTTTAGATCTTCTTCATCTCTCCATTTTATTTATTATTTTTTTTTTTTTGGCCTCCTGTTGAGGCAGCCCACCTCTCAAACCAGATCTGCTGTTTTGAGGCAACCCCTCTTCAAATCTTCTTCTCATTCTTCTTCTTCTAATCCGTCAATCTGCTGCCTCCTCCTTCGTTTAGGTTCGCCATGGCTCAGTCGATCTGGTCTGAGTTGAAGGATTTCTCGACAACGACAACGCCCGAACCCTCATTAACCAACCATCACCATACAATTCGGTGGTTGTAATAGCTATAGTGGTAGCGGCGGCGGATAAGGTGCTGCTGATGAAGATCACACCAGTCAACCTATATTTGGATAAGGACGGTGATGCTCCATTTTTCGTTATTTTTATTATTATTTTTTTCTTAAACAGCTAGAAGGGTAATTATGACAAAACATAAGAGTAACTATGTCATGTGATGTACACGTGAGCCTTTTCCGTCATCTTCTAAAAACGGTGCCTAACGGTGGGGTAAAGTGAAATAAATTTAAAATGTTAGGGGGGACATTGCAACGTTTTGAACATGAGGGGTTTATGTGAAACACCCCCCATACATCAGGGGGGTTTTCTGTAATTTACCCAAAAAAAATGGTAAACCATATAGTGGAGAAGTTCACGTACCCCTCTGAGATGGTCATCAATTGAGCTAGTCGACAAAAAGCTAGCTAGGTGGATCGCCAAGGTGGGCTTCTGTTTATGGCACAACATACGGACGGAACCACTCTTGGACCAAGGGGTGCCATGGCACCCCCCGCTCTTCTCTCCTAGCGTTTTACTATTAAGGCTTGTCAGCCTTTGACCTTTGTCCTTGGCCAATGTAAAATGAAAACATGGAGAGATAGTACCATAGCAGGTGGGTATATACAATTTCTAACCCTTTGTACTAATTTCTCTGTCAGGCTTTTAGTCTTGCCTTTTAAAATTTCATTTATTTTATCGTTAGTCTAAATAACTTTGAAGAATTATGATTTACTTTGTTATTTTGGAAAACTTTGAAAACTTTTGTAAACAGATAGGGAATCCTTATCCAGGTTTATTAAGCAACTTGTTTTTATAAGTTGGTTTTCAATTAAAAAAATTTTTGATTTATAAATTTATATAAAATTTAAAAATAAATAAATAAATAACTTTACAAAGTTAAAAAATAATTCTATCTAGTTTTATTTTTCACATATTAATTTAGTATAAAATCTTAATATATTTCTCATTTTTGAATACTTAAAAATTTTGGCTCATCTTTGGTCCCTTAAAATGAAATTCTGGTTCCGTCTGGCACAACACAACTACTACATGAAAAGTTGTTGAACAAAGTTGCAAGCTAGCTGGGGGGGCCTCATCAGTGGAAGAACACTGTTAGTCGTACAGTGAAGAGATAAAAAGTTTTCCTTGAAATTAAAGGAACACTTTAAAGATAAAATCTCTCCATTCATTTTTGTTTTCATTTGACAGCAAAAAAGATACGCTTATATACGATTCGGAGACATGCCTCCAACTGTGGAGGCTATTGATTGTGAAATCTTCTATATTGGTGCTCTTGTGAGGTCCTTTTCGCTTTTGTCCCGATTGAGATGGGGAATACGTTATTTTCTTTTTTTTTCCTTTTTTCTTTTTAAAATTCTTTTTGTCGGTTATTAAATCCATCATATACTTAGTCACTTCGTTTGTGCATCAGTTTAATAATTAATTCAATTGATTGGCTGTAGTCATTATACTGATTTGGTTCTTTTGGGGGTGTTAAGGGGAATTAATCTTATAGCATTATGGGAAAGAAATCCTAATGCGACATAAAAAGAAAAATGACAACCGTAAAAACTTGGTTGACCATAAATTTGGGAGAGACGTGATGTCTTTGTATGAATTTCACTTAATAATTACATCATCAATGTTTAAAATGAACTTTATCCTTTGTCCAAAAATAAAAAATAAATAAAATAAAACGAAGTGTAAACCGTAAAAATCATTTCAAAAAACCCTGTAGAACAAGATCGACTTCGATCTCTCTTTAATTTTGACTTGTCCCATATTGAATGGATGATCATGAGCAAAAGAGGCCAACCATAATGGAGCTTCAAGTGGATTGCTTCATTTTTGTCCTTCTTTTGCAAAAGCACTTCAATTATTGATCTTTATTTAGCACCCACTAGGCCACTATGTGGAACCATGCAATATTAAGTTTTATTAATTAGTCAATTAATGGATATTTAATGTCAACGTATTAAATTATCATTGGATCAATTTATTATAGGGGTTCATCCTTTTTTGCTTCAAGCCTTCAACAAGGATTTAATTTCTGTGAGACATTACATTTAATGAAGTAATAATTGCATGAAAAAAATATATTTGCTCCATTTTTCATATATTTTTTTCACAATTTTTATGCAATTTGTATTATTTTTTATGTATTTATATAGTTGGTTCTTTTTCTTTTTTTTGCTAAGAAAATTTTATGTGTTTACAATAATTGTAGCATGGCCCTGAAGCTGCATTTGTTATGCTTGAATGGAATGGGAAGGGAATAGAATGAAATAGTCATGGGAGTGAAATGGAAAAAAGAATGAAAAGAATACTCATTCTCAATGGTCATTTCATGCCTTTATTTGGTAATTGAGGAAATGAATAGAAACATGCTATGGGAATTGGAAAAAAAAAGAAAGAAGGAAGGTGTGTCCCATTGGAGTACGGTGTGGCAATCAAGAGAGGAAGGAAGAGTAGAAAGAGAGATGGGTGAGTCTTACGGTCATTATTGCTTCACTTTGAGAGAATGAATGAGCATTCATTATGTTGAGAAAAGAATGCTCATTTCATCAAAGAAATGAATATAGGGAAATTAGCGGGAGGTACATGATTTGGGGTTGATTTGTTCCAGCCTCAAGTCACCTATTAAAACTCTTTTGGCGTGAAGTCTACTACACAACCCAAACGGCAACGTTTTTTGAGACAGCTACTAAAAATCTGGCTGTGAAGACCAGCGTTACCCTTTTGAACATATATGGCAAGGGTTTAAATGGAAAACTCAGCCATGATTTCTGGAATCAAATCCATCCCATTCAGATTCCTATAACATATATGGTAAGGGTTTTCGTCAGCAAGTTGTGGAAAAAAAAAGGGATGAGTTTCCCAGAGAGAAAGAGGAGAACCATGGCTGGCAACAATGGAAGTAACGACTATGGCTCTCTCAAAAACATTCATAAAAATAAATAAATAAATAAATAAATAATAAATAAATAAAACAGAAAGAGAGACCGAAGAAGGTTTGTTACATGGTATTTCAATCAGTTACATGGAATTTCAAGACGAAGGAATCCTCCATTTTCCAATTCCAATCAGTTACATGAAATTTCAATCAGTTACATGCAATGTAACTAATATTACAAGAAATTTCAGAAACCCCATTACCCCAAAATCGTTTAGTTACACGAACAACAAAAATCCCCAAATTCAGAAACCCAAAATTAAACAAACACAATATAACTAATGGGTCCAAAATGAAGGAACCCTTAGTAACATGGAATTTCAATAAAAACCCCCAAAATCAGAAATCCCCAAAATCAGAAATCAAAAAACCCTAGGTTTAGTTACATAGACAGTAAAAATCCATTCGAAAGGAACGAACTCTCCAATAATCCAACACAATCACAGAAGGGAAATGAAATCTAACGTTTTTTTTGCTATTTTTTTCACCGATTGTTGATGTGGGAAAATCATCTTCGAATGTACAGAATTAGTTACACGATGAGTTACTGATTAGAATGATGGTGGAAAAATTACACAACGAACACACCGCTGCTCGCCTTCTCTATTAACAGGGATGATGAGGCCATTTTTCTCCGATTAGTGATGTCCAACGAACTTCGGGCACAATAATACTAGAAGAGTTACACGACGAAGCTTGTCTTCTCTCTCGACGGGTACGATGAGGCGAGTTGATTTGCACCGGAGATTCGCCGACGTATTGATCGTAGATCGGAGGTAAGTGCACGCCGTGTTTGACTGGGTTTCTTGCACAATAAGTGGGCAGTGTTTGATGGGTGCTGTTATGTTTTTATTTTCCCCTTAAATGTATTGTTTAGAAGGGTATGTTAGTCTTTTGTGCAATCATGTGTACCTAAGGCTGGAAGAGTTTTTTGGGATGTACCTATGGCTGCAACAGTCCACATTTGTGGACTGGAGCCCAAACGCCCCATGAATATTTAGTAAGCTTTGAAGGAATAGGCTGGGGATTCCTTTCATTTGGTCAACCAAATGATCTATTTTTTTAACTAATGAAATGAGAATTTCAGTCCTTCTTCTAGGGGTGCTCATAGACCCACATGACCTAACAAATCCACCCAATCCGATCCCATCAAATGACATATGGGTGGATTCAACTGATAGGATAGGCGGATAATAGTTTAAGATTTTATTTTTTCACGATTTCATGGGTGATTGAAGGTTTTGATAAAAAAACCCAACCCCAACCCGCCCACCCGCATGCATTTATTTGAATACTTTATAAGATTAGACAATGACTTTCTTCTCATTGTCTGCTCCCTTACAATTAGAGTAACAAATAGTCTTTTAGATCATAGTGTTCATGATGTTTATAGCAGTATATAATTATGTGTAATCATATTCAGTTTTTTGCATATTGTTCAAGTTTGTATCTTTTTTGTTCTAATTTTATACTTGTTTAATGCTATATTTTTTCTAACTTAATTATTATTAAGTGTGGCCTGCTTTTACCAAAACAATATATAATTGAAATGTTACAATCATATATAACTGAAAAGCCCACTGGATCAAAATAGTATGGACAGATTAAAAAAAAAATAAAGTAAGATCCAACTAAAGCCTAATCCGCCAATCCACCCGCAACCCACCCATCAATCTGATATGGTGTGTGGGTCGGAAACCACTTAATTATGTAGATAGAAGTCAGGGGCGGAGTCAGGATTTATCTCGAATGGGAGCACTGTGCTATGATTTTGTGAAATGAGAATTGGGAACTAAAAGCCTTAGAAAACATTTTTTTTTTTTAAATGTTACTTTTTAGTAATCAAATTTCAATTTAATACAAAAAAAAAAAGGATTTTGTTGTCAACTTATTACAAATTAATTGCAAATGTACTTTAAAATGACTACCATCTTTCTATTTTAGCATTATGTTCAGAAATAGTCATCCAATGGTAATATCGCTCCCCAAAAAAAAAAAAAAAAAAAACTTGGTTGAGCCAGTGGGGGCTCGTACCCCCAAAGGCTCCCCTGGCTCCGCCTATGATAGAAGTGGGTGAAAATTGTGTTTACCTGATAATTTGGTGGTGGATTGTGAATAAGTTCCAAATCCGATCCGACCCTACCATGAGCACCCTTACCTTTTTCCAATCCCATGTACCAAACTTAGACTAAGAAGCTTTAATTTACATGCATTTCTAAGGTCAAAAAAAGCACATCTATGCCTACTCATATTGAACAAATTGGCCTGAACAAATTTGTAGAGGAAGCTCATCCAAAGTAATGTGTACTGCCACCAATGAGATAAGTGTTGGTTGCCTCCCTCTGAAACAAAGGTACGGTGGTGGGCACATCAGTCCGCATGGACTTTTATGTGGCAGTTTCCGTTTTGTCCCGTTCTTGATTGTGACTTGTCACAGGACTGCTTCGATCTCACATGGCTTAGGGCCCTCCAGGGCTGAACCGTATGTGGTTAGTCTCTAATGTGAGCCAAACCCACGTAATCTTGTGAACCTCGATCATGGGAAACCAATTGATTTTATTTTTATTTTATGTGAATATAAAAATTGAAGAAGTTTTGAAAAAATAGATTCTTCGATCAATCGATTGTGACCCTTAGTGAGAGTTATTTCCTACATGCTCTTGATATATATAGTATTTGATGGATCAATTATCGACATAGCCAATCATGAATATGGCTGAAATTAAGTCATGCATGCATGTCTGCCCTCAGTATAAGATTCGATTCGTATAATATCGATCTATTTGATAGATTGAACCAGTGATTTTCTATTTTCGCTCCACTTGTTTTCTAGTAGTCTAAATTCTGTTTAATTAAGGAGAATTAAGTCACTAAAGTTATATATTGATCTCTCTCTGATTTTTCAAGCATCATGCTTTATTTTATGAGATATGTAAAAACTTAGAAGGCAAAAATTAGGGTTTAATTTTATTTTACCCTGCTTCTAGTTTGATGACCTTACTATATATAGATGATCGAGAGCCTTGTGCATAGGATTCTTCACGTAAAAATTTATATCAACTGTAGTTAACTAGATGAGTACAGATATCCATAGAATTTTTGTGGTTAGGTTTTTCATGTTTTGTATTAGTATTTGGTTGCATGTTTATTACTTCGTATTATTTTTCATACAACAACCCATATCACACACGATTGGCTATACTCGATCTCGGGTAAATTGCATGGCCGGTCCTAGTGGTCTGTGTTGTAGTTACACTATTAATATAGGTGGTAATAAACTAATTAACCGTCCATTGACAAAATTATTAATTAATTTGTGTTTGGGATAAATTTTTGCCTTTTGGTTGCATATATCTACTTTCAATTGCTGAAAATTATTAATAAAACTTGAATAATTAAATCAGCTAGGCCTATTCACAGTCTTGGTGTCATGGGATTCATCGAAGCCCAAAAAAAAGCAAATTCTTTCATCCTTGCCGCGTAGAAAATAAGCAGCCCATCTCCACATTAAAATGCTTAAACTAAGTCATTTCATGATATTAGGGTTATTGTTGTTCGAGCATGTATCTCTCTCCTCTCTCTCTTCCCCTTGTTTGAATTGAAGCCTTGAAGCCCTAAATTGGACAATCGGTGTTGACGAGCCCCCCTTCAAAACCCTAAACCAAATCATAGAGCTCTCTCTTCCACGAGTTTCAGTGTCCAATTTAGGGTGAATGGCAACCCCCAAATCGTCGGTTGATGATTTAGAAGAAAATGAGCAATACCTAATCCACATCAGTGCCACGTATGCACTCATATGCATTTCACGTGCACCTTACGTTAGTGAACTAACAAACATCCACAAATGGACCACATTAAAATCTATTAGAAAAATTAGTGGATTAATTTGTCCAATTAAATTCTTTTTATGATGAAGTTAGTGGCACCAAAGTGTTTTTAACCCTTAACTAATTAACCGCCGATCGAAAAAATTGTTAATTAACTTGTGTTTGGGATAAATTTTGGCCTTTTGGGTTGAAAATATCTACTTTCAATGGCCGAAAATTAGAAATAAAACTAGTAAAATTAAATCAGGCCTATTGACCAGTCTCTGTGTCACGGGATTCATAGAAGCCAAAAGAACAATTTTTTTCATCCTCTCCATGTAGAACATAAACAGGCCATCTCCGTAGTAAAATGCTTAAACTAAGTCGTTATTTCAAGAAAACATTAAAAATAAATAAATAAATTGGCCCATTCCTTCTTTTCGTGATTATCACTCCAATTATTTTTCTTCAAATTAACGCCATTGATAATGATAAGTATTTGTACCTTCAAATCCATGCAAACTCCTTCTTCCAATTAGTTTCATCGTTACTGAAATAAAAGCCATCCTCTTTCACCAACCAAAAACACCTCCTAAGAGGGCCACACCGATGACTGTCCCTGTGAACCCAAAATGCATCAAAACTCTTCCTCTTTTGGTCCCATTTTATGGTACACAAAAAATGAGCAGTACCCCAAAAGTTGGCCTTGAGACTCCAACTGAAATCATCACCTTCTTGAAGGGCACGCCCGCCCAGATTTTGGTCTTTTGATGAACACCAAATGACCAGCGGCAACGACGAGTTGCTGGTGAAGCCATTGACGACGCGCACGTCGTATTCGAGGCCTTGGAACAAGTACTCTGGTTGCATCATGATCATGAAGAAAATGTAGAGCGAGAGGAGAAAAATGAGGATAAAGATGGTGAGAGCGTTCTTCATGTTGTAGGTATGATGATAGTGCTGGCTTGTTTTTTTCTTTTTTGGTTTTTTCTTTCTCAGATGGTCTTTTAAAACTCCTTTTGAGACAAAAAAGAATTACTATGTTTAGATAAAGAATTTATAAATGGGATTTGCTCTTAAAATGGAATTTGTAAAATTTTTATAATGATGTTACTTTATTTAAAATCCTGCAAGATATTTATACGCATTGGCATATATGCCATATAGATCATAACAAAATTACCACATAGACATATGCAGCTCTGCTCTTAAAAGAGGCTTTTATAGTACAGCTATGAGGATTATAACATTATGTTTAAATAAAGAATTTTTAGGTGGAATTTGCTTTTAAAATGGAATTTTTAAAATTTTTATTAGGATGATCCTCTCATCCTTATAAAAATTCATTCTTATAAAAATTTTACAAATCTCATTTTAAAAGCAAATTTCACCTAAAAATTCTTTATTTAAACATAACGTTATAGTCACCATAGCTGTACTATAAAAGCCTCATTTAAGAGCAAAGGTGCATATGTCTATGTGGTAATTTTTTTATGATCTATATGGCATGCCTGTGCGTATAAATATCATGCAGGATTTTAAATAAAGTTGAATTAGTTACTGCAATTATAGCTCCACGGTGAGCTAGCTAAGACCATCTACCAACACTAGATTTGGTACCTAAAAGCACCAACAAAGGAGGTAGCAAAAGGAGGTTACAGATAGGAAATGGTTTGCTAGTTCTATTCAAATTTGAAGAGAGGGAATGAGGTTGTAAATTATTTTTTGGGAATAAAAAATTGAGGGTTGTAAAGGACACATGTATGAGTCTTGTGTGAGAGAGAGTGTGTGGTTAAGATAAAAAAAAAAAATATATATATATATATATATATATATATAATAATCAAATTTGTTACTTCTCTGAGAGTGCACATCTCTAAGCTGGTGAGGCAATAAATTGTCACATGGGTCTTCAAATGACACATGTGCTACCAAAATTTGTAACCTCTCTCGGAGGTGCTCTAAGGCTTCCCTACCACGTCGGAAAAATGATGTGCATATATGCTTAAGGTGAAGTATAGTCTTGTGCAAATCAGGTGACAATGTGATGCGACCACAAAAAATTTAGTTTGTTGATGTGGAGATCGATAAATCACATGATTAGAAAACCAAAAAAAAAAAAACACAAAAAACAAAGAGTTGGTTGGAGGCTGGTTTGTGCGATAATCGATCAAGTGCATCACTTTTATAAATGCATGCATATATGTAATAGATATCCACTAGTTTAGTCGACGCAGAGGTATGATAACCAATAACTTATACACGCACACTTATAGCGACAGTACAAATTGATGCCTATCCATTTTGGTTTTAATACGAAAATTTTGGGTAAATGTTTTTACCACCTAATTGATCTGAATTTGCACAAAGGACCAAGTTGTGGCCAATTCAGCCAGCCCTCTTTTATCAAAGTACTAAAATTATTTTCTTGGAATTTCACTATATTCCCTTTCCTTGAATTTTCAGCCATATTAATGATTAAAGAAAATGCCAACTTTTCAGAATGAATAAACGGTGAAGGACCCGACCTATCTATATCGTGAAGAGCCACTCCCACGATTCATAAAGGAATATATAGTACTCGTTTAATCGCTTTCCTCCATTGGGAGGATAGAATTCTTGTTTTTTTTTAATAATTATACTCCTTTTATACTTTATAGCACTCTCGTTTGCTAGGAGTAGAAAGTTACCCAATTTTAAAATAATAATAATAATAGTAAGGCTCAATTTATATCATGATGGAAGATTGGGGACAATTTATCATGTGGTAATGTTTGTTTTAAACCATAATTTTTCTACATCCCCCGCCCAAAAAAACATAAAATAGAAATTATTGATTATATTTGTTGAAATTGCAGAGCACATCGTATTGTTATTATTTATTATTATTATTTTTAATAACGAGAAAAGCCCTCGAGCAAACCCTAGCCCATGTAAGATCACACAAGTAACATGATTCAAGTAAAATTAAATTCATAAAAACCATAAAAAAAAACAATGTTATTTGGTTGACCCCAAAAGAATAACAAAAGTCAAACTCAAGAGTCTTGTTTCTTGAGATAGGAACACAATTAGTGATAGGTTTTTTTTTTAAACCTTTCCTTATTCTACTTAAATGACCTCCTCCATAATGCTTTTATGTCGGCTGAATTGGACCAATCCCACGCCACCCCTTGGCCCAACATGAATGGATTAAAAGATTAAGAAAAAGAAGAAAAAAAAACAGAAGAAGACCACGTCCTTTGATAATAAAAACAAAAACTTGTCAAGTTGATGTGAGCTTTAAGTACAATATCTGAGAGTGAATAATATTCTCATATATATCTTGTGTAAACTTTTTTTTTTTATTTAAACATTTGATGATATATCTAAAAGAGGGAGGTTATTGATATCACGTAAAGTACTTTAAGATTTCATTTAGTGTACATTTTTTAAGATTTTATAAAAAAATTCCTATGAAAATTAGTTGTGTGATCTACTAAATAACATCATTTTGAACAATTTTGTAGAAGAAATTTTTTTTTAAAATCTTTCGTTTAAGTAGACTTTTTGGTCATTTACAATCTTTATTTCATTCTTACAAAATATTTTATAAAAAATGACCAAAAACTCAACTTAAACGACAGATTATGAAAAAAATTTCTTTTATAAGGTTGTTTGAAATGATATCTTTTTGTGGACTTCACGACCAATTTTTGTAGAAATATTTTATATTTTTCATAAAACCTTAAAATTATAAACTAATTGAAAACTTAAAGTAATTTATGTGATGACAATAACCTGGCTTTATCTAAAGTACCATATCCCTCATAATTTTCCTTTTATTTTGAGTTTTGGATGTCTTTGTAGTTGGCATCAAAGGTGGAATGGACAGCAAGAAGAAAGTGGGAACGGGGCTGGCCAGCTAAAGCAGTTGCTTCACAGCCATGAGGGTCATAATCAATTTTTTTTTTTTTTTTTTTTTTTTTTAAAGAGGGGAAAGCCATTTACTTATAATATTAGGTACTTCTATGATACTTGAACCTCTTTTAAATTTTATCTTTAAAATATATACATAGAGGAAAGCAGACAACCATAACCAGACATGAAACTTTGGATTTAAGTTAAAAGATCTCATATTTTTGAAAATGGTAATGTTTGATTTCCTAGATCATCCCTCTATGTGTACAGATTGGTCCCACATGGGTAAGGGTTGAAAATCTCTTCTATATATCGATAATGCGTTTTTCAAGTGGGTGTACGCGATTCTTTATGTCGTGCCAAATAGCTCGGTTCAACTCCTATTCGTTATCTATTTGTTTGCCAACACAATAATAACAGGCCAATAGAAATTGGCCACATGGACTTTCAATTGTACAATAGAACCTTTCTATAAAAGCTAAATTAGAAACTGACACGTGTTCGGGTTAGTTTTAAATGGAAAACATGTTTCCTCTCTATATGGCAGTTATGGATTTGGCGGTTATTCGTTCCAATTCAAACACATTTGAACAATCAACGAGATGGTGAGCTCTTGGTAAATTAAGTGAGGTTTCCTTTTTATTATGGCATAGGCTATTGACACTACATAAAATACTTTAATTTGTTTATTTTGTTTATATTTTTTTTAATTTTTATGAAAAATATATAAAATTTCATTAGAAAGCATCATTTTGAATAACTTTATAAAATAAAAATTTTTCAAAATCTGTCATTTAAGTAAAGTTTTTATTTATTTTTTATAGAACATTTTGTAAAAATAAAAGAGAAATTGTAAATGACCAAAAAGTTTACTTAAACGACAAATTTTTGAAAATTTTTCTTACACAAAGTTGTTCAAAATGATTTTTTTTTTAGTAGATTACGCAATTATTTTTTTGTAAAAATCTTTTATATTTTTCATAAAATCTTAAAAAATGTAAGCTACATGAGGAACTATTGACACTACATAAAATACTTTTAACTCGTTTATTTTGTTTATATTTTTTTAATTTTTATGAAAAATATATAAAATTTCATTAGAAAGCATCAATTTGAACAACTTTATAAAATAAAAAATTTTCATAATCTGTCATTTAAGTGAAGTTTTTATTTATTTTTTATAGAACATTTTGTAAAAATAAAAGAGAAATTGTAAATGACCAAAAAGTCTACTTAAACGACAAATTTTTGAAAATTTTTCTTACGCAAAGTTGTTCAAAAAGATATTTTTTTAGTAGATTACGCAATTATTTTTTTGTAGAAATCTTTTATATTTTTCATAAAATCTTAAAAAATGTAAACTACATGAGGAACTTAAAATACTTTATGTGGTGGCAAATAGCCTCCCTCTCTTAGTATTTATTCATTTAAATAGGAAGGCTAGAAGATTCAAAACAATATGTTATGCTGATATGGGGATTTTTCATTGGCTCAAAATACATTAGTAAATGGAAACGAAACAACTGTTAGTTTTATATTTTGCCTTAATGGTTGATTAACATCCAAGTAATCAAGAAGACATTCAACACATGTCAGATCATCATTAGAGACTGGTTTGAAGCAGTTATTAGCCGTCTATAAATAAGGTCAAAGAATTCAGAAAAAGCTCTCACAACCCATTCATCACAATAGTATCTTCAATTCTCTTACTTATTTATAGTGAAAGGTGAATGGAATGAATGGCTAGAATTGGATCTAGCTAGGGATGATCCAAGGGCTCTAAATCACTCTCAAGAGCTAGTTCCTATCTCAAACACTTCAAAAATTCGGAGGAAATTTGAATTCTAGCAAGAGAGGGAGTCTAGAGAGGTTAAATTAGGGTAAAACCCGGTCAAAGGCCAACTAGGCACCCTTGGTGGCCATTTGGCCTTCTTTGGTGTCTGTTTGGTCTTCCTTGGTGGCCAAACGGCTACCAGCAGCCTTTTTGGTGCCTTTTTGTGCTCGTTTATGCATTCTTATCCCTTTATGCTATGTATTTGGCCCATTTTAAGTCCAAATTCATTGATTTTGGATTTAAAATGACCATGGCTCAATTCTCTACTTAAAATCTGATTGAAATACTCCTAATTGAGCCACACTTGGTCAATTAATCAAGGGTTAAACCATATGGCTCACAAAGATCAATTAAGGCTTACTGGGACAAGATTAGGGTTTGAACCCTAATGGGGTCCTAGTTGCAATCCAACCCTTCCAAAAGTAATTTTAAGCATTAATACACCTTGTGAACCCTCAGAAAACGGCCCACAAGGATTTGGTAAAAGATGGGTGAAAGAAAACAAACGAAAAGAAGTCGCCACCTCATTTTTTAGGAAAAAGAGGAAAACCATAAAAATGTTTTATTTTCAAAACCACATAACTCCATTAAAGGAAAAGCAAAGTCTTTAAAACCAGAAAATCGGATTCAGGAGCTAAGTTACGACGTGGGAAGGTTCTGGGCAAAGCCCATAGGCACCCACATCGCCCGAGTTAGTCTCTTAATTTGATTGGGCTAACTTAAGATCTTTTTCACTCAAATATCATCATATATCATCACAAGGCAGCATGAATAACATATATTCCATCCAATCATCCATGCACAATCAAACAAATAAAACAAAATAGAAAAAGAAGAAAAGAAAAGAAAAGCCTAGGATACTTGGATCCTAGAACGGACTTGAGGCTCACGAAGAGCGCTTACGTACCATGTAGCGAAATACATGGATCAAAGTCCTCGAAAAGAATAGGGTTACAACCTAATACAAACCTATGGTAAAAACCCTAGGTTTTCTTGTTTGAGAATGTATTGAATTAATCCAAAATTGAAAACTTCCACAAGAGGAAAACTTTGATAGAAAACCAGAATTTTATTAATAAAGGAAACCCTTGATAATCACCATATGTTCGTATTAAGAAATAACCCTAGGAGGGAGAAGAGAAAAGAAAGAAAAAGAAAGGTGAATTGGGGCACCTTCAAACCCACTTACCTGAGTGCAATAGTTCCAAGCATTAGCAATTTCAAGCAATAGCAGCCCTATTTGTAATAGGACAAGCATTGTACCTATTTGCACCCTTACAAGTATACAAAACCATGCAAGAAGAACGATATACTAATCTGGATAGAACCATGACAAGGCCTAAAATTATCCATTTATCATGCAAACAACAAGAATAATGAATAACTAAAGACCCTAACTTAATCCTACATGCAATGACCTGACTAACATGCATAAAAAAACCTACCAAAGACATACTAACAATCATAAAAGACTTCAATAATATCAATAAACATGATAGCAAATCCTATTCTAACCAAAAAGATGATATTTTATGTAAAATATGAAAATAGGCCTTCCTAAGGCGAGCTTTCTTAAGTGAAACTATCCTAAGATAATTTCACGAAAAAAGTCACTATGGGGAGGTGCAATCATCCTATCCTACGTAAAATATATATATTAGAACACAATAGAAGTGATTTCATGCTTAAACACATCACAGCAGAAAGCTCTCATGCAAAACCTTACTTAACGAAAAGGATAATTATCCTTAGAAAAGGATAATATCCCCAAAAACCCTATAAAATCTACTATATGAATGCAAACCTAGCATGATTCAACTATATGCAGCATATATAGAATGACTATGATGAGAAATTACTCACAGAGTTAAGCTAAGCATGCTGTATAAAACCTGTGTGATTTTAGGGTTATCGAAACCCTAATCTCACAACTATGCATAAAAACCTATGAAAAGACTCTAACACATACTCAAATCATCATGAATATCATTCATATCATATATATTAACTAACAGGAGCATCAACTCATGACAATTATCACAGCAACCTAAACATGTGAACTATACATGATTTAAGAGGATAAAAAGAGTAACGCTATCCAATCCTTAGTAAACCAGGGATTATCAAGCATGTAAAACCATAAATCATCTCAAAATCATTCATAATACATCCTAAAAACATTGAACTATCCTAATATGTAGAGTTACATCATGCACTAGAACTATCATAGAAGAAGAAGGAGAAGGAAAAGGAGAAAACCTATGTTCAGCATTAAAGAGACATGCTTACCTCTTGTAGAACCTTCCTTGTCTTCAAACTCCTTGTTCTCTTGCTTGCTTGGGGTTGAAGAGCCTCCTCTTGATGTCCTTCTAGCTCTCCAAACTCGTAGCTCCCTCTCTCTCTAAGTGAAAAGTGCAATTAACCTCCCCCCATGTGCTGAATATCATGTCCTTTATATAGAGAACTAACCCCCTAAACCAATGGTTAAGATTAATTCATTAAACAATGATCCTAGGGCTATTAGAGACTCTCTTGGTGCTCAAACAACTCAAACTTACACACTCCTAAGAGAAAACAAGTTGTAATGGCGGAGGAAACCGTCAAAAGAGGGAGAGAAGAGTCAGAGTTTGAGTTGAGGACGAAGTCTCTCGGGTGACCATCTTGGCCTGGACGGTTAGCCATCTGGGCTTGGACAGCTGACCGTCCAGCCCCGGACGGTTACCCGAGGGCTCTCCTTATTTCACTCCGGTTTTGATTCCTACTCGCTGTAGAAGTCCTAAAATGTTCAAATTAAGTCCAATTTTAACAAATTAAAAGCCAAAACGACCGTGTTTCGAAGGGGAACACATTTTTAAGCATTTTAGGAAAAAAATCCTTAACCATGGGTGCATGGTTAGGTTTTACAAAGGTGGTTAACTATGGTGCCTCACCGTCGCTAAGCTGGGTTTGCACACAAAGTCGAACTAAATGCTTTCCTAATCAAAATTCGATCTTTCTAAACATACCTAGGATGTAAATAAAGCCCAATTGAAGCTAAATGAGAGAAAATTGAGTGGGTCTTATGAGTCAATTTGAGCAAACCAAGAAAAGGACTTTTAGCCAACTCGAACCGTTATGAGCCGAATTGATCTTAAACCATTAATTCATGAAATTGAACCTATATATGGACTCTGTGTACTCATATGAACTCGAGGGAATGACTCGGGATTCATTTCAAGGTCAAATGGAAAATATATGGCTTAAAAGACGATTATGCCCTTAAAGTCGCAAAAGTTCTTATTGACTATCGAGATGAACTCGAAATCACTTCAAAATTCATACACATGATATTCAATGCCATAGAAACTCAATGCAAAAGACTAGACTCAAAAATGACTCAAAATCCTACATGAAATGATGTACCTTAGTTAAGGTGACAAAAATGGGTTGTGACACCTACTTTTTCTCAAACTATTTTTGGAAACTCCTAAGTTTTTAAAACCTTTCTTAAGTTGGAAACTTAGAGTTTATAGTTCATTGTAAAGGGAGTAACCCCTTCTCAATCGAACTACGCGGACTTTGATTCTTACATTTTTGTATGTAAGGTACGTAGGCGCTCATTCGATGTTCAAGTCCGCCCTAGGCTACTAAGTGCCTATTTGGATGAGATTCTGGGAGGCCCAAAATCTCTTCTGATGGCCCATAATCACTTTTAAGAGTGTTTGGATAAAAAATGAGAAAAGTAATTGTAAGCCCAAAAGAGATTTTGAGGCCAATTTACTCAAGCTGCCTCCCCCTTGATTCTGATTCAACTTTTGATTCAGCTTCTGATTCTACTCTGAAGCTATCCCAAACAGGCACTAAGTATCCTAGGTTTTTCTTTTTTCTTTTATTCTTTTGTCCATCACATATTTGCTAGAGGAGTAGGATAGACTCATGCTTATTCATTTATCCATTGTCACGACCCAAATTAATTAAGCCGTGATCAATAATAATAAAACAAGCTTTTTCTTTAATAAATCCTTTGATAAAAACATGGATGACACGTGTTAAAATCCCAACCATTTTTGAAAATTTTCTCCTTTTTCGAGCATGACCCATCCGTAGATAGGACATACCATCATAAAACCTGTTATAAAAATCCATACATAAAATTTCCTGTCATCCATGAAAGTGGTATCATCCCATGCATCGCATTCCACATATACAATATTAAATAATTATAATTACAACCCTGATATAATTTACATTTACATTGGCCATCGGCCCCAATAAAATTAATGAAATACATATTCTCCCGATGAAAATACATTAATAAATCCCAATTAAGCATGCCTCCGCATAAACTTCATATCCTGTAATACTGAAAAACATTTAAAATAATAGGCGTGAGTCCGACGACTCAGTAGATACAATTTAACATAGTAAACTAAAGCAATGATATAAATAAAACCAATTATATCATTTAAAGCAGAATATACTAACCAAGTATATAACAAATCCAAAATAAGTTATAATCCATAACTTAAAATAAATAATGCATAATACCAATGCATGCGACTCATGTCCAATTTACAATAATTCCATTAATTACCAACCACTCTCGCAGGAGTCTTCGCGCGGAAACGGAGGATTTAAACCCAACCTCCAAAAGGACAACACAAGGGTTCCTACCTGGAACCGGAAAGTAGCCTCTAATTCGGGAACACAAGGGTTCCTACCTGGAACCGGAAAGTACCCCAGGACCAAAGGAATAGAAAACACCGCAAAGTCCCATTGACTGCAAGTAGTCCAATTCCAATGACCCCTTTTTATGAAATACTTTTACCCAGCATTTATTAAGTCCATTTAATGCATAATTATGCCCAACATGCAATGCAATAAACCATAAAATGATTTTTTTTTTTATAACCAAAATCATCTTCAAGATATGGTATATAACCCATAATCAAATAACATCATAATTATACCCAAAATTATGATAAACAACATAAACTCTCATTATGATTATAGCCTTGAAATCATAATAAAAAACATCAATTAATATAGAAATTAACCATATAATCCATACATCTCTTTTCCATAGAATGTATAAAATAAACCGAAATGCGTAACGAACATGATTCCCAAATTAGATTATCAATTATCCATAATCTCATCCCAAGATTTATTCCATAAATCATTTACATACATATTCTAGGCCCAAGAATACCAAATACTATGATAATATACCCCATATTATCATGTCAATAGTTTACACCTATGTAAATTGCACCTACCCCAATCAAATGTGTGGAAAATGCATCCTTATGTGTTGTGGGTGTGAAATCCAAGCCCCTAGTGTGCACATGCAAGCTTCCAATCCAAGCCCTAGTTCCCACATGCCTTGGTTGATGAAGGTAATGGAGGTTCCAACTCCAAACCACCATCAAAACACCCAATATGCATAAATAAACCCATAAATGTGAGAATGAGATGATAAACCCTTAAAAAGATTACAAACCCTAACCCTTAAGTGTGAGAAAATACCTCTAAAATGCAAAGGAATTAGTGAGGATGAACATCCATGCCCAATCCCACGAAATCCAAGCCTAGGATGCAAGATCAAGCTCCAAGCTCCACAAATCAGGCTTGATCTACAAACTAAATGTGGTAGACGATGGATCCAGCCCTTAGGAAGCTTCCCCAAGCATTAAAGTGAAGTGAGAGAGTGGGAAACCCACATATGCAAGCCACAAACCCACTTTCTCTCTCCAAACAAGTCCTTTCTCTCTCCTCCCTCTCTTTCCTTCTCTCTCTAAGTGTTATGAGCTTAAAATGTAGAAATGAGGGTGTTAGATCCGGACTTGAGGAGTTTTATAACAAGGAGGGGCACATACGTCTTTTTGCCCAAAAAAATCTAGCCATTCAGCAAATTCGTGCGTTATAGTCGACCAACACAGGAAGTGGTCGACCAAAACTTCCCAGTGAACAGTACCGTGACATTCTGTCTGCAATATAGTCGACCAAAACAACCTACAGTCGACCAAATCACTCAATATGCACAAAAAGAGGCGTGTGGTTTCCTAAAGCATAACTTATCACAATTCAACCCAAAATCCTCATCACTCAAGGCTCGAGTCCTCACAACCTTCCGCTTGTAGTAACTAAAATTCTCCAATATTTAAAACTAAGTTAAAATAACAAGCCCCAGCATTCTTAATCATGCATATGCAATACTCGTGCATGCCTTACCCTGACAAAACAACTAATATACATGCAAACCATAGATTAAACTCTTAATACTCTATTTAAAAATTACGGGTATTACATGCATCACATATGATTGCTAAAGGAGTAGGATGGATTTGTTCTTTGTTTTTTGTCTCTCTCTTGCTTTCCATATCTCTTCTTATTTGTTCATGGATGTTTACATGCGTTATAGATGTTCATGGATAAATGTGGATGGTTATGAATGATTCTTTACATATGCATGGTAACTAATTAGGAAGTGATTGAAATAGCCCATATAAATTCAGAGACCCATTTTGGGGCGATGTGGATGCCTATAGGATATTTCCTAGAACCTTCCCACATTGTAACTTAGTCTCCGAATCCTTTCTTAATTGTTTTGTTAAAACTTGCTTTTCCTTGATTGAGTCATTTGTTTGGTTTTCAAAGATTTCCTTTAAAAACTATTTTCAAGGTTTTCCTTTTTTTCCTTAAAAAAATGAGGTGGCGACTCCTTGTTTGTTATGTTTTCGTGAACCTTCTAAAAACCAGATTTTTATTCATTTAAATTTCTACAAGTCTTTTTAAAAGAAGGGTTCCCTCCCCCGATTGAAACCCATGGTTTACATCATTAAAGGGGTCATTGGATTTGGACTTCTAGCGATCAAGGGTCTTAGCGGTGTTTTCCATTCCTTTGGTCCTGGGTACTTTCTGGTTCCAGGTAGGAACCCTTGTGTTCCTGAATGAGAGGCTACTTTTCAGTTCCAGGTAGGAACCCTTGTGTTGTCCTTTTGGAGGTGGGTTTAAATCCTTCGTTTCCACGCGAAGACTCCTGCGGGAGTGGTCAGTAACTATAGATTATGTTAAATGGACATGAGTTGCATATCATTCATGACATTGCATGGGTTTTAATTATTTTAAGCATGATTTTAATTGGTTATATTATCATGCATTGGTTATTTCTATATGAAAATTATATCTACCGAGTTTTATACTCACTCCTATATTTTATAAATCCTTTTCAGATGATTTCCTAATTAGGGAGACCTCGCCTTGAGGTGTTATGCTCTGATTGGAACTAACTAATTGTCAGATCATTTTGGAACATTATTAAGATCTTGAATAATTTTAATATCATGGTTATGTATTAACTAAACACTTTTGTATTCGACCAATAGGCGTTAGACACGTAATAACTTATGATTTGTAATATTTTAATTTCGTAGGTCTCTTTATATGGTTTATTTAACATGTGATGATACCAATGAAGGATGACAAAAAATTTTATGATTATTTTATACAGGGTTTTATTATGGTATATTCCACTTACGAATGGGTCATGTCGAAATGTTTATTGAAATTACAGGTTTTCTAACACGTGTCATTCACGTGCTTTCTAAATGATTTTCTTAATTAAATTGGTTTTATTAATATTGATCATGGCTTAATTAATTTGGGTCGTGACAATTTCTTAATAATTTCCAAAAAGAAATTTTCTTTTAAAAAAAAAAAAAAATTCTTAAAGCATTCTTTCCAATGCTTTTTCTTTTTCAAAAAACTTTTTCTTTTTTCAAAGAGAATCACTTGAGCATTATCTTAAATGCTTTTGACAAACATCATTTCCAATTTTTATTTTCCCAAACCCCCCCCCCCCCCTTTTTTTCTTTTTCAAAGAAAAATCACTTTTAAATCAAAAACATTATTTCCAATTTTTTTTTTTTTTTCCAAAAACCTCTTTTTCTTTTTCAAAGAAAATCACTTTAAAATAAAAAACATTATCTCCAATGTATTTTTTTTCAAAACCTTCCTTTTTCTTTTTCAAAGAAAATCACTTTAAAATCAAAAACATTATTTCCAATGTTTTTTTTTTTTAAATAGAAAAGTATATGTTTATATACTTTTTGAAAATTTCCTTTTCCAAAAATCTCTTTTTTTGTTTTTTATTTAGTTATTAAAAGCCTTTATAGAAAACCATTTTTTCCAAGGAATATCATTTCAAATTCCTTAAACTTCATTTCAAGTTCCTTAAACTTTTTTTCAAAGAAAGCATTATTTTCATTACTTATAATGCTTTAAATCCTTTTAAACATTATCTTTAATGCTTTAAACCCTCAAAGCAATAAACTTTTCCTAAGTCTTTCAAGAATAATGCCTTCTTTCTTGAGTATTTTGCAAACAACCCTTTTCTACATTTTTTTTTGTTTTTTGTTTTTGTTTTTTTTGTTTTGTTTTTTTTTTTTTTTTTGTTTTTTTTTTGTTTTTTTTGTATTTCCCATGCTTTAAAACCTTTTCAAGACCTTTTAAATTTTTTTTTTTCTGGATTTTTCCTGATTTCTATGCCTTTTTAGTGCCCAAAAAACCCTAGAAAGGATGCCAAAATGAGCTAGATGAGGTTAGTGACCAAGTGGCCACCCTTGGTGGCCGTTTGGGCACCTTGGGTGGCCATTTGGCCTTCCCCAAGGGCCGGTCGGCCGGCAGTGGGATTTTTAAGCCTTTTTTCCTTCTTTTTAATGCTCCTATGTTGGCATTTCATGTACCCCTAAGCACCACACGAAATTGAGAGCTCCTCTCTCTAGAAATTGCTTCCAAACCACTTTCCAACCCTCCAAATTTCAAACTTTTGAAATCCAAACTCTTGGATTCAATTGAATTGAAGCAAACAAAATTCAAGAAGGTTATTAAAGCTTCTAAAACAAAGTGATTGGGGAATCTCAAGCTTCTTCCAAGCGTTTTCTTCAACTAGCTTTCCCAAGCTTCCCAAACTTTGCCCATGGCATCTACATCATCTTCAAATAAAGAGGAGAATTTTCCCTACATTGTGGTGAAGAAATACAAGCCTCCAACTTACAAATACAAGCGCCCTTCCATTCTTCTTGAAGCTCACCAACATGTCTCTAAGTTGGAAGTAAGTTCATGAACTCCATTAACAAGCTTTCCCAAGCTTTCCCAACTTTGAATTTTCTCATGACTTCTATGTCTTTTGTTATTCTTTTCACATCATTTGGCATTGAATACATATTTTTAATCCCATTGGTGATGAATTGATGAGTTTTGGAAGGATTCCATAGCCAAAGCTTACTTTCTCAAAGTGCCCAAAAACCTTGCACACTAGGTGTTTGATGAAATGTTTCAATGAAATTTCTTTGGGATTTTCCTTCCAAATCCTTAAATTCATCATCCTTATGATATATAGAATAGAAATCATGGTCATCTCATGCAAAATTACAAACTTTTATTGCTTCAAAAATCATTTTTACCAAGTGTTTGATAAAATGCCTCAATGAATTTTTATTTCCAAAACTTTTCCAACCCATGAGATAATTATAATTTCTAATCTTGATATTCATAAAGACTTTACTAGGAACCAAAATACATGCAATTCTTTACCACATGAGTATGAAAATGACTAACCAAGGCTCTTAATATATATAGGTACCTCCTACCACTAAGACAAGGAGTAGCTTGAGAGATTTATTGGCTTGGTGGACCAATATGAAGAGAACCCAACCTCTTGTGAGAAAGAAAGTAGACAAGAAGGGGTTTGGTATCTTCCTTGATGGTTTGTGGAGGGATCAAATGGATAGGCAAGCCTTGCTTGCCTTGAATGAACATTGGTGGGACACCACCAACACTTTCCACTTCAAGGTTGGGGAAATGACCCTCACCCCTCTTGACTTCACCATGATTACCGACATAAAGATGGGTGGCAAGAGACTTAATTTCAATCAAGACATAGTACAAGATGAAAATGATCTTACTTTTCTCTTCGGAAAGGAGGTTCCCAATGTGGTGCCTAGGCAATGGCTCTTTTCTGAGTACAGTCAACTACAAGAGGATGATTTGGTTTTTGTGGACCAAATTGCTCGAGCCTTTCTATTGTACTTATTCTCCTGCACCTTCTTTGCCGGGCACAACTTGGTGACTCTGGGTTTTCTTGGAAGTTTGAGAGATGTGAACACCATTCATGAATACGATTAGGGTGGAGCCATTCTTGCCACCATGTATCGGTTTATGTGTGATAGGTCCAGGAATGCTTGCAAAGATCTTGGTGGCATGACTATCGTATGGGAGGTAAATCATTTATCTTTAACAACAAATTCCTTTCCTTTTGTGATTTAATGCCTTGACTCTCTTGTTTCATTAGGTGTGGGCCTATAAATATTTGATGTTGGGTGCACCCTGCTTGAAGAACAACGAATTCCTTTGGCCAGTGTCTCACCAATGGAATCCTCAAAAGAGGGTTGGCGTTTGACATAACTGTTATGACTATGAACATGCCAAAGAATTCTTGTCTATCTTGACCCCATAAATAGTAAACCAATTTTCTTGCCACGTATTGACTTTTTATCATGATTCTAACGACAAAACATTTACTTGTAGGTCAATTGGTCACCATGGGGTGAACTGGAAGTTGTCTTGCCCCTTACTCATAGGGAGTGCCTTCATTATTTGAGGAGAAGAATTTTGCTAGAAGGCCCTATGGGAAGATACTGGTACCTTATGTGAACCCATGAAAGTGGTCCACAAGGATTGAAAAGAAAATAAAAAGATAGGTTTGAAAAAGAAAATGAGTCGCAACCTCATGTTTCAAGGGAAACAAGGAAAACCCTAAAAACACTTAGTTTTAAGAAAATAATTGAAAAGACTCCATGTTTTAAAAAGGAAAGGCAAAAACAGTCTTTTGGAAACCAAATATTTTTTAGCAGAATATGATTGGTATTACCCCGAATATTCCTTTTTCAAAAGTTTGGTTTGTTTTATGTTAAATCTACTTGCCCTTGCAGAATTGGTTGAGCAGTCAAGTTGCTCTCCTCTCGTAGTTATCGTTGCCTATGGGGGATGGGGTATCTATCACGGACTATTAAGATATTACTCTGAACTGAAATCTCAATGGAAGTAAAACCTTTAATGGTTTATATATTAAAAATTAAAAATTAAATAAAAAATTAAAAAAATTAAAAAATTACAAATTACAAATTATAAATTACAAATTACAAATTAAAAATTAAAAATTAAAAATTGTACGTTAAATCTACTTACTTGCAGACCAAGAAAACGCAAATGATTGAATTGCAGATAGTTGAAGTCCTTCTACGCCCTTGTGGGGGTATAGTCCTTTCCTCTATATATATCCCTTCTAAAATATTTATTTTTATTTGGATAAGCCCTTCACAACTTTTTGTCTACAAAACATGCCTAATAATAAATTCAAAGTGGGCTGTACGTTTTTTCTTTTGACGAATTTCTATTTTTTTCCTTAACCGACCACCCTATTTTTAGAATGTGAATAGTCCAAGGAGTTTGGTTTTGGTCTTGGGTCACACCTAGTTGTAAGGTTGGAAGCTAGCCACTAGTCTATACAATACGCTTTTTGGTGATATTAGTGCATCAATTTTAGGTTCCAAAGGACCAAAATAGGCGCAATAGTATATATCTTCTAGACAAAATTTTTGTATAGAACTGGTTGTAAGGTGGTTTCATGGCGTTCAATTGATTGCATTAAACTCAACAAACACTTCATCTTCTTTTATAGTCTTTTGTTCATACAAGGCAGTAAGCATTTGAATTTTAGTATTTCTCACAGATAATGTTCCTTCATGAGTTTTTTCAAGAATATTCCAAGCCTCTTTTGCCAACTCACGATGGGCTACCCTTCAAAATTCATCTCGGGCTATTAAACCTTAAGAGTATTCCAAGAATATTCCAAGCCTCTTTTTCAAGAATATTCCAAGCCACACTCTCTCATCAATTGATTTGAAAAAGGCTCGCATAAAAGCCTTCTAGTACCCATAATCCTTACCATTAAAATATGGTATTAAAGGTTTGATAGGCTCTATACCACCAGAATTGAATGAAAAGATCAACACTTAGGCTATTAAACCTTAAGAGTGAAGCTACGCTCTAATACCAATTGAAATTCCGGCTTTACCAAGCTTGTAATACCTAGAAGCAGGGTTCAATAGGTATTTTAATTTATTCTAGCACATACGCCTGCACTAAAATCACACGTGTGAACTGCTAAAGAAAATATTTTGCATCGAATATTTATAATATTAGTTTTCATAAGTCTTTAGTGACGTTGTGACTTGTGAGAAAATGTCACGTACGCCATGATCCATCATAGTACTATTAGCACAACAAAATCATGATTAAAGCTTTACAATCACGGTTATTGAATTTGATGATAGATCATTTTTATATCAATGGGTCTGGTAACTAATGACAATTTCTCTACTAAATCGGCTAACTTGAATGTAAAATAGAAATATAAAAGCAAAGTTGAATATCCAAATAAGAAATAAAGGTGGCTATCGAAGGAAAAAAGTAACAAATGGGTCATTAAGAGGGGATTCTGTTTTTGCCGAAACGGGAAGAAAAGTTTTGGGATTTGAAATTAAATAGGGGAATCTTTTAGCCATCTTTCTTAATTTGTCCATTTACATTTACAATGTAATAAAAATGGTAAATTATCTCTTTCTTTCTTTATGTAGACAATTAATGGATGGCATACATGTTACATAGGCCAACAATAATATTATTTCAAATAATGGACAATATATGCCCACTAACTCATAACCTCCCAACAATAATATGCCCACTAACACATAATAATGGACAATATAAATAAATATTATAAAGGCCGTAACACCTCATAAATAAAACATAATTTGAATCACAAATATATATGTATTTTAATTATAAAAATATAATAGCATTTTCACTAAGGCCAGCGATACTCCAACTTATAATCATCAATACGCTTAATGTAGAGGTACCACCCACCTTGATCGATCCTCCAATAACACGTGTTATCCCCACACCTTAGGGAATCTCTTTTGGGCACGAACACATCGTACTGCCCATGCACATTGCCCCAAATAATTTCACAAGTGTAAAGGGTACTTTTATAGTCTGGAAGAAAACTCCAATTGAACTTATCTCCAACTAGGACATCATGGGTGCCTAAGTCTTGGTCCTTAGAATGGCAATGGACCTTCAGTGTGGAATGGTCCCCCATGTTGTTGATGACAAATACTTGGAACTGGGCTTGAACTGGTGAGCCATAAATGGCTAGTGCTAGGGCAAGGAGGAGCACAAAATTTCTTGTGGGACTCATGTTTTTGCAACTATTGCTGTTGTTGTGCTGCGAGTTTATGGTTTTGTAGTGTCTTGCTTGTTTGGGTTGTTCGCTTTTTAATGTCCAAATCTGTGAAACCAAAGGAAGGTGGCTATTAAAGGAAAAATGTAACAAACATATCATTAAGAGGGGATTCTGTTTTTGCCAAAATAGGAGGAAAAGTTTTGGAATTTGAAATTAAATGGAGGAATCTTTTAGCCATCCTTCCTAATTAGTCTGTTTACATTTACAGTGCAATAAAAAAAAATGATAAATTATCTTTTTCTTTCTTCGTGTAGACAATTAATAGAATACATATTACATAGGATCCGAAATGCATGTCTGTCATAAAGAAGCGATTGAATGGTTCTCTCTCTTTTTGGTACAGTAATTCACTTGCTATATATGTATTATTCTAATCTTGTTGGTTGTCACCATTTTTTATTTTTTGGTTGCGAGAACCAAATCGAAAATAGAAAAATCTAGTCCGGCCTATTTCCTAAATATGAATCCCAAAGGGTGGATCTATGATTTTTTTTTTCTTTTTTTTGTTTAAAGCTTCAAAATTTCTTTATCCACTAGAAAACATCATTTTGAACAACTTTGTGGAAGAAAAGTTGTCAAAAATCCATTATTTAGGTATATTTTTTGGACATTTATGGTCTTTGTTTCATAAATTGTTAAAAAGTTCACTTACACGATAGATTTTAGAAAAACTTTCTTATGCAAAATTATTTAAAATGATGTTTTCTTATAAACTTCTATCACTTTTTATGAAAACCTTTTACATTTTTCAGAAAACTTTAAAATATAAAATAAATAAATGATTAAAAAGCAAGTCTTGGGTGTCAATAGAGGCCCCATATGTGTATATATATGGGTCTTATCCAAGTGACAAACCATCTAGTTTGGCCTTTTATTCTTGCCCAATATATGTTATTAGCCATTAAGGTTGGGGGGGGGGGGGGGGGGGGGCTCTAGTGGCGCCCCAAGATTTGGTTTTTATCCCCATTAATTTTATATTTCAAGTTTTTATGAAAAAATATAAAATATTTTTATAAAAACCGATCACCCTATCCACTAGAAAACATCATTTTGAACAACTTTATAAAAGAAAGATTTTTCAAAATTTATTGTTAAAATGGATTTTTTGACCATTTACAGTCTGTTTTATAAATTGATAAAAAAAATCCATTTAAACTTTAGGTTTTGGAAGAAATTTCTTTTACAAAATTGTTTAAAATGGTGTTTTCTAAGGGACCACAAGCTCAATTTTCATGAAAATGTTTTATATTTTTCATAAAACCTTAAAATATAAAATTAATTGGGGATGAAAAGCAAGTGTTGGGATGCCAATAGAGGCCCCCATTAAGGTTTTCATAAGCCCATAACAAGTAGTTTTAGGAGTCTATATATATTTTTCAGCAGAATATGATTAGTATTACTCCAAATATTCCTTTTTCAAAAGTCTGGTTTGTTTTATGTTAAATCTACTTGCCCCTGTAGAATTGGTTGAGCTAGCAAGCTGCTCTCCAATCGCAGTTATTGTTGCCGATGGGGGATGGGGTATCTATCACGAACTGTTAAGATATTACTCTGAAGTGAAACCTCAATGGAAGTAAAACCTTTAATGGTTTATATAAATAAAAAAAAAACATAAATAAATAAATAAATAAAAATTGTTCGTTAAATCTACTTACTTGCAAACCAGGAACACGCAAATGATTGAATTGCAGATAGTTGAAGTTCTTCTACGCCCTTGTGGGGGTATACTCATGTCCTCTATATATATTCCTTCTAAAATGTTTATTTTTATCTGGATAAGCCCTTCACAACATTTCATCTACAAAACATGCCTAATAATATATTCAAAGTGGGCTATACGTTCTTTCTTTTGACGAATTTCTATTTTTTTCCTTAACCGACCACCCTATTTTTAGAATGTGAAACAGTCCAAGGAGTTTGGTTTTGGCCTTCGGTCACACCTAGCTGTAAGGCTAGAAGCCGGCCACTAGCCCATCCAATTCACTTTTTGGTGATATGGGTGCATCAACAAAATTTTTGTAGAGAATTGGTTGTAAAGTGGTTTCATGGCGTTTAATTGGTTGCATTAAACTCATCGAACTCATCAAACACTTCATCTTCTTTCATAGTCTCTTATTCATACAAGGCAGTAAGCATTTAAATTTTAGTATTTCTCACAGATAATGTTCCTTCATGAGTTTTTTCAAGAATATTCCAAGCCTCTTTTGCTAGCTCACAATAGGCAACCCTTCGAAATTCATCTTGGGATATCACACTAATAATAGCATTGATACCCTTAGAATTCCATTTCAAATCTTCATAATCTTCTTTGGTCCATTTATCTTTAGGCTTTTGAATGGAAGTACCTTCCACCATCATCATGGGTGGATTATATCCATCACTCACAGCAAGCCACACTCTCTCATCAATTGATTTGAGATAGGGTCGCATAAGAGCCTTCCAGTACCCATAATCCTTACCATTAAAATATAGTATTAAAGGTTTGACAGGCTCCAAACTACCAGAATCGAATGAAAGGATCAACACTAGGCTGTTAAACCTTAAAAGTGAACCTACGCTCTGATACCAATTAAAATTCCGGTTTTACCAAGCTTGTAATACCTAGAAGGAGGGTTGAATAGGTATTTTAATTTATTCTAGCACATACGCCTGCACTAAAATCACCCGTGTGAACTGCTAAAGAAAAGATTTTGTATCGAACATTTATAATATAAGTTTTCATAAGTCTTCAGTGACATTGTGACTTGTGAGAAAATGTCACGTACGCCATGATCCATCATAGTACTATTAGCACAACAAAATCATGATTAAAGCTTTACAATCACGGTTATTGAATGTGATGATAGATCATTTTTATATCAGTAGGTCTGGTGACTAATGATAATTTCTTTACTAAATTGGCCACTTGAATGTAAAATAGAAATGTAAAAGCAAAGTTGAATATCCAAATAAGAAATGAAAATATTAATTCGCCCACCTTGAATCTTTTAATAATATTTTCATTATTGAACACATGGATTATTTTTATTCATAGATTATGGAAAATGAAAATGATAAGTGGATTCGCACAAAATCAGAAATACTAGCACGAAAAAGAAAATTACGAAATATATTCAGTAAATGGTAAAAAGAGTACTATAGGTTCAAATAATTGGGGTAAGCCAATTGCGTGTTATGCAACTAAATTGGCTTCATCAAGTAGAAAGTCATCCTTCTGTCACGAAAAATTTAGCTCTAAGAAATGGTATTCTTTTGCCGAGAGACGTAAGTATCATAATCACAATTATCCAAGTTGAGGGTAATGTTAAGCTAATAATAAATTGTTGTATAGGCCCACAAATGAGACAATAAAAAAAAATGAAATGCTTTGATACCATATTAAGTTTTTAACCTAACAGCCAAAACAGATCAAATAGATAGCCCAAACAAGTATATGAAATCATGTCAAATTTTATAATTAGGGAAATGTTATGTCTAACACTTTATGTGCAACACTAAAATACAGCACTTTATGTGCATAGTACTACATGTATAGACCAAAACTCCTTTAATTTATTTAACAAATCTCTTTTTTCTTGATGTGAGTTAGATGCTGTACAGGGGTACTAGATGAAGAGTGCTTCATATAGCACGCCCTTATAATTAACCGATATGAAATATGGTATTTTTCTAACATGAGCCATTAGTAAAAACAAAACAAAAAAAACAAGGAAAAAAAAAATCCCTAGCTAATTTATTTTGGATGAAAACTTTCCACTCGGGTTCATACATGTCTGCTTCATGAAAGGATGTATCATCGGTAAACACCATAAGAGATAGTATATTGATTCCATGTTCTACCAAACAAATTAAACAAAATAATAAAATGAAAAAAAAAAAAAAAAAAAAGGGAACAAATTAAAAGTAGTGGATGGTGCCCAAAGGATTTTCAGGGGAGAATAGCGGGACCCAAGGAAAACCATGCCAAAATTTCTTTATTTCTAGAGGGCAAAATTAACATTGACTTACAATTAAAGATGTAAAAACCATAAGCCAAATTCCTCCTAGAGAATATAATGCCTCTGCATTACATGCATACATGATACATTTGTTGGAAATATTGAACAAAAACATGGATGTTGAAAATCAAAATATGCAAAAATATTAAAATAATAAAAGAAATAGACTTATCGATTGAGGCGTATGCGAATACTGTCTCTAAGAGTTGATTTGCGCCCTTCAGAGTGAATCACTCGGTGCATCCAGGTCCTCTAGCGCCCCAACCCTCTAAGATACTACAATCGTGTTCTTCGTACACGTGCACTGGCAAGTACAAGGAACCGGACAGCTTTAGATCGTTCCATGAAAATATGCAACAAAATTGAAGAAGGATAGATAGAATTTTATACATAAGAAGTTTATAAATAGAGAGAAAATAAAGATTGAGAAAAGGTTTTCTAAAACTCTTATGGTTTTTTCTCATTCCGAAGAAAAGGAAGAAGACAACAAAAAAACCATCAAAATGATAATAGAAAAAACCATTTTTTTTTTCTCTAAAAGGATGTGTAACCCCCCAAAAATAATATGCCCACTAACTCATAATAATGGACAATATAAATAAATATTATAAAGGCCATTACACCTCATAAATAAAAAATGATTTGAGTCACAAATATGTATTTTATTTATAAAAATACAACTGCATTTTCACTGTGGCTAGCGATACTCCAACTCATAATCATCAATACTCTTGATGTAGAGGTACCACTCACCTCGATCGATCATCCAATAACACGTGTTATCCCCACACCTTAGGAAATCTCTTTTGGCCACAAACACATCGTATTGCCTATGCGCATTGCCCCAACTCATTTCGTGTAAAGGGTACTTTTCAAGTCCACATCAAAACTCTAAGTGAACCTATCTCCTAATGGGAGATCATGGGTGCCTAAGTCTTGGTCTTTGGAATGGCAATGGACCCTTAGTGTGGTAACGTCCCGCAAGTAGTTGGTGACGAATACTTGGAATTGGGCTTGAACTGGCAAGCCATAAATGGCCAGTGCTAGGACAAGGAGGAGCACAAAATTCTTTTAGGACTCTGGTATTTGCTGCTATTGCTGTTGTTGTGCTGTGAGTTTATGGTTTTGTAGTGTCTTGCTTGCTTGGGTTGTTCGCCTTTTAATGCCCAAATCTGTAAAAACAAAGGAAGGTGACTATTGAAGGAAAAAGGTAACAAATGGGTCATTAAGAGGGGATTTTGTTTTTGCCAAAATGGGAAGAAAAGTTTTGGGATTTGAAATCAAATGGAGGAATCTTTTAGCCATCCTTCTTAATTAGTCCATTTACATTTACAAAGTAATAAAAATGGTAAATTATCTTTTTCTTTCTTTATGTAGACAATTAATGGATGCCATACATGTAACACAGGCCAACAATAATATTATTTCAAATAATCAAAAACATATGCCCACTAACTCATAACCCCCCAACAATAATATACCCACTAACTCATAATAATGGACAATATAAAATAATATTATAATGGTCATAACACCTCATAAATAAAACATAATTTGAATCACAAATATGTATTTTATTTATAAAAATACAACAGCATTTTCACTGAGGCCAGCGATACTCTAACTCATAATCATCAATACTCTGAATGTAGAGGTACCACCCACCTCGATTGATCCTCCAATAACACATGTTATCTTCACACCTTAGGAAATCTCTTTTGGCCACGAACACATCATACTACCCATGCACATTGTCCCAACTCATTTCACAAGTGTAAAAGGTACTTTTCAAGTCCGCAACAAAACTCCAAGTGAACCTATCTCCAAATGGGAGATCGTGGGTGCCTAAGTCTTGGTCTTTGGAATGGCAATAGACCCTCAGTGTGGTATCGTCCCCCAAGTAGTTGATGACGAATACTTGGAACTGGGCTTGAACTAGTGAGCTGTAAATGGCCATTTCTAGAACAAGGAGAAGCACAAAATTTCTTGTGGGACTCATGTTTTTGCTACTATTGCTGTTGTTGTGCTGTGAGTTTATGGTTTTGTAGTGTCTTGCTTGCTTCGGTTGTTCGCCTTTTAATGTCCAAATCTGTGAAACCAAAGGAAGGTGGCTATTGACGGAAAAGTGTAACAAACGGATCATTAAGTGGGGATTCTGTTTTTGCCAAAATGGGTGGAAAAGTTTTGGGATTTGAAATTAAATGGAGGAATCTTATAGCCATCTTTCTTAATTAGTCCATTTACATTTACAATGTAATAAAAAATGGTAAATTATGTTTTCTTTCTTTATGTAAACAATTGGTGGCATACATATTACATAGGGTCCGACATGCATGTCTGTCATAGAGAAGTGATTGAATGGTTCTCTCTCTTTTTGGTACATTAATTCACTTGCTATATATGTATTATTCTAATCTTGTTGGCTATCACCATTTTTTTTTTTTTTTTTTTGGGTGGTTAGAACCAATTTGAAAATAGAAAAATGCAATCCGGCCTATTTCCTAAATATGAATCTCAAATGGTGGATCTGTGATTTTATTTATTTATTTATTGTTTAAAGCTTCAAAATTTCTTTGTCCACTAGAAAACACCATTTTGAACAACTTTGTAGAAGAAAATTGTCAAAAATCTATCATTTAGGTATTTTTTTGGGCATTTACGGTCTTTGTTTCATAAATTGTTAAAAAGTTCATTTACACGATAGATTTTAGAGAAACTTTCTTATGCAAAGTTATTTAAAATGATGTTTTCTTATAAACTTTTGTCATTTTTTTTTTGAAAACCTTTTATATTTTTCATAAACCTTTAAAATATAAAAATAAATAAATGATTAAAAAGCAAGTCTTGGGTGCCAATAGAGGCCTTATATGTGTGTGTATATATATATATATATATATATATATATATGGGTCTTATCCAAGTGACAGACCATCTAGTTGGGCCTTTTATTCTTGCCCAATATATGTCACTAGCCATTAAGGTTTGGGGGGGCCTCTATTGGCACCCCAAGATATGCTTTTCATCCCCCATTAATTTTATATTTCAAGGTTTTATGAAAAATATAAAATATTTTTATAAAAACCGATCACGCTATCCACGAGAAAACATCATCTTGAACAACTCTATTATAGAAAGATTTTTCAAAATTTATTGTTAAAATAAATTTTTTGGCCACTTACAGTCTGTTTTATAAATTGATAAAAAAAAATCCATTTAATCCTTAGGTTTTGGAAGAAATTTCTTTTACAAAATTGTTCAAAATTGTGTTTTCTAAGGGACCTCAAGGTCAGTTTTCATGAAATTTTTTTATATTTTTCATAAAACCTTAAAGTATAAAATTAATTGGGGACGAAAAGCAAGTGTTGGGATGCCAATAGAGGTCCCCATTAAGGTTTTCATAAGCCCATAACAAGTAGTTTTAGGAGTCTATATATATTTTTCAGCAGAATATGATTGATATTACTCCGGATATTCCTTTTTCGAAAGTCTAGTTTGTTTTATGTTAAATCTACTTGTCCCTATAGAATTGGTTGAGCAATCAAGCCGCTCTCCTCTCATAATTATCGTTGCCTATGGGGGATGGGTTATCTATCATGGACTGTTAAGATATTACTTTGAACTAAAACCACAATGGAAGTAAAACCTTTAATGGTTTTTATATATAAAATTAAAAAAATTAAATTTTTTTTTTTAATTGTACGTTAAATTTACTTGCAGACCAAGAACACACAAATGATTGAATTGCATATAGTTGAAGTTCTTCTATGCCCTTGTGGGAGTATAGTCACGTCCTCTATATATATCCCTTCTAAAATGTTTATTTTTATTTGGATAAGCCCTTCACAACATTCTGTCTACAAAACATGTCTAACAATAAGTTCAAAATGGGTTGTACATTCTTTCTTTTTACGAATTTCTATTTTTTTCCTTAACCTACCACCCTATTTTTAGAATGTGAAATGGTCCAAGGAGTTTGGTTTTGGTCTTAGGTCACACCAAGCTATAAAGCTGGAAGCCAGCCACTAGCCTATGCAATTCGCTTTTGGGGGATATGGGTACATCAATTTTATCTTCCAAAGGACCAAAATAGGCACAATAGTATATATCTTCTAGACGAAATTTTTGTAGAGAATTGGTTGTAAGGTGGTCTCATGGTGTTTAATTGGTTGCATTAAACTCATCAAACTCATTAAACACTTCGTCTTCTTTCATAATCTCTTTTTCATACAAATCAGTAAGCATTTTAATTTTAGTATTTCTCACACATAATGTTCCTTCATGAGTTTTTTCAAAAATATTCCAAGCCTCTTTTGCTAACTCACGATTGGTTACCCTTCGAAATTCATCTCGGGATATCCCACTGAAAATAGCATTGATACCTTTAGAATTCCATTTCAAATCTTCCTAATCTTCTTTAGTCCATTTATCTTTAGGCTTTTAATGGAAGTACCTTCCACCATCACCATGGGTGGATTGTATCCATCAATCACAGCAAGCCACACTCTCTCATCAATTGATTTGAGATAGGCTCGCATAAGAGCCTTTTAGTACCCATAATCCTTACCATTAAAATATGGTATTAATGGTTTGACAGGCTACATACTACCAAAATCGAATGAAAAGATCAACACTCTGGCTGTTAAACCTTAAGAGTGAATCTATGTTCTGATACCAATTGAAATTTCGGTTTTACCAAGCTTTTAATACCTAGAAGCAGGGTTGAATAGGTATTTTAATTTATTCTCGCAAATACGCCTGCACTAAAATCACACGTGTGAACTACTAAAGAAAAGATTTTGTATCGAACATTTATAATATCAGTTTTCATAAGTCTTTAGTGATGTTGTGACTTGTGAGAAAATGTCACGTATGCCATGATCCATCATAGTACTATTAGCACAACAAAATCATGATTAAAGCTTTACAATCACGGTTATTAAATGTGATGATAGATCATTTTTATATCAGTGGATCTGGTAACTAATGATAATTTCTGTACTAAATTGGCCACTTGAATGTAAAATAGAAATGTAAAAGCAAAGTTGAATATCCAAATAAGAAATGAAAAATATTACTTCGCCCACCTTGAATCTTTTAATAATATTTTCATTATTGAACACGCGGATTATTTTTATAAATAGATTATGGAAAATGAAAATGATAAGTGGATTAGTACAAAATAAAAAATACTAGCACAAAAAAGAAAATTACGAAATATATTCAATAAATGGTAAAAAGATTACTATAGGTTCAAATAATTGGGTAAGCCAATTGCATGTTATGCAACTAAATTGGCTTCATCAAGTAGAAAGTCATCCTTCCGTCATGAAAACTTTAGCTCTAAGAAATGGTATTCTTTTGCCAAGAGACGTAAGTATCATAATCATAAATATCCAAGTTGGGGGTGATGTTAAGCTAATAATAAATTGTCGTATTGGCTCACAAATGAGACAATCAAAAAATGAAATGCATTGATATCATATTAAGTTTTTAACCTAACAGCCAAAACAGATTAAGTAGAGAGCCCAAACAAGTATATGAAATCATGTAAAATTTTATAATTAGGAAAATGTTATGTATAACACTTTATCTACAACACTAAAATACAGCACTTTATGTGCATAGTACTACGTGTATGGACCAAAACTCCTTTAATTTATTTAACAAATCTCTTTTTTCTTGATGTGAGTTGGATGCTATATAGGGGTACTAGACGAAGAGTGCTTCATATAGCATGCCCTTATAATTAACCGATATGAAATATGGTATTTTTCTAACATGAGCCATTAGTTAACTAAAAAGCTAGCTAATATATTTTGGATGATAACTTTCCACTATGGTTTATACATGTCAGCTTCATGAAAGGATGTGTCATCAGTAAACACCGTATATAAGAGATAGTATATTAATTCCATGTTCTACCAAACAAATTAAACCAAAAAACAGAAAAGTAGTGGATGGAGCCCAAAAGGTTTTCAATGGAGAATAGCAGGACCCAAGAAAAACCATGCCAAAATTTCTTTATTTCTAGAGGGCAAAATTAACATTGACTTACAATTAAAGATGTAAAAACCATAAGCCAAATTCCTCCTAGAGAATATAATGCCTCTGCATTACATGCATATATGATGCATTTGTTTGAAATATTGAAAAAAAACATGGGTGTCGAAAATCAAAATATGCAAAAATATTAAAAGTAACAAAAGAAATAGACTTATCGATTGAGGCGTGTGTGAACACTATCCTTAAGAGTTGATTTGCACCCCTCAGAGTGAATCACTCGGTGCATCTAGGTCCTCTAGTGCCCCAACCCTCTAAGATAAAACAATCGTATTCCTCGTACACGTGCACTCGCAAGAACAAGGAACCGAACAGCTCTAGATCGTTCCATGAAAATATGCAACAAAATTGAAGAAGGATAGATAGAATTTTATACAAAAGAAGTTTATACAAAGAGAGAAAAGAAAGATTAAGAAAAGGTTTTCTAAAACTCTTATGGTTTTTTCTCATTCTAAAGAAAAATAAAAAGACAACAAAAAACCATCAAAATGATAATAGAAAAAACCATTTTTTTTCTCCACAAGGATGTGTAACCCCCCAACAATAATATGCCCACTAACTCATAATAATGGACAATATAAATAAATATTATAAAGGCCATAACACCTGATAAATAAAAAATAATTTGAGTCACAAATATGTATTTTATTTATAAAAATACAACAGCATTTTCACTAAGGCCAGCGATACTCCAACTCATAATCATCAATACTCTTGATGTAGAGGTACCACCCACCTCGATCGATCCTCCAATAACACGTGTTATCCCCACACCCTAGGAAATCTCTTTTGGCCACGAACACATCGTACTGCCCATGCACAATGCCCCAACTCATTTCACAAGTGTAAAGGGTACTTTTCAAGTCCACATCAAAACTCCAAGTGAACCTATCTCCTAATGGGAGATCATGGGTGCCTAAGTCTTGGTATTTGGAATGGCAATGGACCCTCAGTGTGTTAACGTCCCCCAAGTAGTTGATGACGAATACTTGGAATTGGGCTTGAACAAGCGAACTGTAAATGGCCAGTGCTAGGACAAGGAGGAGCACAAAATTTCTTGTGGGACTCTTGTTTTTGCTGGTATTGCTGTTGTTGTGCTGCGAGTTTTTGGTTTTCTAGTGCCTTGCTTGCTTAGGTTGTTCGCCTTTTAATGTCTAAATCTGTGAAACCAAAGGAAGGTGGCTATTGAAAGGAAAAAGTGACAAATGGGTCATTAAGAGGGGATTCTGTTTTTGCCAAAATGGGAGGAAACGTTTTGGGATTTGAAATTAAATGGAGGAATCTTTTAGCCATCCTTCTTAATTAGTCCATTTACATTTACAATGTAAGAAAAATGGTAAATTATCTTTTTCTTTCTTTATATAGACAATTAATGGATGCCATACATGTTACAAAGGCCAACAATAATATTATTTCAAATAATGGACAACATATGCCCACTAACTTATAACCCCCCTACAATAATATGCCCACTAACTCACAATAATGGACAATATAAATAAATATTATAAAGGTCATAACACCTCATAAATAAAACATAGTTTGAATCACAAATATTTATTTTATTTATAAAAATACAACAGCTATTTCACTGAGGCCAGCGATACTCCAACTCATAATCATCAATACTCTTGATGTAGAGGTACCACCCGCCTCGATTGATCCTCTGATAACACATGTTATCCCCACACCTTAGGAAATCTCTTTTGGCCATGAACACATCGTACTACCCATGCACATTGCCCCAGCTCATTTCACAAGTGTAAAGGGTACTTTTCAAGTCCGCAACAAAATTCTAAGTGAACCTATCTCCAAACGGGAGATTATGGGTGCCTAAGTCTTGGTCTTCGGAATGACAATAGACCCTCAGTGTGGTATCATTCCCAAGTAGTAGATGACGAATATTTGGAACTGGGCTTAAACTGGTGAGCCGTAAATGGAAAGTGCTAGAACAAGGAAGAGCACAAAATTTCTTGTGGGACTCGTGTTTTTGCTGCTATTGCTGTTGTTGTGCTACGAGTTTATGGTTTTGTAGTGTCTTGCTTGCTTGGTTTGTTTTCCTTTTAATGTCCAAATTTGTGAAACCAAAGGAAGGTGGCTATTAAAGGAAAAAAGTAACAAGTGGGTCATTAAGAGGGGATTCTGTTTTTGCCAAAATGGGAGGAAAAGTTTTGGGATTTGTAATTAAGTAGAGGAATCTTTTAGCCATATTTCTTAATTAGTCCACTAACATTTACAATGTAATAAAAATAATAAATTATCTTTTTCTTTCTTTATGTAGACAATTAATGGATGGCATACATGTTACATAGGCCAACAATAAAATTATTTCAAATAATGGACAATATAAGCCCACTAACTCATAACTCCCCAACAATAATATGCCCACTAACTCATAATAATGGACAATATAAATGAATATTATAAAGGCCATAACACCTCATAAATAAAACATAATTTGAATCACAAATATGTATTTTATTTATAAAAATACAATAGCATTTTCACTTAGGCCAGCAATACTCCAACTTATAATCTTGCATACGCTTGATGTAGAGGTACCACCCACGTCAATCGATCCACCAAGTACACGTGTTATCCCCACACCTTAGGGAATCTCTTTCGGGCACGAACACATCGTACTACCCATGCACATCGCCCCAAATGATTTCACAAGTGTAAAGGGTACTTTTATAGTCCGGAAGAAAACTCCAAGTGAACTTATCTCCAACTGGGAGATCATGGGTGCCTAAGTCTTGGTCCTTGGAATGGCAATGGACCCTTAGTGTAGATTGGTCCCCCATGTTGTTGATGACAAATACTTGGAACTGGGCTTGAACTAGTGAGCCAAAAATGGCTAGTGCGACGACAAGGAGGAGCACAAAATTTCTTGTGGGACTTACGTTTTTTATGCTATTGTTGTTGTTGTGCTGCGAGTTTATGGTTTTGTAGTGTCTTGCTTGCTTGGGTTGTTCGCCTTTTAATGTCCAAATTTGTGAAACCAAAGGAAGGTAGCTATTAAAGAAAAATGTAACAAATGGATCATTAAGAGGGGATTCTGTTTTTGCCAAAATGGGAGGAAAAGTTTTGGGATTTGAAATTAAATGGAGGAATCTTTTAGCCATCCTTCTTAATTAGTCTGTTTACATTTACAGTGCAATAAAAAAATGAAAAATTATCTTTTTCTTTCTTTGTGTAGACAATTAATAGAATACATATTACATAGGGTCCGAAATGCATGTCTGTCATAAAGAAGCGATTGAATGGTTCTCTCTCTTTTTGGTACATTAATTCACTTGCTATGTATGTATTATTCTAATCTTGTTGGCTGTCACCATTTTTTATTTTTTTGGTTCTGAGAACCAAATTGAAAATAGAAAAATCGCGTCCGGCCTATTTCCTAAATATGAATCCCAAAGGGTGGATCTATGATTTTTTTTGTATGTGTTTTTTTTTTTTTTTGTTTAAAACTTCAAAATTTCTTTGTCCACTAGAAAACTTCATTTTGAACAACTTTGTGGAAGAAAAGTTGTCAAAAATCTATCACTTAGGTATATTTTTTGGACATTTACGGTCTTTGTTTCATAAATTGTTAAAAAGTTCATTTACACAATAGATTTTAGAAAAACTTTCTTATGCAAAATTATTTAAAATGATGTTTTCTTATAAACTTCTGTCACTTTTTATGAAAACCTTTCATATTTTTCATAAACCTTTAAAATATAAAATAAATAACGATTAAAAAGCAAGCCTTGGGTGCCAATAGAGGCCCCATATGATAATATATATATGGGTCTTATCCAAGTGACAGACCATCTAGTTTAGCCTTTTATTCCTGCCCAATATATGTTACTAGCACTTAAGGTTTTTTTTTTTTTTTTTTTTTTTGGAGGGGGGGGGGGGGGGGGGGGGGGCTCTATTGGCACCCCAAGATTTGTTTTTCATCCCCATTAATTTTATATTTCAAGGTTTTATGAAAAATATAAATATTTTTACAAAAACCGATCACACTATCCACTAGAAAACATCATTTTGAACAACTTTATAAAAGAAGGATTTTTCAAAATTTATTGTTAAAATGGATTTTTTTTTTACCATTTACAGTCTGTTTTATAAATTGATAAAAAAATCCATTTAAACCTTAGGTTTTGAAAGAAATTTCTTTTACAAAATTATTTAAAATTGTGTTTTCGAAGGGACCACAAGCTCAGTTTTCATGAAAATTTTTTATGTTTTTCATAAAACCTTAAAATATAAAATTAATGGGGGATGAAAAGCAAGTGTTGGGATGCCAATAGAGGCCCCCATTAAGGTTTTCATAAGCCCATAACAAGTACTTTTAGGAGTCTATATATATTTTTCAGCAGAATATGATTGGTATTACTCTGAATATTCCTTTTTCGAAAGTATGGTTTGTTTTATGTTAAATCTACTTCCCCCTGTAGAATTGGTTGAGCAATCAAGCTACTCTCTTCTCACAGTTATCGATTCCTATGGGGGATGGGGGATACATCTATCACAGACTGTTAAGATATTAATCTAAACTAAAACCTCAATGGAAGTAAAACCTTTAATGGCTTACATAAAAAAAATTAAAAATTAAAAATTGTACGTTAAATCTACTTACTTGTAGATTAGGAACACGCAAATGATTGAATTGCAGATAGTTGAAGTTCTTCTACGCCCTTGTCGGGGTATAGTCACATCCTCTATGTATATCCCTTCTAAAATGTTTATTTTTATTTGGATAAGCCCTTCACAACATTTCGTCTACAAAACATGCCTAATAATATTTTCAAAGTGGGCCGTACATTCTTTCTTTTGATGAATTTCTATTTTTTTTTCCTTAACCGACCACCCTATTTTTAGAATATGAAACGGTCCAAGGAGTTTGGTTGTGGTCTTGGGTCACACCTAGCTGTAAGGCTGGAAGCCGGCCACTAGCCCGTGCAATTCGCTTTTTGGTGATATGGTTGCATCAACGAAATGGTTGTAGAGAATTGATTGTAAGGTGGTTTCATGGCGTTTAATTGGTTGCATTAAACTCATCGAACCCACCTTGAATCTTTTAATAATATTTTCATTATTGAACACATGGATTATTTTTATTTATAGATTATGGAAAATGAAAATGATAAGTGGATTAGCACAAAATCAGAAATACCAGCACGAAAAAGAAAATTACGAAATATATTCAGAAAATGGTAAAAAGAGTACTATAGGTTCAAATAATTGGGGTAAGCCAATTGCATGTTATGCAACTAAATTGTCTTCATCAAGTAGAAAATCATCCTTCTGTCATGAAAACTTTAGCTCTAAGATATGTTATTCTTTTGCCGAGAGATGTAGGTATCATAATCATAAATATCGAAGTTGAGGGTGATGTGAAGCTAATAACAAATTGTCATATTGGCTCACAAATGAGACAATCAAAAAACGAAATGCTTTGATATCATATTAAGTTTTTAACCTAACAGCCAAAACAAATTAAGGAGGGAGCCCAAACAAGTATATGAAATCATGTCAAATTTTATAATTAGGGAAATGTTATGTATAACACTTTATGTACAACACTAAAATACAACACTTTATGTGCATAGTACTACGTGTATAGACCAAAACCCCTTTAATTTATTTAACATATCTCTTTTTTCTTAATGTGAGTTGGATGCTGTATAGGGGTACTACACGTAGAGTGCTTCATATAGCATGCCCTTATAATTAACCGTGCAATATGAAATATGGTATTTTTCTAACATGAGCCATTAGCTAAATAAAAACCTAGCTAATATATTTTGGATGATAATTTTCCACTAGGGTTTATACATGTCTGCTTCATGAAGGGATGTGTCATCAGTAAACACCATAAGAGATAGTATATTGATTCCATGTCCTACCAAACAAATTAAACAAAAAAAAAAAAAAAAAAGGAACAAATTAAAAGTAATGGATGGAGCCCAAAGGGTTTTCAATGGAGAATAGCAAGACCAATGGGAAGCCATGCCAAAATTTCTTTATTTCTAGAGGGCAAAATTAACATTGACTTACAATTAAAGATGTAAAAACCATAAGCCAAATTCCTCCTAGAAAATATAATGCCCTTGCAGGACATGCATATATGACGCATTTGTTGGAAATATTGAACAAAAACATGGATCTCGAAAATCAAAATATGCAAAAAATAATAAAAATAATAAAAGAAATAGACTTATTGATTGAGGCGTGTGCGAACACTGCCCTTAAGAGTTTATTTGCGCCCCTTAGAATGAATCACTCAATGCATTTAGGTCCTCTAGCACCCCAACCCTCTAGGATATAACAATCGTGTTTCTCATACACGTGCACTCACAAGTACAAGGAACCGAACAGCTTTAGATCGTTCCATGAAAATATGCAACAAAATTGAAGAAGGATAGATAGAATTTAATACAAAAGAAGTTTATACATAGAGAGAAAAGAAAGATTAAGAAAAAGTTTTCTAAAACTTTTATGATTTTTTCTCATTCCAAAGAAAAGGAAGAAAACAACAAAAAACTACCAAAATGATAATAGAAAATACCATTTTTTTCTTCGAAAAGATGTGTAACCTCCCTACAATAATATGCCCACTAACTCATAATAATAGACAATATAAATAAATATTATAAAGGCCATAACACCTCATAAATAAAACTTAATTTGAATCACAAATATGTATTTTATTTATAAAAATACAACAACGACATTTTCTCTAAGGCTAGTGATACTCCAACTTATAATCATCAACACTCTTGATGCAGAGGTACCACCCACGATCGATCTTCCAACAACACGTGTTATCCCCACACTTAGGAAATCTCTTTTGGCAACGAACACATCGTACTGCCCATGCACATTGCCCCAACTCATTTCACAAGTGTAAAGGTACTTTTCAAGTCTACATCAAAACTCCAAGTGAACCTATCTCCAAATGGGAGATCATGGGTGCCTAAGTCTTGGTCTTGGGAATGGCAATGGACCCTCAGTGTGGTATCGTCCCCCTAGTAGTTGATGACAAATACTTGGAACTGGGCTTGATCTGGTGAGCCGTAAATGGCCAATGCTAGGATAAGGAAGAGCACAAAATTTCTTATGGGACTTGTTTTTGCTGCTATTGCTGTCATTGTGCTGCGAGTTTATGGTTTTGTAGTGTCTTACTTGCTTGGGTTGTTTGCCTTTTAATGTCCAAATCTGTGAAACCAAAGGAAGGTGGCTATTAAGGAAAAAAGTAACAAATGGGTCATTAAGAAGGGAATCTGTTTTTGCCAAAATGGGAGGAAAAGTTTTGGGATTTTGAATTAAATGGAGGAATCTTTTAGCCATCTTTCTTAATTAGTCCATTTACATTTATAATGTAATAAAAAATGGTAAATTATGTTTTTCTTTCTTTATGTAGACAATTAATGTTATACATCTTACATAGGGTCCAAAATGCATGTCTGTCATAACGAAGCGATTGGATGGTTCTATCTCTTTCTAGTACATTAATTCACTTGCCATATATGTATTATTCTAATCTTGTTGGCTGTCACCATTTTTTATTTTTTATTTTTTTTGGTGGTGAGAATCAAATCGAAAATAGAAAAATCCAATCCGGCCTATTTCCTAAATATGAATCTCAAAGGGTGGATCTGTGATTTTTTTATTTTTTATTTTTTTGTTTAAAGTTTCAAAATTTCTTTGTCCACTAGAAAACATCATTTTGAACGACTTTGTAAAAGAAAAGTTTTCAAAAATCTATCATTTAGGTATATTTTTTGGACATTTACGGTCTTTGTTTCATAAATTGTTAAAAAGTTCATTTACATGATAAATTTTAGAAAAACATTCTTATGCAAAACTATTTAAAAGGATGTTTTCTTATAAACTTCTGTCATTTTTTATGAAAACCTTTTATATTTTCATAAACCTTTAAAATATAAAATAAATAAATGATTAAAAAGCAAGTCTTGGTGCCAATAGAGGCCCCATATGTATATATATATATATATGGGTCTTATCCAAGTGATAGACTATCGATCTAGTTGGGCCTTTTATTCCTGCCCAATATATGTTACTAGCCATTAAGGTTTTTTGTTTTGGGGGGGGGGGGGGGGGGGGGGGGGGGGGCTCTATTGGCACCCCAAGATTTGCTTTTCATCCCCCATTAATTTTATATTTCAAGGTTTTATGAAAAATATAAAATATTTTTATAAGAACCGATCATGCTATCCACTGGAAAACATCATTTTGAACAACTTTATAAAAGAAAGATTTTTCAAAATTTATTGTTAAGATAGATTTTTTGACCATTTACAGTATATTTTATAAATTGATAAAAAAAATACATTTAAACCTTAGGTTTTGGAAGAAATTTCTTTTACAAAATTGTTTAAAATGGTGTTTTCTAAGGGACCTCAAGGTCATTTTTCATGAAATTTTTTTATATTTTTCATAAAACCGTAAAATATAAAATTAATGGGGGATGAAAAGCAAGTCTTGAGATGCCAATAGAGGCCCTCATTAAGGTTTTCATAATCCCATAACAAGTTGTTTTAGGAGTCTATATATATTTTTCAGTAGAATATTGTTGGTATTACTCCAAATATTCCTTTTTCGAAAGTCTAGTTTGTTTTATGTCAAATCTACTTGCCCCTATAGAATTGGTTGAGCAGTCAAGCCACTCTCCTCTCGCAGTTATCGTTGCCCATAGGGGTTGAGGAATCTATCACGGACTATTAAAATATTAATCTGAACTGAAACCTCAATGGAAGTAAAACCTTTAATGGTTTATATAAAATTAAAAAAATTAAATTAAATGTTGTACGTTAAATCTACTTACTTGTAGGCCAAGAACACGCAAATGATTGAATTGTAGATAGTTGAAGTTCTTCTACGCCCTTGTGGGGCTATAGTCACGTCCTCTATATATATTCCTTCGAAAATGTTTATTTTTATTTGGATAAGCCCTTCACAACATTTTGTCTACAAAACATGCCTAATAATAAATTCAAAGTGGGCTGTACGTTCTTTCTTTTGACAAATTTCTATTTTTTTTCCTTAACCGACCACCCTATTTTTAGAATGTGAAACAGTCCAAGGAGTTTGGTTTTGGTCTTGGGTCGCACTTAGCTGTAAAGTTGGAAGCCAGCCACTAGTCTGTGCAATTCGCTTTTTGGTGATATGGGTGCATCAATTTTAGCTTCCAAAGGACCAAAATAGGCGCAATATTATATATCTTCTAGACGAAATTTTTGTAGAGAATTGGTTGTAAGGTGGTTTCATGGCGTTTAATTGGTTGCATTAAACTTATCAAACTCATCAAACGCTTCATCTTCTTTCATAGTCTCTTGTTCATACAAGGCAATAAGCATTTGAATTTTAGTATTTCTCACAAATAATGTTCCTTTATGAGCTTTTTCAAGAATATTCCAAGCCTCTTTTGCTAACTCACAATAGGCTACCCTTCGAAATTCATTTTGGGATATCTCACTGAAAATAGCATTGATACCTTTAGAATTCCATTTCAAATCTTCATAATCTTCTTTGGTCCATTTATCTTTAGGCTTTTTAATGAAAGTACCTTCCACCATCACCATGGGTGGATTGTATCCATTAATCACAGCAAACCACTCTCTCATCAATTGATTTGAGATAGGCTCGCGTAAGAGCCTTCCAATACACATAATCCTTACCATTAAAATATGTTATTGAAGGTTTGACAGGCTTCATACTATCAGAATCAAATGAAAATATCAACACTCAAGCTATTAAACCTTAAGAGTGAACCTACGCTCTGATACCAATTGAAATTCCGGTTTTACCAAACTTGTAATACCTAGAAGGAGGGTTGAATAGGTATTTTAATTTATTTTACCCAATTTTTATTCAATCACTTCAAACCCTAAAAGCTATCAATCAATCACACATAAATCAAACCATAAAGCTAGTAAAAATATTATAAGAGAATTTTTACGTGGAAAACCCTAGTAAGGAAAAACCACGGGATCTCGTCTAGTTGAAGCGAATCCACTAAAAAAGCAATGAATACAAGACACAATACTTATAAACCCCACGGATTTAAGTAATCGCCTTCACTCCCACGACCCGTCAATCGATCTTCGTGTCTTCACGACTTCGGATAGCATTAACCTCTTTTAAGTGATTCTCTAACCCACAAGCTCGCAAGCTTAATCTCCTTCGCAACTGCTCCAGTGAACTTTGACCACACACACTCAAGGATGTGTTGAAGGTTATGGTTTGAATGAATCTCTAGAGCATATAAGTGAAAACCTTAGATAGAAGAGTTCTAAAGAGAAGCAAATAAGATGTTCAATGAAACCCTAATAGGGAAAGGCTTGCTTAGCCTCCTCTATTGTAATAGCCTCTATATATAGAGACTATGAAACCTCAAAAGAATAAGAGACGAAATCAGATCAAATAAGAAGGTTTTTTTAAAACAAAAGATCTGATTTTTACGAAAACCCGATCGATCGAACCCTCAACCCCAATCAATTAGGGTATGACAGAGCTGAAATGGCAAAACTAAAATAATATCGATTGATCGGCCCTCAACCCCAATCGATCGGGTTGCCCTATTTTTTTTTTAAAAAAAAAAACCTTATAAATCAAATTAAAATCTTTTCTAAACATTCTTGATTTTTCAAAGAGATGTTTAAAAATAATTTTCCAATTAAGATATAGGACAACTAAAGTCACTGAACTTCCCTATGAATGAGTATGAGCCGCATAGCTTAAACTCTTGATATTTAGCGCACCTTTACAGCTCCATATGTCTTCAATCAACCCAAGACTCAACCACACTTTAGCGTGGAATTTGACAACATAAAAAAGGTGGACTTAACAATATAAATCTCAAAGGGTGGATCTGTGAATTTTTTTTTTTTTTTTCAAAGCTTCAAAACTTCTTTGTCCACTAGAAAACATCATTTTGACCAACTTTGTAAAAGAAAGGTTGTCAAAAATCTATCATTTAGGTATATTTTTGGGACATTTACGGTCTTTGTTTCATAAATTATTAAAAAGATCATTTACACGATAATTTTAGAAAAACTTTCTGATGCAAAACTATTTAATATGATGCTATAAACTTCTGTCATTTTTTATGAAAACCTTTTATATTTTCATAAACCTTTAAAATATAAAATAAATAAATGATTAAAAAGCAAGTCTTGGGTGCCAATAGAAGCCCCATATGTATATATATATATATATATATGGGTCTTATCCCAGTGACAGACCATCTAGTTGGGCCTTTTATTCCTGCCCAATATATGTCACTAGCCATTAAGGTTGGGGGGGGCCTCTATTGGCACCCCAGGATTTGCTTTTCATCCCCCATTAATTTTATATTTCAAGGTTTTATGAAAAATATAAAATATTTTTATGAAAACCGATCACGCTATCCACTGGAAAACATCATTTTGAACAACTTTATAAAAGAAAGTTTTTTCAAAAATTATTGTTAAAATGGATTTTTTTTTTTTACCATTTACAGTCTGTTTTATAAATTGATAAAAAAAATCCATTTAAACCTTAGGTTTTGGAAGAAATTTCTTTTACAAAATTGTTCAAAATGGTGTTTTCTAAGGGACCTCAAGGTCAATTTTCATGAAAATTTTTTATATTTTTCATAAAACCTTAAAATATAAAATTAATGGCGGATGAAAAGCAAGTGTTAGGATGCCTAATAGAGTCCCCCATTAAGGTTTTCATAAGCCCATAACAAGTAGTTTTAGGAGTCTATATATATATATATATAGGTCATATCCTAGCTGACAGATCATCTGTGAAACATGGGACTCTTTCATTCTTTCCCAGATCTCGCCATCTCTTATTATCTTGAGTCATATATTTCAGAAGAGTGAGGCTATTGTCCACCACATAAAGTACTCAAAGCCCTCCATTAGTTTATACTTTTTGAGGTTTTATGAAAAATATATAAGGCTTTTTACGGAAGCTAATAGCGTTGTTCACTAGAAAACATCATTCTGAACAACTTTGTAGAAGAAATTTTTTCCAAAATCTATCATTTAAACAAACTTTTTGGCCATTTACAATCTCTATTTCATTTTTCGTGAAAAATTGCCAAAAAATCTACTTAAATGATAAATTTTGGAAAAACTCTCTTCTACAAAATTGTCCGGAATGATGTTTTCTAGTAGACTATGTGATTAGTTTTCATAAATTTATTTTTAATATTTTTCATAAATCTTAAAAATATAAATTAAATGAGGAGACTTAAAGTATTTTATATGGTGGCAATAGCTTGGCCCATTTCAGAATTAGTCTTTAATTTAATATATCATTTTATGGGCGACTGTAGAGGCATAGTGAGAGCTTTTAGGTAGTATTCTTGAGGCATTACCGTCTATCAGCAGCACCTATACATCTGAAGACGATAATAACCCCGGACAAAGTGATTTCACATGTCTTCCCATACATGCCAGTTTTTCCTTTACTCAATTTTATTTTATTTTTAATTTTTAATTTATTGAGTTAATTCGGTTTGAAATTCTTATTATATTTGTGTTCAATTTACAAAATCCACAACTTCTATTAGCAAAATCAACATCAGCGAAAGCAAAATAGATCAAGTCTATCGGGGTTCACAGAATAAGTGATCCGGCCTTGTCAATACGAGATATAGACAAAGCGAGGAATCTGCAACACTTCCTTTTTATTTACCCAACCCTCAACGGTTCAACCAGCCGAGATCCCTACCCAGATTTCAATAAAAATTAGGGGGTAGACGAGAGATCTATAAACCTTCAAAAGAATATAGTGAAAATCTTATTCATAGCATGTGTAGATGGATTAAAAATAAGTAAATAAAAAAAAAAAAAGAGGAAGCTCATATACCTTCATTCAGGATTGTTGTAGAACACTAGAACCAGTTACCGCCAAAGCATCAATCATATACAAAAACGCAACGCCAATGGAAGCAACAAAAAATCTTGGAGATGCAACTACGTATATCCGAATATAATAATAATTTCATTTAGTTTGGTAGAAGACATTTCTTCAAAACAGAGCTGCTAACAGAGGAAACTTTAACATCTGATATGTAATAATACATGAAAATAAGAATAATGAATGGCAAAAGATGCAACAATACAAGAAAATAAAAATAATAAATGGTAAAAGAACACCCACCTCCCCCCCCCCCCCCAAAAAAAAAAAAAAAAAAAGGTTCTTCAGACCAGTAATGATACGAGGTAGCTCAAAAACACATCTGACAAAAGTGGAATATTTCTCAAAAGAGATAGTAATGGCAATTTTGAATTTGATCGCAAGACGAAGGTCATTTCTGTATCAAAATGAAAGTAAATTTGGTTGCCACATCAATACACACACACTAGCAGTCTCTTTGACTAGAGATGTGATGCATTATTCATACAAGTAGCTAACACAGATGACATTGCATTCGAACAAGTTGCTTATGTAAAGGAAAGGCAATTACACCATCCTGGAGGTGAAATTGCATGCCTCAAACACTTCGATTTTGGATATATATTCCCTTTAAAGAAAGACACCTGAAATAGGCTATTGCCAAAGGGGCCATAAAAGTCATTCCACCAACAGTAAAGTGGAAAAGAGAGCAGAATGCTCATGGACGTTGAGTCATGTTATGGTATTCTACATAGCATTTGAATGAATATTCATTAAACAAGACTTATCAGATTTTCTTAATAATTGTATATGATAATGTGATTCTAAGATTTCAATACTCCCATTTCGAATTTATTATCTCAGTGATTATGGCAATGACTACATTAAACGGTCAACTTGTATGCTGAAATTTATGTAGATTGTACTGGAATTATTATATATCTATGAGTACTAAAACACCAGCGCATAGCTTACTGTGAGAGAAAACCAGGGATGTGTTGCAGATCTTGGAAAATAGAAGGCAATACTCATACCTGCTTCTCACTCAATGCAGTAACATACAGTCATTCCTCTGGCCACTATACAATTTAAACCCACTTCCTCCATCGTCAAGCAACCATGACAACTTCTCGAATGGCAGGCACGAAACAGGAACTTACCCACTACCAGCTAGGCCCACTAACTGAGCAATCACATCTTCAAGGCGAGAAAAGTGAGTTACGAAATTGTCACGAAGTTCAGTGGCACCACTTTGCTGCCACTGGGAAATACCTTCACCAATAACCTTTAAACCGCTCTGCAGCAATTCCATTCCTTGGCTAATTCCATCAGGAAGTTTTCTTCTCTTATTGGCTTGGACTTCACCATCAATCTCCATGATTTCACATAATGCAGCCTCTGGATCATTTTTTGAAATCTTTTGAACCATTTCTTTCAGCATTGAACCTTCCTTTACAAGTAGCTCAAGTTGCTCACAACTAGGAGAAAGCGTAAGAAGAGCAATTTCCTTCTCAAGAAACACCTTCAACTCAGACATAAATCTCTCTTCATTTGCCTCATCTCCTGACTCTAAATTAAAAGAAAGAGCCGCATTTTGTGGCACAAATCTCCATAGCTGATTGCAAGAAGTACGGGCAGGCAAAATATCCAAATGCCGTGATTGCTAGATGAACAAATGCCCAGTGCCGCTCTCGCAGTAACATGTGATACAACTCCCATACAGCAGAGCTCTTAGCACTTGTAATACTTTCTGCCATTTCCATGTGACCAAGGCCTGCCATGAAAAAAGCTAAATCTGGTTTGCATTGATACAATCGAGTATCAGAGGCTGCTTGCTGTGAGACAAACAGATTTTGAAGCTCCAAGATGACTTCTTCCATTGCATCAGATGCATACAGATGCTTCACATTTGAGATGATCCCTAAGGTTTCACTCAGAAGCTTGCGACAATGGTTCTTCATTAGGTTGTCTACACAATTTCTGTAGTTGTGAATAATAGCAACTAAGAACTTCAGGGTTTTTGTGTCAATATCAGATATGCTGACCTGGCTACAAGACATTAAAAAGCTTCAATGAATAAAAGTGACAACATTACTTAGATAAAATCTAGTTCATGGTATGGATTGAAGTTGGGAATCAATTTGAAAATAATGGTCAAAAATTTGATAAGCGTAATGACAAATTTCAGAAAAAAATTTGTGCAATATTTTAAAGAATGAAAATATCAAGAATGAACTTGAGTGGTGGAAAAGCAATAAAAGTATTCAAAAAAGGTCAAATTTGTAATTATTCAAATAATTTAGGAATGAGCAGTGTTATTGGTATTCCACTTTTAGCTTCTTACGCTCCACATTATGCGGACATGGAAAATCTATAAGTAAATGGAAGTGGAGTGCGGGAAGCTAAAGTGGAGTGCCAATAGGCTGACCCTTTGGGAAATTGATAAAAACTATTAGTCATGCTGATAAAATTCATAAATCATTGCAAATTATTGAATTGAACACTGAAAAATTGTGTAACTGGCATATAATTTGGGACTGCTACATAATTTAGTCAAAATGGCATTTCCATTTTGACTGTTCAGCTTACATATCATGCTTATAGGAGTATGAATACTTACAGAGACTGCAAGGATGCAGACAAAGCAAAGACTGGTACTCCAAACACACCAGAACCGCAAGATCTCAACGATTTGTCATCAAAATTCTCAATGAAGCCAAAGTAATCAGTAATAATTCTTTGTGTAGCAACACTTTTGTAGTTATCTGATAGCAAATTTAGGGGGAATCCTTCCATGAGCAAGGCTACATACATAACTGATGAAAATTGGAATCTGTCATCACCGACAATAAAACTGTAAACTTGATCTACCATAGATTGTGCACCACAAGTAAGAAGCATGCAGATTGATCTTGCCATTTTTCTCATTGCACTACCAGGAATGAAAAGTGATTCTGAAGATGCCACTAGCTTGAATAATGAGAAAAGTTTATCAATTATGTCATTCACCAAGTCTATTTCAGCATGACGCACCATAAAGCACCAAAGTTCCATAACAATCTCCCAGCAAAGAAAGTGAGGATGGAAGAGGTTCTCAAGGAGGAAAGACTCAAATTCCCCCCAAGTTGGGCTTGAAGAGACACCAACCATGAAGGTCTTCAATGCATGCAAAAGAGAATAAAACATTGGCTGCCAAGCTAATTCTGCAGTTTGTCCAGAACCACCTATATAAATTTGCAAAACAAGAATGGAAGAATAAACCTCCCCATCAACTAAAATATCCAAAAGCCATCCAAGCTTCCTGATGATCCCAAGTCGTACATCATCTTCAAGTTCAAGAGAACTTTTCAGAAGAATAACAAACAATGCAACCCGACCAAGCAAAATTATTCTTTCCCTAGGCATAGCTTCACAACTTACAGAAAAGACTGCATCCATTGCTTTTGTCCTATAATAACAACTTGTGTCTCCATGTAAAGAATTTGGATCACTTTCATCAACGAACAACCAATCCAGAATCTCAGACTTGAGCTCCCATTTCACTTGAGCTGAATTTAGTAAGGAATTAAGTAAGTGGAAGGATGTTTGCTCCAAAAGGTCTCCCAACATTTGACTTGCAGTTTTCAGAAGAGATTCTTTGCTCAGTGAAACTCTAAAGGTTGAGATCATCAGGACACACAGAGTTATCTCCTTGTATACCAGGAATGCTTGGATTGGATATTGTGAGGATATTCTTGCAGCATTAATCAGGTAAAATTTTACTGGGAGGAATGTCCTTTTAGCTTCTGCAGCAGAAACAGTTTCCTTCAACGGGGAAGACCAAGCCTCAGCTGCGCATCTCAAAGATTCATTGGCGAGTGAAATTAGAGTTAGAATAATGTCAGATACATTCACCTTTATTGCTAAAGCCCCCTTGCCAAGCTGAAGCAAGGCAACTACACCTTTCCATGACAGATTAAGAATAGTCACCAGACTTCCACCACCATTAGCTGAAAGGATGCCCAATTCACACAATCTTTCTATCGTGCATCTTGTTATGTTAATAACATGAATCACATTATCAGCTTCTCCACTTTCTCTGCTACTTTTATCTTTCTCAGTTCTTGCATCGCAAAGCTCCCAATTTACAAATTGAGAATACACTCTGCATATCTTTATCGCAGCGTCAAGAACCACCTGTGCCACCTTCAATACTTCTGAGCCAAATGGATGAATTCTCTGTTTGATAATGATTAGGGACCATTCTTAGTGAAATATGCCAACTAATTCTTCAGTTAATACTTAATAGTGAATAAGGCTGTGTAATATATATAAAACTTATATTAAATGATTCCACATAAAAAGATTAATATGATGGTAGCCCTTTCTAACTAGTATGTTTGCCGCATCCACAAATTTGTCACTTCTTCATTGGTGATTTTCCTCACATTAGACAAATATAATTTATTAGATGAACAAAAATGTTTAGTGGCAATACCAATTCCCCAATAATAACAACAGTAGTAATAATAATAATAAACGAGCACGTGTAATATGGTGCAAACAATCAATACCTTGATCTCTGTAATTGAATCTTTTGTTATGTTTAACTGTTCCAAGGTGAATTTTTCAACAATATCCATCAGCACCCTGTCACTCGGAACAGGATATTTTGCCAAAGCTGAAAAACTAGCAGCAGAGAAGCTCAACAAGTCCAAAAGCAACTGCAAAAGATAACTTCAAAGATATTCACAGAAAATTTTATGGCTTAAAGACATTTAGCACATTGTATCAGTGCAGAGGGAACTAATCATGTCAGGCATCAAAAAACAAAAAATAAAAGACACATACACCCTTGATCCACTTCTATGAAAGCAAAACTTCACATACAAAAGAAAGGTACCAAATTGCTCCACTGAAAAGAGAAAAGATTCATCTTGGGAGGATAATAAGTTCAAACAATGCCAAGTACAATAACTAGTAAACATATTATTTTAAAATGACAAGAGCTCGATATCAGTTAAATATCATTTACCTGAAAAAAGAGGCTAGCATGTTCTTCTTCTTGAGACTCCTCAGTTGACATAAGTGTCATCTTGAGATGTTTTCCACACCATATGCTTGCCTAATAAATAATACTCAAGGTGTAAAGCAATGAGTGTTCCAATAAGTTTGGCAACTAAAAAAAAATACTTGTTCATACAGGAACAAAATATACATAATAAATGAAGTTGATACCAAATAGAAATAATATACCTTGGTCCCAAGGGTGAGAAATTGTCCCAGACATCCAGATATGTCTGACTCTAGGTATTTTGCAGCCACGTGCAATATAGTCTTGTTTAACATGCACTGAGATATATCCAAGCAAGTGAAGTCTTCCCAAAGTGTCCAGTCCGTTGTTAAGGTAAGAACTTAGAAATGAGACACGGCAAAGGGGGAATTACAGAATGGCCGGCTACAGGCAAATAATTACATATCAATTCAAGTTAGTAGTCATCTACTATGAAGTTAGTAGTAGGTGACTACTAATTTCATAGTAGATGACTACTAGCTTGTATTGATATGTAATTCTTTGCCTGTAGATGGACCAATCTGTATTTCCCCTACAATAATTTGATCAACAAAATGTCTTTACATTTTGTGTGTGAATGTGTGTGTGTGTACTCATGAGAGAAGCATTAAAAAGTTCTGAACAAAATTTTTGTTGAGAATGAGAATTATTGGCGCGATGGTAAATCGGTAACAATACAACATCAATGCTCTTTTTTCTGTGTGTTTCCTTTTAGATATGGAAGCAGGGGCCGGCTTTAATAAACTCCCTAATACTATGCTTTGTATGCTCAAGTAATAATAAAATATGCATCATGTTCTCTCCTACTTTTAGAGAAACTTGTAGGAAGTTGATATTTGAGGAATGCTTTACCCCTTAGTTGGGGCTTCCATTTCATACAATTGAGTAGTATCCCAACTTTGTATCATCAAATCAACAAAGAACAGCTGAACTGATGCAGTACAGCACTATATTGATATTCTAATATATAAAAACAATATATCTTATTTGATGCTAAATTTTCTACCCATCCTTCAGTGAAATTGAAACCAAGTTTTGACAATCCAAGGCACATATATGTGTCGCATAAAAACTTTCGTAATTTATATGTGTTACGTATCTATATATGAATGTATGCCTTTATCAGTTTATATCATGAAAATTTGCATGTTTTAGAAGCTAAATATGAATGAAGAGGACCAAGAGGTTCTTTAAAGCTACAGCACTAGATGGATGGAATTGAAAACAGTAATAAGTTATCTATCTCTAGCGTACAGGTTTGGCTGAGGACAAAGGCTGGAATGAACATTTCTTTTAAGATCAATTCCACCCCTCTCTAACATTATCCCATGGCGCATAAGGGAATGCTACTTCAACGATCACAACATGAACTAAGTGCCTAGGAGACAGGTTTGCAGTGAAAAGCTTTGTTATATGACTTAATATTACTGCCAAAGTAAGAAGACTGGCACTTGCATCTATGGAAAAGATAGAGAATTAGGAGAGAGAGAATATTAGCACAGAAATTGATTGATGGAATGGAAATGGAGGAACCATATTTATATTTTGTTCAGATGGGAACGCTTCTGTCAACTGAAACATAACAGTAATTTATTTTGCAGCTTTAAAAGGCACAAAGTTTTAAAGACCACGAAGTAACACTTGTCAATTCCCCCATAAGTTTTTGATAACGAGGAAGCCCTTCGGCCAAACCCTGGGCCCATATAAGACCCCACATCCCATGTGGACCAAGTAAGTCTAAGGCCCATGATAACCATGGAACCTTGTGTGGGTGACCCCAAGAGGTTTAACAAGAGTCAAACCAGGTAAGTCCATTCCCCCATAATCAGACCAAGGTACTAAATTTTATTTTGACATGTCGTTCCGGTCATCCCCAAAACAAAATTATTCCAAAACATATCGAGAAACACAATGATAATGGGGAAAAATTTTAAAATTGTTGGAAATATAGAACAAAAGTATTTATATGTTAAGATAAGTGTATTCAATGATTAATTGAATATGTTTGAGGTCCATACACCAATCCAGATAGATATAAACTTCAAAACATTTTAAGTTAAAATAGTAATTTACTATTTTGATACTAACTTATAATAATGTGATTGTCACAAGTATTTACTACTAGTAATCCTACAAATGGATAAATTTAATATAACTTCCAAGTTCCATCTCCTTAATCCTAACTATTGGAATTTTATCTAAATCCACTAGATAAAAACTTTAACAACTAAAGAGAGAAATGAGAAAGAACACTTTTCAGATTTCTGTCTCTCATTATTTCTTTTTCTTCTTTTCTTCTCCCTTCTCTCTTCACATTTGAAAAAATAGAAAATAAAAATAAATAAAATAAGCAAAATTTTTAAGAGAATCTATTAGAAACTTAAATTTTTTTTGGAAACGTTTCAATCAGTTTCAACCGAAACATCATCAACGAAAATGCTTTAGTCAAAACCAAGGAATTTCAAAATTCCTATGGTATTTCATTTTGGTCAATCAAGAAATGAAAACGTTTCTACCGTTTCAATGGAAAATGCAAATAATAATAATAATAATTAAATTAAATTAAATTAAAAATATTTCCTTGAATCAAACATGCTTAGACTACTTATGTAGAGCCCACAAAAGGAGTTGAAAATTTTATGGAGTCAATGCAGGAATCCATGCTCGCATAGATACACACAGCCTGCCGCAGTGCAGACACCATGCTTCACCAGTCACCACAATCACAGGATTCATGGCCAGTTCAACTCAAAGAGTAAACCCTGGCAAGGCTCTAGAAGACACTCATCTATGTATTAAGTTATCAACCCAAGAAGGATTCTTTACATAGCCCATATGAGAAAACAAAAAAAATTAAGGAATGAAAGCAACCAACATAAAGAACAAGAAAAATATGGGAATTCAAGTTTTCATAAAGCTAAAAAATAAAATAGAACAACAACAACAACAAAATACAGTAAAATGGATACTGTGAGGCATTCTGCAAGAGAAGCCAAGTCAGATTTCTCAGAAAAATCTAGATCACCAAGTTTGGTAAGCTGTTGAACACGGCTCTCAACAACCTGTGGTATACAAAGTTCAAGTCGCAAATAACCAAGGATGCAAGATCAATAGCAATAATTTTAGTCCAACTAATTCTCCAGACATTTCAAAATTAAGGAAACTACAATAGGAAGAATCAGGAGCAAGCAGAGTAAACATAACTAACAAGATTTTTTGTCCTGGGTGAGACATTACAAGATTTAAATCAGCAAGCACTTATATTAAAGGTAGGTCTAATAATATGGATGAAAGAATTGCTTCTTGAAAACTAACTTAACACACAATTCTAACTTTCCAAGATAGTGTTGCCTAAAGAAGCATAACACACAAAAACAAAAGATTATCAACTTTGGACAATATGAAAGACTAAGATGGCATATTTCATATCTTAATCTACTTAATGATGTGGCTCCTTATGCCCCCTGATATAGTTGTAGAATTGAAATCCATACATGCACAACCCTTTCTAGCACTAACATAGCATCACCTGGTATTATCAGATTTCATCATTTGGCATATAATGGTTATGATAATCAACTTTATGATAATAATAATAATAATAAAATTAATGTTTTCAAAAGCAAAGGTGAAGGCGTAAGGCAGAATGTTTTCCCTCCTGTGAGGTGAAGCATAAGCCCTAAGGCATGAGGCATATAGCAGGAATCATCAAGATATTTGTGCAAATAGGTATAATCCATGTAATACCAGAAACTATCAAAATGAAAGAAGTGACGATAATAACTATAAGTATACAAAAGAGCCTTTCAAATTTCGAATTTTTATATTTAAAAAACATATAAAAATAATTAGTATAAAAATTTAAAAGTGAAAAATTAGTAAATAGAAAACGAAATTTGCTAAAAATAATTAAATATAAAGGTGTAAACTATTTCCAAACATAGTTGATTAACTAAAATGCATAAAAAATGTAACATAAAAACTTGTGATTTTTGTCCTCCAACCAAAAAATATATTTTTCATACAACCCAAATCAAATTAATTAGGTTCCTTAAAAACAAAAACAAAACAAACAAACAAACTTCTTCAGATATATCACATTAAGTCCTCCAACCAAAATATATAATATCCATACAACCCAAATTCCACCTATACCCCCAAGTTCTGGGAAGCACTCGCCGGTTGTTACCCTACCCTACCCTTCCCTTCTCTCTCTCTTACTCTCTTTCTCTCTCTCTTGTTTATTTAAAAGTCTCCCCCTCTCTTCTCTTCTTTAAAAGAAATAAAAGGAAATAGGTGTGCTTTTGGTTTCCAACCATCTTTAGGCATTTCAGCATAAACCTGAATGTGGTAAACAAACTCCTAAAAGGTGTAGGACCCCACAAAATTGGGAATAAAAGACGCACCCAACCCATTAGGCATATGACCAATGGTAGTACAGCCTTTATTTTGACGCCCTAAGAAACTTTTGCTCCACCTCGCCTCAGGTCCCAGAAAAAAACTTCGAAAACACTGATCACAATCAAGAGCCTTTGTGTTGGTTCAAAAGGAAGCACAAAAACAAAACAGAGAATTTTCTCATAATTAATTTACTGCACATAGACATCTCTTCTATTACAAGGATCAGAGCGGAAAACAGTATGCATTGGCCGATTTCCATGTCACTGCCTTAAGAAATAAATATAAAATTTCATATACATTGCACAATTTATACTCAACTGGCATTTAATATTCTGCATGGTTGGTCTTGAGGCAAAAAAACTCATGCATAGACCAAGTAAACAGGTATTTCTAAGAATTTTAGATAGTCAACCATCACGACGTCCCAAATAAAAAAAAAAAAAGCAACCCTTTTGTTTATCAAATGTTTTAAGTAAAGCTTATATGCATTCAGCAAATGTATTAACTATAATGTGCGCCATCAAAGAACCTTCTAAACTATTAATAGATTTCATATATCAACTGCAAGTCTGCGACAGATTTGGCCATTCAAAAACCCTAATCAATTGGGTTACCACTGTTATTTTCTGTCCCTGACTATACGCCCATTTTGTATTAAAACACAAAGGTTAGGACTGTATGTCTGTATCCAGCTCACCCCTTCCAAGACCCTCCTCAGCGAGACCTAGGTGACGGCTTCGTTTCTTTTTACCCAATGTTGGTCCCACGGAGCAGGGTCTTAGGAGGGGTGAGTTGGAAATGGTCCTAACCTTTGTTTTTTTTCAAAAAAAAAAACAAAGTGGCTGCTCTTAATGCTTGAACATGCACCCCCTGGTAACCCGATACTTTTACCATGCACCAGACAATTTATGAACTCAACTTATTGAAGAAAAAAAAATGTTAAATGAAAGGCATTCGTCCACGGAACCTCTCTGAAACATAAATTGTCATTTAAATTATAATTTAAAATTGAATTTTTAAAAATTCAAAGGGACAATTACCAAAATGGTGCTAGTATTACCTATAAGCAAACAGCGTGAAATCTAAAATTTTCCATAACATCTGCTAAAATACATATGGTGTATACAACACAATCCAATGCGAAAATGGGTCTTCAAAACCCTAAAAAGGTTTATTAGCATCAAAACCCTAAAAACTAAATACTCGTAACAGCACAACCTGCCACTGCATTGTATACAATTTGGTCGGGAATCGAACAGGTTTTCAACACAGTGACTCTGTGATTGTGTGAATTGCAATTCAAATTGTGAAAATGTATGAACAACAGTAACTAGGTCGTGAAGATATAGTATAAGTAACTTCATAGTGTTACCAATGAACTGAAAGGGAGATTTCAAATTGAAAAAAGGAGCTTACATCTGAAGCTTTGATGGCTTGCAGTATGCTCTGCAAGTCGTTTCCAGAGCTCTCCTTCTTCATTTCCTCTCTTTCTCTTTATCTCTCTCTCTCTCTCTCGCTCGCTCTCTCTGTCTCTACTTCGCTCTCCCGCCTTTAAACCAGCTGAACCCTCAGAGAGTCACAATTTCAATTTTCAACGCACCATTTTTGCACCGTTTTGCACGGTTTAAGTATCCTATTTTACTTATCGCTTTTCTCCAAAAAAAAAAAAAAAAAAGTATCCTATTTTACTCTCCGTTTTCTGTTGAGTCGGCAAAACGCACCGTTTAATCGTTTGTTTAATTAGTATTTGAGTCAATTTATTCATCTCCGAAACGAAAAAAATAACAAGGGGTTAATGGTTTTCATCTTTCAAACTACTAGCTACAACAACAGACGCCCTTTTTTTTTTTTGGGTAAATTACAATAAAACCCCCTCTAAAATCTGACTATTACAGATCCATCCTTTCACATTTTTAAAATTACACTGAGACCCCTTACTTTGCAAAATAAACTACAAAGAGATCCCTCCTTCTAACTTCCATCCATTAATCTGTTAAATCATATTCAAATTTTTTTAAAATACCCTAACTACCCTTAGTGGATGATAACTTCCATGTTAAATGCGTATAACTCACCAGTCCAATAGTTCATCCAATACTTTTGAATTTTTTAATTATTATTAATAAACAACTAAAAGATAATATATATATATATATAAGAAAAATGCTAAAAACAATTTAAATTTTCTGTCCAACTGATGTGACAGCTATCAAATTTGCTGTTTAGAAACAATTATTTATTTAATTAAATTTTTAATTGATTTGCAAAATAAAAAATAAAAAAATTGATTTGCTAAGTTGCCACCTCATTTGAGTAAGTAGATTTGAGTATAAAAAAAAAAAGGACTATGTAGCATTATTCATATGTAGAAATAAATAAAAAAAATTATTACAATAGAGATGCACGTATAGAGGTGGCAAATGAGGTGGCAACTTGGCAAATCAATTTTTATTTTTTATTTTTACACATCAATTAAATAAATAATTGTTTCTAATGAGCAAATCTGATGGCTACCACATCAATTGGACAAAAATTTAAGCTCTTTGGCATTTTTCTTTTATATATATATAATCTTTTAGTTGTTTATCAATAAATAAATCAATCAATCAAATGTATTAGATGAATGTGTTGGACTAATGAGTTATATGCATTTAACATGGAAGTTGTTATCCAATAAGGGTAATTAGGGTATTTTGAAAAAAATTGAAAGTGATTTAATGAATTATGGACGAAAGTTAAAGGGAGGGAGTCTTAATGTAATTTTAGAAACGTGAGGGGTCTATTTGTAATTGTCAGATTTTAGAGGGGGTCTTAATGTAATTTACCCTTTTTTTTTATGTATATAGTTTTAAATACGTGTCATTTTAATAATCATGTCATTAATTGAAGTCATCTTTGAATCATTAGCATTTTCCATATTTATTATAGAATGCAATGATTGGTATTCTAATCGTTTGTCAAATCGATGCTTGGAAATTAATAGGATGCAAAAGGTAGGGTTCACATGTGAGTCCCAACCCCCTGTGTTTAGGCACTAAAAATTGTAAGAGCTGTCATTAGAAGCTTTTTATTGTAAGAGCATCTCCAACTATGTGAGCTAAATAAGGTGTGCTATTGCTATTTTAGCACATGCTATAGTGCCAAATGTTATAATTTAGCACAATGTGCTCCAATGATGCAAATAAATGTAGTGTGCTATTTTTTGCCACCACTTCAACTTTTTCCACAAATTTAAGGTTTCGTAAGATAGTAAATGAGGTATATCATGGATCAAATGTAATGTTGCTTGAGTGGGATGAATGAATTAAAAAAAAGGGTATGTTTTTTGATTTTTTTTTATTTGATTTATATTTTTATATATAAGACTTCAATATTATTTTTGAAAATATTGTATTTATTTATGGGCTGTTTGGTTACTGAGAAAATTTTGGAAGAAAAATGGAAGAAAAGAAGTTGCTGGTGTGTATAGTTGTTGAGAAAGGGAGAAAAAGCTGACATGGCAAATATAACAATAGCTCACCCTTGTGCCAAATATAGCACAAGGGTGAGCTATTGCTATATTTAGCACATGCATGTAGCTCACCATTGGAGCATCCCAACTTGTGCTAAATGCTATAATATAGCAATAGCACACCATATAGCTCACCATTGGAGATGCTCTAAGAGTAATAATACTCGATCATTAATAAAATGGTTTTTGTCTGTGATTGTAATAGTCTGTTTTTTTAATTAACAAAATAGTTTTCTTTCGTTGATCAAAAAATAAAATAAAATAATATTCAATCATTCAAAGACAACCTTTAGATGATGTGTATCGATCTTTTATCATCATTTTCCATGAACACGCATACATTTGGGGAAATTATCTTTTTGTGATCACTTCCCCAACTAATAGTACCAAAAAAGAGTGTATTAGCGATCAATTTAATTGCTACAAATTGGCATACCAATTGTCTTTATTTTGTATTAATTTAGGAAGTGGTCTCTCAAAGATAATTTTTCCTAGGAAGACGTATATGCCAAATGTCTTAGTATCTGTAATTGCATTTTAAAAAATTTACTTTAATGACATACAAATAATATTTCCACATGCAAAAGTTAGGCACCGTGTGAATGCTTTTTTCAAAAGATCTTATTATAAGTAGGAAAAATCTTTTTTTTACTTTTTGGCTTTTTGCTATTAAATAAAAGCAATAAAATCATAAGTACAGTTGGTAAAATTGATTTTTGCTTTCATTTTTTATTACAAAAGCAAAAGTAAATACGACGGAAGTCGCCAAGATACGACGGATATCATTACTCCTCTTGCCGTTTCTCATGAGACATGATTGAAAAAAATTATAAGGTCAAGAGGTTGAATCAGATGAGAGAACTTATAATTTTTGTTTCTAATTACTTTTTACCTATTAAAAAATATTATTAAAAACTACAACCAAACTTTACTTTTTACTTTTGTAAGTTTTTGCTTTTAAAAGCTAAAAAGGATTTTATTTTTATTTATTTTTATTTTATTTTTTAAGTATAACCAAACGATGCTGAGATTTTTTTTTTTTTTTTTTTTACAAATCAAATGAAAAAAAATAAAAAATAAAAATTGAACTTTGAGACATCTCCGAATTGCATTATTGCGATTTATCATAATGACATTACAATACAAACATAATTTCCGAACATGCAAAGCTAGAATTTATTTACTTGTGTCACGATATGGCTTATTTAATTTGGTAGAGTGGCCTACGAGGAAGACCACCACCAGTTCATACAAGTAGTAGTGGTTAAAGAACACGGACATATAAATATATATACTAAGATCCTTCTATCGAGGGCCAGTTCCATTTCTATGGTCAGTGGGCATCTTATTTCAAAATATAGAGTGGAAGAAAAGTTAATTCCACTTTTAGGGTAAATCGTGTTGGCCCAACACGATTTATGGCTGGGACCATTTTTATACGGTCAAACGAATTCCGTATAAAAATCATATACTGTTCACACGACTTTTAAACTGTTTTTTATACATACCCTTCTTTTTGATACACTCAGACCCTGTTTTATACACTCTGATTCACTCTCTCACTCTCATTCACACGCTCTGATTCACTCTCTCACCCTCATTCACTATCTCACTCTCTCTCTCTCCTGCTTGCTCTCCCTCTCTGTAACCACGCCGACGACGACGCAGTCCCTCGCTCTCCCACTCTTTACATCTCTCTCTGTGACCAGGCCGGTGACGACGACGCCGAAGATCTACCGTCTAGCCCCGTCTCGCTTCCTCCCTCTCTCCGTGTCGTTTTGTCGAGGACGAGCTCCATCCGCCGTCGGCTTAGATCCACCATTGTCGATCTCGTGGGGGTTAGATCCACCATCGTCGGGTCTCACAGGTACGGCAAATGGATCGAAAAAATCTAGGGCTTTATTCACCCCCCCCTCTCTCGGTTTTTCTCTGCTTTGATGATTTTTTGTGTACATTGTGAAGAGAGAGAGAGAGAGCTTACATAATGTGTTGTGCAATGAAGCCCTCAAGACTGATATGGAGCCATTCAAGTAGTTGTAGGAAAAACGACTGCACATTAGGGTTTAATGATTTAAAATTTAGGTATTAATTGTCTGGTGAGCGTTTTGGAAAGCACTCGTTTTTTGAAAAAAAATGGGTATAATTGCTTCAGAAAGGCAAAACAAACAATGCGATAGCATGTTTTTTGCATTTTGTAATTTTTCTTCAATTCTATTCACCCTGGATTTGGTTGCTGAGAAAAATGAGTCAAATGAAAACAAAAGATACGAAATTTCAAAGTTGCAATATATTTTCTTTTCCTGCATTTTCTCGGAAACCAAACGGAGGTTTACCCTCTGTTTGGTTCATGGATTTTACGAAGGAAAGGAAAAAAAATTTGAGGGATTCTGGTTTTTTTTGTTTGGTTGCCAAAGAAAATTATAAGGAAAGAAAGTATGCAGGAAAATTGGGGGGAAAATGACACTAACCCTCTCTCATGCTCTTTCTCTCTCTCTCTCTCAATGTAGGGATTTTTTTTTTCTTTTTTTTACTTCATGAACAATTTATCCTTACTTGCTCTTTGCACATATATATCGATCTCTGTGTTTGTGTGTAAATCTAGGTTTGTATTTTTATTTTTTTATGTTCATGAAATATATATATATTTTTTTCCACTGAATGCTTTAATGCACGAGGAAATTGTCAGTGGTAGGTAGAAATGGTTTGTTCATTCCATTTGTAAGGAAAAAAAATTCGGATTAACCATTAAAGTCAAATGACATCATGATACATATATTTGTAGACTAGTTGAAACCCCGGGCGATGCCTAGGAAGCCAAATTATATAAAAAAAACCCGAGGGATGGTAAGAGAACAATAATGTTCCGTAATCTAAGTATCCCATGTTAAAGGGAAAAATAAAATTATATGTAAGCAATAAAATGTTCGTCACGGGCACTAACCAATAAAGAACTTGTATAAAAAAAAAAGATCAAATTAAAATTATCTAAAGAACTTATATAAACAATAAAATGTCATTATCCATTGATGAAACAACCATTGGAAGAGAAGAAAAAATCTGAAGAAGTTAGTAAAAAAACTATTGCATTTGTAAAAGACAATATTGATTGTAGAGAATAAGGAAACCTGCAATGACCATAAGTAACAAATACCTAACATGTCAATTCATGCAGATGAAACAACCATTGCAAGAGAAGAACTAAAGAAGTTAGTAAAAAAACTATTGCATTTGCAAAAGACAATATTGATTGTAGAGAATAAGGAAACCTGCAATGACCATAAGTAACAAATGCCTAACATAAAAATCAATAAGCAATAAAGTAGTAAAATAATCAGTAGGATTACCCAAACACATTAGCCAGTCACTACAAAAGAAAATGGAATACATTATCAAGCCAACACTGAGTAAAGAAACTTTGAAGAAAATTTAGCTTCAAAACTATTAGTTATATATAAAATACAAGAGGGCGAGTTCAGAGAAGTGGAATGATCAAACAAAAGTCCTGATATATAAAATAAAAACTGATATATATATTCATTAAAATTAATTCCTAAAAAATGTTTGTTACGGGCACTAACCATGGAAGGGTGGAACGCATTAGATACTAACTTGATATATAAAATAGAAACTGACACATATATATTCACAAAAATTCATTCCTAAAAAATGTTTGTCATGGGCACTAACCATAGAAGGGTGGAACGCATCAGATTACACAGATTGATGAACGCATCAGATTACACAGATTGCCTTCTCCTGTACCACCAGCCAAGCATCCTCTTCAGATTGTAATAATATCTGTAAATTATTTTAGCTGATTTTCCAATGCATATACTGCAGATGTTTGTTGCATATGGAAATCATGTTCGCAAAGGCTCAGAAATTCTATTGAATGTGGATGGATTTCTTTTCCTAGATCAAATGGGTTCAAAGCGGAAGGTGAGGTGATTTTGTATTTTCCCTTTTTTATATCATGGTTGCTTTTGTGTGAGGAAAATATAGGAGATTCTAGAAAAGTATATCTAGAAATGTTTCATGCTGATTTAGTACTCTCACGAGTGCTTTTCTAGCGCGATTGAAGTTCACTTGAATTTGGATGTATTTTGTTTCCGAGATTAAATTAATTACATTTTCTAGCACTGTTTTATCATGGTCTTTTTTATTTTTGGGAAGGAGACTTCCTCTGGACATCTTCATGATCATGTTAGTAATAGTATTTTGATTGAGTAAGGTATGATAGTGGTGAATTGGTTATGTTTGATTAAAATTGATAGTGGTGGTGCGGTGAAAAGGCAGTGTGATAATGATTATTTGGAGGCAGCCAGGCAGGGTAGTGGTGATGGTGGTTGTTGGTGGTAAGAATGGGCTAACATGTGGCGGTGGTGGCTGTAGGGTGATGCTTGTAGTGAATTAATTATGATTTGATCAAGTTTTAGTATTATGAAGTTAATCAGGCAATGATAAAAGTCTGGGGCAACGAAACGCAAGGTCACAAGTTTGAACATTGAAAGAGGCCACTTGGTGCAAAAAAATAAATTTAGGACCATATTCAGCTCACTCCTCCCAGGACCTTGTTTAACGAGACCAACACTAGGTAATGGCCTTCATTGGAAAGTCATTAAAGTGTCTTTAATTATGTGTTTTTTTTTTGGTTTGCTGTCTTTTAGGGTGAGCTGGGGGTTGGAGGTAGCAAAGAGCTAAGAATAATGCATTGGTGGTTTTGTTGGGGCAGTGAAGGTGGTCGTCATATGGATAAGATTATCTAGAAATTAAATTTGAAAATTTTTATAAAGTTTAGCTTCAGTCTTACTCAGGGTCGGAACTACATATGCCCTTGGGGAGGCCATGGCACCCAAAGCCTGACAATGCTTTATATATTTATTTGAATATAAGGTATTTTTTTTAAAAAAAGTATATCAATGGCTTCTCCAAATTATTGTTTATTTCAAATATAAATGGTAATATTTGTTGTCATTATATTAAATTATTTTTGTCAGCAAAAATGGTAATATTATTTTTCTTATTTTTGTTGTCATTATATTAAATTATTAACTAGAAGTAGGCATAACACAAATATACTTGTGTTTGAAATACATACTAATAAAAGCATATTGATATCTCAATTTTATACATACTAATAGGAGTGTAATAGCACCTTAATTTTATATGATTCTCTGGGGAATGTTTTCACTCTTATTGTTATGTCCATCAACATATTGAGTAAGGACGTAAGGTGATGTGTCATGTTATTTGAGTTGCCTTACTTTCATTTTCTTTGATATAGGCAGATGATCATGGATGTGTTGATCTTAGTGGTTTCTTGAAAGTCACTGCAGGATATGGAGAAAGTGGTATACTCTTTTATCCAATAAAGTTTCCCTCACTTTTCTCTTACCGTGTTGATCTTGTGCAAAACATAATGCTTATAGGAATTTTTTAAGGCTAAATATCATGACTTAGAGAATGTGATATTTGATTATTTTTTATCATGGTGCACTGGCCCGTGCATCACCTATTGTTAATGTCATCTAGTCCCGTTGCCGTTACAAATTTATGATGGTTTATTTGTAAATATTTTAAACTGATAGAAGCTTGTAGTTGCTACGAATCTAATATGCTGTGCCTTCTTCTATGTTCTCTTTTTCTATTATGTATATTATGTCTTCTGTATAACTTCAATTTCTGACAACCTTCAATATTTTCTTGTGCCCCTTGCCTTGAGATGTTGAGGTGGGGCCTGGATCATGCCCTTGAGCGCTAATTAAATTGATTTATGGACAACCTTTTACTTAGTTTTATGAAATTATGCATAAAAGTTTGTGCACTTGACCTTTTCCGCGCCTAACCAAGTTTGACCCCCCACAGTGGTTGTCCTGTTTTCATGCGGGCCTATGCCGGATTTTTCATTGGATTTTGTTCTTTTTAAAACGACGGATTAGAGTTTTGATATGTGATTTATTAGGCATGTCATTGTGAAATTTGAATATTATATGGGTAATGAGGTTGTGATTGGATAGTGATGTGAGTTGTACAGGTTTTTTTGACAAGTCGATAACTTGGGATGTCCTGTTTTCAGACGGGATTATACTGGATTTTTCATTGGATTTTAGGCATGAAGTAAATAGTTAATGTAGCCTGATTGTTCGTTTTGATGATACAAATCCTACTAAATAAAGCAATGAGTTCTGTAGAAAACATTTTGAAAGACATTGAGACTTTGGGTATTGAATACAAAAAGGTAACATGTAATTCAAATTATTTTCCTCGCTTGATGGGAATGGTTGAAAATTTGATTCGCAAGGGTAAAGCATAGAGAATAATATGGAATTAATCCCTTATTGTTTGTTGAGTCTTGTTTTTTGATAGTGAGTCTGGTAAATATAGTTTTATTTTGGTGAACCATGCTTTATTCTATTAATTGATGGGCTTGATTTAGTATTGATAATCCAGTGAGAACGTTTACTATGTAATAGTTTTAAAAAATTTATGTTAATTATTTGTTAGTTATTCTCATTATAGGTCTTAGCATTTTTTACAATCAATATTGTTAATTTTTTGCTTAGCTGCTAACTACTATCCTTTTTCTCCCTTTTTTCCTTAATTTTTCCGCACTCCTTTATGATAGAACTCCTGTCCACTTCACTGCTATTTAAAAAGAAAATAGTGGATAACAAAGTAAAACGAAATGCGGGAGAAAAGGGTTCAAATCTTCCTCCATCCCGTCCCAAAAGCTGTTGCCTCCTGTACCACCAGTCAAGCATCCTCTTCAGGCTTCCTTTTGTTTTGTTTTGTTTTTTTTTCCCCATTATACGTTCTCTCTCTCATAGCCATTTCAATCTCTCGCACAAAAATTTGTTTGTTTCTTGGTTTTATTTAGGGGACTTAGCCAAAACACAGTGGGGCTTTGATGAGTTAAGATTGTTACAATACTTAAAATTTCAATTATATTCAAATTTTTTCCTAGGTTGGAAAAGGAAAAAAAAAATAAAAAAAATTAAAGAGAAGTTAAGAGGAAAGAGAAAGTAAGGGAAAGAAAGAGAGTACCTCACCAGTAGTGATTTTCTTTTTTAAATTATTCTTTCTTTTCAAAAAAATTATGTTTATTCTTTTTTTCCTTTTCCAAAACAAGGGAAACAAATAACCCCCACTCCCAACTAAAACTTAAGGGAGACAATGAAAGATAAAAAAGAAATGAAACAACCACCGTTATAGCTACTAAACCACCAATAGAGATATTTAATCAAAATAGACTTGCGCTCCATGTTTTGGATTAGCTAGGTTTCTTTATTTTTTATTTTTTTTTATCATAAGCCTTTTGCTTTGTCCGGTTTCATGAAGAATGAAAAACTTATGGTTATCTCAGTTATTAGGTAGTGTTTATAAGCTATGTGCTCTGAAAGTGAAATAAGCCAGAGCCTAAAGGGACATGTAACTTTTTCTTTGTTATTACTTATTTGTGCTATATTATCATTGGCGTTAAGCTCTTAACATCTATTGCAGGAGTCAAAACGGCTTGCACAAGCACAAAGTATGTTACCCAATGCGAGATGTGAAGGTTAAAACCGAGCTTTAAGAGCCCATGTCATTGATTAATCAGGTTTCTTTAGTCGTTATTTGTCTTTACCATGTATGTGATCTTATGGGTTGTCTATACAGGGTTACATGGATTTAATGATGCTATATAGCAGCATTTGTAGCTTAATTTTGATCTCAGTACATGCTAATTATAAAGTTGGGGATGTGACAACTTGTGAGGAATTTTCCATGATATTCTTTAGGAGGATAGTTCATTGTTTATTTCTGCACCTATGGAATGTGCTGGAGATTGTCAGTTTATTTTAACAGGTTATATCATTATTGTTTTCCTCCAAAACTATACCATGATAATACTCTCCATGGAATGTCAAAAAAAGAGAGTAAAAACTGGAAAAAAAATAAAAATAAAAATAAAAAAGAAAAAGGAAAAAGGAGGAGGAATGAGAATTTATTGCAATGATCACTGACATCAGAGGAAAAAGATAATGTTCTTCAATTTTCTCAAGGGAAAGTTAACAATCAAGAGGCCTAAGTTTCCTCCCAAGGATGTGATTAGCTATCCATTAGAAATTTCATAAGCTTATTTATTTATTTTAATTATTGCATTTCTTTCTGCAAGATTTCATCAGTTGGTAGTTTATAACGCCATGAAGTATATATATATATATATATATATATATATATATATATATATATATATAGATATATATATTGTTACTGTCTTATTGACATGGTATAAAGGCGCTTTTGTCATATTTTAATATGTTCCATATTGACATGTATTGTTTCAGCTATTATTTCATTTCTTTGAATGAAAATGCAGTTGGTCAAGCTATTAATTATAATATCTTATATCCTAGGTTCTTATTGTGCAAGTTGTTCTCTTCAAAGAGATGAAGTGCTGCTGAAGACTTGATCATTCAGCTCAATGATGTTTGCTTTAGGCAGTGAAGCTTTTAGCACTATGGTGACGACATTGGTAGAAAGAATGCAACAGCTAAGAAGAATAATCCAGAAGTTACGTCATTTTGGCAAAATTGTTACTTTTAATTTATATTTATATAAGTTTAGTTCACGAATAGACTAAGGATCTCCTCATCCTTATGTGTTCCCCCCCCCCCCCCACCCCCCTCTTTTTTTTTTTTTTTTTTTTTTTTTTTGTGTCTATTTTAGTATTCACATTGTATGTATTCTTGATACACAATACCTGTATTGCTTTTCTTACCATGTGTATTCCATTGTACAATAGAGCGCTCATACAGTTGGTGTTCTCATTGTTGACAAAGATCAATTAGATAGAAGATCTATGATTGTAAAAATTATCGTGTTTCCATTATGTTTTTCCATTGTGCCATTTCGTTTAATTATAATAGGGCTCACTTTGACAAAAATAAGCTCTTTTGCATTTTTAATGCTGAGAAGAATTGTAGGCAAAGTATAAATCCAATGGATTTGGAGACTTTATTGAGAGACAAAAAAACTTGTTAGATGGGTCCATTTCTGGATGAGTGATCGTAACTCACACCTATAATGGATCTTGTATGTAGTGGGTTTTTCGCTTTTGGTATTTTTGGGCGCAGTTCAACCACAAAGGGAATTGGTTTTATATAGTAGTATAGCTATTTCCAGGTCCATTGACAATAAAGCTCTTTTGGAAAAAATGAACCTCTTTTGGAGCACCATGGTAGAGCAATTAGTCCATTGACAATAAAGCATTTGGGTATATGGCAGAGAAATCCAAGATGAGTGTTACTTAGATGAGTGGGCTGGGGTGGATTAATTGGATTCTTTGACAAGGGTATTATTGTCCAAATAAACTCGAGTCCGTGACCTCAATAATCCATAGTTCCCTACCACGCACCATGCTTTCTCCTTCCTTTTTATTTTTTATTTTTTATTATTACAAAAATTGATGTTAATCTGGAAAAATTGTGTCATGGGTGGTTTCCCTGGACTCCGTCAAAGGAGGAATGGATGAATTGATGGCAAGCTTTTATGCATTGAGGTGGGTGGGCCCTATGGCGTATGGGATGGCGTGGTACTGTGAAGAGCATTGATGGCAAGCTTTAATAAAATTTTTGGTCATTGTGCTTTTGGATGGGTTTGACGGCGTGGCATCAAAAACATTATAAAAAAAAAAATTTCAGTACCCTAAAATCGTGTTGGGCCAACACGATTTACATCAAACTCGTGTTGGCCCAACACGATTTTTTTCTTTTATCTTCCACTCCTATCGGGCTGGTGTTAGAAGCAAACTGGGCCAAAAACTGAGTTGGCCCAACACGATTTTGGTGTAAATCGTGGTGGCCCAACACGATTTACACCAAACTCGTGTTGGCCCAACACGAGTTTCTTCTGATATCTATACATACAGTGCATACATATACAGGTATACAAAATGGCCAAAATCGTGTTGGGCCACCACGATTTACATCAAAATCGTGGTGGGTCACCACGATTTTGGGCCTGTACATACTAACTTCATACGGTTCAAGTGGGGGTACAAATTGGGCTGAAATCGTGTTGGCCCAACACGATTTACCCTAGATTTGGAATTAACTTTTGTTTTACATTATTTTCCTGAATAAGTTTTCCACCAACCTTACATGTGGAAAAGGCCCTTCTCTCGAAGCCCCGGTGAACTCTCTCCAACTTTAATTCCATGGACCACCTCCTCCACCAGGCTCGTTGCCACCTCTCTCTCCACCGCCGCCAGCACCACCACCACTAGAACCAGAACCACTGCCCGCCCCGAAACCAGCCCCTGTTCCACCACCAGCACTGCTACCTTCACCACCTCCACCACCTCCTCCACCACCACCTCCACTAGTACTACGGGCAGATCCACTGCCTGAGCCAAACCCAGAGCCAGAACCGCCCGCAGTGCCCTCGCCACCACCACCACCTCCTCCACCCCCGCCGCCACCAGTGGAAGGAGATGTTGGAGGAGAGTTTGCTTGAGAAGATGAAGGTCTTGCGGATTGGACGACACAGAAGGCATCAAAAACAAGAAGGCTAAGCAGACCAAAATCGCACGAGCCATTTCTAAACACCACAGTTCAAATGCACCTTAGAATTGTAGCGTACAAGGCATGGTGGGTGGGTATTTATACCCGTGCCGGTGAGGTGTGAGTTCATGAATTTCAGTGCTTTTGCATGTCATTGGATCCGGTTAGATATTGTGACGTATTGTATTGAATTATACTTCGTATGATATTATATTGAAATAAACCAATAAGCTGCCCAAGCAAATTAAGTATACATATAGCTTGGAGTTTCCCTCCTTCTGGTTGGGTGAAATTAAACACAGATGGAAGTTCTAAAGGGAATCCTGGTGCATCTACGGGGGTGGGCTGATTCCTGATGAGGCAGGGCGTTGGCTGGTGCATGGGTTTTGGTTTGAGTATTGGGACTTGCACAGTAACTATGGCTGCGCTTTGGGCTCTATTCCATGGCCTGCCTATTGATTCAGCGGTAGTTGTTAGCCTCCTTTCGTAAGCCTTCTAGTAGCTGTTCTCCCTTTAGCCCGATTGTGGAGGCTCACAAAAGGCTTATTATGCAAGATTGGTCGTGTATGGTGGATCATAACTATAGAGAAAGCAATACCGTGGTTGATTGCTTGGCTAATTTAAGCCATAACCTGCATAGGGGGATTACTATCTTCAGATCCCCCCTCCTGATGTTTTGGAGTTTCTTCGTGCTGATGATAGGGAAGTGGCCACTCCCAGATTAGTTTAGTTTAGTTTAGTTTTTTAGTTTTTAGTTTTTTTTTTTTCCTCCTGTTCTGGGCTCTGCCCCCAATCCACCCAAAAAAAAAAAAAAAAAAAAAAAAACCAATAATACTTACATGATAAAAAAAAAAAAAAAAAAAAAAACAAAAACAAAAACACAAACAAACCCAATAAAGTAATATATTATAATATAGAATTAATGTGCCTACTACTAGTAGGGATGAAATCAGGATTTTATTTCAGGGGTGGCCAAAGTATGAATAATAAAAATTTTACCTTTCAAGTATGAGAATTATATTGAGATTTAGTATTAAATATATTAATACATTGAATGGAAGGTAAATGACTCCACCTTACTTATAATTTTCTAAAACCATGACCAAAAAAAAAAAAAAAAAATGAGAGAGAAAAAGAAAAAGAAAAAGAAGAAGAAGAAGAGGGGTTGATAGCAGCAATAAATTTGAAGAAGGTTTTTAAAAAAACTAAATAAATAAACAAATAAAAAAACTACACCAAAAAAGTATACCTTAATATGTAGAAATTGAGTAGTGATTTTCTCCAATAGGATGCTTTCCGCCAACCATTACTCTCTAGTGTGCTCAATGATTTTGTTTGACATAAATCTGAGGTAAATCCAACCTTAAAAAGAAAAAAGGAAAAGAAAAAAAAAAGAGGCTAAAACGATCCATAGGAGAAGGTGTTTATTTTTTGTTAATTATTTTGGATATTTTACCGTTTGTATATATATATATTAATTCTAGCTTTTTATCCTTGGGTATAAGTTACCTATTTGACTTTTAAGAGGATCATGTGAAAACCATTGTGCCGATTGGGAGGGACTATTGGTCGATTGTCTAAAACACTAAAACTATTAAATTATGTATTGGTTTCCATTTAGCAATGTAATACCAAAACCAAACCCTTTAGTAGTTATTTTATAGTAGATTGATAATCAATTTGTAATAAGTTAACAGCTAATACCTTGTTTTGGTATTAGTTTCGAATTTGGTCACTAAAAAATACTTTATCAAGACAATGTTTTTGGAATTGAGGGGGGCCCACCCCAGGCCTAAGTATAGCTCCGTCTCTGCCCACTAGCCTGGTATGTTGCATTGGAGAAAAATCTAGTGTGCCACCCGAATGACTTGCTGAGGTAAAGTCTGGCTGCAACCTTGCAATGGAGAAAATTTTAAAAGTACACATGCGTCTTAACAAAAATGAATGTGTCAAAATGGAGTAATTAAATTTTGACCCATATGTTCTTTATTTGATTTAGACTTTGACGCCTATGTTCTTTTTATTGTGTTTCTATCAACTTGAATTACGATGTAATATATATACTCCGTATAAATTTATCTCGATGCAGTGATGATATTCAGATGTACGAACTCTGCTAACCATGTGGATCTCAATTTTTTTTCATTTGAATGCATCCGTTAAATAGTATTATTAAACCTTGTAGTGTCTGTTCGGGCAACTCGAATTTTGGATGTCTAGCATTTCTCTGTAATAATATAGAAAATGTGAAACTACCTATCTTAGAATTTTGAGAGAGAATCCAAATAGCATGTTGCGATGGAGAAATTTTAATATAACACGTTCTATAATATCAGTCGTCATATTAAGAAAATACTATAAAAGTGCATATATGTGAGTCATAACAAGAGGCATGTGTGTCAAAATATGATTAAAGTTCAACCCACACTTTGACAAACATCCTTTTAATTTCTTTGATTTTTCTTAAACCCAAACTCCGATATGTACGCTCTTCTTATTGTGTTTTTATTTTCTTATAATACTATGCCATACATGAATTTCTCTTTTTGCAGCAATGACAAATGCTCGAATGTGCGGTATGTTTCTCAAAGAACATTACGCCAATATGAAGTCAGTTTTGCATGGAAATGCTATTATCCAAACAATAGTATGGTAGAATCCTATTGATCGATGTGATCACCATCGTCAACCCGTAAATTAATGGTGGGTTTCTCTGTTGAGTTTGTGATTCATATGAGTTCATGAACGTCAAGGTTACAAGTGAGATTAGCTATTGGAAACCCTTTCTTGATCATGAGATGGTCAAGCACATCCCCATATATATATATATATATAGAATTACAGGATGAGTCGTTAGGCAATCACAAAAAGGTCTAAAAATATTTTGGTAATTGGAATTGTTTAATCATGTCACCTATATTTTGAGTTGGCATACGTTACAGCCATGATGAACCACGACTGTCTTTTTGCTCTCAAAAATCCCAGATCATCCGGACAAGTTACACAGAGTTCATGTCTTTATTTATTTTTTTAATTAAAAAGCTTTTCTTTAAGGCCGGATTGTTCGTGTTTTTCTTGTTAAATTATTCACCTTCTTTTTTTAGGCTAAAGTGGTCAATTATTATTTATTATTATTAGTTTTTTTTAATAATAACAGCGCACATAAGTGCATGACAATTATGGAGTGGCCGGCATAAACGGAGAGATTTACACACGTATTCATTATGTACAAATTCTTTTAAATCTCTACTATTTGAACAATTACATGGTGGGGTCTATAGTTTTACATAAGGCATGGATAGCATATATGATAAAAGATTGTGGTTCAGAAATTATAGGTTTCGAGTTCGAGTTTTCACTTTCCTATTATCAGATGCCGATGTGTACAGGTAATTTGTACATTACGGAAGATTAGCCTAGATCCAAGAGCCTCGATAAATAAAACTAGATGCCCATAAGTCATAAGTAAACCAAAGTCAGCTAATTACTGATGGGCCACAATGGAGTTTAATTATCGAAGGTCTAACTAAATATTGGCTGTCAACAAGCTAGCCATGCCCCTTCAAGTCATATATGACCCCAACTATCTATGAGCCGGGCCGAATATATATATATTACCAGCACACCGTGTGAGTCTTCTATGTAACTGTGACATGGTCACATGGGCAATAGGAGAGGAAGAAAGTGAGATTATCGGGCCAAAATGTACTCTGACAATCCCACTTTCCTCCTCTTCTATTGGCTTAATTGTGATTCCACGTCAGCCGTGTCACACTTACATACTAGTTTTTCTCCCAACATACCAGGTCACACAACCAAAAGAGACACAAGCTACATAACAACCTATCCAAAGATCGAATGAACCTATGTGGTGCCAACATCCTTTAGGTCTAGTGGCATATCTTTGATTCGTTTTTTTTTTTTTTTTTTTGCTTCCCCGCCCGGTATTCGGAGCTTCGCCCCGACTAATCCGGACCCGACCCGGGTCGCGCACCTGGGATGGTGGGTGAGTCTCCCAACGAAGGCTGCTGCGTACACAAGGACTCGAACTTGAGACCTTGCTTAAGCTGGAACAAGCCGCTTACCACTTGATCCAACCCCTCGTTGGTGCATATCTTTGATTCGTTATAAAGCTAGCTGAAAGGATTTTAAAGAGTCGTGGATTTGACTCCTTTTTGTACGCATGTTTCTCTTACTTAGTCACAAAAATAAATAAATAAATAAATTTGATGAATGAACATACGTGGTAATTTTCCACCTTTGAAGGATGAGGTTGAGAGTTTGAATCTTGGTCATTGTTTTAAAATAGTAGGTTCTGGGTAGGGAGAGATGGGACCTATTCTAGATTATGTAATTAGGAAACATTTTGTATCATAATGATACAAAACGATTTACCCAACATCATCTAAAGGTTGAAAAAGAAGAAGTAATAACCACTTTGTATCCACAATCATTTTTGAATAGGGCATCTAAGGGAGCATGAACAAGGTAGGACAATTCAAAATTAATGAATGCGTGTCAAGGTCATAAGAGTCACCAGCATGACATAGCGTGATTATCACAAACATCACAGATTGACTAGAACCAAGGACAAAGTCATCACATTAGCATGATTATTCACAAAATTTTGTTAACACAAAAACATGAAGCATTCATGTAATTTATGATAAATTTATAGCTATATATACCTAAAAAATTTGTGCGTGTGTATGTGTGTGTGGATGGGTGGGTAGGTGAAACTACTGGTTGTCTATTCTACATGGATTGCGTAAAAAATATACAAATAAATTTGACCATTAATTAAATGGATACAAAATAATATTTTTCAATACAACAATAATATCAAGGATGTAACACATTTTTTTTTTTTTTTTTTTTTATGAAGTAATGAATATATTAAAAAGAAAAGTCCTGCACACATGAAGTATACAGTTGAGTCCTTTGAATTGATTGACTCTTGCAATCTTGGAAGATGAAGAATAAAAAATTACTATTAAATACTTAGTAAAATAATAATACTCTTACTTGGTAAAATACTTGTATCTGCACCACATTTTTCAAGTTAGGAATACGAAAACCACAATATATAAAACAAAGTTAGATTACTGTTAAATCTTAAACTCTTATTTATTTACATAAGTTATATATCCTACAGATAATGAAATACCCTCTTGAGTTGACTTCAGATTTATGATTTTTCTAGACCAAGTAAAATTTCTTTAACAGGGAAATTTTATAATGATAATTTAGAACTCTTAGAACTTCATATACTGATTCTTCATATAGGTGTTTTCCAGAACTTCATATACTGAATCTTCATATAGTGATGTACGTGTTTTCCAGAACTTCATATACTAAATCTTTTTGAAAATTTCAAACAAAATCAAAGATAGAAAGAGGGGAAGAAAAAAAAAAGGCTGAGACACTATAGAAAACAGAGACGCTAAAAAAAAAAAGGGCTGAGATAGAAAGAGGAAAAAAAAAAAATAGAAATGCTATAGAAAAAGGGGGGAAAAAACAGAGAAGCTAAAAAAGAAAAGAAAAGAAAGAGAAAAAAAAACAAAAGGGAAAACAATCGAAGATAGATAAATGGGAGAGAAGATATAGAAAGAAAGCATACCTGGATAAGAAAGTAGAGATGAAAGTAGGTTGAGATATGCCTGTTGAGACGCTATGGAGGACAACCGCATATCTCATCCAGCCAGCAAAGCCAACAAATACCCCACCAAACCCTAAAAATCGGACAACAAAAACAATGAGATTTCTTTGTATCTGCATGTATGTTTTAGGACAGAAATAGAAGAGAAAAAAAACCCCCTAAAAATCAATTGTATTTGCGTGTGTTTATCGGAACAGACGTAGAAGAAATCGAACCAAAATAGGAGAGAAAATGAGTTAGAGAGCGAAAAATAGAGAGGAATATGTACCATTGGAGGGATTGCTCCAGCGATCGGCTTCCTCAAGCGAGTGAGATGGCTTCCAATGAGAGGATGTCCAGTGAGAGGAATATGTACCGATGGCTAGCGGCGACGGCTGCAATAAGAGATTAGTATCCCGGGTGTCGTTATGAGCTCTGACGCCGACGGTAAGAAGGTTGGAGGCTCTGACGTCATAGATCGTAGACTAGGGTTTGGTTTTGGTGGGAAAGTAGGGTTGTGTCGCGCAAATTCTAGAAAGAAACAGAAGGTTTTTTTGCTGTGCCTTAAATATAAAATAGCTTTTATCCGAAAAACCCATAATATATATGAGTATTTACCATCTTACCCTCATATTTCCCAAAGATTTCACACTCAAATTGGCGCCCAACAAAGTACCAACAAAAGGATTTCGATGGTTTTTTACCATCCATAAAACTGAACAATTCCCAAAGGAAAATTAAACCATCGACAAAATTAGTCGGCAATTAACGATTTTTTTTGTAGTGTCTATAAGAGAGAAAAGAACTTCCTGTGCAACTGTGACATGAGCTACATGGTGTCACGGGTCAATGAGGATCAAGTAAAATGGGATTCTAGGATCAAAAAATAATCTGACAATCCTACTTTGCTTGGCCCTCATTGGCTCGTGACTCCACGTGGCCGTGTCATAGTTGCATGGAAGTTTTTCTCTTGTAAGAGGCGTATAAGGGTTAAAGTGTCTAAAAACATGAGGAGGTGAAACCGTGACACTGTTTAATGATAATAGTAATAGGAACTTTCAAAAACAAGAATGAGTCTATGTGGTAATTTTTTAAACATAAGAGGGTCAAGGAAACAAACTAGAAGGGTGAAATGTGTTTTTGAGTGAAAATTGAGAGGGTGACACTAATTTTTCCTTTTTTTTCTACATATACACTAAAATCCGTAAGGTCTTAATTTTTTTTTTTAATAGAAATATCATCAATGAGTATTTACGTTTTTGAAAGTTACTATTAATTCAAATGGTCGTCTTGATTTATTAATCTTATTGTTAATGAGAATATAAAAACTTTGTAAAATGTTGTGATTAATTATTTTATTTTATTTTATTTAAGCTCAAGTGCAGTTCTTGCAACTATTGCCTTAAGAAACGAAAGGTCTTGGATTCGACATTACTCTCCATCTTGACTTCTTGAGAGTAGTCACTAATTAAGTTTATATTAAATGTGTGTTAGTTGATACGGAATGGACGATTTGAAGTCAGCTCATTTGCTAAGGGACCACAAAGGAATTTAGTTATGGAAGGTCCAACTACAGATGGGCTATCAACAAACCATGCTCACTCGACTAGTTCACACGTCAAATATGACCCTAGCCAGCTATTACTTAGGGAGCAGCTATTGCAAGCCCCCAAAGCTATTTCTTGCCCCCACCTGATTTCCCCAACTCCCCCCCCCAATTTATATACCCACCCCTCTCAAAGACTAAAATACCCCTCATTCTAAATGAACCCAAACCCTAACCCTTCTCACCCACCCCACACAACAGCTAAATCTAGAACGGCGACGGCGACGGCGGATGGCAAGCACAAGCACCGGTGGACAGCGAGCACAAGCATCGGCGGACGGAGAGCACGAGCACCCCTCTGTGGACCCTAAAAAAAGTAAAAGTGGTCCACGAGGGTTGAAAAAGGAGTCGCTACCTCATTTTTTAAGGGAAAAGAGGAAAACCCTAAAACGTTTTATTTTCCAAAACAAGTGACTCCATGTTAAAAAATGGTAAGGCAAAAGATCTTTTGAAATCAAAGATTGTGGATTCGAAGGCTAAGTTACGATATGGGAAGGTTCTAGGCAAAGCCTATACGCACCCATATCGCCCTAAACGGTCTCTTAATTTAATTAGCTTAAATCAAAGTCTTAAACACACAGGAATTAACAATTATCATCACAAGTCAGCATGCATATCATCCATTCACTCATCCACATAAGCAAATAAATCAAAGAAAAATAGAAAAGAGAAAGAGGGGATAGAAAACCTAGGATACTTAGTATCCTAGGGCGGACTTGAACCTTACAAAGAGCGCCTACGTACCATGTTTGGAAATACATGGATCAAAGTCCACGTAGTTCGAAAGGGAATAGGGTTATAACCTAATAGAGGCCTATGATAAACCCTAAGTTTCCTTTCATAGATAAGAGAGTTTCCAAAGATAAATGATTCTCAAAAGATCTTTTAAGGAAATAGGGAATTTCTATAAAGATAGAAACTTTGATTTAAAAGGCATTTTTTATGAATGGAAACTATAGAATCTATCATACCCCTCTATTAGGAGTTAACCCTAGGAAAGAGAAAGGGAAAGTTTCGAGAAAGGAAAGAAAGGTGAATTAGGGCACCTTCATACCCTACTTACCTTAAGCAAAAGCAACCTGTCAAAATAACTACCCTATTGCATAAGGTAATTACTTTATTTGCAAGATTTCATCTTGCAATAGCCAAAATAATCACCCCACATTGGTGGGGTAATTGCACCTGTCATATCCCACTTTCTATAGGTTTGTACCTGTTAAGTACCTTACAATTTGCATGCAAAACACACCAAAAACACCAACAAACCAACCTAGTTTCTAACCAAGCAATTATCATGCTTAAACATAGGCTAACACATGCTCAAAATATGTCATTAAGAACAGTAAACAGATCTGGACAAAATTGAAATAAGGCTTAAAATCACCCATAAGTCATGTAAATAACATGAATTATAAACTAACTAAAACCCTAATTCAGCCTTATATGCAATGACATGCAAAAAACCCTAAAATCAACTATATGAATGCAAAAATCATCATAGTTATCTAATATGCAGCATATATACAGCAACTATGAAGAAGAAACAAAGAAAAACCCTAAGCTATTATGCTACATGCAACTTAATCAACACAAGGATGATAAAAACCCTAGAATCATAATTATGCATAAAATCACATGAAATAACTCTTAATCATGCGAAAACCCATTGTGAACAGCATTCTAATCATGCATATTAACCAATAGAAGCATCAACACATGATAAAAATATAGGCTTGCACATGAAATATAGCTATTCTAAACAAAAGCCCAATTTCAACTCAAGAGAAACCTAGAATCCCAACTATGCACTAAATCACATGAAACCACCCTCTAGCATGCAAAACAACCCATGAATAACATCATAATCATGCATATTAGCTAACAAAAGTATCATCACATGATAAAAATATATGCTTTAATATGCAAAAGAGTTATTTCATGCAAAAAAACTGATTTTAGCACTATAGAAACCCTAAAATCACAACTATGCATTATATCACATAAAACAATCCTCTAGCATGCAAAACAGCCCATGAACAACATCCTAATCATGCATATTAACTAATGGAAGCAGCAAAACATGATAAAAATGCAACCTTGAATGTGAAATATGGCTATTCTAAGCAAAACCCTAATTTAAATGAAAGAGAAGAAAGGAGGGAGGTATATCTGTGGTAGAACCTTGCTGCTGTAGAGTCTTCTTCTCATCTTGTGTATTGCTGGAAACACTCTCCTTCAAGCCTTCAAGCAAAGCTCCAGCCCTCCTTCAAGCTCTCTCTCTCACTCTCTCACTCAGAAATTAGGTTAAACTACCTTAAGGATGGCTGTAATTGCCTCTAGGTGCCTCTTAATGCCTCCAAGTCCCCCCTAATGCTGAAGTATAAGGGGGTATTTATAGAGTTTGAGGGGAATCCCTCAATGGTTGGGATTAAAACCCTAGATATCGATCCAAGAGTTTTTAGAGACTCTTTTGGGGCTCAAGTAGGTCAATTAGGGTTAAAAATAAGGTGGAATGGTGGTTGGAGGTGGACAAATCCGAGAGAATAGGAGAGAGTTTGCTTCAGCACTCAAAAATGGAAAGTGGCTCGGGTGACCACCTGGGCTTGGGTGGCTAGTAGCTTGGGCCCAGGCGGCTAGCCGCCCAGGTCTGGGTGGTTACCTAAGGCCTCGTCATCTCTCGCCTATTTTTTACCCTTTTATCTTCTAAATGTGTTTTAGGGCCCAAATCAACTTCGATTTTGACGAAACGGAAGCCAAAATGACCGTGTTTCGAAGGGCAATGTAATTTGAGTCACTTGAGGGCAAAAAACCCTAGCTATGGCTGCATGTTTAGGTCCTACAAAGGCAGTTTACCGCTATACACCACCGTCGCTTAGCTTAGGTATGCACATAAGGTTGCACCGAATGTCTTTCAATTCAAAATTCAACCTCCCTAAACACATTTGGGGATGAAATTAAGACTAATTGAAGTCAAATTAAAAGGAATGGAGTGAAAATCATGAGCCAATTCGAGCTAACTCGAAAGAGGTCTCTTAACCAACCTGAGCCATATTAAGCTATTTTAATCCCAAACCATTAATTCATCGAATTGAACCCATAAATACCTCAAGTGCATCCATATGAACTCCAATTGGCAACTTAGAGATCATTTCAAGGTCAAATGAAAAGTTTGTGACAAAAAATACGATTATACCCCTCAAGTCGCAAAAGTTCTTATCAACCCTCAAGATCAACTCCAAATCGAACCAAATTTTATACACATCATCCTCAAGACCCTAGAAACTCAATGCAAAAGACTAGACTCAAAAAGGAAACAAAAAGACACATGAAATGACAAACCCTAGCTAAGGTGGCAAAAATGGGGTGTGATAGAAGCCCCTCATTGGTGAACAAGTTTCACTTACGAACCAATGAGAAAAGAACAACCCATTTTTGCCTGAAGGATTAATTCATTAATGCCTTCAAGTTCAAATGGAAACAAAGAGTTCACATGACATATTAGGTCAAAGTAAGTTTCCACTTACTATCACCCATCTTTCGATGTGAAGAAAGTTTCAAAATCATCAAGAATTGTCACATAAGAAAGATCTCATCTCTCTTAAGTTATCAAGGGTTATTACATAACATGAGAAAGATTGCATCTTTCTCACATTAAGTTATCAAGGTTATCACAAAACATGAGAAAGATCGCATCTTTCTCACATTAAATTATCAAGGTTCTCACAAAACATGAGAAAGATCGTATCCTTCTCATATTAAGTTATCAAGGTTCTCACAAAATATGAGAAAGATCGCATGCTTCTCATATTAAGTTATCAAGGTTCCCACAAAACATGAGAAGGATCGCATCCTTCTCATATTAAGTTATTAAAGTAATCATATAACATAAGAAAGATCGCATCCTTCTCATATTTAAACTATCAAAGTAATCATATAATCATGAGAAAGATCGCATCTTCCTCAAGGCAACCACATAACATGAGAAAGATCGCATCTTTTTCTCATCACATTATCAAGGCGATCACATAACATGAGAAAGATCGCATCTTTCTCTCATCACATTATCAAGGTAATCACATAACATGAGAAAGATTGCGTCTTTCTCATATTAAGTTATCAAATCAAGGGTAAGTTTCTACTTACCAACACTTAACAAGTCCACAAGTTCACAAAGTCATCTCATATGGAGGCTATTCATGCCTCAACTCAAACACTAATGCATATAAGAGACACATTCATCTCATGAAAGCAATCATTCACATACACATAGGGAAAGTATTTTATCCCCAAATGACAACAAATTATAGTGATAAAAGAAGGAGCTCAACCCTAATGATCATACACCATATGCTTAGAAAGGGTTATTCACCCTACTAGCAAACAATGCGCACACAAAGGCCACCAATGCAATCCATTTCAAAATTATTTCATGCTAAACAATATCAAGATATTCATTCACTTTTCAACTCAAAATAAGCTTGAGATTTCATCTCAAAGAAGGTTCAAAGGCGCGAATAAGCGAATCAAAGGCTAAACGGGCGAAGCGGAGTGGGCAAGGGGGCTTGACCACCTGGCTACCAGTGGCTTGCCGCCCAAGCCCAGGCGGCTTGCCGCCCCAGACTGGGCGGTTATCCGAGGCTGGTGCTCCCATTTTTTAAGGTTTTTAAACCCTTGACCCCCTATTTGTGCATTCAAGCCACCAAGCACGAATTTGAGAGCTTCTCTCTCTAGAAACTCATTCCATCCTTCTCCAAACACCCTCACAGCATCAATCATCATCTTGCAAGATCAAATTCATTATCCTACTCATCAAATCCATTTTTCTTACATACAAGCTTAACTATCAACAATAGATTCTAGCAATGATTCCAACATCAAGTATCCATACTATATGATCAAGAATACATACAAGGCACCAATCTATGATGCATCTCAAGACAATGTTTTGCTTGAATCCAAGAAGCATCTCTCATTCCTCTATTCCCAACAAGAGGTTAGTTCTTCCCAACTTAACATGTTTATCTTGAAATCTTGATTTCCATTAGATAAAATGCATTCCCATGATCTTCTTTTGATTGTTTCTATCATTGTTAAGCCAAGTTCATTGATTTGGCAAGGATTGAATTTGCAAAAAGCTTATTTTCTAAAGCTTAAGAAAATACACCCACCAAGTGTTTGATAAAATACCTAAGAGACAAAAATATGTTCAATCTTTACAAAATCAATGAATTTGCATTGTAGTACAAAGTCTATTGATCTTGGCAAGGATTTGATATACAAAAACTTTCATTTCAATGCTTGAAAACAAGTCACCCACCAAGTGTTTGATAAAATGCCCGAAAGACAAAACCATGTTCAATCCTTACCAAATCAATGAGTTTGAATACACAAAGTCATGGGCATTCATTTCTAATTCATTTCATGAATCAAAACCCATATTTCAAAACTTTTGGAAAACCATTTAAAACCAATTACCAATGTATGCCCAATATCTCTATGTTTTCAATGCTAACTCAATAAATAATCCTTTGAAATAGCCCAATTTCCAAAGGCTCTGTACAAGGACATCAATGAAGGGGCTCATCACATGATGGAAATACATGGAACATGCCCAACCACGTGCTCGTAAGATAATAAAGAAAGCGGGTTTTGGGCCCTTCCTAGATGCTCTATGGAACGAGCAATGGGATAGGCAAGCATTGTTTGCCTTATCAGAGTTATGGTGGGATACCACCAACACCTTTCACTTCAGTTTTGGGTAAATGACTATGACCCCTTAGGATTTCACCATGATAACTGGGTTGAGCTTAAAAGGCAAGCGCTTGGAATACTATGAACAAGCCAACATAGATCAGAACTACATAGTTGTAGACACCCAAATTTTGCCGGGCCGCCTCCAGATAAAATCGATTAACCCGTCAACAGTACAATTAGGTTAGACACGCTCCGCACCTAACTTTACTCACCCTGTCCTACCTGCTAAAACAAAGCCTTTCCCCGATTCTACCCTTGACATCTGAAGCCAGAGCCAACAACGGGCGCGATACCCGAAAACCCCGAATCGAACCCCTAATTCAGCACTAAGTGGTTCAATTCCTAACAATCTTCGATCCGATGGTCAATCCAACCTTCAGATCTTCAATTCAGCATCCCTAGAACGGTCTAGGACCATTTGATTGAGAATCAGAAGGTACGAGCCCTCCGATCCCCAATTTCCCCCAAATTGAACCCCTAATTCGGTATTAGGTGGTTTAATCTCCAACAACCTTTGATCCAACGGTCAATTCAACCATAGGATCTTCAATTCAACATCTCTAGAGCAGTCTAGGACCATTTGATTGGGAATCAGAAGGCACGAGCCTTCCGATCCCCAATTTCCCCCAAATTAAACCCTAATTTAGCACTAGGTGGTTCAATCCCCAACAGTCTTTGATCCAACAGTCAATCCCACCGTAGGATCTTCAATTCAACATCCCTAGAACGGTCTAGGACCATTTGATTGGGAATCAGAAGGCACGAGTCCTCCGATCCCCAATTTCCCCCAAATTGAACTCTTAACTCGGTACTAAGTGGTTCAATTTCCAACAATCTTTGATCCAACGGTCAATTCAACCGTAGGATCTTCAATTCAACATCCCTAGAGGGGTCTACGACCATTTGATTGAGAATCAGAAGGCACGAGGCCTCCGATCCCCAATTTCCCAAATTGAACCCCTAATTCAGCACTAGGTGGTTCAATCCCCAACAATCTTTGATCCAACAGTTAATTCAACTGTAGGATCTTCAATTCAGCATCCCTACAGCGGTCTAGGACCATTTGATTAGGAATCAGAAGGCACGAGCCCTTCGATCCCCAATTTCCCCTAAATTGAACCCCTAATTCAGCACTAGGTGGTTCAATCCCCAATAATCTTTGATCTAATGGTCAATCCCATCGTAAGATCTTCAATTCAACATCCCTAGAGCGGTCTAGGACCATTTGATTGGGAATCAGAAGGCACGAGCCCTCCGATCCTCAATTTGCCCCAAATCGAACCCCTAAATTGGTACTAGGTGGTTCAATCTCCAATAATCTTTGATCCAACAGTCAATTCCACTGTAGGTGTTGGGAATCAAACTAGAGAGGAAAAATACAAAGGCGGAATTTAAAATTTTTCCTATGATTCCCAAACCCATGAATCTTAATTATGCTTAATACAAAAACCATAAACCTAACTACCAAGAGAGTTAGGGTACTTACAGTTGAACAAGTCTTCTCCTTTATGCTCCAAGCTTTTTCTTCTCCTTTTTGCTCCAAGCTTTGTCTCCGGACAGCGGTGAATGAGCAGCCCAAGTGTGCTGCCTCCAACAGTATCCACACCTAGCTAGAGCTTGATGTCCTTTCCTTCTTTCCCTTGTTGATGCTAGAGTAGGAGAAGAGAGGAGAGAGAGAGAGAGAGAGGTGAAATTTTCGGCCAGCACTTGGGAGCCTCCAAGAGTGCTTCAAGTGATGATGTCATCACATCATAAAAGGCTTTAAATAGCCTCCAACTAGGGCCGGCCAAGGGGGGTCTTCTAACCCTAATGGGTTTTGTGTAATTACTCCTAATTACACAATAACCCCTCTAATTTATATCCTATATAAATTTGCCCCTTAAGAACAATTCTTTATTCACTTATACCCTTTCTCTCATAGACTATCAAGCTCTCTTAGCATGATCAGTGTGTGACCCATTGGGTTCACATCATCAAGTAGTAGGAACAGCACAAGTTGTGCACAATGGAACACTTTCCATTAAGGGTCTAATTGAAACTCCTTTCAATTCCCTAATTGATTATAACTCATTTATATCAATTAGGGCTTCTACTAACCATAAGTAATACCTAGCATATGGCTCATGGTGTGGTCCTTAATGAGGTGAATAGTCATTTACAAAGAACCCTTCTGTTATAGTTTACAGGTTACAATTCCATCCTTCCATCAACACAATGTCTCCAATTGAACTAATAGTACATGGAAGTCTGTCAAGTCCCTAGTTCAATTACTTTATACTCATTCATTAATATCAACTCAATGATGAACTTATGGAAACTCCTTTCCATATTCATTCTACCATGGGCCCATGGATTTAATGAGTTATATTCAATGAATGCTGTATGAGACATTCACTATCTTTTTCCTGAGAGTGATGGATTCCTTGTTGATCACTCACATGCCTTCACACACATAGTAGTAGGGCCAATGAACACCCTTACAGACCCCTGAATAGGATCTGCACTTAGTGTTATCAAACTTCTAAAGCTACATGTATAAGACAACCATGGTGTCTCAGGTCTAAGGATTACTTGTACCACTATAACAATGAGAAACTGATTGACAGGCAGGTTAAAACTCCATTCAGTTTATCTCATATCTTTGGTCACATTCAGTGTACCTATTCTTATAATAGGCACCCACTTGTTGGTTGTAGTGTCTCCACACAAATAGCTTGAGACTAGCTATCCTCCTATAGAGTCAATCTAACAAGTGCTAGTCCTATGGTTCATTACTGTCCATCATAGTGAACCTTCAACTAGGAATGATATAGGAGTTTAGTACAGAGATATATTTACAGTCTCAAAATAACAACCCTTTGTAATTTCATATTCTCAACTCTAACTCCATGGACATATTATGTAAATATAAATGATGCATATAAACATAATAGAATAAGCCCTTTTATTAAATCAATAATAAATGTGACATATATAAATGAAATCAATTGATTGTTCCTAATCCCTAAACAATCATCTCCATGATTGGCTCTAGGGCATAATCCTAACAGTAGGATCTTCAATTCAACATCCCTACAGCGGTCTAGGACCATTTGATTGGGAATCAGAAGGCACGAGCCTCCGATCCCCAAATCGCCCAAAACCGAGCTCCTAATGCAACTTTAGGTAGTTCAAATCCTCACAATTTCTCATTTGATGGTCAAACCGACCAGTTAGATCTCCAATTCAACCCCTCAAGATCAATACAGGACCATTTAATCAAAGATCGGGCCTCGTTCGGCTCACGATCAACAAAACCCTAATTGTAGAGTCCTACGAGCATCATGCTCACATCCTGGGCCATTTGATCCCACCTAAGAGAGTGCACACTCCACTCTTTGGTCCCAAACCAAGTTTGGGGACCCAAAGTTTCAATCCCTATTCAAGATCAACGGTTGAATTTCACCCGATCATCGATTGAACTTGATCACGCGATCGTACGGCCCCACAGTAGGGCGGACCACCACCATAGGCCCACCACAGCGGCCCCACACCTTCTAGAAGGGCACACTGCCCTAGAAACACAAGTTCCCACATGTGTGATGATGAGAAATCATCATAAATGTGGGAAAACTATGCTCACGCTGGCCAAACCAGTGTTGAGGATCTTGCTTTTGGCTCCACAGTATCCTGCAGCCCTCTTGCAGCCGAAATCCAACTGGGGGATAGGGACATCAGCCCACGCTAGCCATGCCAGCGTTACCCACGCTTGCCATGTGTTAACACCCCATTTTGTACCACTTGACACCTCAAGTCACTTTCTAAGACCCAATGATGAAGGGCAGTAGCCAACGGACCATCACAAGCACGCCCGAAGGACTCACGGAGACACAGTAGGCCTTTGGCCTTAGTTTGATACCCCATGCACGTACGTGCATGGGATATGCACGTACGTGCATAGACCATGCACGTACGATCATGCCCTCTCTTTTGAATTCCATCTCTTTCCCCCCGAAATTACCTCTTACCATATGCAGCTCCCATACTGACGGCTGCTCAGTGGCGGCTGGGAAACCCTAGGGACCCTCGAATCAAACCCTAATCACTGCCTATAAATACCCCGCTCTCATTCAAGAGAGGGGATCAAAATTTTGGCTATCAAACCACCACTCTAAAAAACCCTATATTGGCGGCTGTGTCTATGGGAGCCTGAAGAGCTAAGCTGATGACGGAACAGCTGCTGCCCGTACCTGAGGGTAACCTTCTTCAATCCTTAATCTCGTTGTTCTTTAATGATTTAGCATAGTCATTTATGATATTGCATGAATAGAATATTGCATTCGATACTGTACATCCGGTTATTTAATACTCATGATTTCAGATCTAACCCGGCATTGATTCGCTTGTGCATTTAAGGTTTGAAACGGAATTTCTCATCCATTTCTAAGGTGTAAGGCCACATAGGATCCGTTGGCATTCAGTTTGCATGATTTAGGTCCTGTACTTAAATATCATTCATTTATATGCATATGTTGCTATGCCATTCAAATCTAGAGCATTTCCATCGTCCTTAAAATACATTTAGATGATTTTTGCATGAATCATAGTTATAGGTACGAATCCAGTAGGGGGTTAGGCATGAATCTGTGAGGTAATGCTAAGGCATGTACGTACGTATGTATAAGATGCACGTATGTGCATCTCATATGCACGTACGTGCATGGCCCTATTTTTGATAAATTAACTCCGTTTTCTCTTTTGCAGACAGTGTAAGTATCCCTTTTAGCTTCAAGTTCTCCTTCTTGTATATATGTCTTCCTTTTAATCCTTCTTTATCCTCATCATTGCATGCCATTAATTGATTTTACATAAGTGTTTGCATAGTGGTCGAGTTCGATTGAGTCCTTTTTTAATTAAAGCCAATAAATGTATGTGGGGGCCGGATTTTAGCCGGGCGTAGATGGGTGCCTAACACCTTCCCATCTGCGTACCCTAGCTCCGAACCTAGATTCTTTTGGTAATGACGAGTTGGGCCCTAGCTAGGGGTCAATCGGTTCCCGAGGCCAAAATCGGGTGGCGACTCCCTCTCCTGCCCTAATCATCCATGGTTAGTGGCGTACTTCCCTAGCCGACGTGGTGAAAGGACACGGCGCTCACAATGGCGACTCCACTGGGGATAGAGAGTTAGATTCCGAAACATTTATTGGCTTTAATTAATTAGAAAACTTAATTGAATAAGACCAAAATTGCACACACGCGCACGACATTTAGGCACTTGTTATCCCTCGATGGCAGTCTGATTAGAGACCCGGGTTCCATTTAGTTCCTATAGGCAACTCGATTCAGCACCATCAACCCACGGCCTATGCCACTAGCCTGTAATAAGCTAGTGAGTACGTTAACGGGTCGCTCTTTGAGCACCCTAGCCTGGGTGACCCTTGAAGAAGAAGTATTCCCAATTGACCGACCACACTAGTGTCCCCCGAGACCTTTGCATAGCTTTGCTTGAATGTATGCCATATCGTATGTCATGTTGCACCCATGTTCATTTGTGTAGCCCGGGTATGGGACGAAGCCCACGTTGTACATAAGCTTTCTAGTTTGAGCCCAATTGAGGGGAAATTGAGTGATGCTGTAACTGGACCTAGGCCCATTAAAAAAGAAAAAAAAAAAGAGAAAATGATGATAACCAAAATAATGAACAAAATGGGCCTAGAATCCAATTGAGGTGTGAGGTGTGTGCATGATGGGCTCAAACAAATAAAGCTGATGAACCACGTAGACCTGCTGAGAGTTAGGAATAAACCACTGTGATGAATAAACACAACCCATCTAAAATTGAACATCGAAGTCCAATATCATTCTACCTAAGGCTTGATGAGTGAGAGGTAAAATAAAGTGTGATCTTGTAATTGGACTAAGCCTATCCAAATGAAAATAATGAAATGGGCTTGGATCCAAAGTGAGCATGTGAGATATGTGCGAACTTGTAACGGGCCAAAGATAGAATGATGTTCGACTTTGTAAATTAATATTTGCCCATCATAAACCCTTGGAAGATCTAGTGAACATGACAAGGCTCTAACAAGGGGGTTAGATAAGGGTCTGAAAATATTTGGATTGGGCTAGGGGAGAAAGTTTAACGAACATGTGCTCATTACGCTCAACTCCTGTTTCAGTAAGATTGATTCACCAGGGGGAGGAGTACCGAGTTGTGTTTGGGCCCGATCTCCGACCACTAATAGATTAAGAAGAACCCCAGCTGGAAGAATGGCAGAACAGGTGACTTTGACTGATATCCTTGAACAGATGAGGAGCGATAGGACCGAAATGAAAGGCTTCATGAATGAAATGCGGGACCGAGTTACTAGGCTTGAGAAAGGGAAAGGGAGAACGGAAGAGCCACCCAAAACTGAGGAGAAAGGAGAGCCCAAGGTTAATGAGGAGGAGCACCCGAAGTGCGAAGATGATGACTATGAGGACTACTTGAAAAGGAAAGAAACCAAGGAAAAAGATACCAAAGTAGAAAAGCTGGCAGCAGAGAACGCTGAGATGAAAGCTCGGATGGACCGAATGCAAACAGCATGGCAGAAATCACAAGGCATGGATGATTACATGTATTCTATAGCAGGGATTACGTCCGACTCCAAGGTGCAACTCCCTCCGAAATTCAAAATAGCCGACTATGAAAAGTTCGATGGCACTGGTGACCCCAAACAGCATCTGCGCCAGTACTTGAGCATCGCCCGGATGAGGGGATTGACTGCCGATCAAGTGTTATATGCCTTCCCTTTATCTCTCTCGGCGGATGCTTCAAAATGGTACTATGCACTCGATCCGAAAGTCACGGACTCTTGGGAACTACTGGCTTCAGAATTTACAGATAAGTACGCGTACAACACTATGTTGGATGTCACTCTACGGGACTTGGAGATGACAAGGCAAAAGACGGATGAGACGTTCTCAGAATTTCTGACTCGTTGGAGGGCTAAAGCTATCAAGATGGTGAACAGGCCGACCGAAATTGACCAGATAAACATCATTTTAAGGAATCTAACTGCCCGTGTACTTTGATCGGATGTTGACTTCCTCCGTCATGAATTTCGAGCAATTATACCAGTGTGGGACCCGTATCGAAGATGCCATTCACCGCGGTCAGATGGATAGGCAGAAGAAGGTATACGGTTCTGGTAGTGGTGGTGGAAGCGGAAATGCTAGGGTTAGCGGGGGAACCCAGCCACAAGCTACGGTGGGAACTATCCAGCAGACGCAAAGCAGCACCAAAAGCGCCAAGGGTATACCATGACTTGGGAGTCCCGTTGTCCAAAGCCTTGGCCAACTTGAGCAAAAGGGATTATCTGAAGCCTTTGGAACCAAGAGCATTGCCTAACCCGATCCCTTCGTATTGGAGGCACAATGAATTTTGCGACTTCCACCAGCGGATCGGTCACAAGACGGACAATTGCATGCGCCTAAAGAATGAAATCCAAGACCTGATTGATTCAGGTAAATTACCCCCTCCAGGCGGCGACTAAGCCCAATATTCAGAACAAACCTCTTCCCAATTATCGGAATACACCACCCCCTGCCTACATGAATATGGTTAGTGATACGAAGGAAATGGAGGATCCGTCACAATTCATTCTCATGATCAGCATGAAAAAGGCTCCATGGGAAGATTATGATAGTGGGGAGGAAGATATTTGGGTAGAGATGAAGAAGGATTCCATGCATTTAACCCGTTCGGGGAGGCATTACAAACCTAATTATCTGGAAGGGGATCATCCCGGAAGAGAATTGAACCAAGAAGTAAGAGAGAGGATTGAGCAGCAAAACGAGGAGGAAGAGGACAGGATACTGAAGCAGTTAAAGAAAACACAAGCAAGTATAAGCATTTGGGGCTTGCTGATCGCCTCAAAAAAACATCGCCAGGCTTTACTGGATGCATTAGCAAGGAAAGAAGTGCCGATGGAAACCACACCAGAGCAGGTTCTATCACTTATGGGGGTAAGCTCGGTGAGCAAGGCTATGATGACCTTTTCCCATGAAGATTTACCACTTGAAGGGGCCGGGCATGCCAAGCCACTCTATATCACGGTGGAATGTAGGGATTTGAAAATACCCGTAGTTCTGGTCGACAATGGGTCCGCATTGAATGTTTGCCCGATGCGCACCGCGACTAAGCTAGGGATTGCCAAGGAGGATTTGACACCTTCTGTTGTGACGGTAAGGGGTTATGACAACAGTTGTCGGAGTGTGATGGGAACTTTCAAGTTGTTCCCTCGACCGTGCACCAGAAAATAAAATTGCCTTGGGATGAAGGAGTTCTAGTGATCCATGGGGACGGAGAAATAACTGGGCAAATATCGGGAGTAAAGGAAGGAAGCGGAGAGTTGGAATGGAGAGGTTTCGAGCTGGTACAGGTGATTGAAAGGAAGGAAACTGGAAGAGAGAAGGTATCTCCCGACTTTGGGGAGGGGGTCAGCCATATCGTGACTTATATCATGAGAAAGTTGGGGTATATACCTGGGATGGGGCTGGGCCGAAGAGGGGAAGGGATAGCTGAGTTCCCAGATTTCCGCATGCAAACCGACCGGCGAAGGCTAGGGTACACTGAAGAAGACGACAAATGCATCCCCAAGAATGAAAAAACTCTCAATGGTAATTTTGTGAAAGAGGGAGAAAACTTCCCTATTGTGGATTTCCTGAGCCATGGATAGACCAAGGGAGTGGAGAAAGGAAGCCTGGGTTGGAAGTATTCTTTAGTGAGAAGCTGAATCTGGAAGATACAGACAGGAGGACCCTAGAAGAAGAAAGTGAAGAGCGAGACTAGGCAGAAAATGTGGATCAGACAAGCTGGAAGGTCTTATTGTCATCCAAGTACGGCGAAGAAGTGTTCTCTCTGACTGATGAGACTATCCCTACCAAGCTTATTGTTGTGGCTGATGGGGACACTAGCACATGGATTTAGGAACGTGCAGCTAGAGTCACATATGGTGTCAAAGCAATTAATAAGCCTACTCAGGAGAAGTCTAGGGTCGGGTCTAAGTCTGAGTCCGAGTCAGGGTATGGGTTTGAGTTGTCCACTGATGTAATTTCCAATAATTCAAAGAAATTTGATTCTGCTTACTCTGCTGTGTCCCCTAACAATCAAATTGCACAAATGCACGATCTTTTAGACCTAAATGAGCTAATTAATAAAAATCAAGATGTGAAAATCGAACCTATTAAAGAAGAAACTATCATTATTAATATAAGCACTGATGAGAAAATTAAGGAAATCCAAATTAGCTCTACTCTATCCATGCAAAAACGTACGGATCTTACAACTTTACTGCAGGAGTTTTCTGATGTGTTCGCTTGGTCTTACGAGGGCATGCCTGGAATCAACCCCGCTATAGCACAGCATCACATTCCTATTAGGGAGGGAGCAAGGCCTGTCAAACAAAAACTAAAAAGAATGGCACCAGAATGGTCGTTAAAGGTCAACGAAGAAGTAACCAAGTTATTAAAAGTGGGGTTCATCAAGACGGTAGATCAGGCAGATTGGATAGCCAACATCGTTCCGGTACCAAAGTAGGATGGAAAGGTGCGGGTGTGCATCGACTATAGGGATCTTAACAAGGCTTGCCCTAAAGACGACTTCCCTGTACCTCACATCGATGTATTAGTGGATAACACAGTAGGGAGCGCTCTAATGTCATTCATGGATGGATTTTCGGGATATAACCAGATACGGATGGCACCGGCAGATATGACTAAGACCACCTTCACAACCGGGTGGGGGACGTATTATTACACGGTAATGCCATTTGGACTTAAAAACGCTGGAGCTACATATCAGAGGATGGCTACCTACGCTACTTCACGATATGATGCATCAGGAGGTGGAAGTGTATGTCGATGATATGATTGTCAAGGCAGAAACTCGAGAAGGGCATTTAGAGAATTTGAGGAAGTTCTTTGGATGAATTCGGGAGTACAGTTTAAGGTTGAATCCGCAAAAGTGCACATTTGGGGTCACGTCAGGGAAGTTGTTGGGGTACATTGTGAGTAGCAGGGGCATCGAAGTAGATCCAACAAAGGTCAAAGCAATTTTGCAAATGCCACCGCCAAAAACAGAGAAGGAGATCAGGGGGTTTCTGGGGCAATTACAGTACATCAGCCGTTTCATAGCCAAGTTAACCTCCACCTGTGAGCCCATTTTCAAACTGCTTAGGAAATGGGAACCTAAGGAATGGAATGAGCAATGTCAACAAGCTTTCGAAGTCATCAAAAGATATCTCCTGAATCCCCCGGTATTAGTTCCTCCACGCCCTGGTAAACCTTTGTTACTCTACCTGTCCATCTTTGAGGAAGCTTTAGGAAGCATGTTGGCACAAGAGGATGATCGTGGTATTGAACATGCGATCTATTACCTAAGCAAGAAGCTACAAGGCTACGAGGCGAAGTACAATGCGATAGAGAAGTCCTGTTTCGCTTTGGTTTAGGCTGTACAGAAGCTGAGGCACATTCTGCTAAATTTCGAAGTATGGATAGTGGCGAGAATGGATCCGCTTAAATACTTGTTTGAGAAACTGGCTTTGAATGGTCGTCTATCTCGGTGGTTGATTCTATTGGCAGAATTTGAACTTGTATATATGACACAAAAGTCTATTAAAGGGGGAGCCGTCGCCGAATACTGCGCTGAACACCCAATCCTGGGATATGGACTTAACGATGAATTTCCCGACGAGAACCTTCTAGTTGTCGAGTGTGACGAGGCGTGGAAAATGTATTTCGATGGGGCTTCGAACCAGTATGGAGATGGGATAGGGGTTCTGCTAATAGCTCCTGATGGTTCTCACATGCCGCTGTCGATAAAGTTGAACTTTCAGAATTCCAACGACACGGCAGAATATAAGGCATGCGTCGCCGGACTAGAAGCCCTGTTGGCATTGGGAGTCGAAGAAGTGGAAGTATATGGGGATTCAGCCTTAGTGATATCTCAAGTACAAAGAATATGGAGAACCCGAGAAGAACACCTGAAGCCTTACCAAGGCTACCTAGAGAAACTGACCCAAAAATTCTGAAAAATAACCTTCACCCCCTTACCCCGAGCTCACAACCAATTCACCGACGCCTTGGCTACCTTGGCTTCCATGATTCAAATGCCCTCTGGAACCCAGATAAAACCTTTGACTGTCCAACAAAAGTTTAGACCCGCACATGAAGAAGGGATCTTGGTGGCACCCTTGGTACTTTGACGTTTAGAACCTCTTGGAAAAAGGGGAGTACTCGAAAAATGCCAATAAGAAGGATCGTAGGGCATTAAGGCTGTTCGCCACACAATTTATCATCTGCGGAGGGAAATTATTCAAAAGGTCCTATGATGGGATACACCTCCTTTGCGTAGATCGCAGCATGGGAGAAACACTCATGAGGGAGGTGCATGAAGGGGAGTGTGGGTCACACATGAATGGAAGGATATTGGTCAAGAAGCTGCTAAGGTTGGGATATTACTGGACAACTATGGAAACTGACTGCGTGCAGTACGTCAGAAAGTGCCATCAATGCCAAGTGTACGCCAGTGCAAACTATATGCCACCGGTGGAGTTGCATTAACTAGGCATCTCCCTGGCCATTTTCAGTATGGGGAATTGATATCATCGGAGAAATTAAGCCATCTGCAATTGGTGGGTATAAATATATTCTGGTAGCAATCGATTATTTTACCAAATAGGTAGAAGCGGCAGCATATGTAGAGTTGAAATCGAAACATGTGGCCAAGTTCATCGAAACCAACATAATCTGCCGGTATGGAGTACCCCATGAGATTATTTCAGATAACGGAACGCACTTCGAAGATGAGGTCAAGAAGTTATTCACAAAATTCGGTATCCAGCATCACAAATCCTCACCCTACAGGCCCCAGACCAATGGAGCTATGGAAGCTGCTAACAAGAATGTTAAAACAATCCTCAGTAAAACGGTAGTAACTTACAAGGATTGGGTAGAGAAGCTTCCTTATGCATTATAGGGGTACCGGATGTCCGCGCTACGCCCTATTCATTGGTATACGGAATGGAAGCTGTGTTACCCGTAGAGCTGGAAGTGCAGTCCCTTAGAGTTGCATTGGAAAGTCAGATTCCGGAGGTAGAATGGGCGAAAGAGCGATATGAATAGCTGGCACTATTGGAGGAAAGAAGGCTCAAGGCATTGTACCATGTGCAAGGTTATCAACGACGAATAGCTCGGGCTTTCAATAAAAGGGTCAGGCCGCGGAACTTGAAGGAAGGGGATTTGGTTCTTAAGGAATTTAGGGCGCCTGTGTTCGATCCTCGAGGGAAATTTAAGCCCAATTGGGTGGGGCCCTACATCATCAAGACAATTTATCCCGAGTGGTGCGGTCAAGTTAATGGATGGTGACGGGAACGAGTTGGTGAACCCTAGTCAATATGGACAGACTCCGTAAATATTATGTATAGGCAGAGTAGTGACAATTTGGCAAAGTACTAAGTGCTCGAATTAATAATAATAGCTCTTTTATTGATTGAGGAAAATCATCACATCTTTCTGATGTTTATTCATTAACTCATAGGGGATTAAAAGTAAATGCATGGGTATAATAGTTGATAGGGGTATGGGGGATAGCCAAGTTCACTTCTTCCTCGCCTCTGTTTCGACCCCTGTTTCCTTTTCCTCTTGTGTTCTTCTTCTTCTTTTTTCCTCTCTCTCCATGTCAGTAAACAGCCAGTTATAGTAGGACCCAAGGGGGCTAATCACTTCAGAAGGGGTGACGGCCCAATACACTGCCTTGTTGTACCAGTCATTCTCCACACGATCCACATGGTTGGGTTTCCAGGGGCAGGTGTAGCCAAGGTGTCCCCATTTGATCGGATCCTGACGTAGTCCTTACTGACTGACGGATGCGCATGGGGGAGTAGAAAGAAACCTCCTTGAAACCAATCAACATGACGCTATGAGGAAGGATTAGATTTCGGACAACATAAGAAATCCTCCACCAAGGACAGAGCCAGCGAATATTGTGGCAGGATATGGATTCCAGTAAATTCCGGGTTTGCGCGACATTTGGGAAAGGTTTGATGATCTTCCTGTGACGATAATGCTGCGGGTGGTATGTCCAGATACTCATAGCTGGGTCTTCGACCAGTTTCAGGCGTTCGAACAACCAAATCTGCATCACAAAGGAGGAAAATCAGAATTCTCAACAGTCCATGCACGTACGTACATGGACTATGCACGTACATGCACCATACACGTACGATCATGTCAAAAAAAAAAAAAAAAAAAAAAAAAGAAGAAGAAAAAGAAACCTGTAGAAGAAGGGGGCTGCCACCAAAGGAGAAACTATCACTCCGTGCCACACGATCGAGCCCGTTCAAAGTATCTGCCAAGACAACCATGCTGGGGTTGAAATCCTTGATCTCCGGGATCATGCGAACAATAAAAGTCTCCAGGCTCGATGATTCATCTCTGAAAAAGAGGGCAGCAAGAGCATAGAAGCACGCCGCACGCAGGTAATAGACCCGAGCCTGGCCAGCAGGAGGCATAGGATGGGACACGAAATATTCGGCAAGTTTAGCCACGTCCACCTTAAAGCTCGAAGTCCACCCTTGCACCATTCGCACAAAAAGTCCTAGGAACTGGGCCACCTCTGCAGCAAGGACCTTGTCAACAGGGGGAAGAAGCAAGCCATTGAAGCTAGTCTGCCCTATGATACCGCCAAAATCTTCAAGTGTGGGGCACAACTCATTCAGATTGAATCGGAAGACGTGGCGGGTTGGCTTCCAATATTCTGAAGCAACGAGAAGGAAGGTGTAGTTGATTTTCACCCGACAGTAGTCAAACAAGCATGGGAGGCCGAAAACTTCTTTGAAATCATCCCGAGCTCGGTTACCAAAGGACAAGAGCCACCGTTTTATGTCCTTGACAAACTTAGGGTCTTCCATCGTAGGGTTCAGTGGAGAAGAACGAGGGGGGGCTCGTTTTTATGCAGAAAAAGTTTCTAATTCGACGAAGTTCGAGAAAAAGGAAAGTGAAGGCCCTATGATCCTACGAGCATGGTCTGTGCACATACGAGCATGGCCTATGCACGTACGTGCCTAGACTTCTCTCCGCGTGTTTTCGTCCCCTTTTCTCGATTTTACGACCTTTTTTCTGTCATATGAGGCATTTTTAGGTGTTCTCCCTGTATTAAATGGCTTGCTATTTATCCTAGCGCAATGGAAAAACAAGAAAGGAAAAATGGTGTGCATCGTGGTGTACGAGAAAAGGAAAAAAAGAGAAGAACAAGCCACGTCTGATATATCACAGCCATAAAGAAGAGTAACAGTCATGTCCAAAATCTACAGAAAGGAAAGGAGAAATGAGTACATATCCAAAAAATAAACAAATATCCCCAAATGTCCAAAACAAATACATCAACGCGGAACATATAAAGGTGTCTGGGCAGGAGAGGCTAGCAGGCTGTCGTCACCACCATCACCACCATCACCATCACCGCCATCATCATCATCGCCACCATCACCGCTGCCGCCATCGCTGCCGTCATCATCGGCCCCGAAGCCATCCCAGTCCTCTCCAGTAGGAGCCTGCTCCGCGATCGCTAGCCTGCGAGAGAGAGACGTGACCATGACCTTCAGGCTCCCCACCATCCGCAAAAGTGTCGAGGACTCCTCACGGGTGAGCTGCGAGTAGAAAAACAAGGGGCAATCGTTAGGACATGCATGCTTTACTTGTATATGTGTGAAAACTAACAAATGCAAGGACTTGAAAACTCATCGGCCTAGTACCCTCAGCCATCGGGTACCCAATGCACCTGTTTAGCCTGGGGATATCCTCCTCCATAGCTAAATCAGGTGTGACATGGAAGGGCACGCTCCACCCCGGCATGACAGGGGCCAGCCCAGCGGGCGCATCTGTAGCAGGAGCAGCCTGCGGAAAGAGGGCAAGCATAAGTGTTAAAAAGGAAGCAGAAATGAGGGAGTTAACAAGACACCAGGAAAGGGTATACATACCGGCGCAACAAAGATGTTGCCCATCAACTGCTCCTGTGTAAAGGAGGCGTAGTCAATCTCCTCGGCAGATAGGCGATTCGTGTAAGGGATCATGGCCCGCCAGACAGCCAGGTCACTCGATGTCGCCTCAGTAGGGATGGCGATAAAGCGGGGAGGATCCACTGGGACTGGAGGACCACCCACACCCACGTCAGCGATCTGCCATACCACCCTCTCCGCAAGATAGAAAGAGCGGACCCCAGGGCACTCAAACACCATGGACAGGGTAGAGAGAGTCAAGATAGCAGCATCCCACTCGGCAGGGGCGCGTGCGGGGTACCCTCCTAGGGGCGTGGGGTGATCTGTGGAAAAGCACTAACATGGTGAATACAGGAGTATAATGCTACCAACCGTACCTTAAAGTGAAATAGGACATACCCAATCGATGGTCAGCTCATCCAGGAAGCGACGGGAGCTCCAATAGTCGTGCTTGTCGACGGGGGAATCCGGATCTTCACGAAAGTACCGACCTGCCCAAAGCTGCACAATTAGATGTGATAAGAAACCGATATGGAATGACAGTTAAGAAAAAAAAAAAAAAAAAAAAAAAAAGAGAAGGAAGGGATATATACCGCCCAGACCCGCCAGTGGCTAACCATGGACTGAACAGCCATCCGACTCAGCAAGTCCATAGCCGAGATCACATGGCCATACACCGCCGCCCCCCAGCTGAACTCGCGGGCCCTCCCTAAGTCCCTCAAGGCCAACAACCAGCCAAAAGGGACTGTCTACGCTGCATTCGGGACTAGATAGCCCCCTATCAGAAACAGCAAATACCCGCGTGCCATCCGGATCCGCTGGGCGGCTGTACCCTGCCCCTGGGTGGATATACGGTCATATACGTCCAAGATAAAGATAGAGGCACTGTCGTACTCAATCCCCAAAAGCTCCTAGGAGAGTCTCTCCCTCTCACTATCCTCATGGTCGAAAGGAAGCGGAAGGCCATCCATACGCAAACCGGTGAGGCGGTAGAAGTCGTAGGGGGTCAAGGTCAGCTCCCGGTCGGCAATGTGGAAAGTATGGGTAGTGTCCCACCACCTCTCAGCCATATAGTGAACGAAAGCCCGGTCGCTGTCAACCACCAGTCCTGAGATCATCGTCCCGAAACCAGCGCCGGTAACCAGGGCCTTCGTCTCTGCTGTGAGGCGAGCCCACCACGCCTTCGCGTTCACCATGCCTCCACGGGTAACGGGCAGCTTGGGCAACTGTTGCACAAGGTGAAACCAGGTAAGCACAGCATAGGTATGTATATTTGCAGCAGAATGAAAAGGAAAAAATCCAAAAACAAGGAGGAAAGCACCAGCCAGGCACGTACGTATATACCTTAAGCACGTACGTGCATCAGGCAGGCACGTACGTGCCTATAACCATTTTTGCCTCTTTTTGTCATCCATTATACCCATATGTATCCCAACCCCACGTTCGTTTCGAACCCCGGTAAAGCTTGGGTATGTCCTATTGCATGATTAATTAGAAGAAATGGCCAAGCACGTACGTGCATGCCTTAAGCACGTACGTGCATCAGGCAGGCACATACGTACATCGGGTTGTTGCCTCTTTCGTCCCCCGTTACACCCATGTGAACCTGTGGGGTTTCAAACCCCCACACCTGTTTCGGACCTCGGAAAGGCTTAAGTGTGTTTCATTCCACGAATTAATTGGGGAAGAATGGGTTGAATCCAGATAAAGACACGTGCGTACGCATAAGACGAACGTACGCGCATTCGATACGTACGTACGTGCCTTTAGCCAGATTATTTCCCAGTTCCTCCTCCGTCTCGGTGACATCCCATCAAATCCCTAGATTTTGCCCCGTCACATTTGTTTTCGTAATAACCTAAAGTCAAGGTTTCATTTCAATGGCCGAAAATGAAATAAAAATTGCAGAAATAATCACTTACTCGGCCTAGCGCGGCAAGATGGGAAGCGTGCTCGGTGGGACAAAGAAGGATGCCGCCCTCACTACGTCAGAGACGAGGCTGGGGGCGCCACTTCTGAATCGCGGGCCTCCCTAGCTCGTCGGGGTCCCTCGCTGGTGCGGCACCTGATGTGCTCGCCTTCGCCGATGTGCGCTGATGTTTGGGTGCCATGAGTGTGCTCGAATGAGGTCGAGGAGCAGTGAAGTGGGAGGTGAGGACAGGAGACGAAAGGATTTCTCGGGTTGAAGGAATGTACGTGGGAATTATGGGAGGTGGGTGCAAGTTTATAGGCATTTTTGCGCCTTTTGAACTACCCCATAACCATGCATTGGAAACGACGCCATTTGGGGGAGTCCTTTTGAATACCCACGAAAACCGGATGCACATATGTGCATAAGGCCTGATCGTGCGAGTGTAACCAAGGCATGTGCGATCATGGACTTCAATCGCAGATTTATTTGCAGTTCGATTCGGTTTAGTGATTCTGGTAATCAACCAATCCAAACTCATTTTAAAATATCCCTTTAATCAACCCGGATTTAATTGGAATTGACCCTCGTGAATTTCAATTCGGAATTTAATCAACCCGGATTTAATTGGAATTCACCCCGCGAATTTCAATTCGGAATTTAATCAACCCGGATTTAATTGGAATTCACCCCGCAAATTTCAATTCGGAATTTAATCAACCCGAATGTAATTGGAATTCACCCCTGCGAATTTCAATTCGAAATTTAATTAACCCGGATTTAATTGGAATTTACCCCGCGAAGTTCAATTCGAAATTTAATCAACCCGGATTTAATTGGAATTTACCCCGCGAATTTCAATTCGGAATTTAATCAACCCGGATTTAATTTGAAATTTAATCAACCCGGATTTAATTGGAATTCACCCCGCGAATTTCAATTCGGAATTTAATCAACCCGGATTTAATTGCAATTCACCCCGCGAATTTCAATTCGGAATTTCAATTCGGAATTTAATCAACCCAGATGTAATTGGAATTCACCCCACGAATTTCAATTCAAAATTTAATCAACCCGGATTTAATTGGAATTTACCCCGCGAATTTCAATTCGGAATTTAATCAACCCGGATTTAATTGGAATTCACCCCGCGAATTTCAAAATGTTGGATTCCCCGAAGGCCACGCATTACCTTCCGATTGCCCCGGAAAGGTATCACCATACACCATGAACTACGGTAGGTTTGATCCTAATTAAGAGGTACATAGGAAGTAGGAGACCTCCCCCGATCCGACTTTTCATACATGCATTTGTATCATTTAAGGTTTGTAGGAGCCAATTGGTCCAAAATGAGTGTTTTCGGGTCTTTTAATTTTGTTCATTGTACGAGCAAAATCAAAAGAAGGGGCAAACTGTTAACACCCCATTTTGTACCACTTGACACCTCAAGTCACTTTCTAAGACCCAATGATGAAGGGCAGTAGCCAATGGACCATCGCAAGCACGCCCGAAGGACTCACGGAGACACAGCAGGCCTGTGGCCTTAGTTTGATACCCCATGCACGTACGTGCATAGACCATGCACGTACGATCATGCCCTCTCTTTTGAATTCCATCTCTTTTCCCTCGAAATTGCCTCTTACCATATGCAGCTCCCATGTTGACAGCTGCTCAGTGGTGGCTAGGAAACCCTAGGGACCCTCGAATCAAACCCTAATCAGTGCCTATAAATACCCCGCTTTCATTCAAGAGAGGGGATTGGAATTTTGGCTATCAAACCACCACTCTAAAAAACCCTATATTGGCGGCTGTGTCTATGGGAGCCTGAAGAACTAAGCTGACGACGGAACAGCTGCTGCCCGTACCTGAGGGTAACCTTCTTCAATCCTTAATCTCGTTATTCTTTAATGATTTAGCATAGTCATTTATGATATTGCATGAATAGAATATTGCATTCGATACGTACATCCGGTTATTTAATACTCATGATTTCAGATCTAACCCGGCATTGATTCGCTTGTGCATTTAAGGTTTGAAACGGAATTTCTCATCCGTTTCTAAGGTGTAAGGCCACATAGGATCCGTTGGCATTCAGTTTGCATGATTTAGGTCCTGTACTTAAATATCATTCATTTATATGCATATGTTGCTATGCCATTCAAATCTAGAGCATTTCCACCGTCCTTAAAATACATTTAGATGATTTTTGCATGAAACATGGTCATAGGTACGAATCCAGTAGGGGGTTAGGCATGAATCTGTGAGGTAATGCTAAGGCATGTACGTACGTATGTATAAGATGCACGTATGTGCATCTCATATGCACGTACGTGCATGGCCCTGTTTTTGATAGATTAACTCCGTTTTCTCTTTTGCAGACAGTGTAAGTATCCCTTTTAGCTTCAAGTTCTCCTTCTTGTATATATGTCTTCCTTTTAATCCTTCTTTATCCTCATCATTGCATGCCATTAATTGATTTTACATAAGTGTTTGCATAGTGGTCGAGTTCGATTGAGTCCTTTTTTAATTAAAGCCAATAAATGTATGTGGGGACCGGATTTTAGTCGGGCGTAGATGGGTGCCTAACACCTTCCCATCTGCGTACCCTAGCTCCGAACCTAGATTCTTTTGGTAATGACGAGTTGGGCCCTAGCTAGGGGTCAATCGGTTCTCGAGGCCAAAATCGGGTGGCGACTCCCTCTCCGCCCTAATCATCCGTGGTTAGTGGCGTACTCCCAAGCCGATGTGGTGAAAGGACACGGCGCTCACACCATGCCAGTGTGGGTAAGGCAGCCTACCCTTTTGCCATTTTGGACCCTTTTACCCTCATCAAACAAAGCCTAAATGCCCTCCACGTCCCATGTGACCAAAATGCCCCTCCAAATGACCATTTTACCCCTAAAAGTCCATGTTTTCCTATAAATAGCCCACATTTCATCCATTGAAGAGGATCCCAATCCCAATCCCCAATCTCTAAGCCAACTCCCTTCATCCTATCTCTCATACACACAAACACTCAACCCAAATCCTATACATCCATCCTCCATCCTTGCCTAAAAACCCTCACCCTATCTCACATATACACAAAATCACCTCATTTTGATACAAAGAATCTCATCCACCACAAAGAGCCTACCATATATCCCTTCACAAACCCTTTCCCACAAGTCTAGGGGCTGTTCTTGAAGGAAAATCCAAAGGTTGGACCATCCAAGTTCCATTTGGATAGCATAAAAGACACAAATTCTGCTGCAGTTTTACTACAGAAAGACTGTCAATTTCATGTCTTCTGAGTGGCAATTTCACTTCTGCTGACTGGTAACTCCACCGTTACCCCACTTTCCTTTCCTATTTCACTCCACCACCTTCCAAGCACACTTGGAACCACCAAAGGAGCATCTCAAAGAAGATTTTTAAGCCTAGGAGAGGAGCACTCAAGTCTAACTTGGTCAAAGCTAAGGTGAAATTACCTACACTAGGTGTGCATCTTTCTTTTTAAATTCATTCCTAAGCTTTTTAGTTTAATTTCCTATTAAGTTTACCGTTATTCTTGCAGCCTTAATATGTGATTGTCACCCTCCCTACCTTAACCCGAGTACGTACCTAGGTTTCCTAACACGTGTTGTGAAGGGATCAACTTTGTATGGTGGGTTAAAGGCGGGGAAACCCTAAAACACCCAATGCTTGCAAACCATTCCAATAGGTTGCTAGCACCCATTTTTCATTTTCTTCCATTGCATGTGAGCTTGCATATATGAAATGGAAATTTAAACATATCAAAAGGTTGAGATGATGTTTGAACAAAATCAAATTGGCCAAGGTTAGGTTCATGCATGCATGCATATTATTTACACTAACCTCTTCTTGTTTCCTTGAGCTACGGCCCCTACATGCTCATGATATGAGGCGCAGTAGGCTTCTTTTCTTCTTTATTTTACTTTCGAGGTTGAATCCTCCGGGTTGTGGTCGTTGCGACTCTTGTCCCTAAAAATTCTAACTATTTACCGCTTTATTTAGAGGCTATGGCTTTTCACTACCCTCCGGGTTGTGGTTGTTGCGACCTTTTGCCCCAATACTTGAGCACTTTTCATTTCGTGGTCACTTGACCCTTTTTATTTTATGTACATATACTTGTGCTTTTCAAAGCAATAAACATCACATTCATGAATTCCAAGCCTTGCTAAGGTTGATTATGCTTATACATCTTTTGACATTTTCGATGTGTTTATCTTGATATTTCAATTCTATTCCCATGTGAATAAGATTCAACTAATGCCTTGAGATAATCTATCATGCTATGGATAGTAAATTCACAGCATCATATGCTTAAAAACTCATCCATAACATAATAGCTTATCGCCATCAAATGGACTTAATCAATTGACCCGCTAGACTCCAATGAATCACCTTACCCCGAATCCAGAAATTCTGGTGTGTCCTAATGGCACGTAGTAAAATCTCAATCCTTGTGAGACTTGATGGGTTGTATTTTTATTCAATCAATTCAAGCACGAACCAAGACTGGATTCAAATTCCTCCCAAAACCATCTTTAAGCTCCAAGAGCTCCAAGTTCTTTTTCAAAAGGTCTTCTAAAGTTGAAAGTGATTCTTTATATTCCAAATCCTTGTTAAGGATTCATACCTACATAGGACCATTGTCCTCAAATCACCTTTTGACAACATTACCATCTTTGTCAAATAAGAATTTCTGATTCATGAAGAACCTCTTACCAACAAGCAATCTATTGACACGCGTATTGTTTTCAATTGACGAGTTCATTCCAAAAATGACTCGAACAAATTTATTTCATTAAAGAGGCGCGTGCCCTCTTTCTAAAAAAAAGCTTTACCTTAATCAAATCAATTTTCCAACACCATCATTCCATGCAGGATTCCCTTCTACTATGGATTGAGAAATCATAAAGTTTCACTTTCACTTTGTTTAAACAAAATTCCTTTACACTTCAAAAGTGCTCTTTCCTCAAATGAATACATGTTTTCTCCCTTCAAAAGGGACCCTTGTCTTTAAAAGGCAATCTTTTTCAAAAGAGAACATCCTCTTTACTTCAATAGCTTTAAAAAAGAATCCTTTTTCTTTACCCATTCCTCGACTTCAAAAGTCTCGAGCTTTCTCAGGATCCCAAAGAAGTCCATACTTGACATTAATTCTTTAAAAATGGATTCACATCATTTCCATTTCCATCTTTTCACAAAGGATTGATTTTACCACTGCAAGATAGGGATGCTTTAGAGTTAATCAATTTGACCTAAGATACCCAAGAGAAGGAAGGCGAATTTGTGGTCTTTTCAAAACAATTTTCATTCACAATCGTAAAGCATACTCTTTCAAAAATCAACACTTTCAAAGAAACTTTGTTCGAATGCCTTTAAGGATCTCTTTTCAAACAACAAATTCAACACCCTTCAAAAGGATATTCTATGTCAAATTATTTGTATAGGAAACCAACAATACCAAATGGGATTTTAATCAGAAACATCGTTGAAATCGGGAACCGTTGGATTCCAACAGGCGACGTGGGGTGCCTCACACCTTCTCCACTCGTAACCAAACCCCCTTACCCATAATCTTTAGTCTCACAGACCACTAGGAGTCAATAAATTTCTAAATGGACCTCAAATGGACCCATTTGATGATAAGACCTCAGATGGACTTATTTTTGAGATCTCAGATGACCCCACTCTCTAATCAACCATAGGATGCCCAGTCACATCCTCAAACACCCTGATTAGTGGTGACTCCATAGCCTTGATAATTCTAGATATGCTCGCATGCCTAGGACAGTCAAGGCGCCCTTGGACTGAATCCATCTTATTCAACACCACCCGCCAGAAAACGAACGCCCCGGGGTCGTCCTAAAAACGTTAGGAAGGGAAAAATCCCATCCCTCTTTTTGGGGTAGCGACAATAGTGGCTCCACTCGGGGTTGAAGCGGAATTAAGCCCAAAGGGTGTATGCCGTACTTGGCTCTACAACACTTTGCCACAGAAGAAGAGAGTGATGGAACGGATCCCCAATACATTGTGAGAGCATTTTTGCTCTACATGATTTCATGTACCTTCTTTGCGGGCACCAATGACATGGCCCGACTAGAGTTGCTAGCTAGCATGGAAGATGTACACAAGATTAGGAAATATAACTAGGGTGGAGCTACTCTAGCAACCATGTACCGCTCTATGTCTGACATGTCTCGAGGAGTTGCAAAGAACTTTGGGGGACTTCCTTTCGTTTGGGAGGTAATAAAGAATATTTAATTCTCAATTCTCTCCCAAAACTTAACTCAACAGATTTTATCTTATTTCTTTGATTTTTAACAGATCTAGTACTACGAGTACCTGAACATGTCCCGCCCAATACTTGCTAGCGATGCCATGTCATGGCCTATCCTCCAAAATTACACCCCATCCTGCTTGGCTACGAAAGCCTCCAACCGTCATGACTATGCCCATACAAGGGCGTATCTTGCCAGTTTGACTGTTGACATGGTAAACTCTTTCTTTTTCTTTTTTCTTTTTATCTTTTCTTTCTTATTTCTCATATTTTAAACTCAACAGATGGAATGGGATCTTTGGAGGCTATGGGAGCCTAGGCTGCCCGAGAAGTATTCCTCTTGTTTAGGATTGAAAAACAAAAGGGTCCTCTTTGAAGGTCCCATGGGTAAATATTGGTACCTTAGGGAACGAGTCTTGCAACAGGTCCATGGGAATATGAATGCAGCTGTGACTCCATCCATGCCTCCAGAAAATATGAGGCATGCCAACCAGCTAGTGGGAGATGAATTGGAAGAGGCTCTGAGGGGTTGGGATGCCGAGGGGTTCACTTCTCCCCACATTGAGTATATTTCCTTTTGTCGAAAGTATCTGATGAAACCTAGGGTCACTGGTCTCCCACCTCGGGGTGAGTCCTAAAACTCTCTAATTCTCTTTAGGATTACTTTTCTATAACAAACATTTAAATTTCAAGGCCGACGGGCGAGGGGACATAGTTCTACAGTTGGTTCAGCCACCGGGATGACTTATAATAACGAGGATGATGACCTTAAGGGAAATCAACCTCCACCTTTCCCACAGCTGAACTGGTTCGTGAACTTGTGCAGTGGGATAGAGTTTGTGAAGACTAACATCACCCATCCACCTTTCGATGAATTTCCCAAGATCGATCCATATTATGTGAATGTGAGTTCTAAACCTTTACCTTCTTGAGATTAGATCTTTTCATTATTATTAACCATGTTCATACTTTCCCAGGTTCCACGGGACTACGCCCAGGAATGCCTTGAACTCAATGAAGGATCGAGGAGGAATCTTTTGCGAATGAGTTTCAAGAACTCAGTTCTAGAAGCACGCTTGAATCCCCAAGTAAGTGATCAACTTATTAGCTTTCAACTAGGATTGGCACCATTACCCTATTAACCTATTATCTTCTTTGCAATAGGCATCATCATCTCGTCCACCACAAGATATGCCACCTCCTAGAGCTCCTCGTTCAGGTCATGATGGAGCTGGGCCAAGTCGAAAGAGAAGGCCCACAGGGAATCATTGAGTTTCACTCACCTCTTGTTAGGAATGTTGGAATTTTACTATCTTCTTGTCATGTAATAATTAGGAATTTCAATTCCCAAACTTGAACTCCTTATTATGGATACTTGATGAACCTATGTTGAACTTTATTGCAATAGAATGATCTTGTATTGTGTGAAAAATGGACTTAAATTAAGCACATAAGGGTAAAAACATCGCAAAAGGGCCAAACGAAGGCACAATAGGGCAAAACTAGGCGAAACAAAGCGGCGGCCTCGGGTGACCACCTGGCCCTGGGCGGCTAGCAGCTTGGGCCCAGGCAGCTAGCCGCCCAGGCCTGGGTGGTCACCTGAGCCCGAAGCAGAGTTTTGCCTGTTTTTAGGAAACTTCCTATTTTGACGGGTTCTTACCTTCCAAAACTTGGATTTCCGAATTTTCTTCTATAAAAACACATCCAAGGGGTCTCAAACCCTACTTACATTCATTGAGAGCAAATTATGGAAGTCCTAGACAAATTCTTAAGTGATTTTCTGAAAGTTATGAGTATGGAGGCAAAAAAGGAGTTCAAGCGCTACTGCTTAGATCCGTTGTTCTTTTTGATGCACGTGAAGCTTGAAGCCACTCTTCTTACTGCTGCTACATAATTTTGGGATCCCCAACTCCATGTATTTCATTTCAACTATGAAGAACTATGCCCAACAATAGAGGAATTCTATGCTTTGTATGGAGTTTTGCCTGCAAGACCTTTCATCTTTCCTACACCACGCTCAAGTTACTTGACTTCTTTCTCCAACTTCCTTGGGATTTTTCAATAAGAGGCCTCCATATTTATGAAAGATCACATGGTGAATCTCATGGAGGTAGCAACTTCCTTTTTGACTCATGATAGCAAAGGTACCCTAAATTTCAACCTTAATACTCAACACGCTTTTGCTTTTTGTTTGATTGGTCGCTTCCTTATCTCCATGGGGACTCTCTATGTCCCTATTCAAATATGTGAACTAATCCCTTTTATTCTCAAACATCACAACTTGATTCCCATGGTGCTAGCTGAAACCCTCAATAGTTTAGATAAAGTCCATGATAATCCCCAGGCCCCACTAGGAGGGAACCCCATGCTACTGTAAATGTGGCTTCTCGAAAGGCTTAACTTCTTATCTCTTACCACCATTAATCCATACAAACCTCAACATTATTGTCGCCATCGAGTTGAACTCCCTGGTCAATTTTCTTTGAGGGAATGGTTGGGTTACTTTTAAATTCTCTCATAGCGAAACATCAAGTGGTTTGTCTTCATATGGGGATGCAAGGAACAAATTCTTCTTCGAACCTCTAGGTGTGCTATGGTCAAGCTTATAGGGTTAAGATCAACTTCATTCTATTGGACTTCAAGAATCCTTCGTCAGATGGGTGCCATGCAAACCATACCTACTTCTGTGGTATTTGATCATTCTGTTGAACCTGTGGGCCTTGCAATGGTTAAGTGGGCCAAGACTAGATGGACTAACCAACTAAACTAACTCAAATTGAAAACATTGATGGCCCTTATGTCATGAGCCTAAATACAAGACATGGTTGAAGAATAGCTTGGGAGAAAGAGAAACCATACGCAGAGAAAGGATTTATCACCTTATCAAAGACATATGACTTGGATTTTGCAGGGAAGATGCTGCGACTTTAATAATGCTCCCAAGTGCAGGATGTCACGAAGTAATAAATTCTCGGTGAGTCCGAGGTCGAACCACAGGGAAGGGGAATAATTAGCAGAGAAGATTGAGAAAAGATTTTAGAAATTTGGTTGCTTAATTGCAAAGAATTAATTTGATTGAAAACAATAAGTTAAAAGCACTAAGGTTCAGAGGTCCACTCACAACAAATATTAGATATTTGCTAACGACTCAATCTTATAATTCAACTGAGATTCATATGAAGGATGACCCCAGTCGGATGATGTAACAATTAATTTCATTCAAAACGATTCTAAAAATATGGATTCATAAGGTTGATTGATTTAATGCATGAGAAAACTAGTAATTTAATTTGCAGGGAATTCTAAACATTCACCATACCCAGAGTTAACGATAAATAAAAGAATTATACAGAATAAATACTTTGCAAAATAATCAAAATCAATCAAAACTATAAAAGCTTACATTAACTCCATGAAAGAGTCATTAAACAAATACCAAACAATTGTTGTGGCTTCACTCTTAACCTTAGCAAAAAGTTTAGCTACTCATGATAATTGAAAACTAGAAAACTAAAGAGAGATAGAAGAAGAAGAACAAGAGAGAGGTCTTCCTAGAAGAGAAGAGGAGAAGTAATATATATAGGTGCAGCCACCTTTTCCTTCCCATGTGTTCTTAGGGTTTCCAAGAGAAAGAGGAGAAAAATTAGAAAACAAATTGGGAATCCCGGTTTTTTCTAGCAGGGCTAACTTGTAACCCGTTTTTGACCTACTAAACATTGAAATCATGAAATATTCATGAAATACAATGTTGTAGGGCTTTAAATTAGCTTTCCAGGGACACCAATTTCGCATCAATTGGACTTTGGAGTCAAAAGTTATGGCCAAAATACGGTAACTGATCCAAACTTCCTTTTTAATCTTCTTTCCAACTTTGGGGTTGCCAATTTCTTTGCTAAAATCTTCTAAAATTAAGCACTTCAACCTTGCAAAGCTTCCATATATTTCCAAATAAATAAAGAATGCTTGACCATAGGGAATTGGCTTTTTACAAAATAAAACATGCATTAATACACCACTTTAAGCATAAGAGCATGTATCAAGAAAATTCATGTATAATGTGCAAAATGCGGAATTAAATGCCAAATAAATGTGATAATGCCTACTAAAAGTATAACATTAATGCAATTTTAAGCTATTATCACACCCCCCAACCAGCATAGTGCTAGTCTCTAGCAATTAAAGCGACTGAAATAGTTTTCTTCAAAAGAAAAACTCAAAACATGGCTACCAATTTCATCACCTTAGCAAAAGAATTAGTTAAAAGTTCAGAACACTTGCAACTATTAAAAACATCTCGATGAATTCAAAAACTCATTGTGTGTGAAGAATTTAGCCAACACAAATATAAACCCAATTTCAAGATAAAGCACAACCCAAATCTCTGTCTGAAATATGCTTCAACTCAAATCTCACAGGGATTACACTCAATAAAATAATGTACTTTGAACAGGGTAAAACTCTCGAGTATATGTGAATAGAATAATGTAGAGCAAGAATAAGAATCTCACATATAAAATATTTGAAAAACGCTACCACAAGAAAGAATCATAAAGTCTCATGAAAGGAATGCCAAATACTAAGAATGTACACCACTCATTGCATTATAGCTCAGTCATGTCAATATCCAAACCATACTATCGTTGAAATCAAATAGGACTTCTAATAGGATGTAATGTTGGGATAAAAGAAGGAATTGAAACAAAAAGGTTATGGTGACAATAAAAAGTGTATCCGAGAATGGTAGAAAGAACAAACTCACTTGAAACAATTCGTATTCAACTTATTCTTCCAAACTTTGGCAATTAAACACCTTTTTTCTTTTTTTCTTTCTTCACTTCTCAATACTTCACCAACAAAGCTTTTTCTTTCTTTTTTTTTTTTTTTTTTTTTGTTTTTTTTTTTCATTCATTTTTTTCACATTTTTGAAAAAAATTTTTCCACCCATTCACCTTACTGAACATTGATAACATCCATTCTCAAAACACTTTGGGAAAAAGGTTATGAAAGAAAGGCTAATCAAAAGGCTCAACAGGCTAACTAGTGGTAATGTATCACAAAGAAAAGAAATTAAGGGCTCATAGAAATCAAAGATGGCCTAAAATCATCTCTCAAAGAGTGGTATAATTCTTCAATATCCATGACTTCAAAAGAAACAAGTGTGGTATAAAAATGATATATTCTCAGCATTCAACCAAAAAAGAAGAAATAATGAGACTAAAGAATGAAATTTGAGCGCTTCCAAAAATCAAGGTAAGATTAAATATAATAACCCTCTAAAAAGAAAAATTAATGGCTCAAATACTCGCAAGGGCTAAAAGTCTCCACATTTTTATTCATCAAGATTTTTAAAATCATCTTTACCCTTTAATCAAGAATCATATTCATGCGGCTAAAGTGTAAGTGCAATGTAATTCGAGTATGAAATTCAATGGAAAATTTGAAATAGAAGTAGCATAATGAACTTCAAACTAGATAATTATGCTAAGGCAACAAAAATTTTTAAACCAAAAATGTGTAAACTACTAAACTTTTTTTTTTGAAAAATAAGATAAACTAACTAAGACCAAAATAAACTAACATAACACCAAAATTCCCTCCCCCCAACCTAAAAGATACATTGTCCTCAATGTAAATAAAGAAAAACAAAGTAGTAGAGATCATGGAGAGTACTTTGAGGTGCGAACCAAAAAGAAAACAAACAAACTCTAATACCTGCAAAATGGGTTAAACACGAAAAACACAAAAACAAAAGGGAAAAAAAAAAATAACTAACTACGACACAAATACTAATACGAATGAACTAATTAAGGGTTTGGTAAATCCTGGTAGACAAGATCCACCAAATCAATGGACTCATCCTCAGGTGAAAAATTCTCAAGAAATGGTTTAAGACGTTGTCCATTAACTTTAAAAATATTACCATTCTTAGGATTTTCAATCTCAACAGCTCCATGAGGAAAAACAGTTTTAACCACAAATGGTCTTGCCCAACGGGACCTTAGCTTACCTAGAAACAAATGCAATCTAGAATTATACAAAAGAACTTTTTGAGATGGTTCAAAAGATTTCCTTAAAATATTTTTGTTATGAAAAACTTTTATTCGTTCTTTGTAAATTCTAGAATTGTCATAAGCATCTCGCCGAATTTCTTCCAACTCATTCAATTGCAATTTCCTTAAAGAACTAGCCTTGTCTAGACCAAAATTAAATTGCTTGATGGCCCAATATGATTTATGCTCCAATTCAATAGGTAAGTGACAAACTTTTCCATAAACAAGTCAATAAGGAGACATACTGATAGGGGTTTTATAAGCAGTACGATATGCCCAAAGTGCATCAGTTAGCTTCAAAGACCAATCTTTGCGAGTCGGGTTAACTGTCTTTTCTAAAATTTGTTTAATCTCCCGATTAGCAAGTTCAGCTTGTCCATTTGTTTGTGGGTGATAAGGAGTTGCAACCTTATGAGTTATACCATATTTCTTCATCAGGGCCTCAAAAGGCCGGTTGCAAAAATGCAATCCTCCATCACTTATAATGGCACGTGGAATTCCAAACCTTGACAAAACATTGTCTTTCAAAAATTTCAAAACAATTTTATGATCATTGGTTTTATAAGAAATAGCCTCAACCCATTTGGAGACATAATCAACAGCTACAAGAATGTAAAGATTTCCAAAAGAAGATGGGAATGGACCCATGAAATCAATGCCCTAACAATCAAATATCTCAACAACTAAAATAGGGTTCAAAGGCATCATATTCCGACGAGTAATTCCTCCTAACTTTTGACAAGGCTCACATGCTTTACAAAAATTATGAGTGTCCTTAAAAAGGGTAGGCCAATAAAATCTACACTGCAAAATTTTTGCAGCAGTTTTCCTTGAAGAAAATGGCCACCACATGCTTCAGAATGGCAAAAGGAGATGACACTAAATATTTCATTATCAGGGACACATCTCCTAATAATTTAATCAGCACAATACTTAAACAAATATGGATCATCATAAAAGAAATTGCGTACCTCAACCAAAAATCTTTTCTTATCCTGTGCATTCCAATGAGATGGAGTTTTGCCTGTGACAAGAAAATTAACAATATCAGCATACCAAGGCAAAGTAGAAATAGCAAAAAGGTGTTCATCAGGGAAAGAATCCTTGATTGGCATAATATCCACAGAAGAATCAAAAGTAAGTGGAGATAAATGGTCTGCCACCACATTTTCTACTCCTTTTTTATCTTTGATGGTGATGTTGAATTGTTGGAGTAAAAGGATCCATCTAATCAATCGCAGCTTAGCATCCTTCTTGATGAGAAGATATTTCAAAGCTGCATGGTCAGTGAAAACAACAATAGGGGAACCTATAATATATGCATGAAATTTATCTAGGGCAAATACCACTACAAGCAATTCCTTTTCAGTTGTGGAATAATTCATTTGAGCACTATTTAAAGTTCTACTTGCATAATATATAACAGAAGGGTTATTATCTTTACGTTGCCCCAAAACAGCCCCAATTACATAATCACTAGCATCACACATTATTTCAAAAGGTAGATTCCAATTAGGTGATTGCATAATAGGTGCAGAAGTAAGCATGTCTTTAAGCTTTACAAAAGCTTCTTGACAAGCTTCAGTCCATTCAAAAGGAGTATCTTTAGATAGGAGGTTACACAATGGTCTAGATATTACACTAAAGTTTTTGATAAACCTCCTATAAAATCCAGCATGTCCTAAGAATGACCTAACATCTTTAATATTTTTAGGTGTGGGCAAATTAGAAATTAATTCAATTTTAGCTTTGTCCACTTCTATTCCTTTTGAAGAAACAATGTGACCAAGCACAATCCCTTTTGAAACCATGAAATGACACTTCTCCCAGTTTAACAAAAGATTCTTCTCTTCACATCTAATCAAGACTACCTGCAAATTAGATAAACAATAATCAAATGAGTCACCAAAAACAGAAAAATCATCCATAAAAACTTCAAGAAAATTCTCTACCATGTCACTAAAAATACTAAGCATGCATCTTTGAAAAGTGACAGGAGCATTACATAATCCAAATGGCATCCTTCGAAAAGCAAAAAAGTACCAAAAGGGCATGTAATGGTAGTTTTCTCTTGATCCTCAGGTGCAATTTCAATTTGATAATACCCTAAATATCCATCTAAAAAGTAGTAATAGGAATGACTAACTACTCTTTCTAAAATTTGATCCAAAAAAGGCAAAGGGAAGTGGTCTTTCCTAATGACAGAATTAAGCTTCCTATAGTCAATGCACATGCGCCAACCCATGGTCACACGAGTGGGTATTAATTCATTATTTTCATTTTTAACTACAGTGACTCCAGACTTTTTAGGTACAACTAGAGTAGGACTTACCCACTTATTATCAACTATGGGGTAAATGATCCCCACATCTAACAATTTCAAAACTTCAGTCCTAACTACATCTTTCATTGTAGGGTTCAATCTACGCTACATATCCCTAGAGGGTTTAGCATTGTCCTCCAAATAAATTCTATGAGTGCACACAAGAGGGCTAATTCCCTTTATATCAGCAATGTTCCATCCTATAGCACCTTTATGCTTTTTCAAAATTTTCAGCAACTTACCTTCTTGTAAAGAATTAAGTTTAGAAGATATTACCACAGGAAAAGTCTCCTCGGGTCCTAAAAATGCATACTTGAGTTCCACTAGTAAGAGCTTTAATTCCAGGTTAGGCACTTTCTCATTTGATAGCAATAGTTTAAGCTCACGGGGTGGTAGCTCTTCAAATTTCGGCCTCCACGCATTCAAGTCCAATTCCTGTGTAGAATCCAATAAACAATAAAGATATGCAATTTTAGGATTCTCATTAAACTTTAAATCATAAGAATTAACCAAGCAAGCCTCTAAAGGATCAGAAAAACATGATACATTAAATTGTTCTTAAACAAGTGTATCAATTAAGTCAACTTCATGAAAGTCATCATCATCCCTAAGTTGTTTGCAAGTATTAAAAATATTCAATTCCAGGGTCATATTTCCAAAAGACAATTTAAGTACACCACTCCTACAATTTATAAAAGCATTAGAAGTTGCAAGGAATGGGTGACCCAGAATCTTAGGAATTTGAGAGCTAGCATTCAAAACAGGGTGTGTGTCCAAAATAATAAAATCAATAGGAAAGTAAAATTTATCAATTTGGACTAACACATCCTCTACTATTCCCCTTGGTATTTTCACAGAACGGTCTGTAAGCTGAAGAGTAATTTTTGTAGGTTTTAACTCACCTAGACCCAACTGTTCATATACCGAATAAGGTAAAAGATTCACGCTAGCCCCAAGATCAAGTAAAGCTTGCTCTACTTTAAAATTACCAATAACACATGAAATTTTGGGACTACCTAGATCTTTATACTTAGGAGGAATATTATTTTGAATAATAGCACTCACCTGCTCAGTTAAAAATGCCTTCTTTTGTATGTTAAGCTTACGCTTAACCATACATAAATCTTTCAAAAATTTAGCATAAGAAGGAATTTGTTTTATTGCATCCAATAAAGGAATGTTGACTTTCACTTGTTTAAAGATTTCAAAAATGTCTGCATTCTGATTCACTTTTTGAGGTAGTTGGAATCTTTGAGGAAAAGGAATGGGAATGGGCATCTCTCAACTACACTTGACTCGGGCTTATTAAGTTCATTACTACTCTTTGTTTTTGAAAATTTTTCTTTTTCTTTGTCCTTGGGTAGTGGAATAGTTTTATCAATAACTTTTCCACTACGAAGAGTAGTAACGGACTTAGCATACTTAAGTTGTGTATCAGATAAATTAGAATCACTAATACTAAATTGACCTTGGGGGTTAGGTTATGGTTGAGATGGAAATTTACCTTTTTCTTGAATGCTTAATAAAGTGGTCAACTTAGTAAGAGTGTTTCTAATGTCACCTATGGCTTGAGAAGTCTGATTATTTATGGTGGCTTGACTCTGCATAAACTGTTGCAATGTTTCCTCTAAACCCTTCTTAGGAAGAGGATTATAAGGAACAAAATTAGAATGGCCTTGAGGTGGTAGTGCAACATTATCATTCCTCCAACTGAAATTTGGATGATTCCTCCACCCTGGATTATAAGTTTCAGAATAGGGTGAACAAAAGGCTTTTTATTTATATTTATAGCATTTGCTTGATCGTGCAACACCTCTTTAAAAGCAGGAATAGTTGAGCAATCATTTGTAGAGTATCCCACGGTCTCACAAATACTACAAACATCATTCAATTTAGGCACATACATAACTTCATTAACTTTCTTTAATTCCATGGCTTCTAATTTCCTAACCAAAATAGCTACCCTAGCACTTAAGTCATCATCCTTCCTAAGATGGTACTTACCGCCCCTAGATGGGATTGGTAGAAGGCTTAAACCTATCTAAAGTATCAGTTGTATCCCAAGATTAGAAATTCTCAGCTAACAGATCAAAATAGTCAAAAGCCTCATCAGGGTCCTTATTCATGAATTCACCATTGCACATCATCTCTACAAATTGGCGCATTTTAGGAGTTAAACTTTGATAGAAAAAAACTAATGATACGCCAAGGTTTCATAGCCATGATGTGGGCAAGAATTTAAGAAATCCTTAAAACGTTCCCAACATTGGTAAAAAGTCTCATTATCTTTTTGTGAAAAATTCATTATTTGCCTTTTGAGAGCATTAGTCTTATGAAGTGGGAAGTGCTTTTTTCAAAAATTCAGTTTGCATCTCTTGCCATGTGCCAATGGATCTAGGTCTTAAAGCATTAAGCCAATTTTTCGCCTTATCCTTGAGAGAAAAGGGAAATAATTTCAATTTAATAGTCTTTTCACTACAAGTTTGGTCATGAAAAGTTACACAAACCTCATCAAATTCCTTAAGGTAGCAATGGAATCATGCCAGGCTTAAATTTGAAATTATTAGCATTCAGAGGAAAAATGATGCAAGATGGTGCACTACTCCTAGTAGGCTGCAAAAAATCTCTAAGAATCCTTTTGTCATCCCCATCCATATTCTCAATTTTTTCCTCAGTATCAGACATGGTGTCAAGTGTGTCATTGTGTCCAAGAGAATCAATTAAATTGCCACACAAATTTTTAGACTCAACTCTAACCAAACGATGAGTATGATCACGATGCCAAATTTGCATAAAAAAATGAAAATAAAAATAAAAATAAAAATAAAAGTAAAAATTTGTGGAAAGAGTTTACCGGATTTGCGAAGACATTCGCAAAATACAACAAACCTCCACTAAAAACTATGAGCTGCTATTTATCCACGCCAGTCCCTCGGCAACGGCACCAAAAACTTACTGCGACTTTAATAATGCTCCCAAGTGCAGGATGTCACGAAGTAATAAATTCTCTGTGAGTCCGAGGTCGAACCATAGGGAAGGGGAATAATTAGCAGAGAAGATTGGGAAAAGATTGTAGAAATTTGGTTGCTTGAATGCAAAGAATTAGGAAACAAATTGGGAATCCCGGTTTTTTCCAGTAGGGCTAACTCGTAGCCCATTTTTGACCTACTAAAAGTTGAAATCATGAAATATTCGTGAAATATAATATTATAGGGCTTCAAATAAGCTTTCTAGGGACACTAATTTCACATCAATTGGACTTCGGAGTCAAAAGTTATGGCCAAAATACTGTAACTACTCCAAACTTCCTTTTTAATCTTCTTTCCAACTTTGGGGTTGCCAATTTCTTTGCTAAAATCTTCTAAAATTAATGCACTTCAACCTTGCAAAGCTTCCATATATTTCCAAATAAATAAAGAATGCTTGACCATAGGGAATTGGCTTCCTACAAAATAAAACACGAATTAATACACCACTTTAAGCATAAGAGCATGTATCAAGAAAATTCATGTATAATGTGTAAAATACGGAATTAAGTGCCAAATAAATGTGATAATGCCTACTAAAAGTATAACATTAATGCAATTTTAAGCTATTATTAGAAGATATTCTGGAAGCAGTGGAAACAGCACATGCCCATGACTTACGAAAGAAGCGAAGACTTGAAAGAAAGAGAAGAAAGCAAACCAAGGGACTCTGAAGAAAATCAAAAGGACTTGAAGACTTGAGAAATAAGATATCTATGGCATGTCAATAGTTCTTTATTTAACACCAATAAATTGTTATGTCAATCATTTAGTTCTAAATGAATTGCCAATAGTAATTTAATTTTGAAATTTATTGTTGTGATGTTGTTTGGACCGCACCCAAAGTAACTTTATGGGTTGCCTATGTATCCCCATCCTTTTTCTTTTTTTTTTCTTCTTTTCTCTTTTTCTTTTCTTTTTATTTTATTTTATTTAATTTATTTAGGAATGGGGAATCAGGTCCTCGTCGTTCAAGTGCCTTAACTTTTGCCTAGGCCGCCCTTATGGGTTTTCAACCTAGCAAGCCTTATACATGATTCTTCTTCAATAGATCCAAATTGGTAGGATGAGCGAACTCAATCCCATCCAAATCCATGAGATGAACAACCCCTACTGGCAATATCTCCTTAATGACATATGGGCCACCCCAACTTGGCTTGAACTTTCCTTGTGGATCAAAAATTGGAGCTCTGATCTCTTTCAACACTAAATCCCCTTTCTTCAAACCTCGGTCTTTGACATGCTTATTGAATGCTCTCACAACCCTTCACCGATATCCCTGCACATGGTACAAGGCCCTCAATCGCCTTTCATTTAGCAATGTCAACTCATCATAACGATTCTTAACCTAATCCGCTTCTGCTATCTGACTCTCCATGGCAACTCATAGTGACTGGTACCTCCAACTCAACGGGCAAAATAGCCTCTATCCTATACACCAAAGAATAAGGGGTAGCCCCTGTTGACGATCTTACGGATGTTCTATAGCCCTACAAGGCTAAGGGTAACTTCTCATGCCAATCAGTGTAGGTGTCAGCTGTTTTCTGTAGTATCTTCTTAACATTTTTGTTGGTGGCCTCCACTGCTCCACTAGTTTGCGGGCGATAAGGGGAGGAGATATGGTGTATTATGTTGTATTTCTGCAAAAACTCCTTGGTTTCTTTCTGAAAGTGCTGACCATTGTCTGAAATAATCTCATGGGGTACTCCATATCTATAAATAATGTTGAGCTTTATGAACTACGCTACCTTCTTAGCATTCAAGGTCTTGAAAGATGCTACCTCTACCCACTTAGTGAAGTAATCAATAGCTACCAAGATGTATTCATGCCTATTAGAGGCTTTCGGCTTAACCTGCCCAATTATATCTATTCCCCACACTACAAATGGCTATGGTGACGACATGCTTATTAAAGGCATGGAAGGCAAGTGTGGTCCATTAGCAAAAACCTGACACTTCTTAACGTGTACATGGCAATCTCTCTCCATTGTAGACCAATAGTATCCCAACCTTATGATTTTCTTAGCTAGCATATAACCATTCATGTGCGGTGCTCCAACTCCTTCATGGATTTCTCTAACAAGACGTTCGACTTCTTCCTCTGTGACACACAACAGATGGACCCCATTGTATGACCTCTGGTACAGCTTTCCTCCACACAAAACATAGTGACTTGCTAACCTCCTTAGCGTCCTCCCATCCATGCGGGATACTCCTTCCGGATATTCCCTTTCCTCAATAAACTTCATGATGTTATGATACCAAGGATAGCCTTCTTTCACCTCTCCTTCTCGAATAGAGCAGCAGTACACGGGTCTTTCTCTACATTCTATCACCAACGGTTTTATATTTCCACCATCGGTATTTCCACCATAGAGGCTAGGGTTGCCAAAGCATCAGCGAACTGATTCTTATTTCTCGACAATTAATTAAACTCTATTTCCACAAATTACTTAGTCAAGGCTTCTAAGTAGGCATGATATGGCAACAGCTTCTCATCACGAATCTTCCATTCTCCCTTTATCTGGCAGATAATCAGTGCTGAGTCTCCGAAGACCTCCAACTCTTTAATCCCCAATTCTAGTGCAGCTTCCAAAGCCGAGGATGTAGGCTTCATACTCAGCAATGTTGTTGGTTGCTTCAAACCCTAGCTTAACTGCCAAGGGTGTGAATGCTTCCTTAGGTGAAACCAGTAGAACTCCTATCCCATACCCTCTTTTGTTTGCAGCTCCATCGAAGTATACTCTCCAGACCTTCTTTCCAATTTCCAGGACATCCTCATCAGGGAACTGATCATTGAATTGTTCTGATGATGCTATAGGGCAGCTAGCTGTTGGGAATCGATCAAGAGGGAAAAATAGAAGTGCGGAATATAAAAATTTTTCCTACGATTCCACAGCCCATGAATCTGACTATGCATAACACAAAATCAAACCCTAACTACAAAGAGGGTTAGAACACTTACAGAATTTTTGGTCTTCTCCTTTTTGCTCCTAAGCTTTGATTCCGGACAGCGGTGAATGAGCAGCCCAAGTGTGCTGCCTCCAACGGTATCCACACCTAGCTAGAGCTTCAAGTCCTTTCCTTCTTTCCCATGTTGTTGCTAGAGTAGGAGTGTCACGACCCAAATTAATTAAGCCGTGATCAATAATAATAAAACAAGCTTTTTCTTTAATAATCCTTTGATAAAACGTGGATGACACATGTTGAAATCCTCAACATTTTAAAAGAATTTTCGGCATGACCCATCCGTAGATAGGACATACCATCGTGAAAACCTATTATAAAATCCATACATAAAAATTCCTGTCATCCATGTAAGTGGTATCATCCCATGCATCGCATTCCACGTATATACAACATTAAGTAATTGCAATTACAACCCTGATTAAATTTACATTGATAATTAACATAATAAAATTTCCATCAAGAACGACTTCCGCCCAAGAGAGCCAAACCAACCCCTGGATTATCTGAAAAACATTTAAAAATGATAGGCGTGAGTCTGACGACTCAGTAGATACAATTTAACATAGTAAACTAAAGCAATGATATAAATAAAACCAATTATATCATTTAAAGCAAAATATACTAACCAAGTATATTACAAATACCAAAAATAAGTTATAACCCATAACTTAAAATCAATAATGCATAATGCCCAATGCATGTGACTCATGTCCAATTTACATTAAATCCATTTACTACCAACCACTCCCGCAGGAGTCTTTGCGCGGAAACGGAGGATTTAAACCCAACCTCCAAGAGGACAACATAAGGGTTCCTACCTGGAACCGGAAAGTAGCCTCTGATTCGGGAACACAAGGGTTCCTACCTGGAACCGGAAAGTACCCCAGGACCAAAGGAATGGAAAACACCGCAAAGTCTCATTGACTGCAAGTAGTCCAATTCCAATGACCCCTTTTATGCAATACTTTTACCCAGTATTCATTAAGTCCATTCAATGCATGATTATACCCAACATGCAGTGCAATAAACCATAAAATGATTTTATAACCAAAATCATCTTCAAAGTATGCTATATAAGCCATAATCCAATAACATCATAATTATACCCAAAATTGTAATTAAACAACATAATTTCTCATTATGATTATAACCTTGAAATCATAATCGAAAACCTTGAATAAACAGGGAAAGTAACCGTAAAATCACTACATCTATAATCCATAGGATGTATACAATTAACCAAACTTATTAATAAACATAATTCCAATTTATGTTGTCAAATACCCAAAGTTCTCTTTTAAGATTTATTCCATAAATCATGTGTATACATATTCTATGCCCAGGAATACCAAATAATATGATAATATAAACCATATTATCATGTCAATAGTTTAAACCTATGTAAATTGCACCTACCTCAACCGAATGCGTAGAAAAATGTAACCTTTGATGTCGTGGGTATGAAGTCCAAACCCTAGGATGCAAATGCAAGCTCCCAATCCAAGCTCTAGCTCCCAAATGACTTGGTTGATGTTGGTAACGGAGGTCCCAACTCCAAATCACCACCAAAATCCCCAATATGCATGAATAAACCCATAAATGTAAGAATGAGATGATAAACCAAAAGAAATTACAAACCCTAACTCCAAAATGTGAGAAAATACCTCTAGAATGCAAAAGGAGTTGATGGGGATGACCATCCATGTCAAAACCCATGAAATCCAAGCTCCAATCACCATTAACAAGCTCCACGTTCTACCAAGAGGTTGGAGAAGATGAATCCAACCATAATAATGCATTCCCAAGCATCAAGGAGAGAGAAAAACCCAAATCCACAACCATACACACGTAGATCGGGCCAAAATACGGTAGATCCGAGCTTGCCGGTGTCCGGATCGGGGTCGCCGTGCTCCAGCGAGTCGCTGTCGAGCCTCCGCCCCCTCTTCTCCTTCTCTCCCTCTCTCTCTCTCTCTCTCCATGCCCAAAAAGACCAGATTTTGGTCTAAAATCGTGTGGGATGGGTTTTTATAAGGGGTGAGGGGCATTTGCGTCATTTAACGCAAAAAAATTTGCAAAAACCGCGATGCACGATCGATCGTGGTCTGAGGGCACGATCGATCGTGAAAAACAGAAGCAAAATCATGTTTCTGGGACACCCACGATCGATCGTCCCTAAGGCACGATCGATCGTCCCTTGCTGAAAATGCCCAGTAACTCAGGCAATTGTGTATAAACCCACACAGTACACACCACTGTCCTTATTTTCATTAAAAACATTTGAATTAATGAAAATAAGCAAATAACCCCCCATTTGAATCCAAATAAAATATCAAAAAAATCAAATACCCAATATATCAAAATCTAAATTTCAAGTTTTAGTACAAAATCCGTCGCCCGACAGATTTTCCTAAAACAAACATGTGTGGAACCCAATCCAAACATGCTAATAAAATCCCATAAAATCACCAATGTCTTATAATATTATAAACTCCCATTACCGCCAAAAATTATCCTTCAAAACGAAGATTTACGAAAATTCACTTTTTCCTAACACTTAGCCAAATTTCAGCAGCTTAAACCCTTAAGTTGCAATTAAGGCTAAACGCACCCAAAAGATGCTCAATGCACCAAAACAAGCATCCAAACACATCCAACATCATAATATCATACACATGCATTACCTATGCATGAAATCATTCGAAAAATCAAGGGATTAACTATGTTAACCATAGATTAAACCCTTAATACCCTATTTAAAAATTACGGGTATTACAAGGAGAAGAGAGGAGAGAGAGAGAGGGAGGCTGGAAATTCTGGCCAGCCCTTGGTGTCTTCTAAAAAGTCATAATAGTCCACACTAAAGGGCCGGCCCTAGGGGGGAAACCCTTTTAGGGTTTTATGCAATTTCCCTAAATTGCACAATAACCCCTATTGTTTATATCAAATACAAACATGGCCTCAAAGAACTATTCTTTATGCACTCATACCCTTTCTCTCATAGATTTAAAAGCTCATCTTGCATGATCAGTGTGTGACCCATTGGGTTCACATCATCAAGTAGTAGGAATAGCATGAGGTGTGCACAATGGAACTCTTTCCATTTAGGGTCTAATTGGAACTCCTTCCAATTCCCTAATTGATTATAACTCACTTATATCAATTAGGGCTTCTACTAACCATGAGTAACACCTAGCATATGGCTCATGGTGTGGTCCTTAATGAGGTGAATAGTCATTTACAAAGAACCCTTCTGTTATAGTTTATAGGTTACAATTGCATCCTTCCTTCAACATAATGTCTCCAATTGAACTAATAGGACATGGAAGTCTGTCAAGTCCCTAGTTCAATTACTTTATACTCATTCATAGATATCAACTCATTGATGAACTCATGAAACTCTTTTCATATTCATCCTACCATGGCCATGGATTTAATGAGTTATATTATGAATGCTATATGAGACATTCTCTCTCTTTTTCCTGAGAGTGATGGATCCCTTATTGATCACTCACATGCCTTCATACACATAGCAGTAGAGCCAATGAACACCTTTGCAAACCCCTGAATAGGATTTGCACTTAGTGTTATCAAACTTCTAAAGCTACATGCATAAGACAACTATGGTGTCTCAAGTCTAAGGATTACTTGTACCACTATAACAATGAGAAACTGATTGACAGGCAGGATAAAACTCCATTCAGTTTATCTCATATCTTTGGTCACATTCAGTGTACCTATTCTCGTAATAGGCACCCACTTGTTGGTTGTAGTGTCTCCACACAAATAGCTTGAGACTAGCTATCCTCCTATAGAGTCAACCTAACAAGTGCTAGTCCTATGGTTCATTATTGTCTATCATAGTAAACCTTCAACTAGGAATGCTTTAGGAGTTTAGTACAGAGATATATCTACAGTCTCAAAATTACAACTCTTTGTAATTCCATATTCTCAACTCTAACTCCATGGACATATTATGTAAATATAAATGATGCATATAAACATAATAGAATAAGCCCTTTTATTAAATCAATAATAAATGTGACTATATACAAATGAAATCAAATGATTGTTCCTAATCCCTAAACAATCATCTCTATGATTGGTTCTAGGGCATAATCCTAACAATCTCCCACTTGCACTAAAGCCAATCGACCATGTATCGCATACCTATCTTCTTAAGATGTTGGTCTTAGACATAACCAATTATGTTTTAAAGCTTTAGTCAGTAGGTCTACAAAAACTTATGTAGATAATATCTTCTGTAATGTATCTATTACCTTTTCCAATGATTCCTCTAATCACTTGGAATTGCCGCTCTATGTGTTTGGACTTTTTGATGAGACCGTGATTCCTATGCTTGAGCTATAGACCCATTGTTGTCACAAAACAAGGTGTGGGCAACTCAATGGAAGGAACAACTCCAAGTTCTAAATGAACTTATAGATCCAAACAGTCTCCTAGACAATGCGACAATTAATTCACCCTTAATAATGGAATCCACTGTATCTTTCATACAATTCTTCCATTAAGTATTTCACCAACTAAAGTGAATATAAAATATACCCCATATGGATTATATCCAAATCCATATACCCATCTACTATGAGTTTACAATTTCCTATATACAATCCAATATTCCAAATTTGAATTGACTGATAACTATTTGTAACAATTACAACATAATAGATATCAGGTTCAATACATAGTGTAGAATAAGGCTTCTTAACACTTTAAGAACCTTACTTGTGTTATCCTAGGGCACATACCCTTGAATAATGAATTCTTATCTGAAGTAAATCAGACCTCCCTTAGAATTCTCTATGTTGAACTCCTTCAACATTTCAACTATGTTTAATGACTTGGAGATACGTAGTAATCTATATGATCTATCTCTATAGATCTTGTTGGATGCTTCTACCAAATCTTTCATGAAGAAGTTTTTCTCAAAAACTAAAACTTCACATTAGATAACATTTATATATCATTCATAATGATTAGGATGTCATCTTATTGATAGGATAAAGAAAAACGATTGCACTCCCACTAACCTTTTATACACTCATGGTCCATCTATACAATGAGAGAAATCAAACAATTTGATTACTTCAACTTTATAGATGTTCTAATTATGAGAACCTTGTAGTCTATTAATAGACTTCTATAACTTACACATTTTTATGGTTTTTCACCATTTGATATAACATCTTTATATCCTTTTTGACATATCTCATATTCAAAATGTGTGTTTATAGATAACAAGATCCAAATGGATTTCAGCATAACTATTATCAAACAAGTTTCTTTATAGACAACTTTTTGCCTATGTTAAAAACATTCTTAAATAGCCAAGCCTTTTAGGTCTCTACCTATCCATATTGGATTTAATGACTCTTAGTCATTTCTCGAGTTGATGTCAAACATCGCCTAATCATAATCAATAGGATTATCTTGGTGATCTTTATCACCAAAGAACAATTCTTCCACATTCTAATGGAGATACAATATCTCTCTTATGTTAAAGAAATATCCAATTTGATCTATGAAAAGAATGTGGTGTAATTAAAGGTTTTGCCTCAACAGGGGCAAGGGTTGGATCTTTGTTGGTTTGTGGCTTTACAGACAATTCTATAAATTCTATCTACTTTTGCATCTTTCTTGAATGAACTCTTTCTCAAGAAAATCCAGCAAACATCCTAATGGACAACTTTTGTTCATTAGGGTAATAGAAATACTATCCCAACCACTTTTGGGATATACCACAATTCAACACTTACTTGACCTTATTTCCAGATTGTCTACATTATGTTTCCAGACATACGTAGCACAAGCCCAAGCCTTAACTTCTTTAAGTTGGGTTTCTTCCCATATCATATTTGATATAATTGGGACAAAACTGGAGTGAACCCTAAATTATCAATATGTAGCAATTTTAAGGTATATCCTAGATGGATACATTAGTAAAACTCATCATGGATCAAACCATATCTTAATAGGGTTCAATTCATTCTCTTAGATTCACCATTGAGCTATGGTATTCTAAGATGAGTCTACTGTAATTGAATGCATGCTCTACATGACTATATACATCACAATGTATTAGTCAAATTATAAATGTAACTCATTCACTTCACCAAGTAAAAGATGGGTTTGGTCATCTCATAACCAAGTCATAATCATTACATTTAAATAAGAGTCTCTACATCTCTTGTATTCTCGGAATACGTTGCATTCGCTCTAATTAGTCATTTAAATTCAGAAATCAAATTTCTAGAATGTCTTAAATGACTTAGTTAAGAAATAAGTTCCCAAAATTAATCTAGCAACTCTTGCTCTATTAAAATTTTTAAAGGTAACTTATTATCTACTTAACTTTCTGCTTCGATTTAGATTACACTAGAATCCAAAAACCAAGAAGCAGAACTAACCAACAATTTAGTTTAGAGCATGAACCAAAACTTCAAAAGTTTGGTTCTTCTAGGAAGACTGATACTTTATCAAGTTCCCTTTACAATACCTTATGTTTACTACAAAATAATTATATTTCTTTGTCTTTGACTTTTCAAGACTTGCTTTCCTCTATGCTTTCATTTTAAATCACATCTAGCTTCTCAAGCTATTCTATGTGATTAATCATTTTTCAAAAGAATGATTATTAATAAACAACTTTTATTACATCCTAGTCCAGAAGAAGTCCTTTATAAGTACTATACTTTATAGTATTATTTTACTCACCATACAACCTTTGTATGTGATGTAGGACATCAAAGGCATTTGCATTGACTAATTTTGCTTCTGAAGTTCATTAGTCATCAATAATATCATATAGCATGGCAACAAGATGCCAATTGTGCATAGTGTCTTTTTCTTCTTAGGATGTTTTATGGAGGGCCTTTAAGAAAACGTCTAATAGCATATGAACAATCTTTTGAAATTAAGAACAATTCTCAATTTCCTAAGTCAATCAAAGAAATCGGGTTTAGTCAAACTATCAATATCCTATATATTAGGAAATAGGGGTTTTGAGGTGAGTAATTAGGTAATCTACATAAACAGAGAATTAGATTTCATTTTTATCCATAATAATTGGGTCTTTAATCATATGGTACCTCCCACTATTTTATCAAATTCCATACACCCTCTAATGGAATTCGGGAATCTCATTCCTAATGGGGATTGGGGTCCCACTGTGACCTAGAAGCCTCACATGTTAGTTTCTTGGCTTCTAACCCACAATAAGAAGACAACTCTTTGTCTATTGCTTCATAAGCAAGTTCCAATCGTTTTGCCTCTAGGGAACATACACCTCACATGTTAGTTTCTTGGAATACTTCCCTAGTTAAGTTAAACCCATCATTCACACAGGTATGTTTCGCCAAATATATACCTCACATGTTAGTTTCTTGGTATATACCAGTTTAGGCACCCCATGATATCTCATATGTGATAGTTTCAAGTAATGTCTTTAACATGGGTAGCTCCTACATGTCTGCAGCCAGGTACCCACATTAAGGGACGTTAGATGATCCTATAATGATGGAAGGCAATGAAGAATTCATTCCCCAATGACTTCTCCATTTTCAACTTAATATTAAATAAGAGGGGTTTTAAAGGGTCTCATCAAATTAACATGCATCCTATGTATCAAAATTTAAACATATAAATTATGCTATTTATAATCATACATCTTATGCTATTATAAATCATGCATCGCATGTTATTATATATCAACATATATAAAGTACCATATTTTGATATTAGTCCCTAAGTGAATAGGTAACATATACCAAACTATGGTATTGGAACTAATACAATTATCTCATAAATAAAAGCTCCCACTATGATGATTATGGACTTTGAGAGGATTCAATCCAAGCCAATAGATTGAATTCAAGGTCTAAGGTGGGTGTAAGTGATCGTAAAATAAACCATTCGTAACATGCATGCTTTCTTGAAAAACTTCTCTAAGCTTTCAAGTCCTTCAATCTGTTCCCTTGACTTGATGGTCTCCACCATTGGCTTGTTGGGCTCCATCATACTCCTTTGGGTCCACCATGCTCCTTAGTGCGCTCTCGATTACACAACATTTACATAATATATAGAAAGAGATACATAAGGGGAATGTGGGGTACATAAGAGAATGATAGAGAGAGAGGGAAGGTGACATGCAAGCCCCAAATAATAAATTACATCACCATAATAAAATTACAACTCTTGAAAAATTATTACAACCCATTCATAAGACGGCCAATCACAATTGGTTTAAGGGGTATAGTCCATAATCATCATCCAAACACATACATACAATCTCATTGCATAATGTAAAGAAAAACTATAAGCATTAAAACATATGGGCATTATGGTAATTCTCTTGAATGATTTACATTAATCTCATTAATGCATCCTAATCTTATTAGGTTTAAACAAAAATATCCAGAATTAAATAAAGTCTTAACATTTAAGACATTTAGTTTCAATTAATCAAATTAATAGAAACATATAAAGTTTCCTAAAATAACTCTAATATCCAATATTAGGGTTTCCTTATTTAAACAAAACAATTTCATTTAATTAAGAATTTCCAGATTTTAATTTAATCCCTAATTGTATTTTAAACCATTTAAAACATTATAAAATTAATCAATATTAATTAAATAATTAATATAGGAATTAAATAAAATCAATAAAATGATGAATTAGTGTATTAGGGTTTCCTAAAACCCTAAACCCTAAATGCATAACCCTAAACCCTAAATGCAAGCCCTAATCATTAAATGCCTTATGATTGGTCATTTAATAACCAATCATTAAAACCCTAGGTTCATACGGTATTTAATAAAAGGGATTAGGGTTTAATTAATGCCAAATAGGGTATTTATTACCCTTAATAAATTACACTAATTAGGGTTATCAAAACCCTAACCCTAGACATCATTAATGGTATTAATTATGCCCTAACAATTAATAACCATGATTGGTCATTTAATGACCAATCATTAACTCTTAATTAAGGTAATTAATATTCCAATTAGGGTTTTAATTAATGCCATAATGAAATTAGGGTTTCATCATTAACTCAAAATTAGGGTTTCATCCTTAACTCTATGCAGCCGTCACTACCAGGGGGCTGCCTGAGCTTGGCTAGGCTGCCATGGCCACCAACAACTGTGGGAGGCCATGGCCAGTCATGGGAGAACATCCTAGGGGTGTGGGACAAGCCTCTGGACACGTGAGAAGTGGTGGAAGTGGCTGCCATCATCAAGAACAATCAGGGTTTCCAAAACCCATTGCTGGAACCATTGTTGCAGACCTTGAAGGTCACAATAGCTTCTAAATCCTTATCAATTCAACTCCTCCATTGAAACCAGCTTTTGTATCATGTCCCTACATGAAATACTAAGATAATAGAAGAGGTTTGGATGATCAAATCATCACCAATTGTTCTAAACAATTAAAACAACAGTAGGCTGCCTAGAATTTGACAGCATACTGTCCATTGTCAGAAATTGATTTAAAACCCAGCAAGATGAATGTATTAGGCTACCAAACGAATTTTCCCAGTATCCTACATGTCTTAGGAAACTAGTGCAATTGGTTTCATGCAATTTGGAGTTCCCTAACTCAAGTTCTAATCAAAACTCCATTGATGACTTTTCTGCAGAAAAATCTGCTATGCTGTTCATGAAAAATTTTCAAACTTTTTGAATCTTTTTCCATCAAAACCTTTTTGAAACTTAAAGAAAATCATATACACATGATATATAATGATCCTAAAATAGATTTGCATAAAAAATACAGAAGCTTTGATTGAATTTAATTGCAAGAACCTCTGGGTTCTAAAACCCAGATTCAGCCTCCATGGTGTTCTTCTCCTTCTTCCTTCTGTTCTAGCATCTTAATCCAATTATGATGCATCTAAATGCTTGGGAACCTTTCCCTACCATGTCTAGAACATAACCCAAGTGATGGCAACCATTGCCATGCCTTTGATCTCCATCAATAACTCAAAGTTGTGGCTATTGCATCATTCCCGAGCAAAACTATCTTTCCAGACAGCCTGTAGTAAAAAATTCATAACTTTCACTACAGAACTCGGATTGACGCACCGTTTGTTGGGTTGGAAAGCTTATTCGAAGAGCTTTCTAACCATATATGGCTCAAAAATTTTGGAGAAGAACTCTGAATTCGGCATGCAAAACAAGATGACAGTTTTTCATGGCTACCATGAAAACTGTTCATAACAGTTTTATAAAACCCTAGTTTCCTTATTCTTCTTCTCCAAACTCAAACCCTATGCAACCTATTGCATCCATGGCTACACTTAACCATCAATTAGAAGAGGAGTAGAAGAGAATTGACCTAGGGTTCCAAACCCTAGGTTCAGCCATGGAGGAAAACCAATTATGCAGAAAAATTTTCCAGATTTTCGAATCATTCAACTACACCATAATTACCAGCCCATATATATTTTGTATTATGCATAATCATGGCTTTGATACCACTGTTGGGAATCGATCAAGAGGGAAAAATAGAAGTGCGGAATATAAAAATTTTTCCTACGATTCCACAGCCCATGAATCTAACTATACATAACACAAAATCAAACCCTAACTACAAAGAGGGTTAGAACACTTACAGAATTTTTGGTCTTCTCCTTTTTGCTCCAAGCTTTGATTCCGGACAGTGGTGAATGAGCAGCCCAAGTGTGCTGCCTCCAACGGTATCCACACCTAGCTAGAGCTTCAAGTCCTTTCCTTCTTTCCCATGTTGTTGCTAGAGTAGGAGAAGAGAGGAGAGAGAGAGAGGGAGGCTGGAAATTCTGGCCAGCCCTTGGTGTCTTCTAAAAAGTCATGATGTCACACATCATAGTGTGACTTAAATAGTCCACACTAAAGGGGCCGGCCCTAGGGGGGAAACCCTTTTAGGGTTTTATGCAATTTCCCTAAATTGCACAATAACCCCTATTGTTTATATCAAATACAAACATGGCCTCAAAGAACTATTCTTTATGCACTCATACCCTTTCTCTCATAGACTTAAAAGCTCATCTTGCATGATCAGTGCGTGACCCATTGGGTTCACATCATCAAGTAGTAGGAATAGCACGAGGTGTGCACAATGGAACTCTTTCCATTTAGGGTCTAATTGGAACTCCTTCCAATTCCCTAATTGATTATAACTCACTTATATCAATTAGGGCTTCTACTAACCATGAGTAACACCTAGCATATGGCTCATGGTGTGATCCTTAATGAGGTGAATAGTCATTTACAAAGAACCCTTCTGTTATAGTTTATAGGTTACAATTGCATCCTTCCTTCAACACAATGTCTCCAATTGAACTAATAGGACATGGAAGTCTGTCAAGTCCCTAGTTCAATTACTTTATACTCATTCATAGATATCAACTCATTGATGAACTCATGAAACTCTTTTCATATTCATCCTACCATGGCCATGGATTTAATGAGTTATATTATGAATGCTATATGAGACATTCTCTCTCTTTTTCCTGAGAGTGATGGATCCCTTATTGATCACTCACCTGCCTTCATACACATAGCAGTAGGGCCAATGAACACCTTTGCAAACCCCTGAATAGGATTTGCACTTAGTGTTATCAAACTTCTAAAGCTACATGCATAAGACAACTATGGTGTTTCAAGTCTAAGGATTACTTGTACCACTATAACAATGAGAAACTGATTGACAGGTGTGAACCCCGGAAATTGGGCCCACGAGGGATTGAAAAGAAAGTGGGTTTGAAAAAAGAAAAGGAAAGGAGTCGCCACCTTATTTTTTAAAGGAAACAAGGAAAACCCTAAAAATAGTTTGTTTTAGGAAAACAATTTGAATGACTCCATAAAAAAGGAAAGGCAAAAACCAATCTTTTGAAAACCAAAGAAATCGGGGATTCGGAGGCTAAGTTATGACATGGGAAGGTTCTAGGCAAAGCCTATAGGCACCCATGTCACCCTTTCGGTCTCTCAGTTCATTTGGGCTAAATTAAGATCTTTCCCATACAAAAATCAGCAAGTATATCATCACAAGAATTGCATGCATATCATATATTTCATTCATCCATCCATGCATAATAAGCACATAAAAACAGAAAAAGAAAAAGAAGAAAAGAAAACAAAAATAAACCTAGGATGCTTGGATCCTAGAACGGACTTGAGCCTCACGAAGAGCGCCTACGTACCATGCAACGAAATACATGGATCAAAGTCCACGTAGTTCGATTAGAACTAAGGTTAAATCCTAATACAAACCTATGGTAAAAACCCTAGGTTTCCTTATTTGATCAAAAGAGTTGAATATGATAGAAAGTTTGATTTTAGGAAAGAAATCCACAAAATGGAAACTTTAATAAAAACCAGAATTTTGTTGGTTAAGGAAACCTCTAATTAAACCATAGGATCATATTAAAAATTAACCCTAAATAGGGAAAAGAGAATGAGTTAAGAAGAAAGGTGAATTGGGGCACCTTCACACCCACTTACCTGAGCGCAATTAGCTCCAAGCATTTAGCCATTTCAGACATAAGCAGCCCTATTTGCCATGGGACAAATACCACACCTATTTGCACCCTTACAAGTGCTCAAAACCATGCAAAAACACTAACATGCAAATCTGGACAGAATAGTATTATGACCTAAAATCATCCACTAAGCATGCCAATAGCAAAAACAGCGAACAATAATAAGTCCTAACATATTCCTAGAACCATATCATGCATAAAAACCCTAAAACATACTAACATGCATGCAAAACTATCATGTTTACTCCATATGAAAAACATATACAGCAAACACGAAGAAAAACCAAATAAAAAAGTCTACTTTATCATGCTATATGAAAACAAACACGAAACAATGACTCTAAAACCCTAAACTCACAAATATGCTTAAAAACATACAAAACATACTTTAATCATGCTAAAACCAAACTAAACAGAAATTAAATCATGCATATTAACTAACTAAAGCAATATAACATGATGAAAATCCTAACTCTAACATGCAATGACACTAATCCTAACACAAGGACAATAGGAGCACACGAATCATAACTATGCATTAAAAACCTAAAGGACAGCCCTAAAGCATGCTAAACAGTAGATAAAAAATAGATATTCCATGTATATTAACTAGCTAGAGTGTTAATACATGATAAAAAAGTCACCTTTAACATGCAATAAGCCTAACCCATATGAGAACCTAGTTTAAGCTTGAATAGAGAAGGAGAATACCTTAGGAAGTGGCTCCCCTTGTGTTTGTAATTGTTCGTGGCTCCTCAGGTCTTTAGAGTGAATCAAACCAACACGAATCCTCCTCTTTGTCAAAGTGGTATCACAGCAAAGAGATCAAAACTCACTCAACTTTGAAAAGAAATAGAAAACAAAAAGAGAACAAGAGAAAAGAAAAAGTGATTCTCGTCACTTTGCAGCAGCAGCAACTTCAATCGCGTTTTTGGATATGAAAACGTTGGATTTGGACAAAGCTTGTGAAATACAAAGTTGTAGAGAATTGAATTATCTTTCTAACAAGACCAATTTCATCAAATTCTGACTTCGGATGAAAAAGTTATGATTAAAATACGACTGCTGGTTTTCAGAAAATCTGCTGCTGAATTATGACGAATTTCACTCCCTCCAAACCCTCTTCTCTTCTCCCTTGTTTAAAGACATTAAGAGAGTATTTATAGCTGAAATCTGGAGTTTCCCTTTCCTTCCTGGACTAGGTTTCCTTGGAGAATAATCAAAAGGTATTTTATAATGATAAAAGACTTCTAATCTGAATAGGAAAAGGAAATTGTCTTTTATAAAAATTGGGAGACTGACCGCTAACACGCATGCACATGTATCGTATGTGCGTACACACACTCATCACATACGTACACGTGTTAGTGTCATGATAAAAATGGCTAATTTAATAAAATAATTTTCTTTTCATTTTAACCAAAAATCTCATGCTGTGATTCGCACTAATTCTTCAAGGATAATCCGTAAATAACCACACTAAACTCATCATCAGGGCCACGGGACTTAAGATGACAACCGGTACAAAATGATGACTAATGAAAGTCAATTTGAAAAGATTTGGTTGGTAATTGTGAGTCAATTAGAGCTAACCCAAGGAAGGGTCAATTAACCAACTTGAACTACATCGAGCCATTTTAATCCCGAGCCATTGACTTACCAAATTGAACCTAGAAATACCTCATATGCATCCATATGAACTCCAATTGACAATTTGGAGATCATTCCAAGGTCAAATGAAAAGTTTGGGACTTAAAAGACGATTATGCCCCTCAAGTCACAAAAGCTCTTATTATCCCTCAAGATCAACTCCAATTTGAACCAAAATTCATATCCATTGTCCTTGTGACTCTAGAAAACTAATGTAAGTGACTAGACTCAAAAACAAAACAAAAACATGCATGAAATGATGAGCCCTAGTAAGGTGGTGCAAAAATGGGGTGTGACAGAAGCCCCTCATTGGCGAACAAGTTACACTTGTGAACCAATGATAAAGAACAACCCATTTTTGGCCAAAAAGCCCGGAGAAATCACACACTGATACCAACAATGATGGGAGGTTGAAAACCTGAGACTGAAATAAGGAAGTGTACTCAAGTCATGAGTATACTTAAACCACTGGGGGTTGATGATTGTCAAGAGAAGCATATTCAAGCCACTACGAATGAACATACTTTTGAAACGGAGAAATATATTCTAGTCACGAATATATTTAACCAAGTGATGAGAATGAGATCTGAAAAGTACGTTCAAGTGATGAACATACCTTTGAAATGGAGAAATATATCCAAGCGATGGATATACTTAACCAAGTAAGTGACAAAATATCTGAGAAGTATACTCAAGTGATGAGTATACCATTGAAATGGAGAAATATATTCAGGTCACGAATATATTTAACCAAGTAATCTGAGAATGAAATCTGAGAAGTATACTCAAGTGGTGAGGATACTTAATGATTGAGAAAGACTGAGAAGTACGTTCAAGTGATGAACATACTTTTGAAAAATGAGAAATATATTCAGGTCACGAATATATTTAACTAAGTAAGATAGAGAATGAACTGAGAAGTATACTCAAGTGATGAGTATACCATTGAAATGGAGAAATATATTCAAGTGATGAATATATTTAACCAAGTAAGTGACAAATAATCTGAGAAGTATGTTCAAGTGATGAACATACCATTGAAATGGAGAAATATACCCAAGCGATGGATATACTTAACCAAGTAGGATAAGAATAATCTGAGAGGTGTATTCAAGTGATGAGTGTACTTTTGAAATGGAGAAATATATTCAGGTCACGAACATATTTAACCAAGTGATGAAAAAGATGCTGAGAAATATACTCAAGTGATGAGTATACTTAATGATTGAAAAAGACTGAGAAGTACGTTTAAGTGATGAACACACTTTTGAAATGGAGAAGTGTATCCAAGTGATGGATATATTTAACCAAGTAAGCTGAGAAGTACACTCAAGTGATGAGCATACCATTGAAATGGAGAAATATATCCAAACGACGGATATATTTAACCAAGTAAGATAAGAATAATCTGAGAAGTGTACTCAAGTGATGAGTACACCATTGAAATGGAGAAATATATTCTAGTCACGAATATACTTAACCAAGTAAGTGACAAGTATGTTTGAGTGATAAACATACCATTGAAATAGAGAAATATATCCAAGTGATGGATATACTTAACCAAGTAAGTGACAAGTATGTTTAAGTGATAAACATACCATTGAAATAGAGAAATATATCCAAGCGATGGATATACTTAAGCAAGTAAGATAGAGAATAATCTGAGAAGTGCACTCAAGTGATGAGTACACCATTGAAATGGAGAAATATATTCTAGTCATGAATATATTTAACCAAGTAAGTGACAAATATTCTGAGAAGTATGTTCAAGTGATGAACATACTATTGAAATGGAGAAATATACCCAAGCGATGGATATACTTAACCAAGTAAGTGGCAAAATATCTGAGAAGTATACTCAAGTGATGAGTATACCATTGAAATGGAAAAAATATACCCAAGTGGTGGATATACTTAACCAAGTAAGTGACAAATGATCTGAGAAGTATGTTCAAGTGATGAACATACCATTCAAATGGAAAAAATATACCCAAGTGGTGGATATACTTAACCAAGTAAGTGACAAATGATCTGAGAAGTATACTCGAGTGATGAGTATACCATTGAAATGGAGAAATATATTCAAGTGATGAATATATTTAACCAAGTAAGTGATAATGAGGATCTGAAACTAGGAAGCATATTCGATGGGTGAACATGCTTTTGAAATGGAAGAATATATTCAAGTGATGAATATATTCAACCAAGTATGATAGAGAATGAGAATTTGAAGCTGAGAAGCATATTCAAAGAGTGAATACACTTTTGAAATGGAAGAATATATTCAAGTGATGAGTATATTCAACCAAGTGGGATGGAAAATCAAGAATTTGAAACTGAGGAGTATATTCAAAGGGTGAATACACTTTTGAAATGGAAGAATATATTCAAGTGATGAATACATTCAACCAAGTGAGATGAAAAATCAAGATTTGACATGAGGATATATGATCAATTTATCAAGATTAAACAAGCATGGTGCAAGAGGAAAGTGTCTTAACACATTGTCACTTGAGTTGGCATGACACAGGGGAAATATATTCAACCCTTTTGAACATAAAATCAATTCAAGGAATTGATTTCAAGATGGAATTTGATTGATTTTAAGCTCAAAAAGTGTTGAATATCTCATTTGGAAGGAGGTTTGATCACGCGTCAAGGCGAGACAAAGCGAGAAGCAAAACCAAAACAAAGTGGCTTGGGTGACCACCAGGCCTCGGGAGGCTAGCCGCCCAGGCCTGGGTGGTTACCCGAGCCCGAAGCGGAAATCCCACTTTGAATAGGAAACTTCCTATTCTGATGGGTTTTTTCCTATTTGAACTTGGATTTGTGACCTTTTCCCTATAAAAACACATCCAAGAGGTTCCTAAACCTACTTGTATTCATTCATTAGAAATTATGGAGGCTCTAGACAAATTTTTAGGAGGGTTTTTGAGAGTTATGAGTGCTGAAGCAAAATCTGAGTTCAAGTGCTTTGGCTTGGATCCATTGCTCTCCTTGAGGCATGTGAGGCTTGAAACGAACCTCTTGGCTGCTGCTACATATTTTTGGGATCCTCAAGTTCATGTGTTCCGCTTCAACTATGAAGAACTGTGCCCAACCATGGAGGAATTCTGTGCATTGTATGGAGTTTCAACAGTAGGTCCTTTCATTCTCCCTACTCCTCGCCCAAGCTTTCTTACTTCTTTCTCCAATTTACTTGGGATTCACTCACAATATGCCTCTACGTTTGTAAAGGACCATATGGTAGACTTGATGAAATTGGCAACCTCTTTTTTAGCTTGTGATAGTAAAGGTATTCTGAATTTTACCTTTCCTATTAAGCATGCTCTTGCCTTTTGCCTCATTGGTCGTTTTCTTATTTCCACTGGTACTCCACATGTTCCCATTCAAATCTGTGACTTGATTCCTCTCCTTGCCAAGGGCTATAACTTGATTCCCATGGTGCTAGCTGAAACCCTGAATGGTTTGGATAAAACTCATGAGGACCCAAAGGTTCCTTTAGGAGGTAGCCCTATTCTACTGCAGATGTGGTTGCTTGAAAGACTGAATTTCTTGTCACCAGTTGCCATTACACCGTACAAGCCCCAGCATTACTGCCTTCGCCGCATTGAACTGCCTGGGCAATTTTCATTGAGAGATTGGCTAGGTTACTTCCAAACCCTTTCATGGAGGAACATCAAGTGGTTTGTCTTTATATGGGGCTGTAGTGAACAGGTGCTTCTGCGAACTTCTGGATGCGCCATGGTGAGACTCATAGGACTGAGGTCTACTTCCTTCTATTGGCCTTCAAGGGTTCTTCGTCAGATGGGTGGCATGCAAACCATACCCACTTTCTTGAAAGGCGACTATCCTGTGGTGCCTGCGGGTCTTTCTGTAGTGACTTGGGCGAAGGACCGATGGCCTAGCAAGTTGATACTAACCCAAGTTACGAATACTGATGGTCCGTATATGATGAGCCCCGAGTATAAGGAATGGTTGAAAAGCAATTTAGGTGAGAGAGAGACTACTCGAAGAGAAAGGATTTTTGGACTTATCAAGAACAACGAACTTGGATCTTGCAGAGAAGATATTATGGAAGCAGTGACAGCAGCTTATGAACATGACTTGAGGAAGAAAAGAAGACATGAAAGAGAGGAGAAGAAAGCTGAAGAGCGAGCTGCAAAGAAACCCAAGAAAAACTGAAGACTCAATAGAATAGGATATTTATGGCATACGTATCTCCATGGTTTTATTTATGGGTTGCCTGCGTATCTCCATGGTTTTTTCTTCTTCTTTTTTTGTTTTTGTTTTGTTTTTTTTTTTGTTTTTTTTGTTTTTTTGTTTTTTTTGTTTTTGAATGCAGAATCAGGTCTTACGTAGTTCTTATGCCTTAACTTTTGCCTTGGCCGCCCTTACGGGTTTTCAACCTAGCAGGCCTCAAACATGATATTTCTTCAATTGATCCAAATTAGTTGGACGAGCGAACTCAATTCCATCTAAATCCATGAGGCGAACAGCCCCTGCTGGCAATATCTCTTTGATAATGTATGGCCCACCCCAACTTGGCTTGAATTTTCCCCGCGAATCGAACACTGGAGCTCTGATTTCTTTCAGCACTACATCCCCTTTCTTTAGACCTTGATCTTTGACATGCTTGTTGAATGCTCTGGCAACTCTCCGTTGATACCCCTGAACATGATACAGCGCCCTTAAACGCCTTTCATCCAGCAAAGCTAACTCATCATAGCGGCTCTTAACCCAATCCACTTCTGTTATCTGGCTCTCCACGGCAACTCTTAGTGAAGGGACTTCCAATTCAACTGGCAACACGGCCTCCATTCCATAAACTAGAGAATAAGGGGTAGCCCCTGTTGACGACCTTATTGATGTTCTGTAACCCCATAGAGCCAATGGCAACTTCTCATGCCAGTCTGTGTGTGAGTCCGCAGTCTTCTGTAGTATCTTCTTGATGTTCTTGTTAGCTGCTTCCACCGCTCCATTAGTCTGAGGACGGTATGGTGATGACAGATGGTGAACTATGCTGTACTTTTGCAAGAGCTCATGGGTTTCTTTTTGAAAGTGCTGGCCATTGTCTGAGATAACTTCATGCGGTACCCCATATCGATAGATGATGCTGTGCTGTATGAACTGTGCTACCTTCTTGGAATTCAAGGTCTTGAAGGACGCTGCTTCCACCCACTTAGTGAAGTAGTCGATGGCGACCAGGATGTATTCATGCCCATTTGATGCCTTTCGCTTGATCTGTCCGATGATATCTATCCCCCATACCGCGAATGGCCAAGGTGATGACATACTCGTTAAAGGCATAGAAGGCAAATGTTGTCCACTGGCGAACAGTTGGCATTTGTGGCACTTCTTGACATGTGTGTGGCAGTCTCTTTCCATGGTGGACCAATAATAGCCTAACCTCATGATTTTCTTAGCTAACATATAGCTATTCATATGCGGAGCCCCTGTCCCTTCATGGATTTCTTTAATCAGATGCTCGGCTTCTTCCTCGGTGACACACAGCAGGTGGATCCCGTCGTATGATCTCCGATATAGCTTTCCTCCACAAAGTACATAGTGACTTGCCAACCGCCTTAGGGTTTTTCTATCAATACGAGATGCTCCTTCTGGGTACTCCCTTTCTTCAATGAACTTCTTTATGTCATGGAACCACAGACGGCCATCATTCACTTCCCCTCCTCGGATTGCACAACAGTACACAGGCTTGTCTCGGCATTCTATCACCAACGGCTTCACATTTCCCCCTTCAGGTATCTCCACCATGGATGCTAGGGTCGCCAAGGCATCGGCGAACTGGTTCTTGTTCCTTGAAAGGTAGTTAAATTCTATCTCTGAGAACTCCTTGGTTAGAGCTTCCAGGTAGGCATGGTAGGGTAGCAGCTTCTCATCTCGAGTTTTCCATTCCCCTTTTATCTGACAAATGATTAGCGCCGAGTCCCCGAACACTTCTAATTCTTTGATCCCCAATTCAAGTGCCGCTTCCAATGCTAAGATACAGGCCTCATATTCAGCAATGTTGTTGGTGGCTTCGAACCCCAACTTGACCGCCAACGGTGTAAATGCCTCTTCGGGTGAGACCAGCAGGACTCCTATCCCATAACCTTTCTTATTGGCTGCCCCATCGAAGTATACTCTCCAAGTTTTTCTACCAATCTCTAGCACGTCCTCATCTGGGAATTGATCGTTGAACGGAGCGGATGATGACACCGGATAGCTGGCTAGGTAGTCTACGATGACGCTTCCCTTGATAGACTTCTGATTCACGTACTTGATGTCGAATTCATTGAGGAGAATTGACCATCGAGCAGTTCTGAATGACAATACTGGCCTTTCTACCAGGTACTTCAACGGGTCCATGCGACTTATCAAGAACACTTCGAAGGACATCATGTAGTGCCGGAGTTTCTGCGTCGCCCATACTAGTGCCACACAAGCCTTTTCAATTGCATTGTACTTCACTTCATAGTCTGTCATTTTCTTGCTTAAGTAATAAATGGCATTTTCCTTTGTAGACCCTTCAAGATATTGAGCTAACATAGCTCCCGTCGCGGTTTCGGTGACCGTTAAGTATAACAAAAGTGGCGCGCCTTGCCGTGGGGGAACTAAGATTGGAGGATTGCTCAAGTATCTCTTAATGGTCTCAAAGGCCTCTTGGCATTCTTCGTTCCATACTTTTGGCACACCTTTCTTAAGCAATTTGAAGATTGGTTCGCAAACCATGGTCAAGTTGGCAATGAATCGGCTTATGTATTGAACTCTTCCCAGAAAACCCCGGATCTGCTTCTCAGTACTAGGCGGCTCCATCTCCACAATAGCTTTTATCTTCCCTGGGTCCACTTCGATACCTCTCTGAGTGATCATAAACCCCAATAACTTGCCTGCAGTGACACCAAAAGCGCACTTCTGTGGGTTGAGACGGAGATTGTACTTTTTTGCTCACTCTAGGAATTTCTCTAGTGCCTTGAAATGCCCTTCTCTATCCACGGACTTTACGATCATATCATCGACATAAACCTCGACTTCCTTATGGATCATATCATGCAATAGGGTCGTAGCTGCTCTTTGGTAAGTAGCCCCAGCGTTTCTTAAGCCAAAAGGCATTACTTTGTAACAGTACGTTCCCCATTGCGTGATAAAGGCTGTTTTCTCCATGTCTTGAGGCGCCATCTTTATCTGGTTATACCTGGAGAATCCGTCCATGAAGGAGAGGAGTGCATGTCCCACCGTGCTATCTACCAACACGTCGATATGGGGTAAAGGAAAGTCATCCTTAGGGCTCGCGGCGTTGAGATCTCGGAAGTCGATACACATCCTCACTTTCCCATCTTTTTTAGACACAGGCACTATATTCGACAACCACTCAGGGTACTCCACAACTTGGAGGAAACCTGCGTCTAGTTGTTTAGTTACCTCTTCTTTTACTTTTAGAGCCCATTCTGGTTTTAATCTTCTGAGTTTCTGCTTTACCGGCTTCTTTAGGGAATTAGTGGGGATATAGTGTTGCACAATATCGGGGTCGATGCCAGGCATGTCTTCATAAGACCATGCAAAAGCCATAATGTTGGCTTTCAAGAGAGAGATCATCTTTTCTTTTTCAACGGGGGAGAGGGTTTTCCCAATTTTAACTATTCTTGGCAATTCATTCGTCCCTAAGTTGATTGATTCCAATTCATCCATATTAGGTTCGGTGACGCCCCTTTTCCTTTGCTCAACGAGCTCCGGGGGGACATCGTTCTTAGGATCTATATCCATGCCATAAATATCCATAGAGGAGAGAAAAGAGACACTGCATATATAGAGAAAGAAAGCACACTTTATTGACTAGGAATAATGGGAATGACACACAAAAGAAAGAAGGAAAACAAACAAATCTGTATCAATACTATGACTCCACAAAGTGAGTAAAGTAGATACATCTTATTGAATTAGGGAAATATTACTAAACTAAGACACCTACAAGCTGCTATTAGGTAGGCCAAGGTCTTCTTCTTCATGGATCTCTGCAATGACACCACATTCAAGGTACCAATTCAGGAATGGCACGGTAGCATGGCTAATGGATGAACCCTGGAGTTCTTCAATGGTCGAGTCTTCCACGGTGAGGATCATGTCTTGGAAAATTTCAGTCATAGCCCCCGCATCAAGGTTCTCTGCCCAGTCTTCCTCTTTCAAGCTTCCATATAGATCTTGGATAGAGTGGTACCAACTTGTCAAACTTTGAGGATTCGGCCCTTTTGTGAAGTATCTATCACCAAAACTTTTATCTGCCACGGCTGGGTCGGAACTTGGATAAAAAGTATATGGGATGTACTGCTTTATAGAAGAGTAATGGCGTGATGATTCATTCAGCTCTTTCTCAATGCATTGGACATAATCAAACCCAGATAGCGGTATCGCTGCTGATTCAGGTTGTATCTCACATATAGGCACACCTGCGAGTTTCAATTCATAGTCCCCTTGAAGCGTTACTATGGCTCCTTCATATGGAAACTTCACCTTTTGATGGAGTGAAGATGGCACAGCCCCAGCGGGATGGATCCAAGGTCGGCCCAACAGCAAGTTGAAACATGACGGCACATCTAACACTTGGAATTCCACCCTAAATTCAGTGGGTCCCATGATAAGAGGCAAAGTAACCACCCCTATTACTTCTCGGCAGGTGTTGTCATAAGCTCTTACGGTCTGCCCAGATGGCGTGAAATCAGTGGGTCCCAAACCCAAAACAGTGGCAGTTCGGAGAGGACATACATTCAGTGCAAACCCATTGTCGATAAGGACGGTAGGTACCCTCTTCCCCATAGTGTCAACGGTCACATAGAGAGCTTGAGAATGGCTTGGCCCGCTTTTGGGTAGGTCCACATCGGTGAACACGATGGTTGAGTTCTTGGGAGTTGGATTCACCAAATGTACCAATCCCTCAGGGGATGTGTCAACAGGCACTTGTATCTGATTCAACAGTTTCAACACGGTCTGTCTGTGCTTATGCGAGGCCATGAGCAAACCCCAAATAGTAATGTTGGCATTGGTCTTCTTCAGCTGCCTAAGCACTTCATCCTCTTCTTCTTGCAAGCTAGGACGCCTCTGCCCTTCCAAATCTTCCAACGGATTTTCAGATTCTAGGTGGGGGGGCTTGAAATGATGACCCCCTCTGGTTATATGGTCCAACTCATCATCGCTAGCCCATATGTCATGGACTTCCTCGGAGTCATTCATCAAGTCATCCCATTCTATCATGTCGATGCTCTCCATCTTTGTCGGCAAGTCATCCCAACCTGAAGGGACTATCGGCTCATCTGATATCGGACTTGGGCTTGAGTACAGCACATAGTAATCATATTTCCCCGACGCTTCACCTAATAGGCCAACCTGAGGATCCCCTGCTTCATATCTTTCTTTCAGCTCTTGTTGGATAGATTTCTTTGGTAGCAACAAAACTTTTTGGTCAATGAGGTCTTGGATGATCTTCTTTAGTATAGAACAAGCCTCGGTGTCATGGCCGGGTGCACGATGGTATTGGCAATATTGGTGAGGGGTTGATGGTCTTGGCTTTGGTGGAAGTGGCATGATAAGGCTGTTATTGCGGCAAATGGTAAAGAGACGGGTTAAGGTCATGGGGAGCGGAGTGTATTGTTTTATGGGATGGCGAGGGCGAGAGGATTCAACCCCAATGGCATTTATGGTGTTAGGTGGGGGTGTATTGTTGTGTGATGGGAGAGGATTACGGGTGACATTTGGACGGGTTGGTGGTGAAATGACTTGCTTGTCAATGAGGTCTTAGACTTGGTGGCGAAGGCGAATACAGCAATTGGTGGCATGGCCTTTGGATTGGTGGTACTTGCAGTACTCATTCTCATTGTAGCTCTTGGGTAAGGGATTTGGTGGAGGTCTTGGGTCGAGTGGCTTCAATAAGTCACGACTTATGAGCTTTTCAAGGACTCTTTCGAGTGGCATGAATAGGTCAGTAAATTGGCGAGGTGGGTTGACATCATTGAGAGAAAAGGGTTGGATTGGTTGAGTTATGGTGTTGACCTCGGCATTGTTCTTCCCAGTAAAGTTTGTCTTGCGACTCCTCACTTCCTCAGTCTTGATTGTCCCATCATTGATAGCATCTTCAACCTGCGTGCCAGCCCCAATGAGAGCTTTGAAATTTGGGAAATAGTGGGCAAATAGGTGCTTGTGATACACGGGCAGCAGGTTCTTAACCACTAACTGAATTTGGTCCTCCTCATTCGGCCTATCCGTCATTCTCGACGCCTTTTGTCTCCACCTTGTAATGTAAGCGGAGAAAGTTTCATGAGCCCCTTGCTTGGTAGTTTCTAGGTCCCTTCGAGTAACGTCCACCTCTGTGTTATACTTGTAGTGCTCTGAAAACTCATTGCATATGTCTTCCCAAGTCCGGGTTCTATTCTCATCCAAGGATAAGAACCATTTCAAAGCAGAAGTGGCCAAGGTTTCATGGAACATTTGAGCTAAAAGCTCGTCAGTAGCCCCTCGAGGGTGCATAGCTCGCACGTACATCTTCAAATGAGTCTTAGGGCAACCCGTCCCATCAAAATTTTCTAACTCCGGCGTCTTGAATTGTAGTGGAATACGAGCCGTTGGAAACAGGGATAGAGTCCGCACATCGACCATGTCATCAGCCCTGCGAATCCCTTTTATGGTTCTCTCCAAAGCTTCTACCTTGCTAGCTAACACGGAATCACTGCTAGTACCTTTCCCCTTGGCTTCCCCTTCTAGGTTGGTGACCTCAGGTTTCGAGCTACTTTCCCCCCTTGTCTTGGTGTTCTCATTGGATTGAGGTCCCTCTTCGGTGCCAGCCCCATGAGGTATACCCGAGGAATGGGCCTTAGAGCCATTTTGTTCAAGATCCGCCATCTTCTGTTGGTTCTCTTGAGCCATTTTCAATGCGGTATCGGATGTCTCGGCGGTATGGTCAAGCTTGGCCATGATGGCTTTCAGGCAAGCCTTAAGGTCAAAGTGCCCCTCACTAGTTCTTTCGCCGGCCATGTCTGTCTGATAGGTAGACTCAACACTCACTAGACGCCCTTGTGGATTGCGGATCCAAGCCAGCACGTCTATGGATAGAAAAGTTTTAACCTTTAGCCTAAGGACTTGTCCTAAACCTCCATATTTTCCTTAATGAACTCGGTCTCTACACCATGTTCAATTAATTCATTCCTTTTATCCAATTACCTTTACAGGGATCATGGATTAAGGGTATGTTTTAAAGAATAGGGCATAGAGTCCTTCAACTAGGTTTAATTAATCCCCTAGGACTAGCACATCACAAACATAGCTTTACATCCTATTTCCTTAATTTATTCCTCCTAACCCATGGCCTTAACAAAGGCTAGGGTTTAAAGGTCTATATTAAGGGCATAAGATATAAAGCCTCACACCACAAACACGGCATAGCATCATTACAAACAATTGTGGGTGCATAAAGGTGAGACCGTAGTGTCCTACAAGTCTGTCTATATGGACTAATGATAAGGGAAGCTAGGGTCCTTCACTTGCTTGAGCAATCCTTATACCTAACCACATGTGGCATCAGGAACGCCGCGTGGGTCCAGCAGTACGTGATTAACTCAATTAATATACCCAAGGGCAAGCCCAAGGGTACTAGGCAAGAGAGGTTGATAGCTTTCGCCCCAACACATGGAATCAGGAAAACCAAGGTTGAGACTAGGCCGATCGTTGGCAAGGATACATCGAGGGACATCGATCCTAGCATGCAAGAGTTTGCGCACACAATGCAATAAATGAAAGCACACAATCAAGCGGATGCAATGTGATTGATTTTAATTAAACATAAGAAATTAACTTAGCCCAATTAAACTTTATAGAGTCTAGCCCACAACGTCCCCAGTGGAGTCGCCAAACTGTGAACCCCGGAAATTGGGCCCACGAGGGATTGAAAAGAAAGTGGGTTTGAAAAAAGAAAAGGAAAGGAGTCGCCACCTTATTTTTTAAAGGAAACAAGGAAAACCCTAAAAATAGTTTGTTTTAGGAAAACAATTTGAATGACTCCATAAAAAAGGAAAGGCAAAAACCAATCTTTTGAAAACCAAAGAAATCGGGGATTCGGAGGCTAAGTTATGACATGGGAAGGTTCTAGGCAAAGCCTATAGGCACCCATGTCACCCTTTCGGTCTCTCAGTTCATTTGGGCTAAATTAAGATCTTTCCCATACAAAAATCAGCAAGTATATCATCACAAGAATTGCATGCATATCATATATTTCATTCATCCATCCATGCATTATTAGCACATAAAAACAGAAAAATAAAAAGAAGAAAAGAAAACAAAAATAAACCTAGGATGCTTGGATCCTAGAACGGACTTGAGCCTCACGAAGAGTGCCTACGTACCATGCAACGAAATACATGGATCAAAGTCCACGTAGTTCGATTAGAACTAAGGTTAAATCCTAATACAAACCTATGGTAAAAACCCTAGGTTTCCTTATTTGATCAAAAGAGTTGAATATGATAGAAAGTTTGATTTTAGGAAAGAAATCCACAAAATGGAAACTTTAATAAAACCAGAATTTTGTTGGTTAAGGAAACCTCTAATTAAACCATAGGATCATATTAAAAATTAACCCTAAATAGGGAAAAGAGAATGAGTTAAGAAGAAAGGTGAATTGGGGCACCTTCACACCCACTTACCTGAGCGCAATTAGCTCCAAGCATTTAGCCATTTCAGACATAAGCAGCCCTATTTGCCATGGGACAAATACCACACCTATTTGCACCCTTACAAGTGCTCAAAACCATGCAAAAACACTAACATGCAAATCTGGACTAGAATAGTATTATGACCTAAAATCATCCACTAAGCATGCCAATAGCAAAAACAGCGAACAATAATAAGTCCTAACATATTCCTAGAACCATATCATGCATAAAAACCCTAAAACATACTAACATGCATGCAAAACTATCATGTTTACTCCATATGAAAAACATATACAGCAAACACGAAGAAAAACCAAATAAAAAAGTCTACTTTATCATGCTATATGAAAACAAACACGAAACAATGACTCTAAAACCCTAAACTCACAAATATGCTTAAAAACATACAAAACATACTTTAATCATGCTAAAACCAAACTAAACAGAAATTAAATCATGCATATTAACTAACTAAAGCAATATAACATGATGAAAATCCTAACTCTAACATGCAATGACACTAATCCTAACACAAGGACAATAGGAGCACACGAATCATAACTATGCATTAAAAACCTAAAGGACAGCCCTAAAGCATGCTAAACAGTAGATAAAAAATAGATATTCCATGTATATTAACTAGCTAGAGTGTTAATACATGATAAAAAAGTCACCTTTAACATGCAATAAGCCTAACCCATATGAGAACCTAGTTTAAGCTTGAATAGAGAAGGAGAATACCTTAGGAAGTGGCTCCCCTTGTGTTTGTAATTGTTCGTGGCTCCTCAGGTCTTTAGAGTGAATCAAACCAACACGAATCCTCCTCTTTGTCAAAGTGGTATCACAGCAAAGAGATCAAAACTCACTCAACTTTGAAAAGAAATAGAAAACAAAAAGAGAACAAGAGAAAAGAAAAAGTGATTCTCGTCACTTTGCAGCAGTAGCAACTTCAATCGCGTTTTTGGGTATGAAAACGTTAGATTTGGATAAAGCTTGTGAAATACAAAGTTGTAGAGAATTGAATTAGCTTTCTAACAAGACCAATTTCATCAAATTCTGACTTCGGATGAAAACGTTATGATTAAAATACGACTGCTGGTTTTCAGAAAATCTGCTGCTGAATTATGACGAATTTCACTCCCTCCAAACCCTCTTCTCTTCTCCCTTGTTTAAAGACATTAAGAGAGTATTTATAGCTGAAATCTGGAGTTTCCCTTTCCTTCCTGGACTAGGTTTCCTTGGAGAATAATCAAAAGGTATTTTATAATGATAAAAGACTTCTAATCTGAATAGGAAAAGGAAATTGTCTTTTATAAAAATTGGGAGACTGACCGCTAACACGCATGCACATGTATCGTATGTGCGTACACACACTCATCACATACGTACACGTGTTAGTGTCATGATAAAAATGGCTAATTTAATAAAATAATTTTCTTTTCATTTTAACCAAAAATCTCATGCTGTGATTCGCACTAATTCTTCAAGGATAATCCGTAAATAACCACACTAAACTCATCATCAGGGCCACGGGACTTAAGATGACAACCGGTACAAAATGATGACTAATGAAAGTCAATTTGAAAAGATTTGGTTGGTAATTGTGAGTCAATTAGAGCTAACCCAAGGAAGGGTCAATTAACCAACTTGAACTACATCGAGCCATTTTAATCCCGAGCCATTGACTTACCAAATTGAACCTAGAAATACCTCATATGCATCCATATGAACTCCAATTGACAATTTGGAGATCATTCCAAGGTCAAATGAAAAGTTTGGGACTTAAAAGACGATTATGCCCCTCAAGTCACAAAAGCTCTTATTATCCCTCAAGATCAACTCCAATTTGAACCAAAATTCATATCCATTGTCCTTGTGACTCTAGAAAACTAATGCAAGTGACTAGACTCAAAAACAAAACAAAAACATGCATGAAATGATGAGCCCTAGTAAGGTGGTGCAAAAATGGGGTGTGACAACAGGCAGGATAAAACTCCATTCAGTTTATCTCATATCTTTGGTCACATTCAGTGTACCTATTCTCGTAATAGGCACCCACTTGTTGGTTGTAGTGTCTCCACACAAATAGCTTGAGACTAGCTATCCTCCTATAGAGTCAACCTAACAAGTGCTAGTCCTATGGTTCATTATTGTCCATCATAGTAAACCTTCAACTAGGAATGCTTTAGGAGTTTAGTACAGAGATATATCTACAGTCTCAAAATTACAACTCTTTGTAATTCCATATTCTCAACTCTAACTCCATGGACATATTATGTAAATATAAAAGATGCATATAAACATAATAGAATAAGCCCTTTTATTAAATCAATAATAAATGTGACATATACAAATGAAATCAAATGATTGTTCCTAATCCCTAAACAATCATCTCTATGATTGGTTCTAGGGCATAATCCTAACACTAGCCAGGTAATCTGCAATGACACTTCCCTTCACTGACTTCTGCGTTACATACTTTATATTCAATTCATTGAGAAGAATCGACCAACGAGCAGTTCTATAGGATAAAACCGGTCTTTCTATCAAATACTTCAGTGGATCTATACGACTTATCAAGAAAACCTCATAAGACATCATGTAGTGACGGAGTTTCTGAGTTGCCCACACCAAAGCCACACAGGCCTTCTCTATGGCATTGTACTTCACCTCGTAGTCTGTCATCTTCTTACTTAAGTAATAGATGGCATTTTCATTCTTCGACTCCTCAAGGTACTGAGCTAACATAGCTCCTGTCGCGGTTTCAGTGACTATCAAGTATAATAATAATGGCTCACCTTGTCGCGGAGGAACTAGAATTGGTGGATTACTCAAATACCTTTTAATAGCCTCAAAAGCTTCTTGACATTCTTTATTCCATACCTTCGGCATACCCTTCTTGAGCAACTTGAAAATCGGTTCGCATACCATAGTTAAGTTAGCAATAAACCTACTTATGTACGGAATTCTCCCCAGAAACCCTCGAATCTACTTTTCTATGCTAGACGGCTCCATCTCCACAATAGCTTTGATCTTTCCTAGATCAACCTCGATTCCTCTCTGGGTAAGCATGAATCCTAATAACTTGCCTGCTATGAAACCAAAGGCTCATTTCTGAGGATTCAATCGGAGGTTATACTTCTTTGCTCGCTCTAGGAACCTTTCTAGTGCTATGAAGTGTCCTTCTCGATCCACAGATTTCACTATCATATTGTCCACATATACTTCCACCTCCTTATGGATCATATCTTGCAGCAATGTTGTAGCAACTCTCTGATAAGTAGCCCTAGCATTTCTCAAACCAAAAGGCATCACTTTGTAGCAATACGTTCCCTACTGTGTGATAAAGGCTGTTTTCTCCATATCTTGCAGTGCCATCTTTATCTGATTATATCCAGAAAACTCATCTATAAAGGAGAGAAGTGCATGTCCCACAGTACTGTCTACCAACACATCGATGTGGGGCAAAGCAAAATCATCCTTAGGGCTTGCTGCATTAAGGTCTTGAAAATCCACACACATCCTTACTTTTCCATCTTTTTTAGGTACCGGCACTATATTAGATAACCATTCTGGATACTCCACAACCTATAGAAACCCTGCGTTGAGTTGCTTGGTTACTTCCTCATTTACCTTCAATGCCCATTCAGGTTTTAATCTTCTCAATTTTTGCTTTATCGGCTTTTTAAGGAGATTAATGGGGATGTAATGCTATACAATGTCAGGATCTATGCCGGGTATGTCTTCATAAGACCATGCAAAGGCTATAATGTTGGCCTTTAAGAGGGTTATCAGCTTTTCTTTTTCATGTGGCGAGAGGGTTATCCCAATTTTAATTATCTTTGGCAATTCATTTGTCCCTAAATTGATTGATTCCAATTCATCCATGTTAGGTTTAGTGACACCCCTTTTCCTTTGCTTAACGAACTCCAGGGGGACATCATTCCTAGGATCTATATCCATGCCATAGATATCCATAGAAGAAAGGAAAGAAACACTGTAAGCAAACAATATATAAAAGAAACATACTTTATTAAAGAAACAAATAAAAAGACACAAACTTGAAGATAAAAGGAAACAAAATTTGGTGCACAACTATGAAACGACTCCTAGCTCCACAAAGTGGGATAGGCAGGACACACATTATTGAAAGCAGGAAAGACTCTAACTAAGGAACCTACAAGCTACTATCAGGCAGGTCATGATCTTCTTTCTCAAAGATCTCTGCAATAGCGCTATCTTCTAGGTACCAATTGCGAAGTGGCCGTGGTTGCATGGTGAACTGACGAATCTCGGCAATCTTCTACTGCCGACTCTCCCAAAGTAAGAACCATATCTTGGAATATAGTAACCATAGCCTCGGCATCCATATGCTCTACCCAATCTTCTTTCTTCTTTCCCACAGAATTGTACCAACTTGTCAAACTCTAAAGATTCGGCCCTTCTGTAAAGTACTTATCACAAAAATCTTTATCTGCCAATGCTGGATCAAGACTTAAGTGAAAAGTACAATGGCGTGATGGTTCATCCTTTTCCAGCTCTTGCACACATTCAAACCGCATAGTAAAGACCATGTCTTGGAACATAGTGACCGTAGTCTCAGAATCCATATGCTCTACCCAATCTTCTTTTTTCTTTTCCCAATAGCCATGATTGATGGCTTCATCATCCACCATTTCAACGGTGATTGGATACCACTCGGTGAAGAAAATCTCAAACCTTGGGATTCTGATCTTGGTTATCGGATTGAACATAGGCTCTGGGAATGCACAGTACAGGAAGTCATCCCCTTCCTTGATAAAATAGCCGTTCAGAGTCGACCTGTATGGTGAAATCTTAATGTCTAGCACCCTTCCTTCGGCTCTAGCTTTTCCCTTCTCCTTATTCTTCCTTGTCATTTCTATATAGTCATTCTTGGTGGGCTCATATCCTAACCCAAAAGTATAGGAAAAAACACGGCTTTGAATAGAACGGGGAATTCCCTGTTGGCGACGCCCTAGCCCCATGCCTAGGAAGAAATTCATTTTCCACATTATCTCACCAACATCTAAATTACCATGGGGACAATAGTTAAGGGGCATCAATTCTTCCTTTTCCAACTCCTTTTCTATGCACTGCACATACTCAAACCCAGACAAGGGTATCTCAACTGATTCTAGTTTTATTTCACATACAGGTACTCCCACCATTTTTAAATCATAGTCCCCTTGAAGCGTGACAATGGCTCCCTCATGAGGGAACTTTACCTTTTTATGCAATGATGATGGTACAGCCCCAGCAAGATGAATCCAAGGCCTTCTCAATAACAGATTAAAACATAACGACACATCCAAAACCTGAAACTTCACTCTAAACTCCGTGGGTCCTATGATTAGAGGTAAAGTGATCACCCCAATTACTTCTCTACGAGTATTATCATATGCCCTCACTGTCTGCCCGGATAGAGCAAAATCAGTGGGCCCCAAGCCCAAAACAGTTGCTGTTCTTAATGGGCATACATTCAGTGCCGAACCATTATCAATTAAGACCATGGGAACCCTTTTCCCCATGGTGTTAACAGTTATATGTAAGGCTTGGGAGTGGCTTAGCCCACTTTTAGGTAAGTCAGCCTCTGTGAACACTATAGTGGAATTCTTCGGAGCAGGGTTTACTAGATTCACCAATCCCTCAGGAAACAAATCAACCGGAACCTATATTTGGTTTAACAACTTCAGCACTGTCTGTCTGTGTTTGTGAGAGGCCATAAGCAAGCCCCAGATAGTGATATTGGCATTAGTCTTGTTCAATTGTTTGAGTACTTCATCCTCTTCTTCCATGAACATCAAGGCGCTTATGGGCCTCCAATTCACCTAATGGATTATCAGACTCTAAGTACGGAGGCTTGAAATGGTGGTCTCCTCTTGTCATGTGGTCTATTTCTTCATTACTACCCTATATGTCATAAATCTCATTTATGTCACCCATTAGGTCATCCCATTCAACCATGTCAATGTCCTCCATCTGTACCTCTTCAGGTATATCATCCCTGTGAACCCCGGAAATTGGGCTCACGAGGGATTGAAAAGAAAGTGGGTTTGAAAAAGAAAAAGGAAAGGAGTCGCCACCTTATTTTTTAAAGGAAACAAGGAAAACCCTAAAAATCAGGTTGTTTTAGGAAACCAATTTGAATGACTCCATAAAAAAAAAGGAAAGGCAAAAACCAATCTTTTGAAAACCAAAGAAATCGGGGATTCGGAGGCTAAGTTATGACATGGGAAGGTTCTAGGCAAAGCCTATAGGCACCCATGTCACCCTTTCGGTCTCTCAGTTCATTTGGGCTAAATTAAAGTCTTTCCATACAAAAATCAGCAAGTATATCATCACAAGAATTGCATGCATATCATATATTTCATTCATCCATCCATGCATAATAAGCAAATAAAAACAGAAAATAAAAAGAAGAAAAGAAAACATAAATAAACCTAGGATGCTTGGATCCTAGAACGGACTTGAGCCTCACGAAGAGCGCCTACGTACCATGCAACGAAATACATGGATCAAAGTCCACGTAGTTCGATTAGAACTAAGGTTAAATCCTAATACAAACCTATGGTTAAAACCCTAGGTTTCCTTATTTGATCAAAAGAGTTGAATATGATAGAAAGTTTGATTTTAGGAAAGAAATCCACAAAATGGAAACTTTAATAAAAACCAGAATTTTGTTGGTTAAGGAAACCTCTAATTAAACCATAGGATCATATTAAAAATTAACCCTAAATAGGGAGAAGAGAATGAGTTAAGAAGAAAGGTGAATTGGGGCACCTTCACACCCACTTACCTGAGCGCAATTAGCTCCAAGCATTTAGCCATTTCAGACATAAGCAGCCCTATTTGCCATAGGACAAATACCACACCTATTTGCACCCTTACAAGTGCTCAAAACCATGCAAAAACACTAACATGCAAATCTGGACAGAATGGTATTATGACCTAAAATCATCCACTAAGCATGCCAATAGCAAAAACAGCGAACAATAATAAGTCCTAACATATTCCTAGAACCATATCATGCATAAAAACCCTAAAACATACTAACATGCATGCAAAACTATCATGTTTACTCCATATGAAAAACATATACAGCAAACACGAAGAAAAACCAAATAAAAAAGTCTACTTTATCATGCTATATGAAAACAAACACGAAACAATGACTCTAAAACCCTAAACTCACAAATATGCTTAAAAACATACAAAACATACTTTAATCATGCTAAAACCAAACTAAACAGAAATTAAATCATGCATATTAACTAACTAAAGCAATATAACATGATGAAAATCCTAACTCTAACATGCAATGACACTAATCCTAACACAAGGACAATAGGAGCACACGAATCATAACTATGCATTAAAAACCTAAAGGACAGCCCTAAAGCATGCTAAACAGTAGATAAAAAATAGATATTCCATGTATATTAACTAGCTAGAGTGTTAATACATGATAAAAAAGTCACCTTTAACATGCAATAAGCCTAACCCATATGAGAACCTAGTTTAAGCTTGAATAGAGAAGGAGAATACCTTAGGAAGTGGCTCCCCTTGTGTTTGTAATTGTTCGTGGCTCCTCAGGTCTTTAGAGTGAATCAAACCAACACGAATCCTCCTCTTTGTCAAAGTGGTATCACAGCAAAGAGATCAAAACTCACTCAACTTTGAAAAGAAATAGAAAACAAAAAGAGAACAAGAGAAAAGAAAAAGTGATTCTCGTCACTTTGCAGCAGCAGCAACTTCAATCGCGTTTTTGGGTATGAAAACGTTGGATTTGGACAAAGCTTGTGAAATACAAAGTTGTAGAGAATTGAATTATCTTTCTAACAAGACCAATTTCATCAAATTCTGACTTCGGATAAAAATGTTATGATTAAAATACGACTGCTGGTTTTCAGAAAATCTGCTGCTGAATTATGACGAATTTCACTCCCTCCAAACCCTCTTCTCCTCCCCCTTGTTTAAAGACATTAAGAGAGTATTTATAGCTGAAATCTGGAGTTTCCCTTTCCTTCCTGGACTAGGTTTCCTTGGAGAATAATCAAAAGGTATTTTATAATGATAAAAGACTTCTAATCTGAATAGGAAAAGGAAACTGTCTTTTATAAAAATTGGGAGACTGACCGCTAACACGCATGCACATGTATCGTATGTGCGTACACACACTCATCACATACGTACACGTGTTAGTGTCATGATAAAAATGGCTAATTTAATAAAATAATTTTCTTTTCATTTTAACCAAAAATCTCATGCTGTGATTCGCACTAATTCTTCAAGGATAATCCGTAAATAACCACACTAAACTCATCATCAGGGCCACGGGACTTAAGATGACAACCGGTACAAAATGATGACTAATGAAAGTCAATTTGAAAAGATTTGGTTGGTAATTGTGAGTCAATTAGAGCTAACCCAAGGAAGGGTCAATTAACCAACTTGAACTACATCGAGCCATTTTAATCCCGAGCCATTGACTTACCAAATTGAACCTAGAAATACCTCATATGCATCCATATGAACTCCAATTGACAATTTGGAGATCATTCCAAGGTCAAATGAAAAGTTTGGGACTTAAAAGACGATTATGCCCCTCAAGTCACAAAAGCTCTTATTATCCCTCAAGATCAACTCCAATTTGAACCAAAATCCATATCCATTGTCCTTGTGACTCTAGAAAACTAATGCAAGTGACTAGACTCAAAAACAAAACAAAAACATGCATGAAATGATGAGCCCTAGTAAGGTGGTGCAAAAATGGGGTGTGACAGAAGCCCCTCATTGGCGAACAAGTTACACTTGTGAACCAATGATAAAGAACAACCCATTTTTGGCCAAAAAGCCTGGAGAAATCACACACTGTAACCAAACAATGATGGGAGGTTGAAAACCTGAGACTGAAATAAGGAAGTGTACTCAAGTCATGAGTATACTTAAACCACTGGGGGTTGATGATTGTCAAGAGAAGCATATTCAAGCCACTACGAATGAACATACTTTTGAAATGGAGAAATATATTCTAGTCACGAATATATTTAACCAAGTGATGAGAATGAGATCTGAGAAGTACGTTCAAGTGATGAACGTACCTTGGAAATGGAGAAGTATATTCAGGTCACGAATATATTTAACCAAGTGAGTGACAAAAAATCTGAGAAGTATACTCAAATGATGAGTATACCACTAAAATGGAGAAATATATTCAGGTCACGAATATATTTAACCAAGTAATCTGAGAATGAAATCTGGGAAGTATACTCAAGTGGTGAGCATACCATTGAAATGGAGAAATATATCCAAGCGATGGATATCTTTAACCAAGTAGGATAAGAATAATCTGAGAGGTGTATTCAAGTGATGAGTGTACTTTTGAAATGGAGAAATATATTCAGGTCACGAACATATTTAACCAAGTGATGAAAAAGATGCTGAGAAATATACTCAAGTGATGAGTATACTTAATGATTGAAAAAGACTGAGAAGTACGTTCAAGTGATGAACATACTTTTGAAATGGAGAAATGTATCCAAGTGATGGATATATTTAACCAAGTAAGCTGAGAAGTACACTCAAGTGATGAACATACCATTGAAATGGAGAAATATATCCAAACGACGGATATATTTAACCAAGTAAGATAAGAATAATCTGAGAAGTGTACTCAAGTGATGAGTACACCATTGAAATGGAGAAATATATTCTAGTCACGAATATACTTAACCAAGTAAGTGACAAGTATGTTTGAGTGATAAACATACCATTGAAATAGAGAAATATATCCAAGTGATGGATATACTTAACCAAGTAAGTGACAAGTATGTTTAAGTGATAAACATACCATTGAAATAGAGAAATATATCCAAGCGATGGATATACTTAAGCAAGTAAGATAGAGAATAATCTGAGAAGTGTACTCAAGTGATGAGTACACCATTGAAATGGAGAAATATAATCTAGTCATGAATATATTTAACCAAGTAAGTGACAAATATTCTGAGAAGTATGTTCAAGTGATGAACATACTATTGAAATGGAGAAATATATTCAAGTGATGAATATACTTAACCAAGTAAGTGGCAAAATATCTGAGAAGTATACTCAAGTGATGAGTATACCATTGAAATGGAAAAAATATACCTAAGTGGTGGATATACTTAACCAAGTAAGTGACAAATGATCTAAGAAGTATGTTCAAGTGATGAACATACCATTGAAATGGAAAAAATATACCCAAGTGGTGGATATACTTAACCAAGTAAGTGACAAATGATCTGAGAAGTATGTTCAAGTGATGAACATACCATTGAAATGGAGAAATATACCCAAGTGATGGATATACTTAACCAAGTAAGTGACGAAATATCTGAGAAGTATACTCGAGTGATGAGTATACCATTGAAATGGAGAAATATATTCAAGTGATGAATATATTTAACCAAGTAAGTGATAATGAGGATCTGAAACTAGGAAGCATATTCAATGGGTGAACATGCTTTTGAAATGGAAGAATATATTCAAGTGATGAATATATTCAACCAAGTATGATAGAGAATGAGAATTTGAAACTGAGAAGCATATTCAAAGGGTGAATACACTTTTGAAATAGAAGAACACATTCAAGCGATGAATATATTCAACCAAGTAGGATGAAAAATCAAGATTTGAAATGAGGATATATGATCAATTTATCAAGATTGAACAGGCATGGTGCAAGAGGAAAGTGACTTAACACATTGTCACTTGAGTTGGCATGACACAGGGGAAATATATTCAACCCTTTTGAACATAAAATCAAATCAAGGAATTGATTTCAAGATGGAATTTGATTGATTTTAAGCTCAAAAAGTGTTGAATATCTCATTTGGAAGGAGGTTTGATCACGCGTCAAGGCGAGACAAAGCGAGAAGCAAAACCAAAACAAAGTGGCTTGGGTGACCACCAGGCCTCGGGAGGCTAGCCGCCCAGGCCTGGGTGGTTACCCGAGCCCTAAGCGGAAATCCCACTTTGAATAGGAAACTGTTGGCCCCAAGGTTATATAACCAAGGGCATATCCGAGATTTTGATGATAACAAAGGATCGATGTTAGTACTAATGGTTTATTTGTCAAGATTATAATCAAAGCTAGGTACTCGAGCATATGGATCCAAATGAAGCAAAAAGGGATATCTATATCATGGAACTCAAAGCACACATGCTTATAACATCAAGGATAATCAAGCACAAAAGCATACGAGCATTGAAAGCATGCAAAAGACCTACGATCACTCAAGACCAAGCTAGCATCGTCAATGAATATACTTAAATAGCTATGAGTGAGGTTATTAGGTTTTTGATGTACTTGATTGCTCAAATGATCGCTCCATTGACCTAGATGGACCTTAAGATCCTTGGGTAAACTCAATTCATCACTTGAACAAGGCCTAAGTTGACACAAATGAACTCGATTGATTTAAATTTGTAAAATATCCATTATAGTTCATTTCTGCCCATTTCAGTCGACTCCTTTCTCAAATCAGTCGACTCTTTTAAGCAGAAGAGGTCCCCTGCTCCTGTCTTTTGATTCTGCTCAAATCAGTCCACTGATTTCCCAATTCAGTCGACTGATTTAGCAAATCAGTGGACTGAATTGAGTATTCAGTCGACTGATTGTGCGATCTCAGAACTCCAACGGCTAGTTTTTGAAAGGTTGTTGAGGCATTAAATGCCACCAAACGGCTCTTTCCCGGCATTTATTGCACCAAACGGTCATATTATGCCTATTGCCTATATAAACAATGATTCAAATGCATTTATTAGGATCAATACAAGAGAATTCATTGTTATCATTCTTCTAGCCCTAAATTCATAAAGAGCATTCATTGAGCAATCAATTAGAAGAGAGCTGAGCTTTAATCTCTGTGTTATTCACTCTTAAAGAGAGTTTCTTTGTACACACATCTCATCTCTACAAACTTGTAATCAAGGGTTGGTGATAACCCCATTCTTTGCACTTGAGGAAGTGTGGCTGAACAAGTGTTGGTTGAAAGCACTTGATTTGTAAAGGTTTGCTGCTCCACCTTGAAGGAGAGTGATAGTGGATTGGTGAATCCTCAAGCGAGCTCTTGAGGCGAGGACGTAGGCGGGAAGGCTGAACCTCGTTAAATCTTGTGTTTGCATTCTTATTCTCTTACTCTCTCTACTATTTATTGTTGAGATATCTCTATTTGCTATAATCTGATTTTTGTTTGCTATATCATATTTTTTAATTGGCCAATAACCCTATTCACCCCCCCTCTAGGGTTAATTACTTGGGACAACAATTGGTATCAGAGCCCAACCTCTTCCATTTGACATATTTGTCTTGCGAGGAACGATATGGCCAACTATAGTGGCAACGGATTCACCGAAGGACAATCGTCCAATAGACCACCACTTTTCAATGGAGATGCATCTCTATATAATTTCTGGAAAATTAGAATGCAAATTTTTATTCAATCCACTAGCTATGAGCTATCGAATATCACTTCTAAGGGTCCTTTGATCCCTACAAAAGTGGTAGATGGAGTTACACTTCCTAAAGTACCACAAGAATACACCACAGCTGATCACAAGTCTCTTGAACTTAATTCTAAAGCCATTGGCTTACTATATTGTGCTTTAACTAATGATGAATTTAGCAAAATCTCTAGGTGCACTAGTGCCAAAGAGATATGGGATACATTAGAAGTTACCTATGAAGGGACATCTCAAGTAAAAGAAGCAAATAGTGATGAAGAAGATGAGGAGATTTCTTGTGATCAAGAAGTGGCAAACTTTTGTCTCATGGCAAAAGAGGATGAGGTAATCGAACTCAATTCTATTGATTATCCTATAGAAGAACCTCCCACTTATGAAGAATTACAAGATGCACTTGAAGACACTTTTCTTGAATTAAAAAGATTTTCTCACAAAAACAATGATTTGAAAAAGAACATCTCATCTCTTCAAGAGGAACTAAATGCTTTGAAAAATGAAAATTTAGAATTGAAAAGCAAGATAGACTCACCCCCTACCATTTCTCAATCTAGTCTTGAAAGTGAAAATACTTCATTGAAAGAAAAGATTGAAGACTTGACTAATACCTTGGCCAAGTTTACCAATGGAAGGGATAACTTGGATAAGATATTAACTAGTCAAAGATGGTGTTTTGACAAGGCCGGAATTGGTTATCAAGAACATGTTAAACAAAAATCCTACATTAACTTCTTTCCTAAGCCTAAGGTTCCTAGCACATCTAAAATCTCATGTACTTATTGTAATAAGGAAGGACACAACATTTATACTTGTAACATGAGAAGAAGACCAAAAGGTTTCACCAAGAGGGTGTGGGTAGTTAAGGGAACCTCACCTCCTATGGCTAACCCCTATGGACCCAAGAAAGTATGGGTACCAAAGAGAGTTACTTGAACTTGTGTAGGTTTGCTTGAAGTCATCAAGCAATGAGAAATGGTTTCTTGATAGTGGTTGCTCAAGGCATATGATGGGTGATAGATCAAAGTTCGTCTCTTTGAAGCCTAAGGACGGCGGCTTCGTGACATTTGGAGACAATGCCAAAGGTAAGATAATTGGCATTGGCAAGGTTGGTAAGAATTCCTCTCTTTGTGTTGAAAATGTTTTATTAGTTGATGGTTTAAAGCATAATCTCCTTAGCATTAGTCAATTATGTGATAAAGGCTATAGAGTTACTTTTAAATCCAATAAATGCATAATTGAGGTTGATAACAAGACCCTATTCGTTGCATATAGGATTGGTAACATCTATGCTATAGAGTTTGAAGAAATCGCATTACAAAATGTACATTGCTTCTCCGCTTTAAATGAAAATCATTGGTTATGGCATAGAAGACTTGGACATGCTAGCATGGATTTAATTTCAAAACTTTCTAGGCATGAACTTGTAAGAGGTTTACCAAAAGCAAAGTTTTCAAAAGATGGAGTTTGTAGTGCATGCCAACTCGGAAAACAAACCAAGTCCTCTTTTAAATCAAAGCCTCATATTTCAACTACTAGACCTTTACAACTCATTCATATGGATTTATTTGGACCTATTGCAATTGCAAGTCTTGGAGGGAAGCATTATGCATTTGTAATTGTTGATGACTACTCTAGATATACATGGGTGTTCTTCCTTGCACATAAAGATGAGACTCATGCTACATTTGTGACATATTGTAGAAGAGTCCAAAATGAGAAAGGCTATACCATTACACATGTTAGGAGTGACAGGGGGAGCGAATTTGTCAATAAGGATATTGTACAATTTTGTGATGAAAATGGCTTTGGTCACAATTTCTCCGCTCCTAGAACTCCTCAACAAAATGGTGTGGTTGAAAGAAAGAATAGATCACTTGAGGAAATGTCTAGAACTATGTTAAATGAACACTCTTTACCTCAATATTTTTGGGCCGAGGCCGTTAATACCGCATGCTATGTAATGAATAGAGTTCTATTAAGATCTAAACTTGCTAAAACTCCTTATGAACTATGGAATGATAAGAAACCTAACATAAAAGTTACTTTAAAGTGTTTGGTTGTAAATGCTTTATATTGAATAATAGAGATAAACTTTCCAAATTTGATTCTAAATCCGATGAAGGTGTGTTTCTTGGCTATTCTATGAAGAGTAAAGCATATAGGGTGTTTAACAAGAGAACTTTAACTGTTCAAGAATCAATGCATGTTGTATTTGATGAAACTAACCCTCTTGCACCCAAGAGATATGTGGATGATGATGATGATGTAGGTACAAGCTTGCAAGAACAAGTTGAAACCTTGAGTCTAAATGATAAAGAAGATCCACTAGACAAAGGCAAAGAAAAGGAAGAAGATGAAGTCATTAAAGACAAGAATCCGGAAGAAGAAGTTGAAGTTGAAAATGCTCCACTCCATCCGGATGTCATTAAGACTTGGAAATTTGTGAGGAATCATCCTAAGGATCAAATCCTAGGTGAACCCTCACGTGGGGTAAGAACTCGATCTTCCATGAGAAATTTGTGTGATCATCTTGCTTTCCTATCTCAAATTGAACCTAAAAACATTAATGAAGCTGAAAATGATGAATCATGGGTCCTTGCTATGCAAGAAGAACTCAATCAATTTGAAAGGAACAAGGTTTGGACCTTGGTACCTAGACCACATGACCATGGAGTAATTGGAACTAAATGGGTATTTAGAAACAAAAAGGATGAATCCGGAGTTGTTACTAGAAACAAGGCTCGACTTGTAGCCCAAGGTTATAATCAACAAGAAGGCATAGATTATGATGAAACCTATGCTCCGGTAGCTAGACTAGAAGCCATAAGGATGTTACTTGCATATGCATGTTATAAAGATTTCAAATTGTTTCAAATGGATGTCAAGAGTGCATTTTTAAATGGTTTCATAGAAGAGGAAGTTTATGTTGAACAACCTCCCGGTTTTGAAAGTCATGAATTTCCAAATCATGTTTTTAAACTAAGAAAAGCTTTATATGGTTTGAAACAAGCTCCTAGAGCTTGGTATGAAAGACTTAGTGGATTTTTACTCAAAAATGGTTTTAAGAAAGGAAAACTTGACACCACACTTTTCATTAAAACCATTGATAATGATATGCTTTTAGTGCAAATCTACGTTGATGATATCATTTTTGGATCCACTAATGAAAATCTTTGCAAAGAATTTTCTAAGATCATGCAGGAAGAATTTGAGATGAGCATGATGGGAGAATTGACATTTTTTCTTGGACTTCAAATCAAACAAACAAAGGAAGGAACTTTCATCAATCAATCCAAATATGTCAAAGATCTACTCAAAAAGTACGAATTGGAAGATGGTAGAGAGTTTTCTACTCCAATGAGCACTTCCATCAAGATTGACAAGGATGAAAAGGGTAAAAATGTTGATCAAAAGAAATATAGAGGTATGATTGGAAGTTTACTTTATTTAACCGCAAGTAGACCCGATATCATGTTTAGTGTTTGCTTATGTGCTAGATTTCAATCATGTCCTAAAGAATCTCATATGCTTGCCGTTAAGCGTATCTTTAAATACTTAAGTGGCTCAATTAACCTTGGATTATGGTTTCCTAAGTATACCTCTTTTGATATGCTTAGTTATTCCGATGCGGATTTTGCCGGTGGCAAAGATGACCGCAAGAGCACTAGTGGGACTTGCCATTTCCTAGGACATTCACTAGTTTCTTGGTTTAGTAAGAAACAAACATCGGTTGCACTCTCAACCACCGAGGCCGAATACATTGCAGCTGGTAGTTGTTGTGCACAAGTGTTGTACATGAAACAACAACTTGAGGACTATGGACTTCACTTTGATCACATTCCCATTAAATGTGACAATACTAGTGCTATCAATTTAACCAAGAACCCCATTCAACACTCACGAACTAAGCACATTAAGATAAGACATCATTTTATTCGTGATCATGTCCAAAGAGGTGATATTGAGATTGATTTCATAGGTACTGACCATCAACTGGCCGATATCTTTACTAAACCTCTTCAAGAAGACCGTTTTAACTTCATTAAAAGAGAACTTGGCATGTGTTTAATGCATGATGTAGTGAATTGATGCATAGCTTGGTTCTTCTACTCTTATCTTGATGTATGTCTATGTTATGCATTGCATTTCACTCACACACTCAAAAGATTTTGGTTGAAATTGATTTACCTAGTGTTTCAGTTGACTGAAAAGTCAAATCAGTCGACTTAATGGGCATTTCAGTCGACTGAAATGACTATTCAGTCCACTGAATCAGGCCCTGCTCTTGATTGCACTCACTGGGCAAATCAGTCGACTGATGTGCCAAATCAGTCGACTGAAATGGCAAATCAGTCGACTGAAATGGACTTTCAGTCCACTGATTCAGGCAGTAGCCTATGAGGCAATTTCCAGGACAATTCAGTCGACTGAAATGGTGATTCAGTCGACTGAATCTGCGATTTTATATATATAACACGCGGCTTTTCATTTCAAATCACACCCATTCCCGCGACGTTTTCACTTCTCTCTCTCTCTAACCTCCAAAACTCTCACAACAATGGCTCCCAAGACAAAGAATCCAGCCAAACGCCATCACACCGGTGAAGGGTCTTCACGAAACTTACGACCCAGGGTTCCAAATCCTCCTCCACCGCCGGTGCCACCACCCGTTGAACAACAACCCGACGAAGAGGAAGGCGGAGAATTTGTTTCTCTCGATGTACAGCGCAAATTTGATGAGGACTTCAGTCGTCGCACCGTCGTCTTCGGTAAATATGCCCCTTTGGATTTCTTTGAAGAGCATTTCGTTCTCATTGCAAATTATTTCCATCTTTTGGGTTGGGATTCATTCATTTTTCTAAAAAAAACCCATGTATACTTATCTTGTGCGCATCTTTTACACCAATCTTGACTATATTAATAATCACATCCTTTGGTCTCAAGTTGGTGGTAGAATTATATCTATGGATCAAAACCTTCTTGCCCAAATCTTTCATATTCCTCGTGGTCAACATCAAATCCTTGTGACCAACGAATGGACTCACTTTCAAGGGTATGATCCTATCCAAGCCCTTAATCAGATCTGTGGGCAGAATGATATTGTAAACCGTTTTAAACCCAAAGCCAAAGAATTAACTCTCAATGCTCGATTGATTCATCACATGATTACGTACAACATCCTTCCACGGGGTGGCGGACGTGACCATGTCTCATACTTTGACATTTTTCTTATCTGGTGCATCATGAATACCATTCCCATTGATTTGCCGTTCATTATTTCCAATCATATTGTCGATTGCCAAAAGAAGAAAGTGGCTAGTCTCCCCTACGGCTTCGCCCTAACTTGTGTTTTTGAACATTTCCAAATACCTCTTGATGAGGAAGCCGTAGTTGCCATCTCTCACACCAACACCTACTCCGACATGACCCTTAAACAAATGCACTACAAGTTTACTTCCAGGGGTTGGGTACCGAAAGATGATCCGGATGAGGTGACCGATGAAGAACAGGAGGCTGATGACCCTGTTCCTCCTGGTGACGAAGGGCAGCAGCCACATGAGGAGCCTGGTGAGCATAGCATGGACGTTGAGCCTCCACAGCCCCCTCCTGCGTTCGAGCCTCCTCCCTTTGAGCCTCCACAGCAGCCACCTATCCCTCCTGCTGGTGTTCAGACCATTTTGACAGCTATACAGGGTTTGCAGGTCTCCATGGATGGTATTGGCACTCGTCTCTTGGCTCTTGAGAACCGTCAGACACAAATCGAGAATGACATGGACACCTTGAAGCGCTATGGTGATATCTTTACGACTCAGGTGGACTAGCGTCTTGCCAGGACGGAGACTGACATACGCACTGTGCGTAACTCTCTGACAACCATTGAGCGATATGCCCGTCGCAATGCACCACCACCTCCACCACCACCTCCTGCCCCTGAAGGTGCGGACGCACTTGGTCTTCCCGAGCATATTGACTTGGACCCCTAGCTTTTTGTCTGATGACAAAAGGGGGAGATATTTTTTGATTGATGTATCTTGAACATCTAACTTATTTTGGACACACAGTGACTTGACACATTCCTAGTTATCTATAACTGTTAACTTATGACTTTTTGGTAATGTATTTGAACTACTTCCACAGTTGATTATATTCAGTTTATTTGCTTTACAATGCTTTGTGCTCATTGCTTATTACTTGCATTTCAACTATGCATAATGTGAGGGGGAGCTTGCTCCATATATATCATGTGCTTTATTTCCCTACCTGCCATATACATCAATAGTTTGTCATCATTAAAAAGGGGGAGATTGTTGGCCCCAAGGTTATATAACCAAGGGCATATCCGAGATTTTGATGATAACAAAGGATCGATGTTAGTACTAATGGTTTATTTGTCAAGATTATAATCAAAGCTAGGTACTCGAGCATATGGATCCAAATGAAGCAAAAAGGGATATCTATATCATGGAACTCAAAGCACACATGCTTATAACATCAAGGATAATCAAGCACAAAAGCATACGAGCATTGAAAGCATGCAAAAGACCTACGATCACTCAAGACCAAGCTAGCATCGTCAATGAATATACTTAAATAGCTATGAGTGAGGTTATTAGGTTTTTGATGTACTTGATTGCTCAAATGATCGCTCCATTGACCTAGATGGACCTTAGGATCCTTGGGTAAACTCAATTCATCACTTGAACAAGGCCTAAGTTAACACAAATGAACTCGATTGATTTAAATTTGTAAAATATCCATTATAGTTCATTTCTGCCCATTTCAGTCGACTCCTTTCTCAAATCAGTCGACTCTTTTAAGCAGAAGAGGTCCCCTGCTCCTGTCTTTTGATTCTGCTCAAATCAGTCCACTGATTTCCCAATTCAGTCGACTGATTTAGCAAATCAGTGGACTGAATTGAGTATTCAGTCGACTGATTGTGCAATCTCAGAACTCCAACGGCTAGTTTTTGAAAGGTTGTTGAGGCATTAAATGCCACCAAACGGCTCTTTCCCGGCATTTATTGCACCAAACGGTCATATTATGCCTATTGCCTATATAAACAATGATTCAAATGCATTTATTAGGATCAATACAAGAGAATTCATTGTTATCATTCTTCTAGCCCTAAATTCATAAAGAGCATTCATTGAGCAATCAATTAGAAGAGAGCTGAGCTTTAATCTCTGTGTTATTCACTCTTAAAGAGAGTTTCTTTGTACACACATCTCATCTCTACAAACTTGTAATCAAGGGTTGGTGATAACCCCATTCTTTGCACTTGAGGAAGTGTGGCTGAACAAGTGTTGGTTGAAAGCACTTGATTTGTAAAGGTTTGCTGCTCCACCTTGAAGGAGAGTGATAGTGGATTGGTGAATCCTCAAGCGAGCTCTTGAGGCGAGGACGTAGGCGGGAAGGCTGAACCTCGTTAAATCTTGTGTTTGCATTCTTATTCTCTTACTCTCTCTACTATTTATTGTTGAGATATCTCTATTTGCTATAATCTGATTTTTGTTTGCTATATCATATTTTTTAATTGGCCAATAACCCTATTCACCCCCCCTCTAGGGTTAATTACTTGGGACAACAGAAACTTCCTATTCTGATGGGTTTTTTCCTATTTGAACTTGGATTTGTGACCTTGTCCCTATAAAAACACATCCAAGAGGTTCCTAAACCTACTTGTATTCATTCATTAGAAATTATGGAGGCTCTAGACAAATTTTTAGGAGGGTTTTTTAGAGTTATGAGTGCTGAAGCAAAATCTGAGTTCAAGTGCTTTGGCTTGGATCCATTGCTCTCCTTGAGGCATGTGAGGCTTGAAACGAACCTCTTGACTGCTGCTACATATTTTTGGGATCCTCAAGTTCATGTGTTCCGCTTCAACTATGAAGAACTGTGCCCAACCATGGAGGAATTCTGTGCATTGTATGGAGTTTCAACAGTAGGTCCTTTCATTCTCCCTACTCCTCGCCCAAGCTTTCTTACTTCTTTCTCCAATCTACTTGGGATTCACTCACAATATGCCTCTACGTTTGTAAAGGACCATATGGTAGACTTGATGAACTTGGCAACCTCTTTTTTAGCTTGTGATAGTAAAGGTATTCTGAATTTTACCTTTCCTATTAAGCATGCACTTGCCTTTTGCCTCATTGGTCGTTTTCTTATTTCCACTGGTACTCCACATGTTCCCGTTCAAATCTGTGACTTGATTCCTCTCCTTGCCAAGGGCCATAACTTGATTCCCATGGTGCTAGCTGAAACCCTGAATGGTTTGGATAAAACTCATGAGGACCCAAAGGTTCCTTTAGGAGGTAGCCCCATTCTACTGCAGATGTGGTTGCTTGAAAGACTGAATTTCTTGTCACTAGTTGCCATTACACCATACAAGCCCCAGCATTACTGCCTTCGCCGCATTGAATTACCTGGGCAATTTTCATTGAGAGATTGGCTAGGTTACTACCAAACCCTTTCTTGGAGGAGTGTCAAGTGGTTTGTATTCATATGGGGCTGCAGTGACCAGGTGCTTCTGCGGACTTCTGGATGCGCCATGGTGAGACTCATAGGACTGAGGTCTACTTCCTTCTATTGGCCTTCAAGGGTTCTGCGTCAGATGGGCGCCATGCAAACCATACCCACTTCCTTGAAAGGTGACTATCCTGTGGTGCCCGCGGTCTTTCTGTAGTGACTTGGGCGAAGGACCGATGGCCTAGCAAGTTGATACTAACCCAAGTTACGAATACTGATGGTCCATATATGATGAGCCCCGAGTATAAGGAATGGTTGAAAAGCAATTTAGGTGAGAGAGAGACTACTCGAAGAGAAAGGATTTTTGGACTTATCAAGAACAACGAACTTGGATCTTGCAGAGAAGATATTATGGAAGCAGTGACAGCAGCTTATGAACATGACTTGAGGAAGAAAAGAAGACATGAAAGAGAGAAGAAGAAAGCTGAGGAGCGAGCTGCAAAGAAGCTCAAGAAAAATTGAAGACTCAATAGAATAGGATATTTATGGCACTTTTATAGTTCTTTTACTTAATACCAATGAATTGCTATGTCAATCAATTTTAGTTTTGAATAAATTGCCAATAATAAATCGAATTTGGGATTTTGTTGTTTGATTTAGACCGCACCCAAGGTAACTTTATGGGTTGCCTACGTATCTCCGTTACTTTTTTTGTTTGTTTTTTTTTTTCTGTTTTTTTTGTTTGTTTTTCTTCTCTTCTTTTTTTTTTTTTTTTTTTTTTTTTGAATGGAGAATCAGGTCTTACGTAGTTCTCATGCCTTAACTTTTGCCTAGGCCGCCCTTACGGGTTTTCAACCTAGCAGGCTTCAAACATGATATTTCTTCAATTGATCCAAATTAGTTGGACGAGCGAACTCAATTCCATCTAAATCCATGAGGCGAACAGCCCCTGCTGGCAATATCTCTTTGATAATGTATGGCCCACCCCAACTTGGCTTGAATTTTCCCCGCGGATCGAACACTGGAGCTCTGATTTCTTTCAGCACTACATCCCCTTTCTTTAGACCTCGATCTTTGACATGCTTGTTGAATGCTCTGGCAACTCTCCGTTGATATCCCTGAACATGATACAGCGCCCTTAAACGCCTTTCATCCAGCAAAGCTAACTCATCATAGCGGCTCTTAACCCAGTCCACTTCTGTTATCTGGCTCTCCACGGCAACTCTTAGTGAAGGAACTTCCAATTCAACTGGCAACACGGCCTCCATTCCATAAACTAGAGAATAAGGGGTAGCCCCTGTTGATGACCTTATTGATGTTCTGTAACCCCATAGAGCCAATGGCAACTTCTCATGCCAGTCTGTGTGTGAGTCCGCAGTCTTCTGTAGTATCTTCTTGATGTTCTTGTTAGCTGCTTCCACCGCTCCATTAGTCTGAGGACGGTATGGTGACGACAGATGGTGGGCTATGCCATACTTTTGCAAGAGCTCATGGGTTTCTTTTTGAAAGTACTGGCCATTGTCTGAGATAACTTCATGCGGTACCCCATATCGATAGATGATGCTGTGCTATATGAACTGTGCTACCTTCTTAGAATTCAAGGTCTTGAAGGACGCTGCTTCCACCCACTTAGTGAAGTAGTCGATGGCAACCAGGATGTATTCATGCCCATTTGACGCCTTTGGCTTGATCTGTCCGATGATATCTATCCCCCATACCGCGAATGGCCATGGTGACGACATACTTGTTAAAGGCATAGAAGGCAAATGCTGTCCACTAGCGAACAGTTGGCATTTGTGGCACTTCTTGACATGTGCGTGGCAGTCTCTTTCCATGGTAGACCAATAATAGCCTAACCTCATGATTTTCTTAGCTAACATATAGCCATTCATATGCGGAGCCTCTGTCCCTTCATGGATTTCTTTAATCAGATGCTCGGCTTCTTCCTCGGTGACACACAGCAGGTGGATCCCGTCGTATGATCTCCGATATAGCTTTCCTCCACAAAGTACATAGTGACTTGCCAACCGCCTTAGGGTTTTTCTATCAATACGAGATGCTCCTTCTGGGTACTCCCTTTCTTCAATGAACTTCTTTATGTCATGGAACCACGGGCGGCCATCATTTACCTCTCCTCCTCGGATTGCACAACAGTACACAGGCTTCACATTTCCCCCTTCAGGTATCTCCACCATGGATGCTAGGGTCGCCAAGGCATCGGCGAACTGGTTCTTGTTCCTTGAAAGGTAGTTAAATTCTATCTCTAAGAACTCCTTGGTTAGAGCTTCCAGGTAGGCATGGTAGGGTAGCAGCTTCTCATCTCGAGTTTTCCATTCCCCTTTTATCTGATAAATGATTAGCGCCGAGTCCCCGAACACTTCTAATTCTTTGATCCCCAATTCAAGTGCCGCTTCCAGTGCTAGGATACAGGCCTCATACTCAGCAATGTTGTTGGTAGCTTCGAACCCCAACTTGACCGCCAACGGTGTAAATGCCTCTTCGGGTGAGACTAGCAGGACTCCTATCCCATAACCTTTCTTATTGGCTGCCCCATCGAAGTATACTCTCCAAGTTTTTCTACCAATCTCTAGCACGTCCTCATCTGGGAATTGATCGTTGAACGGAGCGGATGATGACACCGGACAGCTGGCTAGGTAGTCTGCGATGACGCTTCCCTTGATAGACTTCTGATTCACGTACTTGATGTCGAATTCATTGAGGAGAATTGACCATCGAGCAGTTCTGAATGACAATACTGGCCTTTCTACCAGGTACTTCAACGGGTCCATGCGACTTATCAAGAACACTTCGAAGGACATCATGTAGTGCCGGAGTTTCTGCGTCGCCCATACTAGTGCCACACAAGCCTTTTCAATTGCATTGTACTTCACTTCATAGTCTGTCATTTTCTTGCTTAAGTAATAAATGGCATTTTCCTTTGTAGACCCTTCAAGATATTGAGCTAATATAGCTCCCGTCGCGGTTTCGGTGACCGTTAAGTATAACAAAAGTGGCGCACCTTGCCGTGGGGGAACTAAGATTGGAGGATTGCTCAAGTATCTCTTAATGGTCTCAAAGGCCTCTTGGCATTCTTCGTTCCACACTTTTGGCACACCTTTCTTAAGCAATTTGAAGATTGGTTCGCAAACCATGGTCAAGTTGGCAATGAATCGGCTTATGTATTGAACTCTTCCCAGAAAACCTCGGATCTGCTTCTCAGTGCTAGGCGGCTCCATCTCCACAATAGCTTTTATCTTCCCTGGGTCCACTTCGATACCTCTCTGAGTGATCATAAACCCCAATAGCTTGCCTGCAGTGACGCCGAAAGCACACTTCTGTGGGTTGAGACGGAGATTGTACTTTTTTGCTCGCTCTAAGAATTTCTCTAGTGCCTTGAAATGCCCTTCCCTATCCACGGACTTCACGATCATATCATCGACGTAAACCTCGACTTCCTTATGGATCATATCATGCAATAGGGTCGTAGCTGCTCTTTGGTAAGTAGCCCCAGCGTTTCTTAAGCCAAAAGGCATTACTTTGTAACAGTACGTTCCCCATTGCGTGATAAAGGCTGTTTTCTCCATGTCTTGAGGCGCCATCTTTATCTGGTTATACCCGGAAAATCCGTCCATGAAGGAGAGGAGTGCATGTCCCACCGTGCTATCTACCAACACGTCGATATGGGGTAAAGGAAAGTCATCCTTAGGGCTCGCGGCGTTGAGATCTCGGAAGTCGACACACATCCTCACTTTCCCATCTTTTTTAGGCACAGGCACTATATTCGACAACCACTCGGGGTACTCCACAACTTGGAGGAAACCCGCGTCTAGTTGTTTAGTTACCTCTTCTTTTACTTTTAGAGCCTATTCTGGTTTTAATCTTCTGAGTTTCTGCTTTACCGGCTTCTTTAGGGAATTAGTGGGGATATAGTGTTGTACAATATCGGGGTCGATGCCAGGCATGTCTTCATAAGACCATGCAAAAGCCATAATGTTGGCTTTCAAGAGAGAGATCATCTTTTCTTTTTCAACGGGGGAGAGGGTTTTCCCAATTTTAACTATTCTTGGCAATTCATTCGTCCCTAAGTTGATTGATTCCAATTCATCCATATTAGGTTCGGTGACGCCCCTTTTCCTTTGCTCAACGAGCTCCGGGGGGACATCGTTCCTAGGATCTATATCCATGCCATAAATATCCATAGAGAAGAGAAAAGAGACACTGCATATATAGAGAAAGAAAGCACACTTTATTGACTAGGAATAATGGGAATGACACACAAAAGAAAGAAGGAAAACAAACAAATCTGTATCAATACTATGACTCCACAAAGTGAGTAAAGTAGATACATCTTATTGAATTAGGGAAATATTACTAAACTAAGACACCTACAAGCTGCTATCAGGTAGGCCAAGGTCTTCTTCTTCATGGATCTCCGCAATGACACCACATTCAAGGTACCAATTCAGGAATGGCACGGTAGCATGGCTAATGGATGAACCCTGGAGTTCTTCAATGGTCGAGTCTTCCACGGTGAGGATCATATCTTGGAACATTTCAGTCATAGCCCCTGCGTCGAGGTTCTCTGCCCAATCTTCCTCTTTCTTTTCCCAGAACTCATTATTGATGGCTTCATCATCCACCATTTCAGCTGTGATTGGATACCATTCGGTGAAGAAGATTTCAAAACCCGGAACTCGGATCTTGGTAGCTTGGTCAAAGGTGGGTTCTGGAAACCCGCAATATAGAAAATCATCCCCTTCTTTGACGAAGTAACCATTCAAAGTAGGTCGATATGGCGAGATCCTCAGGTCTGGCACCCTTCCCTCGGCTTTGGCTCTTACTTTCTCTTTATTCCTCTTCAGCATTTCCACATAATCATTTCTGGAGGGCTCATATCCTAGCCCGAAGGTGTATGAGGTGACACAACTTTGAATAGACGTAGGGATCCCTTGTTGGCGACGCCCTAGCCCCATGCCTGGAAAGAAACTCATTCTTCTCATGATTTCACCAACATGCAAGTTGCCATGGGGACAAAAGTCCAAGGGTATTAATTCACCCTTTTCGAGCTCTTTTTCAATGCATTGGACATAGTCAAACCCAAATAGCGGTATCGCTGCTGATTCGGGTTGTATCTCACATATAGGCACACCTGCGAGTTTCAATTCATAGTCCCCTTGAAGTGTTACTATGGCCCCTTCGTAAGGAAACTTCACCTTTTGATGGAGTGAAGATGGTACAGCCCCAGCAGGATGGATCCAAGGTCGGCCCAACAGCAAGTTGAAACATGACGGCACATCCAACACTTGGAATTCTACCCTAAATTCAGTGGGTCCCATGATAAGAGGCAAAGTAACTACCCCTATTACTTCTCGGCGGGTGTTGTCATAAGCTCTTACGGTCTGCCCAGATGGCGTGAAATCAGTGGGTCCCAAACCCGAAACAGTGGCAGTTTGGAGAGGACATACATTCAGTGCAGACCCATTGTCGATAAGAACGGTGGGAACCCTCTTCCCCATAGTGTCAACGGTCACATAGAGAGCTTGAGAATGGCTCGGCCCGCTTTTAGGTAGGTCTACATCGGTGAACACGATGGTTGAGTTCTTGGGAGTTGGATTCACCAAATGTACCAATCCCTCGGGGGATGTGTCAACAGGCACTTGTATCTGATTCAACAGTTTCAACACGGTCTGTCTGTGCTTATGCGAGGCCATGAGCAAGCCCCAAATAGTGATGTTGGCATTGGTCTTCTTCAGCTGCCTAAGCACTTCATCCTCTTCTTCTTGCAAGCTAGGACGCCTCTGCCCTTCCAAATCTTCCAACGGATTTTCAGATTCTAGGTGGGGGGGCTTGAAATGACGACCCCCTCTGGTTATATGGTCCAACTCATCATCGCTAGCCCATATGTCATGGACTTCCTCGGAGTCATTCATCAAGTCATCCCATTCTATCATGTCGATGCTCTCCATCTCTGTCGGCAAGTCATCCCAACCTGAAGGGACTATCGGCTCATCTGATATCGGACTTGGGCTTGAGTACAGCACATAGTAATCATATTTCCCCGACGCTTCACCTAATAGGCCAACCTGAGGATCCCCTGCTTCATATCTTTCTTTCAGCTCTTGTTGGATAGATTTCTTTGGCAACAACAAAACCTTTTGGTCAATGAGGTCTTGGATGATCTTCTTTAGTATAGAACAAGCCTCGGTGTCATGGCCGGGTGCACGATGGTATTGGCAATATTGGTGAGGGGTTGATGGTCTTGGCTTTAGTGGAAGTGGCATGATAAGGCTGTTATTGCGGCAAATGGTGAAGAGACGGGTTAAGGTCATGGGGAGCGGAGTGTATTGTCTTATGGGATGGCGAGGGCGAGAGGATTCAACCCCAATGGCATTTATGGTGTTAGGTGGGGGTGTGTTGTTGTGTGATGGGAGAGGATTACGGGTGACATTTGGACGGGTTGGTGGTGAAATGACTTGCTTGTCAATGAGGTCTTGGACTTGGTGGCGAAGGCGAATACAGCGATTGGTGGCATGGCCTTTGGATTGGTGGTACTTGCAGTACTCATTCTCATTGTAGCTCTTGGGTAAGGGATTTGGTGGAGGTCTTGGGTCGAGTGGCTTCAATAAGTCACGACTTATGAGCTTTTCAAGGACTCTTTCGGGTGGCATGAATAGGTCAGTGAATTGGCGAGGTGGGTTGACATCATTAAGAGAAAAGGGTTGGATTGGTTGAGTTATGGTGTTGACCTCGGCATTGTTCTTCCCAGTAAAGTTTGTCTTGCGACTCCTCACTTCCTCAGTCTTGATTGTCCCATCATTGATAGCATCTTCAACCTGCGTGCCAGCCCCAATGAGAGCTTTGAAATTTGGGAAGTAGTGGGCAAATAGGTGCTTGTGATACACGGGCAGCAGGTTCTTAACCACTAACTGAATTTGGTCCTCCTCATTCGGCCTATCCGTCATTCTCGACGCCTTTTGTCTCCACCTTGTAATGTAAGCGGAGAAAGTTTCATGAGCCCCTTGCTTGGTAGTTTCTAGGTCCCTTCGAGTAACGTCCACCTCTGTGTTATACTTGTAGTGCTCTGAAAACTCATTGCATATGTCTTCCCAAGTCCGGGATCTATTCTCATCCAAGGATAAGAACCATTTCAAAGCAAAAGTGGCCAAGGTTTCATGGAACATTTGAGCTAAAAGCTCGTCAGTAGCCCCTCGAGGGTGCATAGCTCGCATGTACATCTTCAAATGAGTCTTAGGGCAACCCGTCCCATCGAACTTTTCTAACTCCGGCATCTTGAATTGTAGTGGAATACGAGCCGTTGGAAACAGGGATAGAGTCCGCACATCGACCATGTCATCAGCCCTGCGAATCCCTTTTATAGTTCTCTCCAATGCTTCTACCTTGCTAGCTAACACGGAATCACTGCTAGAACCTTTCCCCTTGGCTTCCCCTTCTAGGTCGGTGACCTCAGGTTTCGAGCTACTTTCCCCCCTTGTCTTGGTGTTCTCATTGGATTGAGGTCCCTCTTCGGTGCCAGCCCCATGAGGTATACCCGAGGAATGGGCCTTAGAGCCATTTTGTTCAAGATCCGCCATCTTCTGTTGGTTCTCTTGAGCCATTTTCAATGCGGTATCGGATGTCTCGGCGGTATGGTCAAGCTTGGCCATGATGGCTTTCAGGCAAGCCTCAAGGTCAAATTGCCCCTCACTAGTTCTTTCGTCGGCCATGTCTGTCTGATGGGTAGACTCAACACTCACTAGACGCCCTTGTGGATTGCGGATCCAAGCCAGCACGCCTATGGATAGAAAAGTTTTAACCTTTAGCCTAAGGATCTGTCCTAAACCTCCATATTTTCCTTAATGAATTCGGTCTCTACACCATGTTCAATTAATTCATTCCTTTTATCCAATTACCTTTACAGGGGTCATGGATTAAGGGTATGTTTTAAAGAATAGGGCATAGAGTCCTTCAATTAGGTTTAATTAATCCCCTAGGACTAGCACATCACAAACATAGCTTTACATCCTATTTCCTTAATTTATTCCTCCTAACCCATGGCCTTAACGAAGGCTAGGGTTTAAAGGTCTATATTAAGGGCATAAGATATAAAGCCTCACACCACAAACACAGCATAGCATCATTACAAACAATTGTGGGTGCATAAAGGTGAGACCGTAGTGTCCTACAAGTCTGTCTATATGGACTAATGATAAGGGTAGGCTAGGGTCCTTCACTTGCTTGAGCAATCCTTATACCTAACCACATGTGGCATCAGGAACGCCGCGTGGGTCCAGCAGTACGTGATTAACTCATTTAATATACCCAAGGGCAAGCCCAAGGGTACTAGGCAAGAGAGGTTGATAGCTTTCGCCCCAACACATGGAATTAGGAAAACCAAGGTTGAGACTAGGCCGATCGTTGGCAAGGATACATCGAGGGACATCGATCCTAACATGCAAGAGTTTGCGCACACAATGCAATAAATGAAAGCACACAATCAAGCGGATGCAATGTGATTGATTTTAATTAAACATAAGAAATTAACCTAGCCCAATTAAACTTTATAGAGTCTAGCCCACAAATCCCCAGTGGAGTCGCCAAACTGTGAACCCCGGAAATTGGGCCCACGAGGGATTGAAAAGAAAGTGGGTTTGAAAAAGAAAAAGGAAAGGAGTCGCCACCTTATTTTTTAAAGGAAACAAGGAAAACCCTAAAAATCAGGTTGTTTTAGGAAACCAATTTGAATGACTCCATAAAAAAAAAGGAAAGGCAAAAACCAATCTTTTGAAAACCAAAGAAATCGGGGATTCGAAGGCTAAGTTATGACATGGGAAGGTTCTAGGCAAAGCCTATAGGCACCCATGTCACCCTTTCGGTCTCTCAGTTCATTTGGGCTAAATTAAAGTCTTTCCATACAAAAATCAGCAAGTATATCATCACAAGAATTGCATGCATATCATATATTTCATTCATCCATCCATGCATAATAAGCAAATAAAAACAGAAAATAAAAAGAAGAAAAGAAAACATAAATAAACCTAGGATGTTTGGATCCTAGAACGGACTTGAGCCTCACGAAGAGCGCCTATGTACCATGCAACGAAATACATGGATCAAAGTCCACGTAGTTCGATTAGAACTAAGGTTAAATCCTAATACAAACCTATGGTAAAAACCCTAGGTTTCCTTATTTGATCAAAAGAGTTGAATATGATAGAAAGTTTGATTTTAGGAAAGAAATCCACAAAATGGAAACTTTAATAAAAACCAGAATTTTGTTGGTTAAGGAAACCTCTAATTAAACCATAGGATCATATTAAAAATTAACCCTAAATAGGGAGAAGAGAATGAGTTAAGAAGAAAGGTGAATTGGGGCACCTTCACACCCACTTACCTGAGCGCAATTAGCTCCAAGCATTTAGCCATTTCAGACATAAGCAGCCCTATTTGCCATAGGAGAAATACCACACCTATTTGCACCCTTACAAGTGCTCAAAACCATGCAAAAACACTAACATGCAAATCTGGACAGAATAGTATTATGACCTAAAATCATCCACTAAGCATGCCAATAGCAAAAACAGCGAACAATAATAAGTCCTAACATATTCCTAGAACCATATCATGCATAAAAACCCTAAAACATACTAACATGCATGCAAAACTATCATGTTTACTCCATATGAAAAACATATACAGCAAACACGAAGAAAAACCAAATAAAAAAGTCTACTTTATCATGCTATATGAAAACAAACACGAAACAATGACTCTAAAACCCTAAACTCACAAATATGCTTAAAAACATACAAAACATACTTTAATCATGCTAAAACCAAACTAAACAGAAATTAAATCATGCATATTAACTAACTAAAGCAATATAACATGATGAAAATCCTAACTCTAACATGCAATGACACTAATCCTAACACAAGGACAATAGGAGCACACGAATCATAACTATGCATTAAAAACCTAAAGGACAGCCCTAAAGCATGCTAAACAGTAGATAAAAAATAGATATTCCATGTATATTAACTAGCTAGAGTGTTATGATAAAAAAGTCACCTTTAACATGCAATAAGCCTAACCCATATGAGAACCTAGTTTAAGCTTGAATAGAGAAGGAGAATACCTTAGGAAGGGCCTTCCTTGCTGCTGTATGCAATTGTTCGTGGCTCCTCAGGTCTTCAGAGTGAATCAAACCAACACGAATCCTCCTCTTTGTCAAAGTGGTATCACAGCAAAGAGATCAAAACTCACTCAACTTTGAAAAGAAATAGAAAACAAAAAGAGAACAAGAGAAAAGAAAAAGTGATTCTCGTCACTTTGCAGCAGCAGCAACTTCAATCGCGTTTTTGGGTATGAAAACGTTGGATTTGGACAAAGCGTGTGAAATACAAAGTTGTAGAGAATTGAATTATCTTTCTAACAAGACCAATTTCATCAAATTCGGACTCCGGATGAAAACGTTATGATTAAAATACGACTGCTGGTTTTCAGAAAATCTGCTGCTGAATTATGACGAATTTCACTCCCTCCAAACCCTCTTCTCCTCCCCCTTGTTTAAAGACATTAAGAGAGTATTTATAGCTGAAATCTGGAGTTTCCCTTTCCTTCCTGGACTAGGTTTCCTTGGAGAATAATCAAAAGGTATTTTATAATGATAAAAGACTTCTAATCTGAATAGGAAAAGGAAACTGTCTTTTATAAAAATTGGGAGACTGACCGCTAACACGCATGCACATGTATCGTATGTGCGTACACACACTCATCACATACGTACACGTGTTAGTGTCATGATAAAAATGGCTAATTTAATAAAATAATTTTCTTTTCATTTTAACCAAAAATCTCATGCTGTGATTCGCACTAATTCTTCAAGGATAATCCGTAAATAACCACACTAAACTCATCATCAGGGCCACGGGACTTAAGATGACAACCGGTACAAAATGATGACTAATGAAAGTCAATTTGAAAAGATTTGGTTGGTAATTGTGAGTCAATTAGAGCTAACCCAAGGAAGGGTCAATTAACCAACTTGAACTACATCGAGCCATTTTAATTCCGAGCCATTGACTTACCAAATTGAACCTAGAAATACCTCATATGCATCCATATGAACTCCAATTGACAATTTGGAGATCATTCCAAGGTCAAATGAAAAGTTTGGGACTTAAAAGACGATTATGCCCCTCAAGTCACAAAAGCTCTTATTATCCCTCAAGATCAACTCCAATTTGAACCAAAATTCATATCCATTGTCCTTGTGACTCTAGAAAACTAATGCAAGTGACTAGACTCAAAAACAAAACAAAAACATGCATGAAATGATGAGCCCTAGTAAGGTGGTGCAAAAATGGGGTGTGACAATCCCAACCTGTAGGAATTATGGGTTCACTTGGCAACAAATCTGGGTAAAGTATATAGTAATCAAACTTCCCTGAAGGTTCTCCCAATAACCTCACTCGAGGGTCTCATCCTTTATACCTTTCTTTCAACTGCTGTTGGGTGGACTTTTTTGGAAATAATAGGATCTTTTGGTCAATAAGGTCTTGAACAATCTTTTTCAACATAGCACAGTCCTCGGTATCATGGTCGGGTATACCATGGTATTGGCAATATTGATGGGGTGTTTGGGGTTTTGGTTTTGGAGGTGAGGTATGAAAAGGCCTTTGTCACAGCATTGGTAAAAGGCTTGGGTCAAGGACATGGGTAATGGGGTATATTGTCTTATAAGTAGGCAAGGTCGAGATGGGTCGGCTTCAATGGCATTTATGGAGTTGGGTCAGTTGTGAGAGGGGAGTGGATTTTGGGTGACATTTGGGCAATTTGGTGGAGTTGGTGGTGAGATGATTTGTTTGTCAAGTAAGTCTTGGATCTCATGCCTGAGGCGATAGCAATGGTTGGTTGGGTGGCCTTTGGTTTGGTGGAATTTGCAGTATTCATTTTCATTGTAGTTTTTGGGCAAAGGGTTTGGTGGTGGTCTTGGGTCGAGAGGTTTCAATAAGCCTCGGCTCTTTAATTTCTCAAGTACTTTCTCAAGTGGCATGTGCAACTCGGTGAACTGGCGAGGTGGGTTGGTATCATTTAGGGAGATAGGTTGAGTGGGTTGGGTTATGGAATTGACCTCGGCATTGTTCTTCCTAGCAAAGTTCGGCCTACGGTTCCTTTGGACTTCTTTTGTCTTGATTGACCCATAGGTAATAGCATCCTCAACTTGTGTACGTGCTCCGATAAGAGCTTTGAAATTAGGGAAATAGTGAGCAAAGAGGTGCTTGTGATACACCGGCAATAGGTTCTTAACCACCAACTGAATCTGATCTTCCTCATTCGGTCTATCTGCCATTTTCGAGGCCTTTTGCTTCCACCTTGTAATGAAAGCAGAGAAAGTCTCATTAGCCCCTTGTTTCGTGGTCTCTAGGTCCCTTCGTGTGACATCCACTTCAGTGTTGTACTTGTAATGCTTTGAGAACTCATTACATATGTCCTCCCAAGTCCGGGTTCTATTCTCATCCAATGCTAGGAACCACTTTAAGGCAGAAATGGCTAAGGTTTCATGGAACATTTGAGCCAAGAGTTCATCTGTCGCTCCTCGAGGGTGCATAGCTCGTACATACATCTTCAAATGGGTCTTAGGGCAGCCTGTACCATCAAACTTTTCTAATTCTGGCATCTTGAATTGTAATGGGATACGAGCGTGAGGAAACAAAGATAGGGTACGTACATCCACCATGTCATCTGTCCTACGGATTCCCTTTATAGTTCTTTCCAATGCTTCTACCTTGCTAGCCAACATAGAATCTGTATCCGAAGTCTTCCCCTTACTTCCCCCTTCTAGGTTAAAAATTTCAGGTGGTTCATTTCCCTTGGGCTTAGTACCTCCTCCTCCATTGGTCTTAGTGCCTTCTTCAAACTGAGTCCCATCTTTGGTATTATCCCCTGGGGTATGACCATTATTCTGTTCAGGTCCCGACATTTTATGTTGGATATCCTGGGCCATTTTCAATGCTCTTTCGGATACATCAGTGATGTAGTCAAGCTTGGTCATGATAACCTTCAAACAAGTCTCAACATCAAAACCCCTTTTGTTAGGATTATGCTCTAGATCCAATCATAGAGATGATTGTTTAGGGATTAGGAACAATCATTTGATTTCATTTATGTATGTCACATTTATTATTAATTTAATAAAAGGGCTTATTCTATTATGTTTATATGCATCATTTATATTTACATAATATGTCCATGGAGTTAGAGTTGAGAATATGGAATTACAAAGAGTTGTAATTTTGAGACTATAGATATATCTCTGTACTAAACTCCTAAAGCATTCCTAGTTGAAGGTTCACTATGATGGACAGTAATGAACTATAGGACTAGCACTTGTTAGGTTGACTCTATAGGAGGATAGCTAGTCTCAAGCTATTTGTGTGGAGACACTACAACCAACAAGTGGGTGCCTATTGCAAGAATAGGTACACTGAATGTGACCAAAGATATGAGATAAACTGAATGGAGTTTTATCCTGCCTGTCAATCAGTTTCTCATTGTTATAGTGGTACAAGTAATCCTTAGACCTGAGATACCATGGTTATCTTATGCATGTAGCTTTAGAAGTTTGATAACACTAAGTGCAGATCCTATTCATGGGGTCTGCAAAGGTGTTCATTGGCCCTGCTGCTATGTGTATGAAGGCATGTGAGTGATCAACAAGGGATCCATCACTCTTAGGAAAAAGAAAGAGAATGTCTCATATAGCATTCATAATATAACTCATTAAATCCATGGCCATGGTAGGATGAATATGAAAAGAGTTTCATGAGTTCATCAATGAGTTGATATTCATGATTGAGTATAAAGTAATTAAACTAGGGACTTGACAGACTTCCATGTCCTATTAGTTTAATTGGAGACATTGTGTTGAAGGAAGGATGCAATTGTAACCTATAAACTATAACAGAAGGGTTCTTTGTAAATGACTATTCACCTCATTAAGGACCACACCATGAGCCATATGCTAGGTGTTACTCATGGTTAGTAGAAGCCCTAATTGATATAAATGAGTTATAATCAATTAGGGAATTGGAAGGAGTTCCAATTAGACCCTAAATGGAAAGAGTTCCATTGTGCACACCTCGTGCTATTCCTACTACTTGATGATGTGAACCCAATGGGTCACACACTGATCATGCAAGATGAGTTTTAAAGTCTATGAGAGAAAGGGTATGAGTGCATAAAGAATAGTTCTTTAAGGCCTATTTATATTTGATATAATTTATAGGGGTTATTGTGCAATTTAGAGAAATTGCATAAAACCCTAATAGGGTTTCCCCCTAGGGCCGGCCCCCTTAGTGTGGACTATATAAGTCACACTATGATGTGTGACATCATCATAAGTTGAACTCTCCAAGGGCTGGCCAGAATTTCCAACCTCCCTCTCTCTCTCTCCTCTCTTCTCCTACACTAGCAACAACAAGGAAAAGGAGGAAAGGACTTGAAGCTCTAGCTAGGTGTGGATACCGTTGGAGGCAGCACACTTGAGCTGCTCATTCACCGCTGTCCGGAATCAAAGCTTGGAGCAAAAAGGAGAAGACAAAAATTCTGTAAGTGTTCTAACCCTCTTTGTAGTTAGGGTTTGATTTTGTGTTTTGCATAGTTAGATTCATGGGATTGGGAATTGTAGGAAAAATTTTTATATTCCGCACTTTGTATTTTTCCCTCTTGTTCGATTCCCAACACCTTTCACTAGTTGTTTTATTGGCCATATCTGACTAGTTGGTAGGATCAATCTTCACTAAGCGCCCTTGCTGGTCGCGGATCCAAGCCAGTACGTCCTCTCACTCCTCTATGAAAGGGAACAATCAGTCACTCAACCTAAGGGTATATCCTAAGCTTCCATATTTGTCTCAATGACTTCACAACATACATACTTAATTAGTCCCTTTCAATCCAATCACCTTTGCAAGGGTCATGGGTGAAAGGTATGTATTAAGAATATAGGGGGCAAAGGTTCTCTATTAAGTTTCTATTAAGCACATCACAAACACGGTCATGATATCATTACAAACAAATGTGGGTGCATAAGGGTGAACCCATAGTGCCCTACAAGTCTGTCTATATGAACTAATGATAAGGGTAGGCTGGGGTCCTTCACTTGCTTGAACCAATCTATATACCTAACTACATGTGGCGTCAGGAAGACCGCGTGGGTCTAGTAGCATGTCATTGGCTCATTTAATATACCCAAGGGTAAGCCTAAGGGTACTTGGCAAAAAAGGTTGATAGCTTTCACCCCAACACATGGAATCAAGAAGACCAAGGTTGAAGCTAGGCCCATCAGTGGCAAGGATACATCGAGGGACATCGATCCTAACATGCAAGAGTTTGCGCACACAATGCAATAAATGAAAGCACACAATCAAGCAGATGCAATGTGATTGATTTTAATTAACATAAAGAAATTAATTTAACCCAATCAAATTATATAGAGTCTAGCCCACAAATTCCCGAGTGGAATCGCCAAACTGTGGACCCTAAAAAAAGTAAAAGTAGTCCATGAGGGTTGAAAAGGGAGTCGCCACCTCATTTTTTAAGGGAAAAGAGGAAAACCCTAAAATATTTTATTTTCCAAAACAAGTGACTCCATGTTAAAAAATGGTAAGGCAAAAGATCTTTTGAAAATCAAAGATTGTGGATTCGGAGGCTAAGTTACGATATGGGAAAGTTCTATGCAAAGCCTATAGGCACCCATATCGCCCTAAACGGTCTCTTAATTTAATTGGGCTAAATCAAAGTCTTAAACACACAGGAATTAACAATTATTATCACAAGTCAGCATGCATATCATCCATTCATTCATCCACATAAGCAAATAAATCAAAGAAAAATAGAAAAGAGAAAGAGGGGATAGAAAACCTAGGATACTTAGTATCCTAGGGCAGACTTGAACCTCACGAAGAGCGCCTACGTACCATGTATGGAAATACATAGATCAAAGTCCACGTAGTTCGAAAGGGAATAGGGTTATAACTTAATAAAGGCCTATGGTAAACCCTAAGTTTCTTTTCATAGATAAGAGAATTTCCAAAGACAAATGATTCTCAAAAGATCTTTTAAGGAAATAGGGAATTTCAATAAAGATAGAAACTTTGATTTAAAAGGCATTTTTTATGAATGGAAACTATAGAATCTATCATACCGCTCTATTAGGAGTTAACCCTAGGAGGGAGAAAAGGAAAGTTTTGAGAAAGGAAAGAAAGGTGAATTAGGGCACCTTCATACCCTACTTACCTTAAGCAAAAGCAACTTGTCAAAATAACCACCCTATTGCACAAGGTAATTACTTTATTTGCAAGATTTCATCTTGCAATAGCCAAAATAATCACCCCACATTGATAGGGTAATTGCACCTGTCATATCCCACTTTCTATGGGTTTGTACTGTGAACCCCAGAAAAAAGGCCCACAAGGGTTTGGCAAAAAGATGGGTATGAAAGACAACAAACGAAAAGGAGTCTGTGAACCCCGGAAAACTGGCCCACAAAGATTTGGCGAAAGAAATGGGATATATGGGTGTGGTGAAAGACAACAAACAAAAAGGAGTCGCCACCTCATTTTTTAGGGAAAAGAGGAAAACCACAAAAATGTTTTATTTTCAAAACCACATGACTCCATTAAAGGCAAAGCAAAGTCTTTAAAACCAAAAAATTGGATTCGGGGGCTAAGTTACGATGTGAGAAGGTTCTGAGCAAAAGCCCATAGGCACCCACATCGCCCGAGTTAGTCTCTTAATTTGATTGGGCTAACTTAATATCTTTTTTCACTCAAATATCAGCATATATCATCACAAGGTAGCATGCATATCATATATGCCATCCAATCATCCATGCACAATCAACCAAATAAAACAAAACAGAAAAAAGAAGAAAAGAAAAGAAAAGCCTAGGATACTTAGATCCTAGGACGGACTTGAGCCTCACGAAGAACGCCTACGTACCATGCAGCGAAATACATGGATCAAAGTCCACGTAGTTCGAAAAGAATAGGGTTACAACCTAATACAAACCTATGGTAAAAACCCTAGGTTTCCTTATTTGAAAATACATTGATTTAGTCCAAAATCGAAAACTTCCACAAGAAGAAAACCTTGATAGAAAACCAAAATTTTATTATTAAAGGAAACCCTAGATAATCACCATGTGTTCGTATTAAGAAGTAACCCTAGGAGGGAGAAGAGAGAAGAAAGAAGAAAAGTGAATTAGGGCACTTCATACCCTACTTACCTGAGCGCAAAAGCTCCAAGCATTAGCCATTTCAAGCCATAGCAGCCCTATTTGCAATAGGACAAGCATTGTACTTGTTTGCACCCTTACAAGTGCACAAAATCATGCAAAGAAGCAATGTACTAATCTGGACAGAACCATGACAAGGCCTAAAATCATCCATTTATTATGCAAACAACAAAAATAATGAATAACTAAGGACTCTAACTCAATCCTACATGCAATGACTCGACTAAAATGCATAAAAACCTACCAAAGACACACTAAAAAGCATAAGAGACTCCAATAATATCAATAAACATGATAACAAAGCACATTTTAACCAAAAAGATGATATTTTATGTAAAATATGAAAATAGACCTTCCTACGGCGAGCTTTCTTAAGCGAAACTATCCTAAGATAATTTCACGTAAAAAAGTCGTTATGGGGAGGTGCTATTAACATATCCTACGTAAAATATATATACTAGAACACAATAGAAGTGATTTCATGCTTAAACACATCACAGAAGGCTCTCATACAAAACTTCACTCAACGAAAATGATAATTATCCTTAGAAAAGGATAATGTCTCCAAAAACCCTACAAAACCTACTATATGAATGCAAACCTAGCATGATTCAACTATATGCAAACCTAGCATGATTTTGGGTTTGGCCTCCAGCTTGGGCAGATGGGTTGGATTAATTTTGGACAATGGAGACTTAAGTGTTGGGTATGGCCTAATCTGTAGGGATATTGTGGATGAGAACAGGGGTTCGGTTGTTGATCTCTTGTGCCATTCTTATTGCGGTTTCAGACTTCACTAACACCTCTTCCAACTTCCCAAGTATGTCATTCAATAGCCTCTCAATCCTTCGTGGATCCGCGGGAGTCCCAGAAACAGATGTCCCCTCAGGTGTAACCGGGTTATTCAATGCAAAAGTATCATCCATGGCGAGGTCTTGTTCGGTACTTCCTCTGATCAAATGGCCTGAAGAGTCACATGTCCAAGCCAGCACTCTATTACAACCAAATGACCCATACTTAGTTACAAAGTAACACAAAGCGCCTTTAGTCTCCACAATTGATTTAAAAGGGCAGGTAATGGTCCAATAACATTCCTTTAGTTGGGCCTTTCATCCTTATGAGCCCAATGGGCTTTAAGTAAGAAAGTCATACAAAAGGGATGTAGGTCAATTGATTTTAAAGTCATGTTACCCCTTAAAATTAACCACCCATGTAGCATTAATTCATATCTCCAACCGCATTCAAGAGTAAGGAACCGGATCACTGTATCGAGGGCTTTGTATCATCTTCTTAGAGAACCATGACATGAATTGCATTGCCATTCATTCCATTCACATTCATTCCCACAATACACATTCATGCCACACATACATTCATTCTATACACACATACATTCAAACACACATCCACTCGGTACTTACATTCATTCCACAAGTATGGTGACTTTAAACTAAGCAAGTTCGTGTGTCCTAGACAATCCACTATATGCACTAAAAGGGTAGGATAGTGTCCCCTACTTGCTTGAATCAACTATATACCTATCACGTGTGGCATGAGGGATGCCGCATAAGTTAAGTAGTACATATTGATCCATTTAATATACCCAAGGGTAAAACCCAAGGATACGTGGCAAGAGGAGTTAATAGCTTCGCAAACATGACACCCAAGAATGAAGCGAACTGGGGTCAAAGCTAGGCCAATCAGAAAAGGCAAGGATACATTAACCTATTATTCAAATGCAATTGCGCATACAATGCAATAAAGTAAGCACACATTCAAGCATATGCAAGTGATTGATTTTAATTTAAGTAATTAAATTAGCCCATATAAATTGTTTGAGTCTAGTCCACTATTCCCCAGTGGAGTCGCCAGACTGTGAACCATGGGTTTCGATCCGGGGAGGGGGAAGAGAAGGAGAACCCTTCTTTTCAAAAGACTTGTAGAGATTTAAATTAATAAAAATCTGGTTTTTAAAAGGTTCACAAAAACTAATCAAACAAGGAGACGCCACCTTATTTTTTGGAAAAGAGGAAAACCATAAAAACAGTTTTTTTAAAAAAAACCTTTGAAAACAAACCATATGACTCCAATCAAGGAAAAGCAGGTCTTACAAAATGAGAAAGGATTCAGAGACTAAATTATGATGTGGGAAGGTTCTAGGAAACATCCTATAGGCACCCATATCGCCCCAAAATGGGTCTCTGAATTTATATGGGCTATTTCAATCATTTCCTAATTAGTCACCATGCATATGTAAAGAATTATCCATAAATAATCCGCATTCATCCATGAACATTCATAAAGCAATAAACATCCACAAAGCATGTAAACATCTATGAACAAATAGGAGAGATATGGAAAGCATGTAAGAGATACAGAGAATAAGAAAACGATCCATCCTACTCCTCTAGCATATATGTGATGGATAAATGAGTAAACATGGGTCCATCCTACTCCTCTAGCAAATATATGATGGATAAATGATGAAGCATGGGTCCATTCTACTCCTCTAGCATATATGTGATGGACAAATGGATAAAAGGAAAGAAGAAGAAAGAAAAAAGAAAAACCTAGGATACTTAGTATCTCAGGGCGGACTTGAACATCAAATTAGCGCCTACGTACCTTACATACAAAGATGTAAGGATCAAAGTCCACGTAGTTTGATTAAAAAGGGGTTACTCCCTTTACAATGAACTATAAACCCTAAGTTTCCAACTTAAAAAAGGTTTTAAAACTTAGGAGTTTCCAAAAATAGTTTGAGAAAAAGTAGGTATTTGAGAAAGAATAGAATTCTAACTCAAATAGACTTCTAAAGAGATTTGAATTCAAAAGCGAATAGAACTCTAAATAAAACAGAATTTTGAAAGAGTTGGAAACTTAGGACTTCTAATCCAAAGTAAAGACAATAACCCAAGGGGGAGAAGATAATAATTCACAAAAGACTTACCATGAACCACTTACCATATGCAAATTATCCCGAAACATCGAGAAAACACCAATTAATCACCCCATGTATTATATAGGGCAATTATTAAGCTCAAACCGACCATATTCATGCTCAAATAATCATTAGGGAGACCTAAATCAAATCTAGACAGAATACTAAACGTGCATATAATGACCTAAAACTCATGCAAATAACAAAAATCAAAAGAAAAACACAATCCTAATATGCTCATATATGCTCTAAACACCCTAACATGCACAAAACTATCAAAAACATGCTAAATATGAATTACCATGATGAAAATATCATATGACGATTCAAAATAGGAAAATAAAATCTAACATGATGTCTGTTAGGATTATGCCCTAGAGCCAATCATAGAGATGATTGTTTAGGGATTAGGAACAATCAATTGATTTCATTTATATATGTCACATTTATTATTGATTTAATAAAAGGGCTTATTCTATTATGTTTATATGCATCATTTATACTTACATAATATGTCCATGGAGTTAGAGTTGAGAATATGAAATTACAAAGGGTTGTAATTTTAAGACTCTAAATATATCTCTGTACTAAACTCCTAAATCATTCCTAGTTGAAGGTTCACTATGATGGACAATAATGAACCATAGGACTAGCACTTGTTAGGTTAACTCAATAGGAGGATAGCTAGTCTCAAGCTATTTGTGTGGAGACACTACAACCAACAAGTGGGTGCCTATTATAAGAATAGGTACACTGAATGTGACCAAAGATATGAGATAAACTGAATGGAGTTTTAGCCTGCCTGTCAATCGGTTTATCATTGTTATAGTGGTACAAGTAATCCTTAGACCTGAGACACCATGGTTATCTTATGCATGTAGCTTTAGAAGTTTGATAACACTAAGTGCAGATCCTATTCATGGGTCTGTAAGGGTGTTCATTGGCCCTACTGCTATGTGTGTGAAGGCATGTGAGTGATCAACAAGGAATCCATCACTCTCAGGAAAAAGAGAGTGAATGTCTCATATAGCATTCATTGAATATAACTCATTAAATCCATAGGCCCATGGTAGAATGAATATGGAAAGGAGTTTCCATAAGTTCATCATTGAGTTGATATTAATGAATGAGTATAAAGTAATTGAACTAGGGACTTGACAAACTTCCATGTCCTATTAGTTCAATTGGAGACATTGTGTTAATGGAAGGATGGAATTGTAACCTATAAACTATAATAGAAGGGTTCTTTATAAATGACTATTCACCTCATTAAGGACCACACCATGAGCCATATGCTAGGTGTTACTCATGGTTAGTAGAAGCCCTAATTGATATAAATGAGTTATAATCAATTAGGGAATTGAAAGGAGTTTCAATTAGACCCTTTAATGGAAAGTGTTCCATTGTGCACAACATGTGCTATTCCTACTACTTGATGATGTGAACCCAATGGGTCACACACTGATCATGCTAAGAGAGCTTGATTGTCTATGAGAGAAAGGGTATAAGTGATTAAAGAAAAGTTCTTTAAGGGGCTAATTTGTATTTGATGCAAACTAGTGGGCCAATTGTGTAATTAAGAGTAATTACACAAATTCCACTAGGGTTAGGAATCCCCCTATGGCCGGCCCTATTAATGGGCTATATAATGCCCATTATGTGGGGATCACATGAGGACAATTCATTCTCCCAAGGGCTGGCTGGAAAAATTACAGCTCTCCCCTCTCTCTCTCTCCCTCTTCTCCACCTCTAGCAACCATAAAGAAGAAGAAGGAAAGGACAACAAGCTCTAGCTAGGTGTGGATACTGTTGGAAGCAGCACACTTGGGCTACTCATTCACCGCTGTCCGGAGACAAAGCTTAGAGCAAAAAGGAGAAGAAAAAGCTTGGAGCATAAAGGAGAATACATTAATCAACTGTAAGTAATCCCAACTCTCTTGGTAGTTAGGGTTTATGTTTTTGTATTAAGCATAATTAAGATTCATGGTTTTGGGAATCATAGGAAAAATTTTAATTCCGCCTTTGTAGTTTTTCCTCCCTAGTATGATTCCCAACAGTGGTATCAGAGCCATGGTTATGCCTAATACAAACTGCATATGGGCTGTAATTCATGGTAAATTGATTGGTTAATAAATCTGGAATTTATGTTCATGCATTAGAATGGTTTCCCTCTTATGGCCAAACCTAGGGTTTATGAACCCTAGGTTAATTCTCCTTCTACTCCTCTTCTAAAATAGTTTTAGGGCTGCTGGTTATTCAAAAGTTGAATGGGGATTGAGTTTGGAGAAGATTATGAACAGTTTTTATGATAGTCATGAAAAATCGTCATCTTGTTTTGCATGCCGAAATCAGGGTTCTTCTCCAAAATTTTCGAGCCATATATGGTTAGAAAGTCTTCGAATCAGCTTTACAACCCAAGAAACAGTTCGTCAATCCGAGTTTTGTAGTGAAAGTTATGAATTTTTTACTACAGGCTGTCAGGGAAGACAGTTTTTCTCGGGAATGATGTAACAGCCACAATTGTGAGTTTTTGATGGAGATCAAAAGCATGGCAATGGTTGCCACCACTTGGGTTATGTTCTAGACATGGTAGGAAAGGGTTCCCAAGCATTTGGATGCATCATAATTGGATTATGAGTCTAGAACAAAAGGAAGAAGGAGAAGACCACCATGTTTGAATCTGGGTTTTAGAACCCTAGGGTTCTTGCTACTGTTATGATCAGATACTTCTGTAAAATTGATGAATAATCATTATAGGATGATGATATATGATGTATAGATCATATTCTTTAATAATCAAAGGAGTCTTGATGCATAAAGAATCAAAATGTTTGATTTCTTGGAAGAACACAGCAGGCTGTTTTTCTGCAGAAAGTCATCAATGGAGTTTTGTTCATATCTTGAGCTAGGGAACTCCAAATTGCATGAAACCAATTTTATTAGTTTCCTAAGACATGTAGGATGCTAGGAAAAATAATTTGGTAGCGTGAATTAATCATCTTGCTGGGTTTTAAATCAATTTGTGATCATGGACAGTATGCTGTCAAATTCTGGACAGCCTACTGTTCTTGAATTGCTTAGAACAATTGGGGATGATTTGATCATCCAAACCACTTCAATTAGCTTAGTAATTCATGTAGGGACATGATACAAAAGCTGGTTTTGATGGTGGAGTCGAATTGATTAAGTTTTAGAAACTTTTGTGACCTTGGAGGTCCTCCCATGGTGGTGCCAGCACTAGGTTCTTGAAACCCTAATGTTCTTTGAAGAAGACAGCCCTCTTGGCCACCCCACACGTGTCCATGGGCTTGGCCCACACCCTGGCTTGAGTCCCCCTTTGCTGGCCATGGCAGCCTTGCCTAGCCATGGCAACCCACTAAGGTGGCGGCAGCCTTAGGGTTTATGATGAAACCCTAATTCATTAATTGCATTAATTAAAAACCCTAATTAACTATTAATTACCCTAATTAAAATGTTTAATGATTGGTCATTAATTGACCAATCATGGTTATTAATCATTAGGGTATAATTAAGTGCATTTATGATGTCTAGGGTTTAGGGTTTAGCAAACCCTAATTCATATTAATTAAACCCTAATTCTATTAATGCATTAATTAATAACTAAACCTAGTAATTAATGTTGTCTAACCTAGGGTTAAATGATTGGTCATTAATGACCAATCATGATCATTAAAGGTTTATTAATTAATCATTGGCATTTAATAGGTTTGAGGTTTAGGGTTTTTAGAAACCCTAATTAGTGCATATTAATTAGGTGTAATTAATATCCTAGGTGGCATTAATTAAACCCTAATCCTAATCATTAATACCATATAAACCTAGGGTTTAAATGATTGGTCATTAATTGACCAATCATAAGGCATTTAATGCATTAGGGTTACACTTAGGGTTTAGAGTTAATGCATTTAGGGTTTAGGGTTTTAGGAAACCCTAATGCACTAATTAATTAATAAAATGATTTTATATAATTTTGAAATTGATTATTTAATTAATGGTGATTAATTTTATAATGTTTTAAATGGTTTAAAACACAATTTAGGATTAAATAAAAATCTTGGAATTTTTAATTAAATGAAATTGTTTTGTTTAATTAAAGAAACCCTAATATTTGATATTAGTGTTCAATTAGGGGACTTTAAATGTTTCAATTGATTTGATTAATTGAAACTAAATGTCTTAATTGTTAAGACTTAATTAATTCAGGAACTTATGCATCTCCTAATAAGATTAGGACACATTAATGAGATTAATGAAAACCAATCAATAGAGTTACCATGAATGCCCATATGTTTATTGCTTACAGTAATTTCCTTTATTATGCAATATGATTGTATGGTTATAGATGGATGATGATTATGGACTATACCCCTTAAACCGAATGTGATTGGCCGTCTTATGAATGGGTTGTATTATTTTCAAGAGTTGTAATTTTATTATGGTGATGTATTATTTATTTGGGGCTTGCATGTCACCTTCTTCTCTCTCTCTATCATTCTCTTATGTACCCCACATTCCCCTTATGTATCCCTTTCTTTAAAATTATGTAAATGTTATGTAATCGAGAGCGCACTAAGGAGCATGGTGGAGCCCAACAAGCCTATGGTGGAGACCATCAAGCTAATGGAGGAGATTGAAGGACTTGAAAGCTTGGAGAAGACTTTCAAGAGAATATGCTATGTTTCGAATGAATGTTTTACGATCACCTTCACCCACCTTAGACCTTGGATTCAATTCATTGGCTTGGATTGAATCCTCTTAAAGTCCATAATCATCATAGTGGGAGCTTTTAATGAGATTAATAGAGATAGCTCCAAATCCAAAGATCGTTATATGTCACCTTATAGGGACTAATATCGATAAGTGGATTACATATATATAATGTTGTTATATATTTCTTATTTAAATGCATGAGATGTATGTTAGATTAGTTTATTTGATGAGACCCTTAAAACCCCTCTCTTTTAATATTAAGTTGGAAATGGAGAACACATTAGGGAATGGATTCTTCATTGCCTTCCATCATTATAGGATCATCTAACGTCCCTTAATGTGGGTACCTGGCTACAGACATGTAGGAGCTACCCATATTAAAGACATTACTTGAAACTATCACATATGTAGATATCATGGGGTGCCTAAACTGGTATACACCAAGAAACTATAATGTGAGGTATATATTTGGTGAAACATACCTGTGTGAATGATGGGTTTAACTTAACTAGGGAAGTATTCCAAGAAACTATAATGTGAGGAGTATGTACCCTAGAGGCAAAATGATTGGAACTTGCTTATGAAGCAATAGACAAGGAGTTGTCTTCTTATTGTGGGTTAGAAGTCAAGAAACTATAATGTGAGGCTTCTAGGTCACAGTGGGACCCCAATCCCCATTAGGAATAAGATTCCCGAATTCCATTAGAGGGTGTATGGAATTTGATAAAATAGTGGGAGGTACCATATGATTAAAGACCCGATCATTATGGATTAAAAATGAAATCTAATTCTCTATTTTTATATGTAGTTCATAGAAATGGCTCACCTCAACCCGTTATCCAAAATATTGGACACCAACCGTTTGACTGGACCAAATTGTCTTGATTGGCTTAGGAATCTAAAAATTGTTTTGGATTCCAAGAATCTTACCTATGCACTTCATAATCCACTTCCCGTTGCTCCTGCTGAGGCTACAACTTAGCAAGAGAAAGACGCTTACCAGAAGCGCATGGACGACGATCTCATGGCAAGGTGATATATGATGGTATTTATGAGTCTCGAGCTTAAGAAGCAACACGAGTCCATGGGAAGTGCTTATGAGATTTTTATCAACATACAAGAGTTGTATGGGAAAGAATTCTTGCTTGAATTTAATGAAGCTGCTACTTCTAAGTCTAAGCTCAAGCCTAAGGGCAAGGGCATAGGCAAGGGTAAGAGTACCCGGAGGAAGAAGAAAGGTAACAACAAAGCCAAAGGAACCTGTTTTCACTGCGGCAAGGATGGGCACTGGATACGTAACTGCCGGGAGTATCTGGATACTCTAAAAAACCGACCTTTGGAAGGTATAGATCATGCTCTAAACTAAATGTTAGTTTTGCTTCCACTTGGGTACTTAATTTTGATGTGAATTTTGAATTCCATGCAGAATCTAGTAGGAAGTAGAAGGCAGAGTAAAGGCGGATCAACCCTACAAGTGGGGAATGGAGCAAACGTTGCTACATTAGCTGTGGGGCTTGTTGCTTGACTCTACCTAATGGAGTAGTTTAGAAATAATAGTTGGCTATCTTTACATTCCAGAAGTTATTAGAAACATTAATTTTATTTCAGTTATATCTAAACGAGGTTTTAGTTTGATTTAATAAATGTTTTCTATTAAATAAAGAGTTCATTACTTCTGGAGTTTATGTGGATGGCCTTTATTTTCTAAACTTTATTGCAAATATGAATTGCAAGGGAGCATGATAGTTCTGAATTGAATGCTAATAAACCTAAGAGAACAAGATATACATAATGATGTATGTAGAAGTTTCTCTTACTTTACAACCTTTACCAATGATTCATTCTAGGTTTAGGTGTGTATACTTAATGAAGTACAAGTCTGAAATATTTGAAAGGTTCAAAGAATTCAGATATGAAGTAGAGAAACAAATCGGTAAAAGTATTAAAGCTCTTCGATTGGATCAAGGAGGCAAATATTTAACCGGTCAATTTTCAGATCAACTTGTTCAAACTGGCATTCAATCACAATGGACACCTCTTGGAACACCATAACTTAATGGTGTGTCAGAAAAGAGGAATAGAACCTTATTAGATATGGTTAAGTCCATGATAAGTTACAACGACCTAATATTATCCTTGTTAGGATATGCCCTAGAAATTGCCACGTACCTGTGAAACAGAGTTCAAACCAAGGCTGTCCCTTAGGACCTATATGAGATATGGAAAGGGAAGCACCAAACCTTAAGCATGTTAAGGTATGGGGATGCACTACATATGTAGAGACATATAATGCAACCAAATTGGAAATCAAGATAACTTAAATGTAGGTTTGTGTATTATCCTAAAAGGAGTTTAGGATATCATATCTATCATCCTGATGAACAAAAGTGTTTGTTAGTAAGTTTTCAATCTTTCTTGAAAAAGAGTTTATTCAAGAAGGAGATAACAACAGGAAAATTGAACTCAAAGAGTTGTCTAATGAGACACAAACCAACATTGATGCAATCACTGTCCCTGTTGAGACAAAACCCATCATTGTACCATGATTGTACAAAGGGTTAGTGGGAGTGCGATCACATTTATGGTCCTATAAGTGAATGACGTTCTACTTATTAGAGAATAATATAGAAACGTTGTCAAAAGTGAAAAATTGGTTTTTCACAAAGTTTCTCCATAAAAGATTTGGAAGAAGCATCCTATATTCTGGGAATAGAGGTCTATAGAAATAGATCTTAAAGGATGCTAAGTCTTTCCCAATCGATGTGCGTAGACAAGATTTTGAATGGGTTCAAAATACATGATTTCAAGAAAAGTCTAATTCCTGTCAGACATGAAATCAAGTTGTCTAAAAGCATATGCTATGCTAAGTACATGACCAGATATCAGTAATGCTGTAAACGTTACAAGCAAATATCAGGTAGACCCAAGCAAGAAACCTTGGGAAGAAGTCAAAGCTATCCTTAAGTACTTGAGAAGAACTAAGGACCCATGCTTTGTCTATGGAGAAAGAAACTTAGAAATGGTTAGTATAACGGATTCAGATTTTAATCTGATGATGATGATAGGAGATCAACATCGAGGTATGTTCTCACCTTAAATGGTGGAGCTGTAAATTTGAGCGCATTGCTGCATGTTTGGATGAGTAAGTTCATTGCAGAACTAGGAGTGGTTCCTAACATTGAGAAGCCTTTACTATTGTTTTTGTGACAACAATAAGGCTAGTGCTCAAGACAAGGATCTACGGTCTCATCAAAAGTCCAAACTTTAAATGGTGATTCCAAGTGATTAGAGAGATCATTGGAAGAGATGACATATACATATAGAAGTTTAATACAACAAAGAATAAAGAATACCCCTTCACTAAGGCTATAACCCAAGTGTGTTGGATCACCACCGACAGGATATGGGTATGAGATACATGGTGGATTGGCTATAATGCAAGTGGGAGATTGTTAGGATTATGCCCTAGAGCCAATCATAGAGATGATTATTTAGGGATTAGGAACAATCAATTGATTTCATTTATATATGTCATATTTATTATTGATTTAATAAAAGGGCTTATTCTATTATGTTTATATGCATCATTTATATTTACATAATATATCCATGGAGTTAGAGTTGAGAATATGAAATTACAAAGGGTTGCAATTTTGAGACTCTAAATATATCTCTATACTAAACTCCTAAATCATTTCTAGTTGAAGGTTCACTATGATGGACAATTATGAACCATAGGACTAGCACTTGTTAGGTTGACTCGATAAGAGGATAGCTAGTCTCAAGCTATTTGTGTGGAGACACTACAACCAACAAGTGGGTGCCTATTATAAGAATAGGTACACTGAATGTGACCAAAGATATGAGATAAATTGAATGGAGTTTTAACCTGCCTGTCAATCAGTTTCTCATTGTTATAGTGGTACAAGTAATCCTTAGACCTGAGATACCATGGTTATCTTATGCATGTAGCTTTAGAAGTTTGATAACACTAAGTGCAGATCCTATTCATGGGTCTGTAAGGGTGTTCATTGGCCCTACTGCTATGTGTGTGAAGGCATGTGAGTGATCAACAAGGAATCCATCACTCTCAGGAAAAAGGGAGTGAATGTCTCATTTAGCATTCATTGAATATAACTCATTAAATCCATGGGCCCATGGTAAAATGAATATGGAAAGGAGTTTCCATAAGTTCATCATTGAGTTGATATTAATGAATGAGTATAAAGTAATTAAACTAGGGACTTGACAAACTTCCATGTCCTATTAGTTCAATTGGAGACATTGTGTTAATGGAAGGATGGAATTGTAACCTATAAACTATAATAGAAGGGTTCTTTATAAATGACTATTCACCTCATTAAGGACCACACCATGAGCCATATGCTAGGTGTTACTCATGGTTAGTAGAAGCCCTAATTGATATAAATGAGTTATAATCAATTAGGGAATTGAAAGGAGTTTCAATTAGACCCTTTAATGGAAAGTGTTCCATTGTGCACAACATGTGCTATTCCTACTACTTAATGATGTGAACCCAATGGGTCACACACTGATCATGCTAAGAGAGCTTGATTGTTTATGAGAGAAAGGGTATAAGTGATTAAAGAAAAGTTCTTTAAGGGGCTAATTTGTATTTGATGCAAACTAGTGGGCCAATTGTGTAATTAAGAGTAATTACACAAATTCCACTAGGGTTAGGAATCCCCCTATGGCCGGCCCTATTAATGGGCTATATAATGCCCATTATGTGGGGATCACATGAGGACAATTCATTCTCCCAAGGGCTGGCTGGAAAAATTACAGCTCTCCCCCTCTCTCTCTCTCCCTCTTCTCCACCTCTAGCAACCATAAGGAAGAAGAAGGAAAGGACAACAAGCTCTAGCTAGGTGTGGATACTGTTGGAGGCAGCACACTTGGGCTGCTCATTCACCGCTGTCCGGAGACAAAGCTTGGAGCAAAAAGGAGAAGAAAAAGCTTGGAGCATAAAGGAGAAGACATTAATCAACTGTAAGTAATCCCAACTCTCTTGGTAGTTAGGGTTTATGTTTTTGTATTAAGCATAATTAAGATTCATGGTTTTGGGAATCATAAGAAAAATTTTAATTCCGCCTTTGTAGTTTTTCCTCCCTAGTATGATTCCCAACGATGTCTTAGGTAAGTATTTTATGTAAGAATGTAAAATAATCATCCTTACGGCGAGCTTTCTTAAGTAAAACTATCTGGAGATAATTTCACATAGAAACCATTCCGCATAAATGATTTCTTCACATATCCTTCGTAAAATATATACCTAAGAATGCAAAGAAACTCACAGCGCACTTAAACGCACTCCAGAAAGCACCTATGCACAACCTCACTGTCTAAGGACGATAATTATCCTCGAAAAGAATAATCATCCATACACCTATGAAGATGAGACTTACACAGCAAGTGTCCTATACAAAAGATGCTTAAAATCATGCATATAATTGAACCATGAAGAGAAAACGGCCTAAACACATCAATCAATTTTTTGTGCAAAACGTACCTCTATCCTTAAGAGAGAAAATATCCTAACAGCAAGCAATGCGCAATCCTATTCCACTAGCATGCTTTCACATCATATTTGAATCATATAAACTCTAAAATATAGAGTATATATGATTCCTAATTCAATACTAAGCCATAACTATGCAGAGAATGGAGTAGAAGAAGAAGGGATCGTAAAAAGATGCAAAGGAGACTTACAACAAAGCAAGGGTCTTCGTTGCGTTCTTCCTTCTCTTTGGCTTGGTTCCCTTCTAGTTCTCCTTTGAAATTGCAGTAGAAAGCCTTCTCCAAGTGATATGGGTGTGTGCAAACTCGTTCTCCCTAACTCTCTTATGAATATGATATGTCAAAAGTCCAAAAGTCCAGTAAAAGTCCCTTATGCTGATGAATGAGCCTCTATTTATAACCAACCAACCATATGAACCAATGGTTGAGATTAATTCATCATAAAACCAATCTAGGGCTGTAATTAAATCCCATGGATGTTAAACAACTCAAAACCACCTCCTAATAGGCTTAGAAGTCCTTTAGAAGGCTGAAATTCAAAGTAGTATGGTAGAGTCCCATTCCGTCAAAAATTCAAAAAGAGATAAATCAGGACGGAGGGCTCGGTTGACCGGTTGGGTGAACCAGTAACCCGAGAGGAATCCAAAAAATTTGAAATTCTAGCTCGGTTCGGACTCCGAACTTCAAACGGACACAAATTCTTCATTTTAACTCCGATTTGAGTGACCCCAAAGCCAAAATTTCAAGGATTCAATGTAGAATAAACCTAGAATATTCTCGAACCAAAAATCTCTGACCACGGTCAGTGGATGGGTTTTCATGAGGCGATTACCCGTAAAAAGGTCAATTAACCATAGGGTAATGTAGTGAACCAATCCAAAACCTATCAATAAATTAAATTGGCACTTCAATTAAACTCATTTCATCATTCTAAGATCAATGGAACACTCCGGAACAAATTTAGGAGGTCAATTGGAAAATATACGAAGTAAAAGACGAAATTGCCCATCAAATCGAAAAAGTTCTAATTAACTATCTAAACCTATCTGGAATTGAACCAAATTTGACACACATATCCAAAATGATCCTAGAAACTAAATGCAAGTGATGGGACTCAACAAAGAGACAAAAATATGCATGCGATGATGACCTATTCTCCTAAGGCTTAAAAGGGCTAAGTGTCCTTTAATGCTTAGAGACTCCTAAATGCTTCTAAACCTAAACAAATGCTATCATGATCTCATAGGGATGAAAATGGGGTGTTTACACATATAATGGTTTACAACCATGAAAAATGCACGTACCTCTCAAATGGTAGCTAAAAACGTGAATCTAAGGGTGTACACGCGTAGATCGGAGTGGAAATCGCAATATCCAAGCGTTGTGGAGGTCGGATTCGAGCTCCCGTGGTCATGCTCCTCGCCGTCGAGCTCCTCTTCTCTCCTCCGTGTTTCTCTCTCTCTCTCTCTCTCTCTCTCTCTCTCTCTCTCCTATCTTTCCTTTTCTATTAAAAGAAAATGGGTAAGAAGCCCATTAGGAATGGGTTTAATAAAGGAAAGAGGGGGTAAAATCGTCAAATAGCCCTTTTTAAAAACTATCCGCCGACACTTTCAAACGGCTGAAAATACATTTAATAAAGGAAAGAGGGGGGAAAATCGTCAAATAGCCCTTTTTAAAAACTGTCCGCCGACACTTTCAAACGGCTGAAAATACATTTAATTAAGGAAAGAGGGGGGAAAATCGTCAAATAGCCCTTTTTAAAAACTGTCCGCCGACACTTTCAAACGGCTGAAAAGTATTTTCAGCCGGCTGAAAATGCCCAACACAAAACAATCCTCTCTGGAATTTTCAGTCGGCTAACATGAACTTTCAGCCGGCTGAAAATTGTCTTTCAGACAGCTGCCGTTTGAAATACACAGACAGCAGAAAATAGACAATTAGTCAGGCAACTTTCCATCAGCACAGACATCAGCCTTATTTTCATCCTTATATTATCCTTTTACTTTAAGTTATTTAATGAAAATAAGCAAACAATCCCTCATTTGAATCCAAATAAAATATCAGAAAAATCAAATTCCAAGCATATCAAAATCTCATTTCCAACTTTTAGTACAAAATCTGTCGCTCGACAAATTTGCCTAAAACAAACATGTGAGGAACCCAATCTAAACATGCTAATAAAATCCCATAAAATTATAGAAGTCTTATATTATTATAAACTTCTATTACCGCAAAAAATTATCTTTAAAAACAAAGATTTACGAAAATTCACTTTTTTCCAACACTTAGCCAAATTTCAGCAACTTAAACCCTTAATTTTCTTTCAAATTACGGGTGTTACAATATACTTTCCCCATTTATTTTTATTCTAATTATTCTCTTTTTTACTTCTTCATTGATATGTTTTTTATTGTAGATGTGTAAAAAATTGGTGGACAATGAATAAGTTATTTGTCAAGATTCTTGATAGTTACGTGTTATTATGTATTAACATTTCTTTTTAAATCATTTGATGTACACGGACTAAAACCTTCTATGGAGTAATAAATAATTTTTTAATATCTCAAATCTTCACACTTGATATGGATTAAATGTTAAAGAACAAATGGCTGCATAACCTTCCTTAAGTAAATTAAGTTTATATTTAATTGATATGGATAATATTGAAGAGACAATTACCACTAGATGAGGGTTATGCTAGATGAAAAAGGGTCAATCCCTATTTAAGCTAAAAAGATCTTAGGAAGCATCGATCTTTTATATGTTTATTTAGGAAAAATAATTGATAATCTTTAAATCATTTTATTATTGATAAAAAATTCACGTACAACGCACGTGTGCTACACGCACGTGTGTAATAACTAGTAAAAAAGAAAAAAAGGCGTTTGTTGTTGTAGCTAGGAGTTACTGTCATCATTAGAGGAAAAAAGTTAAAAAGATGAAAACCATTACACTTTTTTTTTTTTTTTTTTGGTCTCGCTTTGAAGATGAATAAATTGACTCAAATACTAATTAAACAAACGATTAAACGGTGCGTTTTGCCGACTCAACAGAAAACGGAGCGTAAAATGGCATACTCAAACCGTGCAAAACGGTGCAAAAATGGTGCGTTTAAAATTGAAATTGTGACTCTCAGAGGGTTCAGCTGGTTTAAAGGCGGGAAAGAGAGCGAGAGAGGGAGAGAGGGAGGAAATGAAGAGGGAGAGCTCTGAAAACGACTTGCAGAGCATACTGCAAGCCGTCAAAGCTTCAGATGTAAGCTCCTTTTTTCAATTTGAAATCTCCCTTTCAGTTCATTGGTAACATTATGAATTTACTTATACTATCTCTTCACGATCTAGTTACTGTTGTTCATACATTTTCACAATTTGAATTGCAATTCACACAATCACCGAGTCACTGTGTTGAAAACCTGTTCGATTCCCGACCAAATTGTATACAATGCAGTGGCAGGTTGTGCTGTTACGAGGATTTAGTTTTTAGGGTTTTGATGCTAATAAACCTTTTTAGGGTTTTGAAGACCAATTTTCGCATTGGATTGTGTTTGTATACACCATATGTATTTTAGCAGATGTTATGGAAAATTTTAGATTTCACGCTGTTTGCTTATAGGTAATACTAGCACCATTTTGGTAATTGTCCCTTTGAATTTTTAAAAATTCAATTTTAAATTCTAATTTAAATGACAATTTATGTTTCAGAGAGGTCCCGTAGATGAATGCATTTCATTTAACATTTTTTTTTTCTTCCATATGTTGAGTTCATAAATTGTCTGGTGCAATGGTAAAAGTCTTGGGTTACCAGGTGTGAAGGCGCATGTTCAAGTATTAAGAGCAGCCACTTTGTTTTTTTTTTTTTTTTTTTTTTTTTTTTATAAAAAACAAAGGTTAGGACCATTTCCAATTCACCCCTCCTAAGACCCTGCTCCATGGGACCAACATTGGGTAAAAAGAAAAGAAGCTGTCACCTAGTTTGGTCTCGCTGAGGAGGGTCTTAGGAGGGGTGAGCTGGATACAGACATACAGTCCTAACCTTTGTGTTTTAATACAAAATGGGCATATAGTCAGGGACAGAAAATAACACTGGAAACCCAATTGATTAGGGTTTTTGAATGGCCAAATCTGTCGCAGACTTGCGGTTGATATATGAAATCTATTAATAGTTTAGAAGGTTCTTTGATGGTGCACATTATAGTTAATACATTTGCTGAATGCATATAAGTTTTACTTAAAACATTTGATAAACAAAAGGGTTTCTTTTTTTTTTTTGGGACGTCGTGATGGTTGACTATCTAAAATTCTTAGAAATACCTGTTTACTTGGTCTATGCATGAGGTTTTTTGCCTCAATACCAACCATGCAGAATACAAATGCAAGTTGAGTATAAATTGTGCAATTTATATGAAATTTTATATTTATTTCTTAAGGCAGTGACATGGAAATTGGCCAATCCTTACTGTTTCCGCTCTGATCCTTGTAATAGAAGAGATGTCTATGTGCAGTACATTAATTGTGAGAAAATTCTCTGTTTTATTTTTGTGCTTCCTTTTGAACCATCACAAAGGCTCTTGATTGTGATCAGTGTTTTCGAAGTTTTTTTTTTGGGACCTGAGGCGAGGTGGAGCAAAAGTTTCTTAGGGTGTCAAAATTAAGGCTGTACTACCATTGGTCATATGCCTAATGGGTTGGGTGCGTCGTTTATCCCCAATTTTGTGGGGTCATACTCCTTTTAGGAGTTTGGTTACCACATTCTGGTTTATGCTGAAATGCCTAAAGATGGTTGGAAACCAAAAGCACACCTATTACCTTTTATTTCTTTTAAAGAAGAGAAGAGAGAGGGAGACTTTTAAATAAACAAGAGAGAGAGAAGGGAAGGGAAGGGTAACAACCAGCGAGTGCTTCCCAGAACTTGGGGGTATAGGTGGAATTTGGGTTGTATGGATATTATATATTTTGGTTGGAGGACTTAATGTGTTATATCTGAAGAAGTTTGTTTGTTTCTTTTGTTTTTGTTTTTAAAGAACCTTATTAATTTGATTTGGGTTGTATGAAAAATATATTTTTTGGTTGGAGGATAAAAATCACAAGTTTTTATGTTACATTTTTGTATGCATTTTAGTTAATCAACTATGTTTGGAAATAGTTTACACCTTTATATTTAATTATTTTTAGCAAATTTCGTTTTCTATTTACTAAAATTTCACTTTTAAATTTTTATGCTAATTATTTTTATATGTTTTTTAAATATAAAGATTTGAAATTCGAAAGGCTCTTATCATCATTTCTTTCATTTTGATAGTTTCTGGAATTACATGGATTATACCTATTTGCACAAATACCTTGACGATTCCTGCTATATGCCTCATGCCTTAGGGCTTATGCTTCACCTCACAGGAGGGAAAACATTCTGCCTTACGCCTTCGCCTTTGCTTTTGAAAACATTAATTTTATTATTATTATTATTATCATAAAGTTGATTATCATAACAATTATGTGCCAAATGATGAAATCTGATAATACCAGGTGATGCTATGTTGGTGCTAGAAAGGGTTGTGCATGTATGGATTTCAATTCTACAACTATATAAGGGGGCATAAGGAGCCACATCATTAAGTAGATTAAGATATGAATTATGCCATCTTTGTCTTTCATATTGTCCAAAGTTGATAATCTTTTGTTTTTGTGTGTTATTCTTCTTTAGGCAACACTATCTTAGAAAGTTAGAATTGTGTGTTCAGTAGTTTTCAAGAAGCAATTCTTTCATCCATATTATTAGACCTACCTTTCATATAAGTGCTTGCTGATTTAAATCTAGTAATGTCTCACCCAGGGATAAAAATCTTGTTAGTTATGTTTACTCTGCTTGCTCCTGATTCTTCCTATTGTAGTTTCCTTAATTTTGAAATGTCCGGAGAATTAGTTGGACTAAAATTATTGCTATTGATCTTGCATCCTTGGTTATTTGTGACTTGAACTTTGTATACCACAGGTTGTTGAGAGCCGTGTTCAAAAGCTTACCAAACTTGGTGATCTAGATTTTTCTGAGAAATCTGACTTGGCTTCTCTTGCAGAATGCCTCACAGTATCCATTTTACTGTATTTTTTTGTTGTTGTTGTTCTATTTTATTTTTTAGTTTTATGAAAACTTGAATTCCCATATTTTTCTTGTTCTTTATGTTGGTTGCTTTCATTCTTTATTTTTGTTTGTTTTCTCATATGGGCTATGTAAAGAATCCTTCTTGGGTTGATAACTTAATACATGGATGAGTCTCTTCTAGAGCCTTGCCAGGGTTTACTCTTTGAGTTGAACTGGGCTGTGAATCCTGTGATTGTGGTGACTGGTGAGGCATGGTGTCTGCACTGCGGCAGGGTGTGTGTATATATGCGAGCATGGATTCCTGCGTTGACTACATAAATCATTCAACTCCTTTTGTGGGCTCTACATAAGTAGTCTAAGCATGTTTGATTCAAGGAATTTTTTTAATTTAATTTAATTTAATTATTATTATTATTATTTGCATTTTCCATTGAAACGGTTGAAATGTTTTCGTTTCTTGATTGACCAAAATGAAATACCATAGGAATTTTGAAATTCCTTGGTTTTGACTAAAACGTTTTCGTTGATGATGTTTCGGTTGAAACTGATTGAAACGTTTCCAAAAAAAATTTAAGTTTCTAATAGATTCTCTTAAAAATTTTGCTTATTTTATTTATTTTTATTTTCTATTTTTTCAAATGTGAAGAGGGAAGGGAGAAGGAAAAAAAAAAAAAAAGAAAAGAAATAATGAGAGACAGAAATCTGAAATGTGTTCTTTCTCATTTCTCTCTTAGTTATTAAAGTTTTTATCAAGTGGATTTAGATAAAATTCCAATAGTTAGGATTAAGGAGATGGAACTTGGAAGTTATATTAAATTTATCCACTTGTAGGATTACTAGTAGTAAATACTTGTGACAATCACATTATTATAAGTTAGTATCAAAATAGTAAATTATTATTATAACTTAAAATGTTTTGAAGTTTATATCTATCTGGATTGGTGTATGGACCTCAAACATATTCAATTAATCATTGAATACACTTATCTTAACATATAAATACTTTTGTTCTATATTTCCAAGAATTTTAAGATTTTTCCCCATTATCATTGTGTTTCTCGAAATGTTTTGGAATATTTTTGTTTTAGGGATGACCGAAACGACATGTCAAAATAAAATTTAGTACCTTGGTCTGATTATGGGGGAATGGACTTACCTGGTTTGACTCTTGTTAAACCCCTTGGGGTCACCCACACAAGGTTCCATGGTTTTCATGGGCCTTAGACTTACTTGGTCCACATGGGATGTGGGGTCTTATATGGGGCCAGGGTTTGGCCGAAGGGCTTCCTTGTTATCAAAAAATTATGGGGGAATTGACAAGTGTTACTTCATGGTCTTTAAAACTTTGTGCCTTTTAAAGCTGCAAAATAAATTACTGTTATGTTTCAGTTGACAGAAGTGTTCCCATCTGAACAAAATATAAATATGGTTCCTCCATTTCCATTCCATCAATCAATTTCTGTGCTAATATTCTCTCTCTCCTAATTCTCTATCTTTTCCATAGATGCCCGTGCCAGTCTTCTTAGTTTGGCAGTAATATTAAGTCATATAACAAAGCTTTTCACTGCAAACCTGTCTCCTAGGCACTTAGTTCATATTGTGATCGTTGAAGTAGCATTCCCTTATGCACCATGGGATAATGTTAGAGAGGGGTGGAATTGATCTTAAAAGAAATGTTCCTTCCAGCCTTTGTCCTCAGCCAAACCTGTATGCTAGAGATAAATAACTTATTACTGTTTTTAATTCCTTCCATCTAGTGCTGTAACTTTAAAGAACCTCTTGGTCCTCTTCATTCTTATTTAGCTTCTAAAACATGCAAATTTTCATGATATAAACTGATAAAGGCATACATTCATATATAGATACGTAACACATATAAATTACGAAAGTTTTTATGCGACACATATATGTGCCTTGGATTGTCAAAACTTGGTTTCAATTTCACTGAAGGATGGGTAGAAAGTTTAGCATCAAATAAGATATATTGTTTTTATATATTAGAATATCAATATAGTGCTGTACTGCATCAGTTCAGCTGTTCTTTGTTGATTTGATGGTACAAAGTTGGGATACTACTCAATTGTATGAAGTGGAAGCCTCAACTAAGGAGTAAAGCTTTCCTCAAATATTAACTGCCTACAAGTTTCTCTAAAAGTAGGAGAGAACATGATGCATATTTTATTATTACTTGAGCATACAAAGCATAATATTAGGGAGTTTATTAAAGCTGGCCCCTGCCTCCATATCTAAAAGGAAACACGCAGAAAAAAGAGCATTGATGTTGTCTTGTTACCAATTTACCATTGCACCAATAATTCTCATTCTTAACAAAAATTTTGTTCAGAACTTTTTAATGCTTCTCTCATGAGTACACACACACATATTCACACACAAAATGTAAATACATTTTTGTTGATCAAATTATTGTAGGGGAAATACAGATTGGTCCAGCTACAGGCAAAGAATTACATATCAATACAAGCTAGTAGTCATCTACTATGAAATTAGTAGTCACCTACTACTAACTTCATAGTAGATGACTACTAACTTGAATTGATATGTAATTATTTGCCCATAGCCGGCCATTCTGTAATTCCCCCTTTGCTGTGTCTCATATTTCTAAGTTCTTACCTTAACAACAGACTGGACACTTTGGGAAGACTTCACTTGCTTGGATATATCTCAGTGCATGTTAAACAAGACTATATTGCACGTGGCTGCAAAATACCTAGAGTCAGACATATCTGGATGTCTGGGACAATTTCTCACCCTTGGGACGAAGGTATATTATTTCTAGGGGAAATTAGCAATAACCCCTATTAAGCGATTGCTTTTAACAAAAAATCCACCAAAAGATTTCTTAACTCCAAAACCCCTTTTTTAAAAGATTCTTTAAGCAAAAGGAAATTTTTTTAAAAAAATACCTATTTTAACCTTTTATATTTTGGGGTATGTTTCAAACCAGATTCGTAGTGGAAGAAGAAAGGAGGGGCAGGTGGAGAGAGAGAGAGAGAGAGAGAACGGGAGGGGCTGTGAAGATCTGGAAGAAGAAGAAGAAGAAGAAAAACCAGATCTGGAAAGAGAGAGAGAGAGAGGGAAGGAGGGGCAGAGGGAAAGAGAGAGAGAGAAGGAGGGGCTATGAAGATTTGGAAGATAAAGAAGAAGAAGAAGAAAAACCAGATCTGGAAGAAAAAAGAAAAAAAACCAGATCTGAAAAACAAGATTTTCTTCTCTATGGTCGCCCTTCTCCAACTACCACCCCGCCTGTCATCTTCTTCTCCTTCTTCTTCTGCCCCCTTTTTTTTTTTTTTTTTTTTTTGTGTCTTTGTTTGCAACTTTAGATCTGTTGATTTTTGGGGGCTGCTATTGTTGTGGTTTTGTCAAAATATCAACAGAATCACTTTACTGTTGTTAGTGTATTTGAATGGCAACAGTATCAAATTATACCAATTTGTTTATGCAACAGTATCACTTTACTGTTGGTAAGTTAGTTTGTCAAATAGTATCACTTTACTATTGGTTTACTATTGTGTGTTTTGAAAAAAATTATACAGACAACAGTAAAGTGATACTATTGCAATCGAAAAATCAAAATCGAATTCATGAGTCGGAGGTCATAAAGGTTCGAATATACTCACTCCTTTTCGCCATTGTTACTATTTAATTGAAACCCTAGAAACGGCTTCAAATCGCTGCACAAGAATGATGGAATGAACCTCCCAATTCGGTTTGTCGTGAATCCGGTGCCTTTTCCTGCTTGGAATGTCGATTTTCAGGGCATGTGTTTGGCCGTGTATAATGGTGGTTGAATCCCCTTATTTTCGGCGTCAATAGTATAATAGCACAGTATGTAAATTTGATGAAAATGAAAAGTAAGGGTATTTTTGTCCATATTGTGGTAAAAGGGGTTTTCACTAATCAGTTTCTTTTATAGGGCCTATTATTAAACTACTCTTATACTTAGGGGTTTTGGCCAAAAATCCCTTATTTCTATTTGGTATCAACTTCATTTATTACGATATTGTGTACCTGTATGAACAAGCAATTTTTTTTTAGTTGCCAAACTTATTGGAACACTCATTGCTTTACACCTTGAGTATTATTTATTAGGCAAGCATATGGTGTGGAAAACATTTCAAGATGACACTTATGTCAACTGAGGAGTCTCAAGAAGAAGAACATGCTAGCCTCTTTTTTCAGGTAAATGATATTGACTGATATCGAGCTCTTGTCATTTTAAAATAATATGTTTACTAGTTATTGTACTTTGTGTTGTTTGAACTTATTATCCTCCCAAGATGAATCTTTTCTCTTTTCAGTGGAGCAATTTGGTACCTTTCTTTTGTATGTGAAGTTTTGCTTTCATAGAAGTGGATCAAGGGTGTATGTGTGTCTTTTATTTTTTGTTTTTTGATGCCTGACATGATTGGTTCCCTCTGCACTGATACAATATGCTAAATGTCTTTAAGCCATAAAATTTTCTGTGACATCTTTGAAGTTGTCTTTTGCAGTTGCTTTTGGACTTGTTGAGCTTCTCTGCTGCTAGTTTTTCGGCTTTGGCAAAATATCCTGTTCCAAGTGACAGGGTGCTGATGGATATTGTTGAAAACTTGGAACAGTTAAACATAACAAAAGATTCAATTACAGAGATCAAGTTATTGATTGTTTGCATCATATTACACATGCTCGTTTATTCTTATTATTACTACTGTTGTTATTATTGGGGAATTGGTATTGCCACTAAACATTTTCGTTCATCTAATAAATTATATTTGTCTAATGTGAGGAAAATCACCAATGAAGAAGTGACAAATTTGTGGATGCAGCAAACATACTAGTTAGAAAGGGCTACCATCATATTAATCTTTTTATGTGGAATCATTTAAAATAGGTTTTATATATATTACACAGCCTTATTCACTATTAAGTATTAACTGAAGAATTAGTTGGCATATTTCACTAAGAATGGTCCCTAATCATTATCAAACAGAGAATTCATCCATTTGGTTCAGAAGTATTGAAGGTGGCACTGGCGGTTCTTGACGCTGCGATAAAGATATGCAGAGTGTATTCTCAATCTGTAAATTGGGTGCTTTGTGATGCAAGAACTGAGAAAGATAAAAGTAGCAGAGAAAGTGGAGAGAACTGAGAAAGATAAAAGTAGCAGAGAAAGTGGAGAAGCTGATAATGTGATTCATGTTATTAACATAACAAGATGCACGATAGAAAGATTGTGTGAATTGGGCATCCTTTCAGCTTAATGGTGGTGGAAGTCTGGTGACTATTCTTTATCTGTCATGGAAAGGTGTAGTTGCCTTGCTTCAGCTTGGCGAGGGAGCTTTAGCAATTAAGGTGAATGTATCTGACATTATTCTAACTCTAATTTCACTCGCCAATGAATCTTTGAGATGCGCAGCTGAGGCTTGGTCTTCCTCGTTGAAGGAAACTGTTTCTGCTACTGATGCTAAAAGGACATTCCTTCCAGTAAAATTTTACCTGATTAATGCTGCAAGAATATCCTCCCAATATCCAATCCAAGCATTCCTGGTATACAAGGAGATAACTCTGTGTGTCCTGATGATCTCAACCTTTAGAGTTTCACTGAGCAAAGAATCTCTTCTGAAAACTGCAAGTCAAATGTTGGGAGACCTTTTGGAGCAAACATCCTTCCACTTACTTAATTCCTTACTAAATTCAGCTCAAGTGAAATGGGAGCTCAAGTCTGAAATTCTGGATTGGTTGTTCATTGATGAAAGTGATCCAATTTCTTTACATGGAGACACAAGTAGTTATTATAGGACAAAAGCAATGGATGCAGTCTTTTCTGTAAGTTGTGAAGCTATGCCTAGGGAAAGAATACTTTTGCTCGGTCGGGTTGCATTGTTTGTTATTCTTCTGAAAAGTTCTCTTGAACTTGAAGAGGATGTACGACTTGGGATCATCAGGAAGCTTGGATGGCTTTTGGATATTTTAGTTGATGAGGAGGTTTATTCTTCCATTCTCGTTTTGCAAATTTATATAGGTGGTTCTGGACAAACTGCAGAATTAGCTTGGCAGCCAATGTTTTATTCTCTTTTGCATGCATTGAAGACCTTCATGGTTGGTGTCTCTTCAAGCCCAACTTGGCGGGAATTTGAGTCTTTCCTCCTTGAGAACCTCTTCCATCCTCACTTTCTTTGCTGGGAGAATATTATGGAACTTTGGTGCTTTATGGTGCATCATGCTGAAATAGACTTGGTGAATGACATAATTGATAAACTTTGCCCATTATTCAAGCTAGTGGCATCTTCAGAATCACTTTTCATTCCCGGTAGTGCAATGAGAAAAATGGCAAGATCAATCTGCATGCTTCTTACTTGTGGTGCACAATCTATGGTAGATCAAGTTTACAGTTTTATTGTCGGTGATGACAGATTCCAATTGTCATCGGTTATGCATATAGCCTTGCTCATGGAAGGATTCCCCCTAAATTTGCTATCAGATAACTACAAAAGTGTTGCCACACAAAGAATTATTACTGATTACTTTGGCTTCATTGAGAATTTTGATGACAAATCGTTGAGATCTTGCAGTTCTGGTGTGTTTGAAGTACCAGTCTTTGCTTTGTCTGCATCCTTGCAGTCTCTGTAAGTATTCATATTCCTATAAGCATGATATGTAAGCTGAACAGTCAAAGTGGAAATGCCATTTTGACTAAATTATGTAGCAGTCCCAAATTATATGCCAGTTACACAATTTTTCAGTGTTCAATTCAATAATTTGCAATGATTTATGAATTTTATCAGCATGACTAATAGTTTTTTTCAATTTCCCAAAGGGTCAGTGTAACACCCGTGATTTGAAAGTAAGGTATTAAGGGTTTAAGCTGCTGAAATTTGGCTAAGTGTGGGAAAAAAATGAATTTTCGTAAATCTTTGTTTTTAAAGATAATTTTTGGCGGTAATAGAAGTTTATAATATTATAAGACTTCTGTGATTTTATGGGATTTTATTAGCATGTTTGGATTGGGTTCCTCACATGTTTGTTTTAGGAAAATCTGTCGGGCGACAGATTTTGTACTAAAACTTGGAAATGAGATTTTGATATACTTGGAATTTGATTTTTCTGATATTTTATTTGGATTCAAATGGGGGGTTATTTGCTTATTTTCATTAAATAACTTAAAGTAAAAGGATAATATAAGAATGAAGAAGATTACTTAAATGTTTTGGATGAAAATAAGGCTGAGGTCTGTGCTGATGGAGAATGGCCTGACTAACTGTCTATTTTCTGCTGTCTGTATATTTCAGACGGCTGAAACATGTTTCAGCCGTCTGAAAGACAATTTTCAGCCGGCTGAAAGTTCATGTCAGCCGTCTGAAAGACAATTTTAAGCCGGCTGAAAGTTCGTGTCAGCCGACTGAAAATTTCAGAGAGCATTATTTTGCGTTGGGCATTTTCAGCCGGCTGAAAATACTTGTCAGCCGTCTGAAAGTGTCGGCAGATAGTTTTAAAAAGGCTTGTTTGACGATTTTACCCCCACTTTCCCTTATTAAACCCATTCCTAATGGGTTTCCTACCCATTTTTCGGCAGAAAAGGAAAGAGAGGAGAGAGAGAGAGAGAGAGAGAAAGAGGAGCTCGATGGTGAGGAGCGTGACCACGGGAGCTCGGGTCCGACCCCACAACGTATGGATCTTGTGATTTCCACCCTGATCTACACGTGTACACCCTTAGATTCACGTTTCTAGCTACCATTTGTGAGGTAGGTGCATTTTTCATGGTTGTAAACCATTGTATGCATGATTTGTTATATTATTATGGGTTTTTAGCATGTTTACATGATATGATACATGTTTACATGGGATTGGGATTTGAGTTTCTTAATAATTCATATATTTGAGAAATTAGGGTTTTGTTTATACCCTATTTAGTTATATTGGTGTTGTTTTGCATACCCTCATATGACTTGGAATACAATGGTTTGATTTTGAAAACCTATTTGTTAAATCCTTGTAATGGACTATTTAAGGGTCACTTTTATATAAGTGTTGGAAATCCATTCTCTTTCTAAAATTATAAATAAAAATGGATGTGATGATAAGGGGTACTTTCCGGTCTTAATGACCGTAGTGTTCCCGAAATGAGGTTACTTTCTGGATCCATGTAGGATTCATAGTGTTTCCTCAAGATGAGGTTACTTTCTGGACCCATATAGGGATCCATAGTGTTTCCTCTCATTTCCGCGCGCGAGGGCCCCGCATGACCTGGGGAGGATTATTCAGTTTAAAAGACTGATGATGTTATGAATTGCCAAATATGGCGGATTTATGTTATGAATGACTTTCATGTTCTCCTGAACTTGTTTTAAAATTGTGATATGCAACCCCTTATTACTTCATTTTATTTAACTGTTCATAATGGTTTTCAAACCTTGATATACAATCTTGAAAAATGTATTCTACTGAGTTTATACTCACGCCTATTTTCAAAACCTTTTGCAGACCTTGAGCAAAGTAAGGATGACTCTTATGAGGAGGCATCACATCGGACTTAGAATATGCATTGCATTACGGGTGTTGTGCAGATGTATTTTACAATTTTATGGCTTGTATAATATTTAGATAGACTTATTGTATTATACACTGCTTGTATTGACAATAGAACTAGGTGAGAACTAGTATGCCAGCTTAATTTAATTACCTGTTGTGGATGGTTGAATGATTTTGATTTTAAATTGAACAGGTTTAAACTGTCGAGAACTTGGTATGTCCTATTTTCAGACAGGACCATGCCGGATTTTCTAAAAATATGTTATAAAGCTAAAAATTTTATCATAAACCATCCTTGAATTTCATTTTATATATTCTTCTTTCTATTGACACGTCATAGCCTATTTCCGAGTCGTGACAGTCAGCCTTTTGGCACTCCACTTTAGCTTCCCGCACTCCACTTCCAATTACTTTTAGATTTTCCATGTCCACATAATGTGGAGCATAAGAAGCTAAAAGTGGACTACCAATAACACTGCTCATTCCTAAATTATTTGGATAATTACAAATTTGACCTTTTTCAAATCCTTTTATTGCTTTTCCACCACTCAAGTTCATTCTTGATATTTTCATTCTTTAAAATATTGCACAAATTTTCTTATGAAATTTGTCATTACGCTTCTCAAATTTTTTACCATCATTTTCAAATTGATTCCCAACTTCAATCTATACCATAAACTAGATTTTATCTAAGTAATGTTGTCACTATTATTCATTGGGAACAATCTTGATTGAAGCTTTTTAATGTCTTGTAGCTAGGTCAGCATATCTGATATTGACACAAAAACCCTGAAGTTCTTAGTTGCTATTATTACAATAGAGGAGGCTAAGCAAGCCTTTTCCTATTACGGTTTTTATTAAACATCTTATTTGCTCATCTCTAGAGCTCTTCTACCTAAAGGTTTCACTTATATGCTCTAGAGATTCATTCAAACCATAACCTTTAACACATCCTTGAGTGTGTATGGCTGGAGTTCACCGGAGCTGTTGCGACGGAGATCAAGCTTGCGAGCTTGTGAGTTAGAAAATCACTTGAAAAAGGTCGGATGCTATCCGAAACCGTGAAGACACGGAGATCGATCGATGGGTTGTGGGAGTGAAGGCGATTACTTAAGTCCGTGGGGTCTGTAAGTATTATGTCTTGTACTCATTGCTTTGTTAGTGGATTCGCTTCAACTGGACAAGATCCCGTGGTTTTTCCCTGTTAGGGTTTTCCATGTAAAATTTTTCTTGTGATATTTTTACTGCTTTATGGTTTGATTTATGTGTGAATGATTAATAGTTTTTAGGGTTTGAAGTGATTGAATAAAAATTGGGTAAAATAAACTAAAATACCTATTCAACCCTCATTCTAGGTTTTACAAGCTTGGTAAAACCAGAATTTCAATTGGTATTAGAGCATAGGTTCACTCTTAAGGTTTAACAGCCTGAGTATTGATCTTTTCATTCGATTCTGATAGTATGGAGCCTGTCAAACCTTCAATACCATATTTTAATGATAAGGATTATATGTATTGGAAGGCTCTTACGTGAGTCTATCTCAAATCAATTGATGAGAGAGTGGCTTGCTGTGATTGATGGATACAATCCACCCATGGTGATGGTGGAAGGTACTTTCATTAAAAAGCCTAAAGATAAATGGACCAAATAAGATTATGAAGATTTGAAATGGAATTCTAAAGGTATCAATGTTATTTTTAGTAGGATATCCCGAGATGAATTTCGAAGGGTAGCCCTTTGTGAGTTAGCAAAAGAGGCTTAGAATATTCTTGAAAAAACTCATGAAGGAACATTATCTGTGAGAAATACTAAAATTCAAATGCTTACTACCTTGTATGAACAAAAGACTATGAAAGAAAATGAAGTGTTTAATGAGTTTGATAAGTTTAATGCAACCAATTAAACGCCATGAAACCACCTTACAACCAATTCTCTACAAAAATTTCGTCTAGAAGATATATTCTATTGCGCCTATTTTGGTCCTTTGGAAGCTAAAATTGATGCACCCATATCACCAAAAAGCAAATTGCACAGACTAGTGGCTGGCTTCTAGCTTTACAGCTAGGTGTGACCCAAGACCAAAACCAAACTCCTTGGACCGTTTCACATTCTAAAAGTAGGGTGGTCGGTTAAGGAAGAAAATAGAAATTCGTCAAAATAAAGAATGTACAGCCCACTTTAAATTTATTATTAGGCATGTTTTGTAGACAAAATGTTGTGATGGGCTTATCCAAATAAAAATAAACATTTTCAAAGGAATATATATAGAGGACGTGACTATACCCCCACAAGGGTGTAAAAGAACTTCAACTATCTGCAATTCAATCATTTGCGTATTCCTGGTATGCAAGTAAGTAGATTTAACGTACAATTGTAAATTTTTTTTTCTATAAACCATTAAAGGTTTTACTTCCATTGAGGTTTCAGTTCAGATTAATATCTTAATAGTACGTGATAGATATCCCATCCCCCGTAGGCAACGATAACTACGAGAGGAGAACGGCTTGACTGCATAACCAATTCTACAGGGGCAAGGAGATTTAACATAAAACAAACCAGAGTTTTGAAAAAGGAATATTCGGAGTAATACCAACCACATTCTGTTGAAAAATATATATAGATTCCTAAAACTACTTGTCATGGGCTTATGAAAAACTTAATGGGGGCCTCTATTGGCATCCCAACACTTGCTTTTCATCTCCCATTAATTTTATATTTTAAGGTTTTATGAAAAATATAAAAAAATTTCATGAAAACTGGCCTTGAGGTCCCTTATAAAACACCATTTTGAACAATTTTGTAAAAGAAATTTCTTCCAAAACCTAAGGCTTAAAAGGATGTTTTTATCAATTTATAAAACAGACTGTAAATGGTCAAAAAATCCATTTTAACAATAAATTTTGAAAAATCTTTCTTTTATAAAGTTGTTCAAAATGATGTTTTCCAGTGGATAGCGTGATCAGTTTTTATAAAAATATTTTATATTTTTCATAAAACCTTGAAATATAAAATTAATGGGGGATGAAAAGCAAATCCTAAGGTACCAATAGAGGCCCCCCCCCCCCAAAAAAAAAAAAAAAACCTTAATGGCTAGTGACATATATTGGGCAAGAATAAAAGGCCCAACTAGATGGTTTGTCACTTGGATAACACTCATATATATATATACATATAGGGCTTCTATTGGCACCCAATACTTCCTTTTTATTTATTTTATATTTTAAAGGTTTATGAAAATATAAAAAGCTTTCATAAAAAATGACAGAAGTTTATAAGAAAACATCATTTTAAATAGTTTTGCATCAGAAATTTTTTCTAAAATCTATCGTGTAAATGAACTTTTTAACAATTTATGAAACCAAGACTATAAATGTCCAAAAAATATACCTAAATGAAAGATTTTTGACAACTTTTGTTCTACGAAGTCGTTCAAAATGATGTTTTCTAGTTGACAAAGAAATTTTGACGCTTAAAAAAAAAAAAAAAAAAAGATCATAGATCCACCCTTTGAGATTCATATTTAGGAAATAGGCCAGATTGGATTTTTCTATTTTCGATTTGGTTCTCACCACCAAAAAAAAAAAAAGAAATGGTGACAGCCAACAAGATTAGAATAATACATATATAGCAAGTGAATTAAAGTACCAGAAAGAGAGAGAACCATTCGATCGCTTCTTTATAACAGACATGCATGTCGGACCCTATGTAATATGTATGCCACTAATTGTCTACATAAAGAAAGAAAAAGATAATTTACCATTTTTTATTACATTGTAAATGTAAATGGACTAATTAAGAAAGATGGCTAAAAGATTCCTCCCTTTAATTTCAAATCCCAAAACTTTTCCTCCCATTTTGGCAAAAACAGAATTCCCTCTTAATGATCCATTTGTTACTTTTTTCCTTCAATAGCCACCTTCCTCTGATTTCATAGATTTGGACATTAAAAGGCAAACAACCCAAGCAAGCAAGACATTAAAATACCATGAACTCGTAGCACAACAACAGCAATAGCAGCAAAAAGATGAGTCCCATAAGAAATTTTGTACTCTTCCTTGTCCTAGCATTGGCCATTTATGGCTCACCAGTTTAAGCCTAGTTCCAAGTATTCGTCATCAACTACTTGGGGGACAATAACACATTGAGGGTCCATTGCCATTCCAAAGACCAACACTTAGGCACCCATGATCTCCCATTTGGAGATAGGTTCACTTGGAGTTTTGTTGCGGACTTGAAAAGTACCCTTTACATACACTTGTGAAATGAGATGGGGCAATGTGCCTGGGCAGAACGATGTCTTCGTGGCCAAAAGAGATTTCCTAAGGTGTGGGGATAACATGCGTAATTGGAGGATCAATCAAGGTGGGTGGTACTTCTACATCAAGAGTATTGATGATTATGAGTTGGAGTATCGCTGGCCTAAATGAAAATGCTATCGTATTTTTATAAATAAAATAAATATTTGTGATTCAAATTATGTTTTATTTATGAGATGTTATGACCTTTATAATATTTATTTATATTGTCCATTATTATGAGTTAGTGGACATATTATTGTTGGGGGGTTACTCATCTTTTTGGAGAAAAAATGGTTTTTTCTATTATCATTTTGATGGTTTTTTGTTGTCTTCTTCTTTTTCTGTGGAATGGGAAAAAACCATGAGAGTTTTAGAAAACCTTTTCTCAATCTTTCTTTTCTCTCTATGTATAAACTTCTTTTGTATAAAATTCTATCTATCCTTTTCAATTTTGTTGCATATTTTCATGGAACGATCTAGAGCTATTCGGTTTCTTGTACTTGCTAGTGCACGTGTACAATGAACACGATTATTGTATCCTGGAGGGTTGGGGCGCTAGAGGACCTAGATGCACCAAGTGATTCACTCTAAGGGGTGCAAATGAACTCTTAAGGACAGTGTTCGCACATGCCTTAATCGATAAGTCTATTTCTTTTATTATTTTTATTATTTTTGCATATTTTGATTTTTGATATCCATGTTTTTGTTCAATATTTCCAACAAATGCATCATAAATGCATGTAATGCAGAGGCATTATATTCTCTAGGAGGAATTTGGCTTATGGTTTTTACATCTTTAATTGTAAGTCAATGTTAATTTTGCCCTCTAGAAATAAAGAAATTTTGGCATGGTTTCTCTTGGGTCCTGCTATTCTCCATTGAAAACCCTTTGGGCTCCATCCATTACTTTCAATTTGTTCTTTTTTTTTATTTTTTTTATTTTGTTTAATTTGTTTGGTAGGACATGGTATCAATATACTATCTCTTATGGTGTTTACCAATGACACATCCTTTCATGAAGCTGACATGTATAAAACCCAGGGGAAAATTATCATCCAAAATATATCAGCTTGGTTTTTATTTACCAATGGCTCATGTTAGAAAAATACCATATTTCATATCGGTTAATTATAAGGGCGTGCTATATGAAGCACTCTTCGTATAGTACCTCGGTACAGCATCCAACTCACATCAAGAAAAAAGAGATCTGTTAAACAAATTAAAGGAGTTTTGGTCTATACACGTAGTACTATGCACATAAAGTGCTGTATTTTAGTGTTGTACATAAAGTGTTATAAAATTATAAAATTAAAGTGTCATAAAGTGTATTTTAGTGCTGTATTTTACGTAACATTTCCCTAATTATAAAATTTGACATGATTTCATATACTTGTTTGGGCTCTCTACTTAATCTGTTTTGGCTATTAGGTTAAAAACTTAATATGATATCAAAGCATTTCATTTTTTGATTGTCTCATTTGTGAGCCAATACGACAATTTATTATTAGCTTAACATCACCCTCAACTTGGATATTTATGATTACGATACTTACGTCTCTCGGCAAAAGAATACCATTTCTTAGAGCTAACGTTTTCATGACATAAGGATGACTTTCTACTAGATGAATCCAATTTAGTTTCATAACATGCAATTGGCTTACCCCAATTATTTGATCCTGTAGTACTCTTTTTACCATTTTCTGAATACATTTCGTAATTTTTTTTTTCATGCTAGTATTTTTGATTTTGTGCTAATCCACTTATCATTTTCATTTTCCATAATCTATGAATAAAAATAATCCGTGTGTTCAATAATGAAAATATTATTAAAAGATTCAAGGTGGGCGAAGTAATATTTTTCATTTCTTATTTGGATATTCAACTTTGCTTTTACATTTCTATTTTACATTTAAGTAGCCGATTTAGTAGAGAAATTGTCATTAGTTTCCAACCCCACTGATATAAAAATGATCTATCATCACATTCAATAACCATGATTGTAAAGCTTTAATCATGATTTTGTTGTGCTAATCGTACTGTGATGGATCATGGCGTACGTGACATTTTCTCACAAATCACAACGTCACTAAAGACTGATGAAAATTGATATTATAAATGTTTGATGCAAAATCTTTTCTTTAGTAGTTCACACGTGTGACTTTAGTGTAGGTGTATGTGCTAGAATAAATTAAAATACCTATTCAACCCCCCTTCTAGGTATTACAAACTTGGTAAAACTGGAATTTCAATTGGTATCAGAGCGTAGGTTCACTCTTAAGGTTTAACAGCCTAAGTGTTGATCTTTTCATTAGATTCTGGTAGTATAGAGCCTGCCTAACCTTCAATACCATATTTTAGTAGTAAGGATTATGGGTACTGGGAGGCTCTTATGCGAGCCTATCTCAAATCAATTGATGAGAGAGTGTAGCTTGCTGTGATTAATGGATACAATCCACCCATGGTGATGGTGGAAGGTACTTCCATTAAAAAGCCTAAAGATAAATGGACCAAAGAAGATTATGAAGATTTGAAATGGAATTCTAAAGGTATCAATGCTATTTTCAGTGGGATATCCTGAGATGAATTTCGAAGGGTAGCTCATTGTTAGTTAGCAACAGAGGCTTGGAATATTCTTGAAAAAACTCATAAAGGAACATTATCTGTGAGAAATACTAAAATTCAAATGCTTATTGCCTTGTATGAACAAGAGACTATGAAAGAAGATGAAGTGTTTGATGACTTTAATGCAACCAATTAAACGCCATGAAACCACCTTACAACCAATTCTCTACAAAAATTTCGTCTAGAAGATATATACTATTGTGCCTATTTTGATACTTTGGAAGCTCAAATTGATGCACCCGTATCACCAAAAAGTGAATTGCATAGGCTAGTGGCCGGCTTCCAGCCTTACAGCTAGGTGTTACCCAAGACCAAAACCAAACTCCTTGGACCGTTTCACATTCTAAAAATAGGGTGGTTAGTTAAGGAAAGAAATAGAAATTCGTCAAAAGAAAGAACGTATGGCCCACTTTGAATTTATTATTAGGCATGTTTTGTAGACAAAATGTTGTGAAGGGCTTATCCAAATAAAAATAAACATTTTAAAAGGGATATATATAGAGGACATGACTATACCCCCACAAGGGCGTAGAAGAACTTCAACTATTTGCAATTGAATCATTTGTGTGTTCTTGGTCTGCAAGTAAATTTAATGTACAATTTTTAAATTTTTATTTTTATTTTTTTATATTAGCCATTAAAGGTTTTACTTCCATTAAGGTTTTAGTTCAGAGTAATATCTTAACTGTAACACCCCAAAACTTATATACAATAAATACGTACAATTTTTATGAGTTCCGTACAAATAAAATCCTTTCAAAAATAAATTCTCTTTGAAAATACAGAGTATTGCGCAGCTGCGGTTAGCGATGGTTAACTCAAAACTCATCAATATACATTGGCCAGCTTTAAATAAAAATAAATGTACGCGATAAATGTACGCGATAACTTCTTCAAATCTTGAACCCCAATTCTACTATGTGTCTCCAACAATAATCACCTGAAAATATATTGGGGTGAGCAAACAACAGCCCAGTAGAAAATCCAATTCTTATACAATAAATAATGTTTCAAATATCACATGCAAGCATTTATATCTTCAAAATAATATATAAATCAAATAAAACGAACTCTAAATCATCAACCTCAAATATATCCAATTGTCAATGAAATCAACTATCATAGTCCATGACATCAAATAATATCATATCAATAATTATCACCTTGTATAAATCAAATCTTAACATATGCTTCAAAATAATCATTATTCACTATACAATAATTAAACCCCCTACCTCAAAAATGAGTGAATAAAATGATTAACCACAACTGTAGACGTGTAGATCGGCTCAAGAAATACAAAATCCATACTAACAGAAGTCGGATTGGAGCTCCATTCTCTAGCCAGTAACCGCCAACCCACTGCCTCTCTTGGCTTCTCCCTACTCTTCCTCTTCTTCTCTTTCCTTCTCTTTCCTTCTCTATTTATTTCTTCTCTCCTTCTCTCTTTCTCCCTTCTTCTCTCATGTCCCTTTCTCCTTTTTCTCTCTCTTCCTTTATTTCTTCTTCTTTCTTCTACACCTAACCTGCCATTTTTTTTCTTCCTTTTTACTTTTCTTCTCTTCTTTCTTCTTCTTTTCACGTACATCTCTCCCTTCCTAATTCTTTTCTTATTTTGACTTTTCCTTCTTCCTATATATATATATATATATATATATATATATATATATATATATATATATATATATATATCTCATAATTTAATCATCTTCTTCATCCAAAGCAATTTAATACAATGTTTCCCAACATCCAACTGACCTCATCTTCATCCTCTATATAAAATATTTAAATTTATCACCCTATGCACAATTCCACCGAATATACACGTAAAATAAATCAATAAATATTCGGGATATCACATTAACAGTCTGTGAAAGATACCCCATCCCCCATAGGCAACGATAACTGTGAGAGGAGAGCAGCTTGACTGCTCAACCAATTCTACAGGGGTAGGTAGATTTAACATAAAACAAACCAAACTTTCAAAAAAGGAATATCCGGAGTAATACCAATCATATTCTGCTGAAAAATATATATAGACTCCTAAAAGTACTTGTTATGGGCTTATGAAAACCTTAATGGGAGCCTCTATTGGCATCCCAACACTTACTTTTCATCCCCCATTAATTTTATATTTTAAGGTTTTATGAAAAATATAAAAAATTTTCATGAAAACTGACCTTGAGGTCCCTTAGAAAACACCATTTTGAACAATTTTGTAAAAGAAATTTCTTCCAAAACCTAAGGTTTAAATGGATTTTTAATCAATTTATAAAACAGACTGTAAATGGTCAAAAAATCCATTTTAACAATAAATTTTGAAAAATCTTTCTTTTATAAAGTTGTTCAAAATGATGTTTTTCAGTGGATAGCGTGATCGGTTTTTATAAAAAAATGTTATATTTTTCACAAAACCTTGAAATATAAAATTAATGGGAGATGAAAAGCAAATCTTGGGGTGCCAATAGAGCCCCCCCCCCCCCCCCCCCCCCCCACCCCACCCCAAAAAAAAAAAAAAAAAAAAAAAAAAAAAAAAAACCTTAATGGCTAGTGACATATATTGGGCAGGAATAAAAGGCCCAACTAGATGGTCTGTCACTTGGATAAGACCCATATATATATATATACATATGGGGCCTCTATTGGCACCCAAGACTTGCTTTTTAATAATTTATTTATTTTATATTTTAAAGGTTTATGAAAAATATAAAAGGTTTTCATAAAAAATGACAGAAGTTTATAAGAAAACATTGATTTAAATAATTTTGCATAAGAAAGTTTTTCTAAAATTTATCTTGTAAATGAACTTTTTAACAATTTATGAAACAAAGATTGTAAATGTCCAAAAAATATACGTAAACGATAGATTTTTGACAACTTTTCTTCCACAAAGTTGTTCAAAATGGTGTTTTCTAGTGGACAAGGAAATTTTGAAGCTTTAAAAAAAAAAAATTCATAGATCCACCCTTTGAGATTCATATTTAGGAAATAGGCCGGACTAGATTTTTCCGTTTTCGATTTGGTTCTCACCACCAAAAAAGTAAAAAATGATGATAGCCAACAGGATTAGAATAATACATATATAGAAAGTGAATTAATGTACCAAAAAGAGAGAGAACCATTCAATCGCTTCTTTATGATAGACATGCATCTCGGACCCTATGTAATATGTATGCCATTAATTGTCTACATAAAAAAAGAAAAATATAATTTTTCATTTTTTATTACATTGTAAATGTAAATGGACTAATTTAGAAAGATGGCTAAAAGATTCCTCCATTTAATTTCAAATACCAAAACTTTTCCTCCCATTTTTGCAAAAACAGAATCCCCTCTTAATGATCCATTTGTTACATTTCTCCTTCAATAGCCATGTTCCTTTGGTTTCACAGATTTGGACATCAAAAAGCGAACAACCCAAGCAAGCACGACGCTACAAAACCATAAACTCGCAGCACAACAACAGCAATAGTAGCAAAAACATGAGTGCCACAAGAAATTTTGTGCTCCTCCTTGTTCTAGCATTGGCCATTTATGGCTCACCAGTTCAAGCCCAATTCTAAGTATTCGTCACCAACAACATGGAGGACCAAACCACACTGACAGTCCATTGCTATTCCATAGACCAAGACATAGGCACCCATGATGTCCTATTTGGAGATAATATCACTTGGAGTTTTCTTGCGAACTATAAAAGTACCCTTTACACTTGTGAAATGGGTTGGTGCAGTGTGTATGTGTAGTACGATGTGTTCGTGCCCAAAAGAGATTTCCTAAGGTGTGGGGATAACACGTGTTATTGGAGGATCGATCGAGGTGGGTCATACCTCTACATCAAGAGTATTGACGATTATGAGTTAGAGTATCGCTGGCCTTAGTGAAAATGTTGTTGTATTTTTATAAATAAAATACATATTTGTGACTCAAATTATTTTTTATTTATGAGGTGTTATGTCCTTTATAATATTTATTTATATTGTCCATTATTATGACTTAGTGGGCATATTATTGTTGGGGGGTTACACATCCTTATGGAGAAAAAATGGTGTTTTTTTTTTTTTTTTTTTAATTATCATTTTCATGGTTTTTTGCTATCTTCTTCTTCTTCTTTGGAATGAGAAAAAACCATAAGAGTTTTAGAAAACCTTTTCTCAATCTTTCTTTTCTCTCTATGTATAAACTTTTTTTGTATAAAATTCTATCTATCCTTCTTCAATTTTGTTGCATATTTTCATGGAACGATCTAGAGCTGTTTGGTTCTTTGTTCTTGCGAGTGCACTTGTACGAGGAACACGATTGTTGTATCCTGGAAGGTTGGGGAGCTAGAGGACCTAGATGGACTGGAGTGATTCACTCTGAGAGGCGTAAAACAACTCTTAAGGACAATGTTCGAACACGCCTCAATTGATAAGTCTATTTCTTTTATTTTTAAATATTTTTGCATATTTTGACTTTTGACATCCATGTTTTTGTTCAATATTTCCAACAAATGCATCATATAGGCATGTAATGCAGAGGTATTATATTCTCTAGGAGGAATTTGGCTTATGGTTTTTACATCTTTAATTGTAGGTCAATGTTAATTTTGCCCTTCAGAAATAAAGAAATTTTGGCATGGTTTCTCTTGGGTCCTGCTATTCTCCATTGAAAACCCTTTGGGCTCCATCCACTACTTTTAATTTGTTCATTTTTTTAAAAAAAAATTTTATTTTGTTTAATTTGTTTGGTAGAACATGGAATCAATATAATATCTCTTATGGTGTTTATCGATGACACATCCTTTCATGAAGCAGACATGTATAAACCCTAATGGAAAATTATAATCCAAAATATATCAGCTAGGTTTTTCTTTAACTAATGGCTCATGTTAGAAAAATACCATATTTCGTATCGGTTAATTATAAGGACATGCTATATGAAGCACTCTTCGTATAGTACCCTGGTACAGCATCCAACTCACATCAAGAAAAAAAAAGATCTATTAAATAAAGTAAAGGAGTTTTGGTCTATACACGTAGTACTATGCACATAAAGTGCTGTATTTTAGTGTTGTACATAAAGTGTTACACATAACATTTCCCTAATTATAAAATTTGACATGATTTCATATCCTTGTTTAGGACTCTCCACTTAATCTGTTTTGGTTGTTAGGTTAAAAACTTAATATGATATCAAAGCATTTCATTTTTTGATTGTTTCATTTGTGAGCCAATATGACAATTTATTATTAGCTTAACATCACCCTCAACTTGGAAATTTATGATTATGATACTTACGTCTCTCAACAAAAGAATACCATTTCTTAAATCTAAAGTTTTCATGACAGAAGGATGACTTTCTACTTCATGAAGCCAATTTAGTTGCATAACATGCAATTGGCTTACCCCAATTATTTGAACCTATATTACTCCATTTACCATTTACTGAATATATTTCGTAATTTTCTTTTTCGTGCTAGTATTTCTGATTTTGTGCTAATCCACTTATCATTTTCATTTTCCATAATCAATGAATAAAAATAATCCGCGTGTTCAATAACGAAAATATTATTAAAAGATTCAAGGCGGGCAAAGTAATATTTTTCATTTCTTATTTGGATATTCAAGTTTGCTTTTATATTTCTATTTTACATTCAAGTAGGATTTAGTAGAGAAATTGTATTAGTTACCAGACTCACTGATATAAAAATAATCTATCACCACATTCAATAACCGTGATTGTAAAGCTTTAATCATGATTTTGATGATTTTTTGTGCTAATAGTACTATGATGGATCGTGGCGTACGTGACATTTTCTCACAAGTCACAGTGTCACTAAAGACTTATGAAAATTGATATTATAAATGTTCGATGCAAAATCTTTTCTTTAGTAGTTCACATGTGTGATTTTAATGCAGGCGTATGTGCTAGAATAAATTAAAATGCCTATTCAACCCTCCTTCTAGGTATTACAAACTTGGTAAAACTGGAATTTCAATTGGTATCAGAGTGTAGGTTCACTCTTAAGGTTTAATAGCCTGAGTTGATCTTTTTATTCGATTCTAGTAGTATGGAGCCTGCTAAACCTTCAATACCATATTTTAATGGTAAGGATTATGGGTATTGGAAAGCTCTTATGCGAGCCTATCTCAAATCCATTGATGAAAGAATGTGGCTTGTTGTGATCAATGGATACAATCCACCCATGGTGATGGTGGAAGTTACTTCCATTAAAAAGCCTGAAGATTAATGGACCAAAGAAGATTATGAAGAATGGACCAAAGAAGATTATGAAGATTTGAAATGGAATTCTAAAGGTATCAATGCTATTTTTAGTGGGATATCAGGAGATGAATTTCAAAGGGTAGCCCATTGTAAGTTAGCAAAAGAGGCATGGAATATTCTTGAAAAAACTCACGAAGGAACATTATCTGTGAGAAATACTAAAATTCAAATGCTTATTGCCTTATATGAACAAGAGACTATAAAAGAAGATGAAGTGTTTGATGAATTTGATGAGTTTAATGCAACCAATTAAATGCCATGAAACCACTTGACAAACAATTCTTTACAAAAATTTCGTCTAGAAGATATACACTATTGCGCCTATTTTGGTCCTTTGGAAGCTAAAATTTATTCAGCCATATCACCAAAAAGCGAATTGCACAGACTAGTGGCCGGCTTCCAGCTTTACAGCTAGGTGTGACCCAAGACCAAAACCAAACTCCTTGGACCGTTTCACATTCTAAAATAGGGTGGTCAGTTAAGGAAGAAAATAGAAATTCGTCAAACGAGAGAACGTACGGCCCACTTTGAATTTATTATTAGGCATGTTTTGTAGACAAAATGTTGTGAAGGGCTTATCCAAATAAAAATAAACATTTTAGAAGGGATATATATAGAGGACGTGACTATACCCCCACAAGGGCGTTAAAGAACTTCAACTATATGCAATTCAATCATTTGCGTGTTCCTGGTTTGCAAGTAAGTAGATTTATCATACATTTTTTAATTTTTAATTTTATTTTTGTTAATTTTTTTAATTTTTTTAATTTTTTATATATATATAAACCATTAAAGGTTTTACTTCCATTGAGGGTTCAATTCAGAGTAATTTCTTAACAGTCCGTGATAGATTTCCCGTCCCCTATAGGCAACAACAACTTCGAGAGGAGAGCGGCTTGATTGCTCAACCAATTCTACAGAGGCAAGTAGATTTAACATAAAACAAACCAGACAATTGAAAAAGGAATATTTGGAGAATACCAATCATATTCTGCTGAAAAATATATATAGACTCCTAAAACTACTTGTTATGGGCTTATTAAAACCTTAATGGGGCCTCTATTGGCATCCCAACACTTGTTTTTCATCCCCCCCCCCCCCCCCCCCCTTAATTTTATATTTTAAGATTTTATGAAAAATATAAAAAAATTTCATGAAAACTGACCTTGAGGTCCCTTAGAAAACACCATTTTGAACAATTTTGTAAAAGAAATTTCTTCCAAAACCTAAGGTTTAAATGGATTTTTTATCAATTTATAAAACAGACTGTAAATGGTCAAAAAATCCATTTTAACAATAAATTTTGAAAAATCTTTCTGTTATAAAGTTGCTCAAAATGATGTTTTCCAGTGGATAGCATGATCGGTTTTTAAAAAAATATTTTATACTTTTCATAAAACCTTGAAATATAAAATTAATGGGGGATGAAAAGCAAATATTGGGGTGCCAATAGAGGCCCCCCCTAACCTAAATGGCTAGTGACATATATTGGGTAGGAATAAAAGGCCTAACTAGATGGTCTGTCACTTGAATAAGACCCATATATATATATACATATGGGGCCTCTATTGGCACCAAAGACTTGCTTTTTAATAATTTATTTATTTTATATTTTAAAAGTTTATGAAAAATATAAAAGGTTTTCATAGAAAATGACAGAAGTTTATAAGAAAACATCATTTTAAATAATTTTGCATAAGAAAGTTTTTCTAAAATCTATCGTGTAAATGAACTTTTTAACAATTTATGAAACAAAGACTGTAAATGTCCAAAAAAATATACCCAAATGATAGATTTTTGACAACTTGTCTTCTACAAAGTCGTTCAAAATGATGTTGAAAATAATGAAAAATATTACTTCCCCCACCTTGAATCTTTTAATAATTTTTTCATTATTGAACACGTGGATTATTTTTATTCATAGATTATGGAAAATGAAAATGATAAGTGGATAGGAACAAAATCAGAAATACTAGCACAAAAAAGAAAATTATGAAATATATTCAGTAAATGATTAAAAGAGTAGAATAGGTTCAAATAATTGGGGTAAGCCAATTGCATGTTATGCAACTAAATTGGCTTTACCAAGTAGAAAGTCATCCTTCTGTCATGAAAACTTTAGCTCTAAGAAATGGTATTCTCTTACTGAGAGATGCAAGTATCATAATCATAAATATCCAAGTTGAGGGTGATGTTAAGCTAATAATAAATTGTCATATTGGCTCACAAATGAGACAATAAAAAAACCTAGTATGTTGCAATGGAGAAACAAGAAAAATCACATATCCACCCTTTGAGATTCATATTTAGGAAATAGGCCGGACTAGATTTTTCTATTTTCGATTTGGTTCTCACCACCAAAAAAAAAAAAAAAAAAATATGGTGACAGGCAACAAGATTAGAATAATACATATATAGCAAGTGAATTAATGTACCAAAAAGAGAGAGAACCATTCAATCGCTTCTTTATGACAGACATGCATTTTGGACCCTATATAATACGTATGCCATTAATTGTCTACATAAAGAAAGAAAAAGATAATTTACCATTTTTTATTACATTGTAAATGTAAATGGACTAATTAAGAAGGATGGATAAAAGATTCCTCCATTTAATTTCAAATCACAAAATTTGTCCTCCCATTTTGGCAAAAACATAATCCCCTCTTAATGATCCGTTTGTTACATTTTTCCTTTCAATAGCCACCTTCCTTTGGTTTCACAGATTTGGACATTCAAAGGCGAACAACCCTAAGCAAGCAAGACACTACAAAACCATATACTCGCAGCACAACAACAGCAATAGCGACAAAAGCATGAGTCCCACAAGAAATTTTATGCTCCTTCTTGTCCTAGCACTGGCCATTTACGGCTCACCAGTTCAAGCCCAATTTCGAGTATTCATCATTAACAACATGGGGGACCAAACCACACTGACAGTCCATTGCTATACCATAGACCAAACCTTAGGCACCCATGATCTCCCAGTTGGACATAATTTCACTTGGAGTTTTCTTCCGAACTATAAAAGTACCATTTACTCTTGTGAAATGGGTTGGGGCAATGTGTATGGGCAGTACGATGTGTTTGTGCCCAAAAGAGATTCCCTAAGGTGTGGGGATAACACGTGTTCTTGGTGGATCGATCGACGTGGGTGGTCCCTCTACATCAAGCGTATTCAAGAATATAAGTTGGAGTATCGCTGGCCTTAGTGAAAATGCTGTTGTATTTTTATAAATAAAATACATATTTGTGATTCAAATTATGTTTTATTTATGAGGTGTTATGGCCTTTATAATATTTATTTATATTGTCCATTATTATGAGTTAGTGGGCATATTATTGTTGGGGGGTTATGAGTTAGTGGGCATATATTGTCCATTATTTGAAATAATATTATTGTTGGCCTATGTAACATGTATTCCATCCATTAATTGTCTACATAAAGAAAGAAAAAGATAATTTACCATTTTTATTACATTGTAAATGTAAATGGACTAATTAAGAAAGATGGCTAAAAGATTCCTCTATTTAATTTCAAATCCCAAAACTTTTCCTTCCCATTTTAGCAAAAACAGAATCCCTTCTTAATGACCCATTTGTTACTTTTTTCCTTTAATAGCCACCTTCCTTTGGTTTCACAGATTTGGACATTAAAAGGTGAACAACCTAAGCAAGCAAGACACTACAAAACCATAAACTCGTAGCACAACAACAACAATAGCAGCAAAAACATAAGTCCCACAAGAAATTTTGTGCTCCTCCTTGTTCTAGCGCTGGCCATTTACGGCTCACCAATTCAAGCCCAATTCCAAGTATTCGTCATCAACTACTTAGGGGATGATACCACACTGAGGGTCCATTGCCATTCCAAAGACCAAGACTTAGGCACCCATTATCTCCCATTTGGAGATAGGTTCATTTGGAGTTTTGATGTGAACTTAAAAAGTACCCTTTACACTTGTGAAATGAGTTGGGACAATGTGCCTGGGCAGTACGATGTGTTCGTGGCCAAAAGAGATTTCCTAAGGTGTGGGGATAACATGTGTTATTGGAAGATCAATTGAGGGGATTGGTACCTCTACATCAAGAATATTGATGATTATGAGTTGGAGTATCGCTGGCCTCAGTGAAAATGATGTTGTATTTTTATAAATAAAATACATATTTGTGATTCAAATTATGTTTTATTTATGAGGTGTTATGGCCTTTATAATATTTATTTATATTGTCCATTATTATGAGTTAGTGGGCATATTATTGTTGGGGGGTTACACATCCTTTTGGAGAAAAAAAAATGGTTTTTTCTATTATCATTTTGATGGTTTTTGGTGTCTTCTTCTTTTTCTTTGGAATGAGAAAACCATAAGAGTTTTAGAAAACCTTTTCTCAATCTTTCTTTTCTCTCTATGTATAAACTTCTTTTGTATAAAATTCTATCTATCCTTCTTCAATTTTGTCGCATATTTTCATGGAACGATCTAAAACTGTTCGATTCCTTGTACTTGCGAGTGCACGTGCACGAGGAACACGATTGTTGTATCCTGGAGGGTTGGAGCGCTAGAGGACTTAGATGTACCGAGTGATTCACTCTGACGGGCGTAGATCAACTCTTAGGGACGGTGTTCGCACATGCCTCAATCGATAAGTCTATTTCTTTTATTATTTTTATTATTTTTGCATATTTTGATTTTCAACATCCATGTTTTTGTTCAATATTTCCAACAAATGCATCATATATACATTTAATGCAGAGGCATTATATTCTGTAGGAAGAATTTGGCTTATGATTTTTACATCTTTAATTGTAAGTCAATGTTAATTTTTCCCTCTAGAAATAAAGAAATTTTGGCATGGTTTTTCTTGGGTCCTGCTATTCTCCATTGAAAACCCTTTGGGCTCCATCCACTACTTTTAATTTGTTCCTTTTTTTAATAAAAAAAAAAAATAGTTTTATTTGTTTGGTAGAACATGGAATCAATATACTATCTTTTATGGTGTTTATCGATGACACATCCTTTCATGAAGCAGATATGTATAAACCCTAGTGGAAAGTTATCATCCAAAATATATCAGCTAGGTTTTTATTTAACTAATGGCTCATGTTAGAAAAATACAATATTTCATATCAGTTAATTATAAGGGCATGCTATATGAAGCACTCTTCGTATAGTACCCCTATACAGTATCTAACTCACATCTAGAAAAAAGAGATCTGTTAAATAAATTAAAGGAGTTTTGATCTATACACATAGAACTATGCACAGAAAGTGTTGTATTTTAGTGTTATACATAAAGTGTTATGCATAACATTTCCCTAATTATAAAATTTGACATGATTTCGTATACTTGTTTGGGCTCTCTACTTAATCTGTTTTGGCTATTAGGTTAAAAACTTAATGTGATATCAAGAATGACCTGCTGAGGTAAAGTCTGGCTGCAACCTTGCAATGGAGAAAATTTTAAAAGTATATATGCGTCTTAACAAAAATGAATGTGTCAAAATGGAGTAATTAAATTTTGACCCATATGTTCTTTATTTGATTTAGACTTTGACGCGTATGTTCTTTTTATTGTGTTTCTATCAACTTGAATTTCGATGTAATATATATACTCCGTATAAATTGATCTCAATGCAGTGATGGATATTCATATGTACGAACTCTGCTAACCATGTGGATCTCAATTTTTTTCATTTGAATGCATCCGTTAAATAGTATCATTAAACTTTGTAGTTTCTGTTCGGGCAACTCGATTTTAGATGTCTAGCATTTCTCTGTAATAATATAGAAAATGTGAAACTACCAATCTTAGAATTTTGAGACAGAATCCAAATAGCATGTTGCGATGGAGAAATTTTAATATAAACACGTTCTGTAATATCAATCGTCATATTAAGAAAATACTATAAAAGTGCATATATATGAGTCATAGCAAGAGGCATGTGTGTCAAAATATGATTAAAGTTCGACCCACACTTTGACAAACATCTTTTTAATTTCTTTGATTTTTCTTAAACTCAAACTCCGATATGTACGCTCTTCTTATTGTGTTTTTATTTTCTTATAATACTATGCCATACATGAATTTCTCTTCTTGCAGCAATGACAAATGCTCAAATGTGCGGTATGTTTCTCAAAGAACATTACACCAATATGAAGTCAGTTTTGCATGGAAATGCTATTATCCAAACAATAGTATGGTAGAATCCTACTGATCGATGTGATCACCATCGTCAACCCGTAAATTGATGGTGGGTTTCTTTGTGGAGTTTGTGATTCAAATGAGTTCATGATCGTCAAGGTTACAAGTGAGACTAGCTATTCAAAACCCTCTCTTGATCACGAGATGGTCAGGCACATCCCCATATATATATATATATATATATATATATACTAGATATGGGCACACGTGCGTTGCAAATGAATATTATTTAAATAAAAAAATTTATAAATTCTATATATATATATTGAACATGAAAATCTAATTATTTATTACTTTTGTGTTAATTTAATTTATTAGAATAAACGCTCAACACAATAGGTCAAAATTCCTTCAATTGTTAGGAATTATGGAAGGAATAAGAAGTTAGATAGAATACATGCATAGTAGTAGAGGCTGTATAGAATTTATGAAGTGAACATAAATTGTGTTATCTTTTTTCCTTCTTTTTTCCTAGAAAATAAACATTCTTAATTGGTTAAATATGGGAGGCAAATAAATATTTAAAATTTAAAATAATGATCTAATGGTCAATCAAAAGTGTTTCTAAAGTATAAACTTTTATAGGTAGTATAGATATAATATAATTTAATATGTGATACAAGAGCATCTTTGAGGGAGGTAGCAAAAAATTATAAAAAAAAAAAAAAAAAAAAAAAAGAGTAACAAATCTGTCTTTTGCTACCTTACGTGGGCTGTGGCAATTTGCTACTTCAATTTAAGATGTGCATTCCAAAGGGAAGTAGCAAACATAATTATTTTATTTTTATTTTCTATATTTTATATTTTTGATGCTTTTAAATATTATTTAATTTATTTTTTTAATAAGTGAAATTGATCCCTCATAATATAGTTTTTCTTACTTTTTCTATAAAAAAATTCTCAATTTTATTTTTATATTGTATCATCACCTACATTTTTTTTATTCACTTAGAGATTGAAAAGAGAGTGGAGATCGAGATTTTCATTTTATTTTTTTCCCCATTTCTTTTATTTTTTTCCTTTTTCTTTTACCCCCTCCCTTCCCATCAACAACCAAATTCAAGCAAAATAATAATAATAATTATCATATACATATATGACCCATTCCAACAATTTCCATGTTACAATCAAAACACATTCAAGGGTTTTCCTAGTCTACCCAAAATCCTCGAAAACAACCACCCCCAACTACAAACAAATTTAGCATTATATAAATTCTCACAAAATTTCAAGAAATACATAATAAAAGTATAAAACACTCACGCAACAGTCTCTTGAGATCTGGTATCGTCTCCATGATGTGGATATTTGGTTTGTGACTGCGCTGGGAAGTAGGTGTGCCTCTAACAGCTATTCTCGTTTGCTAGAGAATGAGAGGAAGAAGGAGATACAAAGTCAACGTGTTTTAGGATTATATATATAGTATTAAATTGAGTATTTGATTTAGGGTTTCCTTTGAATTCCTATTTGTGTTTTATATATTAAGGTATGTGTTTTAGAATTATAGTTTCCATATTACTATATTTCTTATATATACAGAAGGGTGGGTAGTTATGTATTTAAAAATTAAAATAAAGGTGTATTAGTCAATCAAAAGTTTTTCTTACATTCACCTATAAAAAGATGAATGCAAGAAAAACTTTTGATTGACTAATATACCCTTATTTTAATTTTTAAATACACAACTATCGTTCTGCATATATAAGAAATATAGCAATATAAAACACATACCTTAATAAGAATTCTAAGGAAACAATAATTCGTATAATAATTAAATAAAACCAAAAGGAAATGAAAACTATAATTTGTAAAATCCTAACAATGTTAACATAGAAATAGAAATACATTATAAAAATCACAAAACCCTAACACAGGAAAAAACAATTACTGCTTCCTTCTTCTGCGTCTTCTATGTGCCTTCATTGCGTCTCCTTTCTTCTGGTGTTTTGTCTGGTATGTAGTTTTCAATAAACTTGACTCATATATACAAATTATGTTTAAACATTTAAATCTCTGTCTGCATTGCATGATTGGACTTTTAAATCTCTAATTGAATTGCAAAATTAACAAGAAAAAGAAGAGAATAAAAGACGAATCAGTTGAATGAAAATAAAAAGACGCATGCTTGAACAAAAACAAATGAAAACCTAGATTAAGAGGCCAAAAAAAAAAAAAAAAAACTTGAATTACATAAGTAAAGTTTTGAATAGCACATATAATCTTTGATTATTTTCTAAGAATTCACATATCAGAAAAAACTTGAATTGCATTATTGAACTTTTAAATTGCTGCTGTTGTATAATTTTCGTATTTTGTTGAGAATTCATATATAATTTTTTATTTTTGAAAATAATCAAGTCAAATTACCAAGAAAAAGAAGAGAATCAAAGACAATTCAATTGAAGGAAGATTAAAAAAAAAGCAGGCTTGAACAAAAACAAAACAAAACCCAAAAAAAAAAAAAAAAAAAAAAAACCATTAACGAATGCACAAGAAAAAATGAAAATAAAAAGGGAAGGTCTAATGAACCACCAAAAAAAGTCCTTATCAAATCATGAGGTTCATGAAACTTTGCAATACCTACCTGTAAACCCAAAATACCAAACTAAACAAAATAAAACCAAAAAGAACAAAAAGAAAAAAAAATAACTTAGATCACAACCCAAAAAAAAAAAAAGTTCAAAATCATTTAAGAATAAAAATATATACAGGCCCAAAAAAAAAAATCACAAGTAGTGATCCACCACGCATCGATAAATAAAATATATATATATCGAAATCAAATCATAGTTTTTTTTATTTAATTTTAAATAATGGTAATTTGAGAAAAATGTACCATGTCCGTAAAGTTTGCAAAGCCAGCGCAAGTCTTGGTTTTGATTTTTGTAAGACTAATGTACTAATAATTTGCTATTAAATCTTTCAACTATGGCGTAAATATATTTTGATTAGAAAAAAAGACAAAGAGTGAAAGAGAGAACCTTTTGTTTCAGCATTGAAAGTTTCACAAAACTTTCAAAGAACCTACGTATAATGAAGTTTCAATGATAATTTTAAGCACTATGATTTGGGAAAGATAATAAATAAAAAATAGTTATCATATCAAAAGAAGTAAAAGATTAAGTGATCAAAGTGTTTTTATCTTATGCAAAGGCACAATAAAATTATTAAATTTAAAAATTATTATCATTATTGAAAAAAATAATTTAACTCAAAAAAATTCACGTGCAACGCACGTGTGCACCAACTAGTATATATATATATATATATATATATATATATATATATATATATATATATATATGTATGTATGTATATATATATATATATGTATGTATATATAATTACGGGATGAATCGTTAGGCAATCACACAAAGGTCTAAATATTTTGGTAATTGGAATTGTTCAATCATGTCACCTATATTCTGAGTTGGCATATGTTACAGCCATGACGAACCACGACTGTACTTTTGCTCTCAAAAATCCCAAATCATCCGAACAGGTTACATAGAGTTCATGTCTTTATTTATTTTTTTAATTAAAAAACATTTCTTTAAGGCCGGATTGTTCGTGTTTTTCTTGTTAAATTATTCACCTTTTTTTTTTAGGCTAAAGTGGTCAATTATTATTTTTTAAAAATTTTTATTTTTAATAATAACGGCGCACAAAAGTACATGACAATTATGGAGTGGCCGGCATAAACGGAGAGATTTACGCACGTATTCGTTATGTACAAATTCTTTTAAATCTCAGCTATTTGAACAATTATATGGTGGGGTCTATACTTTTACATAAGGCGAGGATAGCATATATGACAAAAGATCGTGGTTCAGAAAGTGTAAGTCTCGGGTTTGAGTTTTCACTTTTTTACTATCAGATGCCGATGTTGACAAGTAATTTGTACATCACGGGAGATTAGCCTATACCCAATAACCTGTATAAATAAAACTAGATGCCCATAAGTCATAAGTAAACCAAAGTCAGCTAATTGCTAATGGGCCACAAAGGAGTTTAATTATCGAAGGTCTAACTTAATATTGGCTGTCGACAAGCCATGCCCACTCAAGTCATATATGACCCTAACTATCTATGAGCCGGGCCGAATATATATATATATATATAGATGTATATATATATATCTATCTATTACCGGCATGCCGAGTGAGCCTTCCATGTAACTACAACAAGATCACATGGGCAATAGGAGAGGAAGAAAGTGAGATTGTGGGGCCAAAAAGTACTCTAACAATCTCACTTTCCTCTTCTTCTATTGGCTTTAATTGTGACCCTACGTCAGCCGTGTCACATTTACATACAAGTTTTTCTCCCAACATACCAAGTCACACAACCAAAAGAGACACAAGCTACATAACAACCTATCCAAAGATTGAATGAACCTATGTGGTGCCAACATCCTTTAGGTCTAGTGGCATATCTTTGATCCATTATAAAGCTGAAAGGATTCTAAAGAGTCATGGATTTGACTCCTTTTGTATGCATGTTTCTCTCACTTAGTCACAAAAATAAATAAATAAATAAATTTGATGAATAAACATATGTGGCAATTTTCCACCTTTGAAGGATGAGGTTGAGAGTTTGAATCTCAGTTATTGTTTTAAAATAGTAGGTTTTGGGTAGGGAGAGATGAAACCTATTCTAGATTATGTAAGGAAACATTTTGTATCATAATGATACAAAACGATTTACCCAACATTATCTAAAGGTTGAAAAAAAAGAAGTAACAACCACTTTATATCCACAATCATTTTTGGACAAGGCATCTAAGGGAGCATGAACATGGCAAGACAATTCAAGAATGAATGCGTGTCAAGGTCATAAGAGTCACTAGCATGACATAGCGTGGTTATCATAAACATCACAGATTGATTAGAACCAAGGATAAAGTCATCACATTAACATAATTATTCACAAAATTTTGTTAACACAAAAACATGAAGTATTCATGTAATTTACGATAAATTTATAGTTATATTACAAAAAATTTGTGTATGTGTATGTGTGTGTAGGAGGGTGGGTGGGTGAAACTACTGGTTGTCTATTCTACATAGATTGCGTAAAAAATATACAAATAAATTTGACCATTAATTAAATGGATATAAGATAATATTTGTCAATACAACAATAATATCAAGGATGTAACACTTTTTTTTTTTTCAGGAAGTAATGAATATATTAAAAAGAAAAGTCCTGCACACACGAAGTGTACAGTTGAGTCCTTTGAACTGTCAACTCTTGCAATCTTGGAAGATGAAGAATAAAAAATTACTATTAAATACTTAGTAAAATAATAGTACTCTTACTTAGTAAAACACTTGTACCTGCACCAGATTTTTCAAGATAGGAATACAGAAACCACAGTAAATAAAACAAAGATAGATTACTATAAAGGATTATGATCAGGTAAGCACGTGTTGATATATCTTATATCAAAACCTGCATTGGGAGTTGTATCTTGTGCATTAGTGAGATGTGAGGTGTATTGAATCAATGCAAAGGGTACAACCCTCAATGCATAGTGCTGATGTAACTTATATCAGCACGTACTGATAGGATCACCTCTGTACTATAAAATCTTAAACTCTTATTTATTAAGTTACATAAGTTATATATCCTACAGATAATGAAATACCCTCTTGAGTTGACTTCAGATTTATGATTTTTCTAGACCAAGTAAAATTTCTTTAACAGGAAAATTTTATAATGATAATTTAGAACTCTCAGAACTTCATATACTGATTCTTCATATAGGTGTTTTCTAGAACTTCATATACTGAATCTTCACATAGTGATGTAAGTGTTTTCCAGAACTTCCTATATTGAATCTTTCTGAAAATTTCAAAACAAAATCGAAGATAGAAAGAGGGGGAAAAAAAAAAAAAAAAAAGACAGAGACACTATAGAAAACAGAGATGCTAAAAAAAGAAACAAAGGGGCTAAGATAAAAAAAAAAATTAAAAAAAAAAGAGGGAAAAAAATCGAAGACAAATAAATGGGAGAGAAGATATAGAAAGAAAGCATACTTGGATGAGAAGGTAGAGATGAAAGCGGGCGGAGATATGCCTGTTGAGACGCTATAGAGGACAACCGCACATCTCATCCGATCCAACCAGCAAAGCCAACAAATACCCCACCAAACCCTAAAAATCGAATAACAAAAACAATGAGATTTATTTGTATCTGCGTGTGTGTTTCATAACAAAAATAGAAGAGAAAAAAAAACCCCTAAAAATCAATTGTATTTGTGTGTGTTTGTCAAAACAGACGTAGAAGAAATTGAACCAAAATAGGAGAGAAAGTGAGTTAGAGAGAGAGAGAGAGAGAGAGGAATATGTACCGATGGAGGGATTGCTCCAGCGATCGGCTTCCTCAAGCGAGTGAGATGGCTTCCAGTGAGAGGTTGTCCAGTGAAAGGAATATGTACCGATGGCTAGTGGCGACGGCTACAATAAGAGATTAGTGTCTCGGGCGTCATTATGAGCTCTGACACCAATGGTAAGAAGGCCAAAGGCTCTGATGTCATAGATCGTAGATTAGGGTTTGGTTTTGGTAGGAAAGCAGGGTTGTGTCGCGCAGATTCTAGAAAGAAACAAAAGGTTTTTTTGCTCTGCCTTAAATATAAAGTAGCTTTTATCTGAAAAACCCATAATATATATGATTATTTACCATCTTACCCTCATATTTCCCAAAGATTTCAGCACTCAAATTGGCGCCCAATAAAATAACAACAAAAATCTTTCAACGGTTTTTTATTGTCCATAAAACCGAACAATTCCCAAAGGAAAATTAAACCATTGGCAAAATTAGTTAGCAATTAACGGTTTTTTTGTAGTGTCTATAAGAGAGAGAGAAGAACTTCCATGCAACTGTGACACGAGTTACGTGGTGTCACGGGTCAATAAGGATCAAGTAAAATGGGATTCTAGGATCAGAAAATAATCTGACAATCCTACTTTGCTTGGCCCTCATTAGCCCCATGACACCATGTGGCCGTGTCACAGTTGCATGGAAGTTTTTCTCCTATAAGAAGCGTGTAAGGGTTAAAGTGTCTAAAAACATGAAGGGGTGAAACCGTGACACTGTTTAATGATAATAGTAATAGTAACTTTCAAAAACAAGAATGAGTTTATGTGGTAATTTTTCAAACATAAGAGAGTCAAAGAAACAAACTAGAAGGGTGAAAAGAGTTTTTGAGTGAAAATTGAGAAGGTGACACTAATTTTTCCTTTTTTTCTACATATACACTAAAATCCGTAAGGTCTTTTTTAATAGAAATATTATCAATAATGAGTATTTACATTTTTGAAAGTTACTATTAATTCAAATGGTTGTCTTGATTTATTAATCTTATTGTTAATTAGAATATAAAACTTTGTAAAATGTTGCAATTAATTATTTTGTTTTATTTTATTTTATTTTATTTAAGCTCAAGTGTAATTCTTGCAACTAATGCCTCAAGAACCGAAAGGTCTTGGATTCAATATTACACTCCATCTTGACTTCTTAAGTCTAGTCACTAATTAAGTTTATATTAAACGTGTGTTAGCTGATACGGAATGGACGATCCGAAGTCAGTTCATATGCTAATGGGCCACAAAGGAATTTAGTTAGGGAACGGCTATTGCAACCCCCCATTCCTATAAGCCTACCCCCCATCTTTTAGGTTTTTAAGGTTTTATGCAAAATATAAAAAGTTTTTATGAAAACCGGCTGTGATATCCATTAAAAAACATCATTTTGAACAACTGTGCAGAAGAAAGTTTTTCCAAAATTTATCGTTTAGGTAGACTTTTTGGCAAAAAATGAAATAAAGGCTATAAATGGTTAAAAAGTATATTTAAATGATAGATTTTGGAAAAACTTTCTTCTGTAAAATTGTTCAAAATGATGTTTTCTAATGGACATCATGGCCGGTTTTTATAAAAAAAATTTATATTTTGCATAAAACCTTAAAAACCTAAAGGATGGGGGGTGGGCTTATAGGAATGGGGGGTTGCAATAGCCGTTCCCATTAGGAGCGGCTAACGCAACCCCCCAAAGGGTTAAGTTGCCCCCCTATTTTTTTTAATTAAAAAAATTATTATGTAAAATTACCAAAAAGGGCTAAACCCACACCCATCCCCTCTCCCGCACCTCCCCCGGCAACTCTCTCCGGAACCCCCACCGGCGACGGCGATGACCCCCTCTTCCCTCTTTTCCTCTCTTCGTAAAGCCGCACCCCCTCTTCTCGTTCCTCCTCCTCCCTCTTCTCTTCCATTTTTTTTTTCCTTTCAGAACTCCCCTCCCGTCGGCGGAAAAATGGAGGCGTCACCAGGAAAAATGGAGGCCCTTGCCGAAAAACACACAGATCTGACCAGCAGGGGGGAAAAAGAAAAAAAGAAAGAAAGAAAGAAGAAGAAGCACCGTCGCCAGAAAAAATGGATGCCGGAAAACACAGATCTGACCAGCAGCAGAGAAAAAAAAAAAGAAAAAAAAAAAAAAAGAAAGATCGAGGAGAAGAAGAGAGGAGTCGCTGGAAGAGAGAAGGGTACCGATGTAGGAATTTAAGGACGTCGAAACCGTCGTGGTATTGGGAAGGGGACCGGTGCTCCGGCGTGAGGCGGTAGTTGACGGAGACGACAATCGCGGGGACTTTACGCGCAAATCGGCAGCAAGCGTCGTCGTACGGCTTGGCGTCAGGTCTGAGGAAGGTGAATCCGCCGGAGTGGTTGTGGTAGAGAAGTTGCCGTTGCCGTCGCCGGTCGTCACTACCATGGTGTGGGGTGAGTGAGAGGGGTGGGTGAGAATGAGGGGTAGTGAGGTCTTTGAGAGGGGTGGATATATATTTTTGGGGGGTGGAGTTAACAAAAGGGGGCAACTTAACCCTTTGAGGGGTTGCAATAGGCCGTTCCCATTCCCATTTAGTTATGGAAGGTCCAACTACAGATGGGCTGTCAACAAACCATGCCCACTCGACTAGCTCACACGTCAAATATGACCCTAGCTAGGCATTACTAATTAGCCGGGCCTGAATATATATTACCAGCATACCACGTCACACAACCAAAGGAGACACAAGCCGGGCTCACATTACATAACAACCCTGTGCAAAGATCCAACAAACCGTGCCTATAGTCTTTGGGCCTAGTGGAATGCCTTTGATCCATTGTAAAAGTGGAAGGATTTTAGCCTTTTAGGGAGTCTTGGATTTGACTCTTGTATGCTTGTATGTCTCTTATATACTTAAAAAAAAAATAAAAATAAAAAATAAAAAAAAAAGGGAAAAGAAGGAAGAAGAAGAAGAAGAAAGAATGAGCATATATGGTAACTCTCCACCTCTGAAGGGAGGGGTTGAGAGTCTGAATCTCAGTCATTGTTTTAAAATACTGTAGTAGGTTTTGGGTTCTATAAGCTAGATAGGGTGTGGGGGTCAAAGCGCGCGTCTGAAAGCATAAGAGGGAGGGGGGGTGAAATATACAAAAATCCGTGAAGGTTTAATTTTAATTTTTTTTAATAAAAATATTATCAATGAATATTTAAGTCTTTGAAAGTTACTATTAATTCAAATGGTGATCTTGATTAACTTGTTGATTTTATTGCTAATTAAGAATATAAAAACTTTGTAAAATGTTGATTAGCTATTTTATTTTATTTAAGCTCAAGTATAGTTCTTACAACTTATGCCTCAAGAAGTGGAAAATCTTAAATTCAACATTATATTACCCTACATCTTGAGGCTAGCCACAAACTAGGTTTACATTAAACGTTAACTAATCCGGAGTGGATGATAACCTTACACTCCCTCCGTTTCAAATTGACTGTCCCCTTTGAAAAACACGCTTTTTAATTAAACCTTATTAAATGCTTTCAAATCAATGTATATGTTTGAGATTCCAATTTTGCCCTCAAGTGTGCAAAACATTAGAAAAAGAGATAATACATTTTTAAGGGTATATTAAGAAATGAATAAAAAAGAACCAATGACTTTTGAAATTTGACAAGAATTTTGAAACATTTTAAAAAGAAAAGTATACCTCTTATTTAGGAACGAAGAGAGTATTTGTTTTAGGAGATTAGTCAAACCAAAGGTTCAAATACCCGTGTTGGCTAATATATATGGTAATAATATGCTAATATATTTATTAGCAACAGTTTTTATTCTATACCATTTTTTTTAGTCTTTCCGTGACCATAATTCATTTTTAATTATTTTTGTAGTGAAACGAAGAGAACTTGTAATAATTGAATTAATTGCTTAACAACACCCTCTGAACCATTCCAATACATTTTTAAATAATTTGGATGAATTTCATAGTGGGGACTCGGAGGTAAAGCGTATATAGCTAGATGGCAAGGCACATCCGATCCAGCTGACAGCACTTGTACGTTGCCAGCTCTCACTGGCCAATTTCCGACCAATTCAACACATGTACTTTATGTACGTTGCCACATTTTTCTTCTAAGGTTGGGTTCCTCATTCCTCACCGCAATTTCTGGGAAAACAAAATATATATATAGAGTAGGTGATGTAAGGACGAATTCACGTTGGAACCATAAAGCTTGTAATCTATCCAATATATGACAAGATCCACATACCAATAATCATAATTCATGAAGTAAAACCAAAACCTTACACGGGATCGACGAGCTCAGGAATTTTTCTGATCCATTCTTGCAGATTCACATGCGCCATGCAAACTTAAATTTTTCTTCTATACTTTGTTGAATGGCTATGAATCCTATTTGCTTCTCCATATAGCTTGCTCTATATATATAAAGGAAACTTGGTCTAAGAATATTGCAAGTGTGTGAGAGATATCCTTTAGGTACGTGCAAGCATGAAACTCTTCTATTCTATGCTACTTATTCTACTCCTTGTGTTACCCTTGGTTTCTCCTAAGGTTGATGGCTCAAGACCCATGAGAGGTAATGATTTAAATGAGAGCAAAGTGGACAGCGAGGCCGGAGAGAGCGGTAGCAGGATGGATGGCAGTTATGGCAGTTACGGTGGTGGGCCAGGTGTTGGTGCAGGAGGCAGCGGAAGTGGTGGGGAGGACGGTGGAGCAAGTGGTGGTGGAGGAAATGGTGATAATTATGGTGGTTATGGCGGTGGTGAACAAGGAAATGGAGGCAATTCGGGTGGTGTGCCCGGAGTTGGTGGTAGTGGTGGTGATGGGAGAAACTGTAGTGGTGCTAGTGGTGGAAACGGTGATGGATCCACCGGAGGTGGTGATAATGGCAATGGTGATGACAATGGAAATGGTGGAGATGGAGCTGTGGGTGGCAATGGGAATGACAACAATGGAGGTGCAAGAGCGAGTGGCGGGGGTGGTTTAGGAGGAAATGGTGGACTTGGCGGAGGTGGCGGCGGTGGTGGAGGTGGAGGAGAGTTGGGTGGATATGGTGGAGGCTTTGGAGCTGGAGGTGGTAGTGGGTATGGTAAAAGTGATGGTGGAGGAGGCGGTGGAGGGGGAGGAGGAGGGGGTGGTGGCAGTGGAGGTGCAGGATTTGGTGGTGGGTTTGGCTGGGGAGGTCATGGGCGCTGATTAGAGAACTTACAAGTTACAATTGATGGGGCGGATTAATGTCTTTGACTTTAAATTATTGTTTTTTTTTTGTTTTTTTTTTTTTCTCTCTCTTTTTTGGTACAATGGGTTTGAACTCTTAAACTATTGTACTGTTTTTTTTTTTTTCTCCACCCTCCTTGTCACTGGACTACTCTTAATGGTTTAATTTTAAATTGTTTTTTTGCAATTGACCGAGGAACTTTATTTCTTACCGTGAACACCACTCGTTTATTTTGAAAGAATGCATTCATTTCATGCGCGCTGTTGTAAAAAGATTACATGCAATATGCATGACTAGAAGAATACATAAAGCATCTAACGTGGGCCTAACAGATTTGATTAGGGGTATACTCCCTTTGTTCTTAAATAAGTGTTTTACTTTTTTTTTTTGAGATGTTTCAAAATAATGGTCCTATTTCAAAAGTTAATGGTCATTTTTTATTCATTTCCTTAAACACTCTTAAAAAAATATTCTCACTTTTTCTAATGTTTTACACACTTGAAGGTAAAATTGAAATTTCAAAATATATATATTGATGTGAAAGCATTTAATAGAATTTTCTTAAAAAAAACATGTTTTTTTTAAAAAAATCACTTAATTTGAAACGAAAGAATTACAATAACCGATTACATGACGCTCATGTATTATTGTAAAAATAGACATCAATACACGGAGACACATGCAATGAATGAGTGTTAATCACAATATGTGTTTGACACTAATTACTAGGCAGGTTAATCCATGTCAGTGCACTGTAATGGCTTTCACGTACATTCTCGCATTGCCATAAAAGTTAATGGGTAGATTACATTTACATTCCTTCTACTTTATGACAATTATAAATGCATCATTTTTCATTTTTGAAATTATACTATCATCCCTTATAAAAATAGTTGACTAAACAGTATTAATAAAACACATAAAATAACGTAAATGCCCTATATATAAAATATACCATTTAGCCTTTTTAAATAACTCGATTTCTTTTTAACTTGTATCTTTTATTACATGCATTCAAAGGCAGGCCAGGTTAGTTTGCCCATCTTCTTTTTTTCTTGCACATATTTTCTTTATTAATCATAGATTTGGCCAGTCTCAAAATCTTTTTAGGCCCTCTAAGTTTATTACTTCCTTTATATATATATATATATATATATATAGCATTGATTATGCCATAAATCTCATACGATTACAGCCGTTCGTGATTGAACAGGATGACTATGATCGAATAGGATAATCTGGGATATCCCACACTTGAACAACCCTCGTGTATATCTATATATATAGTCTTTTCATGTAAGCGTTCTATACTAAAATCAAGTTGATCTGAGGTTGATTTTATTTCGATTTAAAACAGTGTATTTTTTAAGTCAATAAAAATCGCTCATTTATGGACATTTTAAATAAAACAACTCTTAATCTTAGATCAATTTTATTTTTTACATGTATGACAAACACATAAATCAAATTTAATCTGATGGTTGGTTTGGCCAAAAGAGTTTTGAAGTGCACTTGATAATAGAAGGATTGAGATATATATATATATTTCACCTTTTTTCTTTTTACATACAAATTTTCATGTTTTGTCCTCATTTAAATTTTATTTTCACCCCATATTTTCTTATTTTCATAATTTTCTTTTGCTCTTTCTACATTGTAATTATTCTTTTCATTTATTTCTATATATTAGCAATGCTATATGATCCAATTTGTTTTTACCCAAATCTACTTACTCAAATGAGGTGGCAACCAGGTAAATCAATTTTTAATTTTTTTTTTAAAATCAATTAAAAATTTATTTGAATACATAATTGTCTCTCATGAGAAAATCTAACCACTACCACATTTGTTTGATACAAAAATTAAGCTTTTTAGCATTTTTCTTACCTATATATATATAGTATTTGTTTATCAACACAAATAAAATAAAAATAAAATTCTAATATGCTAGAGGAATGTGTTGGATTAATGAATTATATGCATTTAACGTAGGAGTTGTTATCCAATAAGGGTAGTTAGGATATTTTTTTTTAAAAAAAAAATTAAACTATGACATCACTTTTTTTAACGGATGAATTGATAGCTATTAAAGGGAGGGGGTCTCTTTGTAGTTTATTTTGTAAAGTAAGGGATGTTAATGTCATTTTAGAAACGTAGGGGTGGGGGGGTCTATCTGTAATTGTCATTTACTAGAAGGGGTCTTAATGCAATTTACCCAAAATAAATAAATAAGAAATGAGATGGAAAGAGGATAGGAAAACATGTAGCGTTTTCTCCGGGACACGGATACAAGTGTCCACAAAATACATGAAACCCACATACTAATTTACTAGACTGTCTTGTTAGTCGATCGATCTGAAAGTATAAATTTAAGAGAAATTAAATTTATAACTTTTCCTGCATTTTATGTTTATGAAATATTGCTTTCATGGTTGCTCTACATTTTGATTTGCTAAATCTTTTATGAAATATTGCTTTCAAAGCTAGAGAGATGAGGGTTAACACGAGTGCCCTGACAGCAGATAGACGCAACTAATTAATAATAGTCTTAAGAAAAAAAAAAAAAAAAAACAACTTACTTGCAATATCCGAATATAATTAATCTCCCAAAATATAAAGTAGTGATTCATGCAACCATTGATAATTTTCCAAATTATTAAGTCACGTTGCCAGTTGTATATATATGATTTCGAAATTCATGAGATTGAAGGAAAAAATTTGCATATAAAAAGGGTTTATACGAGTTTTTCGGTTTTCTCTTTACCTAAATTAAATCATTATTTTGTGATTCCCACGTAAAAAACTTCGTGATATATCAATCTATGTTCCCACGTACAATAGGGCTAAGCCAATAACCTGGCCTAGTCCTGCCCGCTAGCTCCATTCATTATTAGTGCATCCTCTAGCTCCGGCAACATTGAAAGTCAATTTGCATACAGAGGAGTGGTAATTGCATCCTCTTACGTAAAATTAAAAGTACATATGGAAAAAATTAATGCGGCATAAGTTGAGTTGGAAAGATGACCTTTTCGTTAATAATTAGGTATGACTAAGAGTGGTAATTGCTCATTCAGACATTAAAAAACACAAAGGCAGAGACTGCTGCACTAGGTTAGCCCTACAAGTGGCAGGCATGCAAAACAGGATGTTCTGCATGTAGCCTAGCTAAGGTCTGTCCAAAAACTCAAAAATCGCTGATATATTATTGCTTTTAATTTTCCCATTCCTCATATTGGTACCCTGGGCTGCTCTACGGATGCACCTTCAATTTCGGACACTTTGATTTTCAAGGGGTAAGTACACTTACACTCATCAAATCGCATCCTCAAAAATTGCATAGGGAGTGGCTGCCTAGTAATTTGTCCTCAGGAAGAGTTGATGAAAACAGTAAGCATGCAGCTGGGTCAGAATTTGGTAAGCAGGATTAAGACCCGTCATCTGAATTGATTAAAATCCGGATTTACCATCCAATTGTATCACTTCTAAAAAAAATAAAAAATTAAAAAAAAATGATTGTGTAAATGTATTCTTTAGTAATTTATTGAGCCCTGAGAAGCATGCATTTGTAAAATCATGTTTGGTTGATGAGAAAGGTAGGAAAAAGAAAAGAAAACTCGGCGACCATAGGGTGATAAAAGTTTAAACAGATGACACTTAATACATTAGAAACATAAGCATAGTGGTTCAAATTCAAAAAGAGCTGCAATAACCTAGAAAACATGAAATAACAGATCGAAAACGGGAACTAAGACATAAAACTACCATAACTAATTAACGACATAAACGAAAGGATTAAGACTAGGACCAGTCTACAAGAGAATTGGACAAATTTAAGGACATGGCAGGATGCCTCCACCAGAACCACCACCAATTCCACCGCCGGCACCACCACCTAACCCGCCAGCACCACCACCTAACCCGCCAGCACCACCGTCTACACCACCCAAACCGCCAGCTCCACCAACTCCACCTAAACCACCTGCACCACCCAAGCCGCCTAATCCACCAATCCCTCCGAGCCCACCCACACCGCCAACTCCACCGATCCCGCCACCAGCAACGCCACCAAGAGTCGGTAGCACGCCGGCAACACCAGCATAACCACCAATTCCGGCGAAGCCGCCAATGCCGCCATATTTGATGAAATTTTTCTCGTCTTCAACACCAGCTTCACCGCGTGCTTGTGGTGCATTTGCATGCAAAACTGCTTGGTCCTTGACACCAGCCTCATTAGCCGCCTTGGGTGCATTTGCATGCACTGCTTTTTGGTCATTGCGACCATTGCTACTAGGTACCGTACGTGATGTTGCATGCACTACTGCTAAAGCAAGCACCAAAACTACCCACCACTTTGCCATCTCTCTCTCTCTCTCTCTCTCTCTCTCTCTCATCAATCAAGGAACTAGAGTCTTTGACCTTGGTGCAGCTATGTTAGTGTTGCTTGATAAGCCTTTATAGAGAAGATTTGAACCGTGGGGGACAGTTGCGGTTAGTAAAGGAGAGTCATAAATGGCAATGCAAACACTCTCGAGAAGAGAAACTCTTATCAATTTTGGATCAGAGTTAGTTGAATCAAAAGAAGAGAAATTCAAGGAAGTAATGTCACTTCATGGAATGCATGCCAAATGGCAGATACTGCTAGATGGGTTTGTCTTGTGACATGTTTACCTGGCTTACACATTAATTGAGACCAAGCCAAATCTAGCTCACTAGCTGGTCCCTCGGTCCGATCCCCCCCTAGAATATCTAGCTAGGAGTATATAATATTTCTAAAGTAGCGCTGTATTAACTAGTTTCATGCTTTCATCAACTGGATTTATTGAAGCTAGGTTGATACTTAATGTAGCACTCACCTTTGAGGCAAAGGAGGTTATTTATTTATTTATTTATTTTTGTTGGGGATAAATTGCACTTTTTCTCTTTCAAGTTTAAACCGTTTTCACTTTTTTCTCTTATAGTTTAGAAACTACATTTTACCTGTTCCTTTTGACAGATTGTTAAGAAAAGTTAACAGAAATGTAAAATGACTATTAACCTGGCCCGCATGTCAAATATTAATAAAGTAAAAGGCTGAAAACGTAAAATACAAAATAGAAGAATAGGAAACGCCACTAATTATTATTTTTTTTCATTAACACATCACTCAATAAACAAAATGATGCAGATTATGCATTGAAATCTGCACTGTAATATTGCATATTTAAAAGGACAATGACCTCATGATCGATAGTTGCTTTTTTAGTATACAACTCATTTCGCTTCACTGAATTAAAATTTTAATATTAAGAACTGTTAAGATGATTGGCCGCATACTTTCTTCTTCTTTCTTTCTTTCTTTCTTTTCTTTTTTTTTTTTTGAATATCAATGTTGAGAATTGTTATAAATGATTGATGTAAAACACGAGGCCTTAAAGTGTATATTTGCAGCAATTGGACCGTCAAAAGAATAAAAGAAAGATTTAAAGCCTAAATTAAATGGATTGTGGGAAAGTGTTGAGAGAACTTTACAATTTACATTAAAGGTTTTTAGTATCGAAATTGTGCGAAATTTGGTGGTCCGATTTAGGAAACAACAAAGAAATCAATCTCTTGAAGACGGCAAATTTTGGTCAAATTCCATCATTTAATGCCCCCAATTAAAACGCGTTTTTGTTGTTTTAAGATATTTTCCTTTAATAACTTCCAATTAATATTGAAGTCTTTTGGCTTCTTTTTTGGGTAAACTACAAGAAATCCTTCAAATGTTTGGTTTCATTTTTTGGGTAAATTACAAGAACCCCTTAATATTTGGCCCTTTTTCACGGGTCAGGCTATGGTACATAATGCCCTTAAAGAAAATGGTTGCAATGTACCCCAGACAACAAAGAAATTTAGCAATTGGTGCCACTATTAATCACCGTTTGTGAAATTAAAGATTGTTACGAGACATTATTCCGTCTAATTCCATGAAAAAAATTAACAGTGATGCTAATTGCTAAATTTTAAAACTGTTTGAGGGCACATTGGAACCATTTTTTTCTTTAGGAATCTTATGTGAAAAAGGGTAGAACAATAAGGAGGTTTCTTGTAATTTACCCTTCTTTTTTGGGAGTCTAAATTAAAAGATTCTATGCTAAGTAGGATTTTTCCTTTTTCGTTTTTTTGTTTTTGTTTTTGTTTTTTCTGGAATTTTTTTTTTAAAAAATTATTGTCTAATTACTAGTTTCCTTTCACAATTTTTTTCTTTGTTTGTTTTGTTTTTTTTTGTTCTCTTAGTTCTATCACTCTATAAATAAATAGGCTTTTGACCCTTCATTCACTATTATTAATAAAGTTTCAGAGTTCTAGTTTGTTCTTGTTTTCAAGAAGACCATGCTCTTCTTAATAACCGTTACACAATTTATTTTTGAAAGAACCCCTTCGTTTTTTTTTAACGAGCAGTGCACCCGTGCAATGCATGGTATAAAATAAAATAAAAATTAATATTCAAAAATGAAAAAAAAAAAATGGCTCTAATGATATTTCTTTAAATCAAGTGTACAAAAAAACCACAAAAATACATAAAAACATGAGAAAGCGACTAAGCGGTTGAACTATTGAAAAATAGATAAATAGATTGATGTACGTGGTTGTTTCAACTTTCAAGAGTCGCAAGTCACAATTCCAATGTCACTTTGTGACTGCTAATAATGCTTCACTAATTAAGTCGATGAATTGCATAATCTAAAGAATGATTGGGATTTGAAACAGGGAGCATTGAACTCAAGAAGAAGTTGAACAAATATTGCAAAGACCTATAGAGAGAATTAGGGCTGCAACTTGGGCAGGTTGAGAGGTTATCCCAAGCTCAACCCTAAGTGTAAAACCCTCAACCCAATCCCAACCCAACCCATTCTTCAGGTTGAGAGTCTTAGCCCATGCTCAACCCATGCTTGGGTTGGGCGGACTCAAGCTAGGCACGGGTTACATGAGTTGAACAAGATTAGGTCAGGTTGAATGGGTTTAGACCTAGTTAAGCAAGATTGTTTGAAAATAATAAATAAATAAAACTTCTTTAAGAATTTTTTTTTTTAAAAAGAAAAAGAAAAAGAAAAAGAAAAAAGAGAAACCATCTGAATAAAAATGCATTATTACAGATGCACACAAATTTCAATTATCTCAATTCTATTAATTAACCTAGAATTCATGCCAATTTGAAAAATAATTTTTTTAGCCAAAAAAATTTGATGATGAAAGCATCAAAATAATTTTAAAAAATTTAAAGAATTCAAAATATTAGCATATATATAATTGAGTACATAAGCAATCATGTTAAAAGACATTATTCAATATATTTTAAAAATTATATATTATATAGGCTCGGTTTGGGTTAGCCGACCCCTCTTCGCCCAACCCAAATTGAAACCGGGTTGAGATTTTTCAACCCAATCCCAACCCAATGCAAGGAAGGCTATTGCACAAGCTTGTCAGTTGATTAGGTTGGGTTCGAGTTGGACAGGTTCAACCCACCCAAATTGAAACCCTAGTGAGAATGGGAAGAGATAGAGCATGTCATGTGGTGGCAGACTGGCTTTTATATGTATTAATTAAGGAGTCTAATTCATAAATGACAAAAATTTATGGATACACACATTGTTTTTAGGATTTATGAATAACGGCTCAAAATTAAAGTTGGAAACGGTAAGTTTAAAGGTTGGATTTGGATTTGCTCAAGTTGGACACTTTAAATGGACGCTCAAGTTGATGTTGGATGTGTGCCATGTGGCGCATCCATTCTTTCAATGGTTGAGATGATAAGGAATCAAGAATAATTTGTATTTGTTGGTATATATGATGTAAAATTTTGTGCCATCTCAGCCGTTGAAAGAATGGTTACACCACATGGCACACATCCAACGTCAACTTGAGCGTCCATTTAAAGTGTCCAACTTGAGCAAATCCAAATCCAAGTTTAAAGGTCTTAATTTGTTGACCTTTGGAGTTTACTAGTTTAGAGACTAAATTTATATATGAATATATAAAAACTATGGGGAAGCGTATTTATGTAGAATATATAAATATATGCTATATTTATAGAACATCAAAAGAGTAATAAAAGGGTCTCATGAATCCGTAACTAACATGCATCCTCACGTTTGGCTAAAAATTAATTACCGGTTCGGTGGTTCCATAATTATATAAATCTGAATTTATTTCATAATAGATTGTAACGGTTGGGAATTGAATAATTTAATAGAGAGAGAGATTTGATATATATGGGGAGAGAGATTTAATAGGGGAATTAATTTTTACTATCATTAGAAGAAACACAAGACGGATGATAAGCAAACTAAAAGACATATTATATGGAGAAAGAGATTTAATAGGGATTGGAGAGAGATTTAATGGGAATGAATTAATATCAAGGAACTGTAACCGAAAGAGATGGAGAAGGAAAATATTATTAGATGACATGGAGATTTATTTATTTTTGGGGAAATATGCCAAAAGTCCACTTTTGGCATAAGGGTCCAGCCAACAGTCCCAATATATTTCTTTTACTGCTCCAAGTCCTAAGCTACCCTCAAACGACCACGTTCAGTCCCAAGAAATTCTCGCAAATACCATTCATACCCTCCCATTCAAATATGGTAAGCAATTAAGGGAATTCTCCACTGGTGATTCCTGATTTTTCTCCTTCTTTAATGATCCGAATAACGGTTTCCTTATTTGTGATGTTGTCCAACGATTTTCTCCACCTGTTCAAATTTGAATTTGATAAGTTTTCATGTTCGGGTTGTATTATATGCTAGAATATCGTGAGGCTGCCCAACGTCGCATATCATCTTCTTCATTGATACCAAGTATGTGTTTTGCATTTAGTTTAGTCGAAACCCATTTTTGATTTATTAATCGTTCAAATTGGGGTCTTCATCACGTTTTATACTTATAAAACATGCACCAGTTTTCACATGGAAAATGCATCTTAGACAAGTGTTTTTTCATACATGTTTCATCATTTTAAGGCATTATAGGTTAGCCCCTGTTTTTTGTATAACAAAGGGTTGTGTAGAATATTCAAAACTATCTGACGGGTCACTGTTTACCATTCCACTGTAAAGGTTTTTGTTCTGCCTCTATTTTCCTTCATTTTTTCTTAAGCTGCTCAATTTTTGAGAACGATTAGGTATGCCACTGTTTTTAATATAGCAAGGATCTGTGTAGAAAATCAGAACTTTACGACGAGTCACTTTCTCCCCCATTCCACTGATTTATGATTGTTCTGGTTTATTATGCAGTGTTTTGCGTTGGACCAAAATGGTTATGCTAGTGTACAAATATCAGTGCATCAACTGCTATTTTCTGCGCATCACCCACTTCGTGTTTCTATGGTTTAGTCCAATTCGTGTGTTCCGCTAGCATCAATCATGTAGACGTCTCTGTCCAAGTAACCATGCAACAATAATGTTTTCACAACTAATTAAACAGTTACGAAGAATAAATCACCACTAACTATTCATGTAAAATTTTCAAGACGCACAACGCCATGCTGGATATTGTAATCACCACTAACAGATACACGAGCTATGCTTAACCAACATTAATCAGTTACACCGTTCAAGGAACTGATTACTTGAGTTGTGCCAAACCAACATTAATCAGTTCAAGTAATTGATTACTTAAGCCACCAAATCACCACTTGCAATCACATGAGCCATGCTAAACCAACATCAATTAGTTACAATCTTCAGTAACTGATTACAAATAGCATGTTATTCATCCAAAAGTTTATAAATGAACAAGCCACCGTTTTCATCTCAAAATCCCCAACTTTTATACTAGAATAAATCTACAAATTTGGAAAAAGACTTGAAACATTGCAGATAAAAGTTTAATAAGAACCCACCTTTTTGTACATTAAAAACCCCAACCTTGAAGAGTTACACAATACTTATGAAGAGTTATATGAACTGTTCCAAAACGCCATTAATCAATTGCAACCTTCAAGTAATTGAATACAAAATGGCAGGTAACTGATCCTTATCTAAAAAACTGACCAAGCCACTGTTCTAATCTAAAAACCCCAAATTTGATAATACCCTAAAACAACAAATACAAAATTTAGTATAACAATACAAAAATTCTGTATAAAAAGACTCCCTTTTTATCGAACATATAGTCTCCCCTATAAAACCACGTCCATGACTTCAAGAGGGTTCGGAAATCCTAGAAATAGTTACATGAACCCTTTCAATTTCAGAATAAACCAGAACAAACTGGTGAGTATAGAAACATAACTCGATAAAAAGGGAAAATCTTATGTTTTTTGGCCATCTATTCTCGGTTTTGTTGTAAAATGAAAGCCTTTTGAGTCAACGCTCGATGTGCGCTATCGCAGTTGTGCTTGACCCTCGCCTGTTATCCTCTACGCTGGAAGGGGGAGGGAACTATGAATGGTTGAGTTCCCGTTTCAATCTAAAATATCACTTACAAAAATATCGGAGTTGGGTAGAGATATCCCAAGATTGTCAACGTTTTTTTGTGTGCAAATCATGTTTCCGTGTTTGTCGTGGAATCAATTCTTGTGCTATTTTAGACATCTTGTGCTAATCATATGGGAAGGGCTTTTTTGTCATGCTATGTCGATATGGACTCATGGCTGGATGTGTTTTTATAAAGACACCTATGACTGCACAAGTCCACCTTTTTGGACGTGAGCCCAAACACCCCTTTATTTTTTATTGCCTTTATGTGAATTTTTTAGGTTGACATAGCTGAACGGTAGAGTTTTAAGTTCAATGAGGCTATCCACCTTTGCGCCACATGAAGAAGTGAGAAAATGGCTTGTATGTTACTTTTTATAATAGAGGATGGGCATGTGATGCATGTTATGGGGAATGTGAAAAAGAGGATCGGATCCTTGCAGAGGGCTTGGGCTAGTGACATCTAAACGTGGGAATTCATGCATTTCTTTGGAATATATTAGTAGGAATTGAATGAGAAATTTTTAATTATAGCAATCGGTTACACCTATTGTGATATTATGTCACTATTACACAATTGTGATATTATGTAATTATTTTATAATAAAATTCATTGATTTACAATATAATAGAAAACTGATATTTGCATCACAAAACAAGGGAGTGAAAACGGAAAAAATCATAATAAAAATGGGGAATCACATTGATTGTTTGCCATATTAGTCAATGCATTAATATGGTAAACTATCACAACAAAAATGGCAAAAATCAGTTGATTTACAATAAAATTAAAAAAATATATATATAACTTGCATTAGAAAACATGGGAGAAAAAAAGGAAAAAAAATCGCAGCAAAAATTGGGGGGAATTACTTTGATTGCTTACCATATCAGTTGAGATGGGCAAAGCTGGTATTTGCGAAAAAGGATCAGCCAAACGTTACCGTTTGAGCTTCAATATGGACCTGTGGGGCTGTAGGAAGAAAAAAATAGTACTGAGATTGGAGACAACAATTTCAAACCCAACCAATCTCAGCCCTCTAATTTCAACTCTCTTCACTGTATCGCTCATCGCACGGTAACTTTACGGTGCATTTAAAGTAACTAAATGCACCAAATCCAAATCCACTGGCTTCATGATTTTCTCATAATGGACTTTTGGCATATTTCCCCAAATAATTAAGAGTACATTAAAAAATTAATTTAATATATGAATTTATTAATTATAAATTAACCATAATTTAATATAGTAAGCATTAAATATATTGATAGGTTACAATTGTCAAATTGCTCATGAATCTTTATGAGCTGAGGTGCCTCAATATATATATATATATATACCACCATTATGCATTCCTAACCTTCACTTACAACACCACCACTCCAACAAGAAACAGAAAAGAAAATGGCTACTGGGCATCTTTCTTCCATTGCTAAGATATTACTAGTGGCTGCTATATTTGCTCTGGTCCTCTTCTCACTGGGTAAGTAGCTAGAAGCAGAAAAATCAATGGGCTAGCTAGTTTCATTTTCCTATTAGTACTTAAATTCAGCCTGTATATATTTCTAATTTTTCTTCTACTTTCATGCAACCCTGTCTTATCATTTTTATCAAAAGCATTATAATAACATGGTCATAAGATCTTGAAACTTGGCCAGTCTACTACAAACTGGATTGGCTACTCATTTGGGGTGAAATGAATTTCAGGTTGCATCACGCAAGCACAAACTTCACATCTCTCTCTCTTTCTGTTATGATGTGTGTGGTTTTTTTTTTTTTTTTTAAAATACACAATTGGTGTCATTGCAGGGGAGGCTGAGTATGTTTGCCAGGGAAAATGCGAAGACATTCCAGAATGCGAGAAGTCGTGCCATAGTTGGGGCTTCAACGGAGGGAGCTGTATGCCACCATTGTATCAATATTGTTGCTGCCTTAAGTGATAGCTTTCATGCTGCTTTAAGTGATAGCTTTCATGCTGCTTCCAATGAATAAAATTAAATAAGAAATTAAATAAAATTATATATTGCCCTGTCTTCATTGTCTTTGCCTATCAACCAAAAATAAAATAAAATAAATGGTAAATTATAAGAAATTCTCAGAAAGTTTGGTCATTTTTCACGCAATCCCTTAACAAAAAAAAAAGGGTTGCAATGTTAACCTAGACAATTTACACATTTAGCAATTAATTAGCACCTGTGTTAGTTGTTATACATAGAATTACGGCGGAAAAACGTTATGACGATTAACAGAAGCACCGATTGCGAAATAATCTAAGAACACTCATTACAAACTTTTTTTTTTTTGTTTTTTAATGGAATTACATAAAAAAAAATGCTAAACATTAGGAGGTTTCTTGTAAATTCGTAATTCAAACAAACGAAAAAAAAGACCAATATATAGTATGAACTATGAAATTGCCCCAGCGGCGATCTCTGGACAAGATGGCCACATGTCTTGGCCTTATTCAATGCTTGATTAACTAGAACCATTCTTGAATTTGGATGGATTATTATTTGACGGAGTAATTGTGGTGAACATGACAATCAGGCCAGAAGGGTGGGGGGATGGGGGATGGTGCACAACTGCACATGACATGATTATGAGTGCGGTGGACAAAATTCACATGTTTTTTAGCAGTCAAATTCAAGGCTTTTTTTTTTTATTTTTTTTAATGCACCAATTTAAGCCTTTTAGAGATTGCAAATGTGGATCCCCTTTTTGCTGCCAAAATTAAGTGCTTTTGAAAATTACAAACTGTGTTTTAACCCTAACTTGGCATGACTCATGTTTCAATAAAAAAAAGAATTCTTTAACGACTTACCTGAGACATCTCATACTCACACAAATAATTATAATTGTAAAATTGAAAAAATGAAATTTGGGGAATACATCCAGAGAAGCAGAGCCTAACCATTCAACCAATTAACTCTGTAGGGATAAGTTTATTTTAATTATTAATCAGATTTGAAGTAGACAATGACTTCACTCGTGCACAGAATATTAATCAAGGGGTAGCCAACAGACCCGGAATACTAGCTCCCACTTTATCCGTACCACAAAAATGCAGAAATGTTCTGTGTGTTTGACACATCCCTTCAAGGACTGACCAAAGATGAAGACCCATTTATGAAGGATCCAACTGTTTTTGCCCAAATTAAAGAGATTGAAATACCCACGAGAAGAAACGAAGCACAGAGAAGATGGCAAGCTCGAAACTTTCTACAAGGCTTTCCAAACTCCTTCTTGAGGGAGGAGCAACATTGAGAACCACTTGGAGCTCTAGGCCTTTTGTCACTGCTGCCACAAGACCTTTACAGGTGAGTTATTTTTTTTATCCCATTTTAGGCAATTATTGCAAGAATCACATTGTAAAAAATAAAAAACAAAAAAATCTATACAAATTGAATAAGAAAGAGACAGTTTCGACACTCAAAATTGCATTTTTTTTTACTTTGAAACGAATGCTAAAAATAACGTGCGAATCTTTGCATTTTTGCATGCTTTTAATAAAAAATTCGCTTGAGTTTATTTTGTTTTGAAACAAATGATAAATAAAAATTATAACAAAAATAAAAAATGCTAAATTTTATTATAAAAACATACAAAAATGCATTTATTTTTTTGTACTTTGATCAGGCTAAAAGTGATAAAGAGATTGAAGAAACATGTGAGAAGGTGACTCAAGCAGCGGACGCAGTTAAAGAAGGGGCAAAAGAAGTGAGGAAGACCACCGAATTCGTTAGAGACATGGCCTCCTCCACTGCCAAAAATGTAACACCCATAACTATATATATATAATCTATATATATATATAATAATAGTTTACACATAGTAATTGCCTAGCTTGGTCTGGCAATTGGTTGCATTTTTTTTGGGAATAACAGATTGGTCCGGCTATGAACAAATAATTACATATCGGTACGAATTATTAACCAGTCCAATCTGTAATTCCCCCCTCCCTCCTCCTCCCCCTTCCTTTTTTCTTATTTTTTCTAGCTTATTAACAAGTACCTGTGCATGTTAATGGGGAGCTCAGGTGACCAAAATGACAAAAGCTGTGACTGAAAAAGTATCTGATACGGCGGAGACTATTACAGAGAAAGCAATCGAGGCCACCACCGAGGCAATCAAGGACAAAGTTGCTGGCAAGAAGTCTTAGGAAATTTTTACCTATCAAAAACATATCAAAGAAAATATTGGTGCATGATGAACATCAGGAGCAAATGCTTCTTTCTTTTTTTCTCTCTGGCAACACTCGTTTTGGACCTGTAAACACAAGAATTAATGATTATTTTTATTTAATCAATAGCCTTGACATGCATAGGGTGCGCATTTTGATTTTTTTTTTTTTTTTTTTTTTGTCTTTTTCGGGGGGAGGGGGTATAATAGGTATGATCTGGCGGGTTTTTTTTTCTTGCTGTACTAGGGGCTGTTTAGTTGTTTTAGTGTACTCCTTTCGTCTTACAAAGATAGGTCATTTTTATAATTTTTCTATCCCAAAATACTTGTCCATTTTGAAAATTCAAATCATTACTTTTTTGTACTTTCTTAAAATATTTTTTGCTATTTCAATAATTACTTTCAACATAAAATCCAACAGGAGATAGAAAATGGTACTTTTGGAACAATTGAGTTTAATAAATGAGAACGGAGAAGCTAATGTAATGATGATTTTTATTAAATTAGCTGCATGTTTTGTCAAACTTGACTTATCTTTATAGGACAGATTTTTTTATTTTTTTTTCTCAAACGATATAAATCATTTATTGAGAAAAAAACTCATTATATAATGATAGGCATATCCTCCTCAAAGAAGAGGAAAAGCCAAGCAGGAGGATCTTCTAACCAAACCTCAAAGTCATCCACCCTAAATGCATGCTTTGCTATTGCATCAGCAGTACAATTGTGTTTTCTCAGAGTATAACAAAAATCATCAACAGATTAAATATATACATCTTTAATAAAATATATTTTTGCTGATATTAAAAATAAAAAGTAAAAACCATTATAACCTGCCATGGTGTAGTCATTCATAGTGTAGTTATTCAGGCTGTTTAGCCCTTTCTCAAAATCTACCCCAAAAAAAAAAAAAAAATTAGTACTTGAAATTTCAAAATACCATGACATAGCAACGAATGTGGTAAGTGGTAACCACATTCCTTTAGCAAGACGATTCGCACTGTACCCTCTTAGTTCTATTATCCTATACTTTAGCCCTAGAGTGATATATGATATAGAACTTACAAGCCTAAGCTTATTAGTAGAGGGGCCGAACAGGTATATTAAGCAATGTCAAAGTTTATAATTAACCAATATGGGATCGATATGGTTTTTTCAACACTTCCCTGATGTGTAAGCTTAACAAAATAACGGTGGGCCTATCACATAGGCAACAAATACCAAGCTTAATAAGTCCAAAAACGATATGCTTTGATATTATGTTAAGTTTCCAATCTAATAACCTAAACTTATAAATGTGTACTAATGCAACACATCACTCATCTAACAGAGTCAGCTACCTATATTCCTCTATAACAGCACTCCCACATTAATAATAATTATAAAAAATTTGATTGATTAAGGATCATAAAGACAGGACTAATCTAAATTTGAATATTTAAAGCCTGCCCAAGAATCATCCAACCTGTTGGTCTTTGGATCGGGTTTTGATCCGATCCATAACTCATAGAATGTCCACAAGGGCTAATTAGAATTCAGGGGTCATGTCTATTGGAAACAAACATTAAATTAACATACCCAAATAAATTAGTCAGTTTGCTCAAGCCAAGATTTTCTTCTTTTTTTTTTTCCTACAAAGAGGCAAATTTGTTCCTCACACCATTTCCTCTTTTCCTGGATATAATGAAATGTATGTTGTTTATAATTTTCCTCCAGCTTCTCTGCATTATATTTTGGACAGAGATAAAGACACTGATGTACATACCCTTTTTTTAGCTTAATTATTATAGTTTTTGTTCCAAAAAAAAAGAAAAAAAAGAAATGAAGGATAACAGTTTCATCCAATTGAAAAATGAAATGAAGATTAGAGCAACATTCATATTTGCCCAATAAAGCAAATTCATTGCACATTCTACTTGAGATAGAAGCTCTCCTGCATCTTCATTCATGTTTAGACCCTTGCAAGTAAGGCTGCAACTTGGGTGGGTTGAGCCTGCCCAACCCAAACCCAACCCAGTCAATAGACGTGTTGGACAAATAGTTTTCATACATTGGATTGGGCTTGGGTTGAAAAATATCAACCCGACTTAAATCGGGTTGGACTTGGGAAGGGGGTTGGGCAACCCGAACCCAACCCAAACCCAACCTATATAATATATAATTTTTTAATATTTTTATATGCATTAAATTTGACATTATCTGGTTTATACTAATAAGTTACTTGAATATATGAACTTACTTTTGAGATATATACATCAGTTTATTACTACTTTATTCGTTTGATCTATGATAACACATTTTTAATGTTCCTTGTATTTCTCTAAGAATGTTGATGGAATTGAAGAATTGATGTGGCTTTAATGTTTGAGGAACTATGTTTGGACAGTTGCTTAGTTGGGCATTACATGTGTTCGTGTTTTGAGGTGTTTTGAATCTTTAGTTTAATTCTTTGGGTACTCAATCAGTTAGATAATTACATATGTTGCTTGTTTCGAATTTAACTACTTTGATGCTTTCATCTTTATTTTTACTTTGTTGAAAAAATTATTACTTGATTGACTTAATTTCTAGGTTAATCAATTGAGCTTGGAGGATTAAGATTTGTGAGCTTATGCAATAATGCATTTTTATTTTATTGAAATAGGTTTACTAAAGATGAAAAATGAAATTAATAAACTAACCCACAAAACTTGCTCAACCCGACTTCAACCCACTCAACCTGTGTAACCCATGCCCAACCCGTGCCCACCCAACCCGAGCACAGGTTGAGCTTAGGCTAGGAAAGTTCAACCCGAAGTATGAGTTAGGCTGGCTTAGGCGTAGGAATTTACACTTAGGGTTGAGCTTGGGTTAACCTCCCAACCCGCCCAACCCGCCCAAGTTGCAACCCTACTTGCAAGAGTAGAAAACATCTTATTGTGAGTCACAATAAAATGGATCCGGGTCAACCCGAAATCGGTACACTAGCTGTTTTGCAAATTTTAATTTTAATTTTAATTTTATTCTTTTTATGTTTTGAGACTAATTTTTTTTTAGAGATATATGGAAATGAATTGTTGTTGTACTGAAAGCAGCAAAAAAACAAAAACAAAAACAAAACAAAACAAAAAGGCCCATTTAAAATGGATCTAGGTCATGACCCGGTTTGGCATGGTTTTTGATCAACCAGTCTGGATTTTGCGACAATGATGTTTGCCATAAATCTATAATTGGGTCATAAATGGGTGGGTTTGGTTTGTTTGGCATAACTGGGTCAGGTTTGGATGTGTCATAATGGGTTTGACACATAAATGGTTTAGGTTGGGTTTGGGTAAAATTTTGGTCCAACCCATTTAGACCTGCCCAAACCCACCCAAACCCGCCCATTTGCCAGGTCTACCTGTAACCCACCAATGTACATGGTATAACCTCAAGGCGGGTATTGATCTAAGTTATATTAGCACATCCATTTTCTTTTTTCTTTTTTTTGGGGATAATTTCTGCAAGTCCTCACTTGACTGTCATCCTATATACATATATGTGATATTTATATCTATTGTTATATATTATATAAACTTTTTATGAAAATTTTCCATTAAAAAAAATAAAGTCAAACTTTAAAAACTACTTTCCATATTCATCTGAGGGCACAGTTTTTCACTAAGAGTAAGATCATGATTATAATGTTGAAATCAATTGATACAATATAATCTTACAATTGTTTCTCTGCATATTAGACAGTATGCAGACTGCATTTCTTCAGGCATTTTGAGAAGATTTGGACTGGATGGCATTTTTCCAGCATAATTGACAAAACTCTAAAAACAATACTTAAAACTAAATCTTCTATTTAATTTTTTTTTTTTTTTTTTTTTTTTGGTGCCAAAACACCAATTTTGTGTATTGTCAGCATTTTGTCTCGCCAAACTCCGATCTTTTTATTTTATTTATTTTATTTTAATTTCCCCTTGTCCTAACCTTAAAAGTCATTTAAGTTTTTAGAGAACCTTGCTTGGTATTAGTTACATTGTTTATCCTACCATAGCCATCCATATCCAAGGATTCAGTCACTATTGTTTCTAATTGAACTATTTAATCGAAATTGCATTTGACAAACAATACTTTGATAAATAATCTATTCATTTCATAATTAAGATTCTGGTGCTTCTATTGTGTTGTGTCCCACATTTTTTCCATTTCTATAATGTACTTTGTCCCAGATGTGCCATTAGCTAATTTTGATTTTCAATACTTCGTTTAAAAAAATTAAATAATTTATCTTCATATTTGTGATCTCCAAACTCTCAATACATAGAGAGTTAGGGCATGGCTAATTAGTGCAATACTCAGCATATTCTGCTCTTTCCAACTCAACATATAGTTTGGTAGCTAATTTGATTTTAAAAACTTTGTATTTTATAATATAAATGATTGAGCGCCCACTCCTAGATGACAAGAGGGAAATATCAAACCTAACAATAGTCTCAGAGAAAAGATAAATAGAAGTATGGAACTGTGAACTAAGCCACGTTATTAACAACAATCTCCTAAGGCACTCTTGATATCTAACTCTTTTGGAAAATATTCGACATAATTGCATTGTATACCAATACATTTGGTATAGCACCATTCTCCACATCCTCCTTAAAACCAATTTAGCCTCATCAAATTTGCCAATCTTGCAATTTCAGTTAAAAATGTAAGAATTTATCACAAAATCAGCTTCAATCCCATTCTCAATCTTCTCAAGTAGAAACACAACTGCATATTGAAGCTTTCGGCCCCTGAACATTCCAAATAATATATTACTACAAGTATTTATATTCAGCTAATGTTCTTCATTCATAATTTTTAGAGGTAGACCCGTTGCCCTTTCCAAGTTTCTCATTGATCCTCGTGTCAAACTGTTGATGTATCATTATCGATTACATTTGGTTTAAGATCTAGAGCTCTTATTTCTTCTAACATATCTTTGGCAACCTTATCATGACTAGTATTAAAGATTTACTATATCAAAATGTATACGTAACACAACCAGGCTTCAACTTTCAGTTTCTCATAGTAACTATGTGTGGCTTCCTCTACTTATTTTTTATTTTATTTTTTTTCATTTTTGTGAATCTATCTATTAAAATATTAAATGCCACAATTTTTCCCAAGCCCACTCTCTTCCATAAGATGGAAAAGGTAAACAACATCACTGATCTTCCCTTTCATAAGAGTTAGCCCATGAATCAAAGTATTGTACCATGTGCATTCATTGGGTTTTGAATTCTCCCCAATCCTCCCATCTAAAATTCCCACTCCTTCCCCTAACAAACAATCTTAAAACTATTTTTTATGTATCATTTCTTGCTTCAAACCAAAGTGCGCCATTTCTTTGAGTAATCAAAGCCTGGCTCTGATAAAAAGATAATAAAAAATAACTCTAAGTGTAACACCCACATATATGAACATAATAATTTCATATGCTTCTATAATTCAAACCATAACACATATACATATGCGTCTACTACAATAGAGTCTTCACCATAATAGTACAAACACTAGGTTTTTCAAGTAATTACATCACATATAAAATTTAAAGAAAGTAAGACTAATATGCTCGATCAGCTTAATTCATCTTTAGCCTCCCCTGAAAAATTAATTTTCAAAAAAAAATAAGCTGTCTAGCTTAGTGAGAAACCAAAATAAAATTTATGATTTCACTTGAAATTTGGTTAATTTCATCAATCTAAAAATGCATATCTCATGCTAAAACATTGTGGCACATAATTGATAATATTACAAAATATCTCATACCTGAATCGCTGTTGTATCTCACAACCTACAAAATATAATTCAAAATAATACACATAGGCCTCATGCTAAATGTGTTCTACCATTCAGCCACAGCACATATGCCTCCTTGCAATATTTGTATACAGATCACGGTCTACTTGCACAATGAGTCTGTATATTAGTGCACTAACTGCGGGATATGCTCAATCCCGGCTGTCTCCCATCATCAACATTTTGATTTATCTCAAATCAACAGATATAAATCCAACAATATAAATGTGACACAATAATACATCATAAAATTCAACATAACAAATCACAATAATAAATCATCTCATTGATTTATTTCAACATTACAAGCTATGATAAACTTCAAATAATAAATCATCTCATTGATTTATTTCAACAATCATAGAGCCATATAAACTTCAAATAATAAATCAGTTCATTGATTTATTTCAACAGTTATAAGCTACTATACGTGTAAAATAATAAATCATCTCATATCGCCACATACGAATTTCTCATTTCCATCATTAATTAACCCTTTGCTTTCAATCGTTAAGATTATGATCATATGAAACTTCCACTGTATAACCCCCCTTTTTTTTTTTAAATATAGGGTAGTTCTAAGAAATTTTTGGTCCAAACTATGCCAAGATCAAAGATCATTAAAACCATTTTGGGTAAACAGGGGCAAAATGGTCATTTAACTCAAACAGGGGTAATTTTTTTGATGTTAATAAAATCTCACAAAATTTTTCCAAAAAATAGTACCCTTTAACATGAGAACAATGACTCAAGTTTCATCAAAATCAGATTTAAAATGAAAGTTTTATAAGTCTTCAAAGTTAGTTATGGCATTAAAAACTCAAAAATAGCCCATCTTTAAAAATATACTTTCTCATCTTCCAAACAGCAAAATGACCCCTTAAGAATTTTTATTATTTCCTTTTATGATTTTGGAAAAAATTTGGCATTCAAAAAGTCTCATTTACCCCCTTAAATCAGTGCTGGTGCATCGAGGGTGTGTGCACCCTACAGCACTAGATCATTTGCCCCTTCTTCCTCCTCACGGGTTCTGCTACTTTTTGCAGAATTTTTCATTTCAAATCTAAATATTTTAGAAACTTTAAAAAAATCCACAGGGCTCATTTCTCACCCAAAAATTATGAATTAGATGTCAATGGAAAGATCTTGAGCTCTAGTATTTATTAAAATTATAAAACATAAGAAATACTCAACTCTAAACTCATGATTTATCAAAAACTAAATTCTGGTTTTAGATTTATTTCTCCCTACATACATGAAATTGGAACTTCAAATTTATACAGAAATTTCTTATGATCATAACCCTCTTTCAACCAAAGTTTCACACCTTAAATACATCTATAGCACTAAAAACTTAAATCTGAAATTTTCAGGAAATCCATTAATGGTTTCAAAGTTCTCAAAACCACTAAATCCTCTATATAAAACAAATACATTAGAGGGAAATTAGGTTTCTTACCTCACAGAAGAGTGTATGCCTCCTTTATCACTCCCCCTTCAGTCTCTTCTCTTCTCTCTCTATTGTTCTCTCTCTCTCTCTCTCTCTCTCTCTCTCTCTCTCTCTCTCTTCGTCCCGCACAGCAAAACATCCAGCTATATATATACCCTTTGCATGAAAATCACATGACACGTGGTTTAAAGCCTAAACCAATTGTCACCCTAAAGCAGCCACGGGGTTTTAAGCTCATGCCAAATGTCCACAGGAGATTGCCATGTGTTGCGGCACTCCTCTCTTCTAATGCCACTCGGCATTTCCACACAGGCCATATGGCATCCACTCATGCCATTTGGCTATCCCTTACGTGTCATTTGACATCCTCATCTATATATATATATATACAGAAATGATCCTATCAGCACGTGCTGATATATTTTATATCAGCACGGCTACAAACCTACAATTGCTGATTACAAACCTACAATTTACTGATTACAAACTTACAATTGATTGACTACAAATAGACAATTATCGGCCTGTGGGAGATTGTAGTCAGTCAATTATAGGTTTGTAGTCAGTGAAATGGGATGTTTGTAGCTTTTTAAAAGCCGTCCATTTGTACATTTGTAGTCAGTCAATGTAAGTTTGTAATTAGTCAATTGTAGGTTTGTAATCAGCAATTGTAGGTTTGTAGCCGTGCTGATATAAATCTATATCAGCACGTGCTGATAGGATCATTTCTGTATATATATATATATAGAAATATGTATAGGTGTATACATATATGTGTGTGTGATTTTTATTGGGTTGTTACATTCTCCCCCCCCCCCCTAAAAAAAATAATTTTGTCTTCGAAATTACGTACCTATTAGGCAAACAAGCGAGGATACTTCTTCTGGATCTCTGACTCTAATTCCCAAGAAGCTTCATTTTCATCATGATGACTCCATTGTACTTTAACTAAAGGAATTTCTTTATTCCTCAATATCTTCTTGTAACGATCCAGAATTCGAGCAGGTTTCTCCTTGTAGGTAGCATCCTTATTTAATTCGATGTCGTCCAATTTCACGATGTGTGAGGGATCATGCACACATTTACGCAACATGGACACGTGGAATACGTTGTAGATTCCTGTCAATTCTGGGGGCATCTCAAGCCGATAGGCTACATTTCCAATCTTTTTGATCACCTTGAAGGGTCCTATAAAGCGTGGAGATAGCTTCCCTTTCTTTTTTCCAAATTTCACTACACTCTTAATAGGTGATATTTTCAATAAAACATAATCGCCAGCTTGAAATTCTAAATATTTTCTTCGTTGATCTGCACAACTCTTCTGTCTGCTCTGTGCAGCTTTTAATCGTTCTTTGATGAAGGAAATCTTCTCAGTTGTCTCACGAACTAAATCAGGTCCAAGGAAAGCTTTATCTCCTACTTCAGCCCAGCATATAGGAGACCGACAAGGCTTGCCATACAAAGCTTTAAATAGTGCCATTCCGATACTACTCTGATAACTATTATTATAGGCAAACTCAACCAAAGGTAAGTGCACTTCCCAATTAGCTTCAAAATCCAGTACACAAACACGTAGCATATCTTCTAAAATTTGATTCACCCGTTCAGTTTGCCCATCTGTTTTTAGGTGGGAAGCAGTACTTAATCTTACTTCGCTTCCAAAGGCTTCTTGTGTTCCTTCCCAAAACTTAGACGTGAAACGAGGGTCTCGATCAGATACGATAGACACTGGTACTCCATGTAATCGAATGATCTCTTGAATATATATTCTACTCATTTTCTCAACTGAATACGTAATGTTATAAGGGATGAAGTGAGCAAACTTGGTTAGTCGATCCACAATCACCTATATAGCATCATGTCCTTGCTTAGATCGAGGTAACCCTGTTATGAAATCCATTACCACATGTTCCCATTTCCAACCAGCTATGGGTAATGGTTGAAGTAATCCAGACTGCTTCTGTCGTTCAGGCTTCACTTTTAAGCACGTGAGACACTTGGATACATACTCAGCAATGTCCCTTTTCATACCTCCCCACTAAAATTGTCTTTTGAGGTCTTGATACATCTTTGTGTTTCCTGGGTGAATAGTAAATCTAGAGTGGTGTGCCTGCTCCAAAATCTCCTTTCTCAATTCTTCCCTATCGGGTACACATAGTCAATCATGAAACCTATACCCCCTATCACTTCCAACCTTCCATTCCGTTGGATGTTCCCTTACCATTTTTAAAATCCAATCCTGGAATTCTTGATCTTGAACTTGAGCTTGCAATACTTTATTAATTAAATCGGGTTGTATCATCATAGCGCACAAAAATGTCCCCCCGACTTGCTCTTCAAAATACAAATCAAATTCTGCCACTAACTCCAACATCTCCCATTCTCGTACCATTAGTAATGAAATCAAACCTCGAGATTTACGACTTAAAGCATCAGCGACTACATTGGCTTTACCAGGATGAGCGAATAAGTGCTTGTGATATATAGGCAATAGGTTCTTGACCACCATTCGTATCTGCTCTTCTTCATTAGGCCTATCGAACATCGTAGAAGCTTTCTTCCTCCACCTAGTGATGTAGGAAGAGAAAGATTCATTTGCCGCCTGTTTAGTAGTCTCCAAGTCTCTCCTTGTCACATCAACTTCCGTGTTGTACTTGTAGTGATCGGTGAATTCTCTGCACACGTCTTCCCATGTTCTAGTCTTCGACTCATCCAAACTCAGAAACCAATGCAGCGAAGAAGTGCTAAGTGATTCATGGAATAATTGGGCCATTAATTCCTCGGAAGCACCACGAGGTTGCATTGCTCGGACATACATTTTCAAGTGAGTCTTAGGGCAACCCATTCCATCAAACTTCTGTAACTCCGGCATCTTGAATGAAGTAGGCAATCTCGCTTGAGGGAAGAGAGAAAGAGTGTGGATATCCACAAAATCATCAGCACGGCGAATACCCTTTAAAGTCTTCTCCAAGGCCAACATCCTTGCGGCCATCATCTTTTGGTCATCACTCACAAGAAGGTTTTCAGTGGTGGGGATGAAAGTGGATGATTGGGTATTAACGGGGATATTTTGTAGTGGAGGTTGAGTATATGGAGGTGGTGGATTTTGAGGCGATGATTGAGTATGTGGGAGTGGTGGATTTTGGGCTTGGCCTCCAGCTTGGGCAGATGGGTTGGATTGATTTTGGACAATGGGGACTTGAGTGTCGGGTATGGCATGATCTGTAGGAACATTGTGGATAAGGACGGGGGTTCGGTTGTTGATCTCTTGTGCCATTCTTATCGCGGTTTCAGACTTCACTGACACCTCTTCCAATTTCCCAAGTATATCATTCAATAACCTCTCAATTCTCCGTGGATCCGCAGGAGTCCCAGAAACAGATGTCCCCTCAGGTGTAACCGGGTTATTCAATGCAAAAGTATCATCCATGGCGAGGTCTTGTTCAGTATTTTCTCTGATCAAACGGCCTGAAGAGTCACGAGTCCAAGCCAGCACTTTATTACATCCAAATGACCCATACTTAGTTACAAAGTGACACAAAGCGCCTTTAGTCTCCACAATTGATTTGAACGGGCGGGTAATGGTCCAATAACATTCCTTTAGTTGGGCCTCTCATCCTTATAAGCCCAATGGGCTTTAGGTAAGAAGGTCATACTAAAGGGATGTAGGTCGATTGATTTTAAAGTCATGTTACCCCTTAAAATTAACCACCCACATAGCATTCATTCATATCTCCAACCGCATTCAAGAGCAAGAAACCGGATCACTGTATCGAGGGCTTTGTATCATCTTCTCAAAGAACCATGACATGAATTGCATTGTCATTTATTCCATTCACATTCATTCCCACAACACACATTCATGCCACACATACATTCATTCCATACACACATACATTCAAACACACATCCACTCTGTACCTGCATTCATTCCACAAGCATGGTGACTTTAAACTAGGCGGGTCCTTGTGTCCAAGACAGTCCACTATATGCACTAAAAAGGGTAGGATAGGGTCCCCTACTTGCTTGAATCAACCATATACCTATCACGTGTGGCATGAGGGATGCCGCGTGAGTCAAGTGGTACGTGTTGATCCATTTAATATACCCAAGGGTAAAACCCAAGGATACGTGGCAAGAGGAGTTGATAGCTTCGCAAACATGACACCCGAGAACGAGGGGAACCGGGGTCAAGGCTAGGCCAATCAGAAAAGGCAAGGATACATCGACCTATCATTCAAATGCAATTGCGCACACAATGCAATAAAGTAAACACACATTCAAGCGTATGCAAGTGATTGATTTTAATTTAAGCAATTAAATTAGCCCATACAAATTCCTTGAGTCTAGTCCACTATTCCCCAGTGGAGTCGCCAGACTGTGAACCACGGGTTTCGATCCAGGGGAGGAAGGAAGGAGAACCCTTCTTTTAAAAAGACTTGTAGAGATTTAAATTAATAAAAATCTGGTTTTAAAAAGGTTCACAAAAACATAACAAATAAGGAGTCGCCACCTCATTTTTAGGAAAAGAGGAAAACCATAAAACAGTTTTTAAAGAAAACCTTTGAAAACAAACCTCATGACTCCGATCAAAGAAAAGCAGGTCTAATCAAAACAAGAGAGGATTCGGAGACTAAGTTACGATGTGGGAAGGTTCTAGGAAACATCCTATAGGCACCCACATCGCCCCAAAATGGGTCTCTGAATTTATATGGGCTATTTCAATCACTTCCTAATTAGTCACCATGCATATGCAAAGAATCATCCACAAATAATCCACATTCATCCATGAACATCCATAAATAATAAGCATCCATAAAGCATGTAAACATCCATGAACAAATATGAGAGATATGGAAAGCAAGTAAGAGAGATAGAGAGAATGAACAAACAAATCCATCCTATCCACTAGCAAATATGTGATGGATAAATGAGCAAGCAAACAAATCCATCCTATCCACTAACAAATATGTGATGGATAAATGTATAAGCATGGGTCCATCCTATCCACTAGCATATATGTGATGGACAAATGGGTGGAAAGAAGGAGAAAGAAAGAAAAAGAAAACCTAGGATACTTAGTATCCTAGGGCGGACTTGAACATCAAATGAGCGCCTACGTACCTTACATACAAAGACGTAAGGATCAAAGTCCACGTAGTTCGATTGAGAAGGGGTTACTCCCTTTACAATGAACTATAAACCCTAAGTTTCCATTAAAAGAAAAGAAGAGTTTGAAAAAGAAGAAGAGTTTCCAAAAAAAAAGAATTTGAGAAAAAATAGAAATTGAAAAGAGATAGAACTCTTATCCAAAAAGAAGTTTTAGAGAAATGGAATTCTAAAAGAGATAGAACTCTAATTCAAAAAGGAGTTCGAAAAAAGGTAGAATTCTAAAAGAGATAGAACTCTAGATAAAACAGAATTTTAATGAAGGTAGAATTCTAAAAGAGATAGAACTCTAATTAAAACAGAATTTTTTAGAAAGTTGGAAACTTAGGACTTCTAATTCAAAGTAAAGACAATAACCCTAGGAGGGAGAAAAGAACAACTCACACACAACTTACCATGAACCACTTACCATATGCAAATTATCCCGAAACATCGAGAAAACACCGATTAACCACCCCATGTATTCTATAGGGCAATTATTAAGCTCAAATCCACCATATTCATGCTCAAATAATCATTAGGAAACCTAATTCAAATCTGGACAGAATACTAAACATGCATATAATGATCTAAAACTCATGCAAATCATCCCGAAACATCGAGAAATCATCAATTAATCACCCTATGTATTCTATAAGGCAATTATTAAGCTCAAATCCACCATATTCATGCTCAAATCATCATTAGAAAACCTAAATCAAATCTGGACAGAATACTAAATATGCATATAATGACCCTAAACTCATGCAAATAACAAAAATCAAAAGAAAAACTCAATCCTATATGCTCTTATATGCTCCTATATGCTCTAAACACCCTAACATGCACAAAAACTATCTAAAAACATGCTAAATAGGCATTACCATGATGAAAATATCATATGATAATCCTAAACATGAAAAGAAAATCTACCATGATGCCTTAGGTAAGTACTTTATGTAAGAATGTGAAATAATCATCCTTACGGCGAGCTTTCTTAAGTAAAACTATTCAGAGATAATTTTACGTAGAAATCACTCTATATGAATGGTTTCTTCACATATCCTACGTAAAATATATACCTAAGAATGCAAGGAAACTCACAGCGCAATTAAACACACTCTAGAAAGCACCTATGCACAACCTCACCCTCTAAGGACGATAATTATCCTCGAAAAGGAAAATCATCCATACACCTATGAAGACGAGGCTTACACAGCAAGTGTCCTATACAAAAGATGCTTAAAATCATGCATATAATTGAACCATGAAGAGAAAACGGCCTAAACACATCAACTAATTTTCTGTGTAAAACGTACCTCTATCCTTAAGGGAGAAACTATCCTACCAGCAAGCAATTCGCAATCCTAATCCACTAACATGCATTCTCATCATATTTGAATCATATACACTCTAAAATATAGAGTATATATGATTCCTAAATCAATTCTAAGCCATAATTATGCAGAGAATGGAGTAGAAGAAGAAGGAATCATAAAAGAAAGCAAAGGAGATTTACAATGAAGCAAGGGTCTTCGCTGCATTCTTCCTTCTCTTTAGCTTGGTTCCCTTCTAGTTCTCCTTCAAAATTGCAGTAGAAAGCCTCCTCCAAGTGATATGGGTGTGTTCAAACTCGTGGTCCCCCTCTCTTATGAATATGAAGTGTCAAATAAGCCAAAAAGTCCCCTATGCTGATGAATGAGCCTCTATTTATAACCAACCAACCATATGAACCAATGGTTGAGATTAATTCATCATAAAATCAATCTAGGGCTGTAATTAAGTCCCATGAATGTTAAACAACTCAAAACCACCTCCCAATAGGCTTAAAAGTCCTTTAGAAGGCAAAAAATCGGAGTGGTAGAGTCCCATTTCGTCAAAAACTCAAAAAGAGAAAAATCAGGATGGGACTCTCGGGTGACCGGTTGGGGTGAACCGGTCCAACCGGTTGGGCCCAACCGGTCACCCGAGGAGAATCCAAAAATTTTGGAATTCTAGCTCGGTTTGGACTCCGAACTTCAAACGGACACAAATTCTTCATTTTAACTCCGATTTGAGTGATTCAAAAGCCAAAATTTCAAAGATTCAATGTAGAATAAGCCTATAATAATCTTGAACCAAAAATCCCTGACCACGGTCAAGTGGCTGGGTTTTCGTGAGGCGATTACCCGAAAAACGGTCAATTAAGCATAGGGTAATGTGGTGAACCAATCCCAAACCTATCAATAAATTAAATTGGCACTTCAATTAGACTCATTTCATCATTCTAAGGCCAATGGAACTCTCCGGAACAAATTTGGAAGTCAATTGGAAAATATACGAAGTAAAAGACGAAATTGCCCTTTAAGTCGCAAAAGTTCTAATTAGCTACCCAAACCTATCTGGAATTGAACCAAATTTGACACACATATCTAAAATGATCCTAGAAACTAAATGCAAGTGATGGGACTCAACAAAGAGACAAAAATATGCATGCAATGATGACCTACTTTCCTAAGGCTTAAAATGGCAAAATTGTCCTTTAAGGATTAGGGACTCCTAGATGCTTCTAAACCTATCCAAATACTATCATGATCTCATGGGGGTGAAAATGGGGTGTCTACAACTGGGTTGTACAAAACCTTGCTCCTTCAACTCTTGTAACTGCTTTTTCAACTCCTTCATCTCCAATGGTGCCATACGATAAGGAGCACTAGCAATAGGAGTTGTGCCTGGAATTACATCAATGGTAAAATCAATCTCTCTTTTAGGGGGCAGTCCAAATACTTTTTGAAACACATCAATATATTCTTGTACCACTGGTATAGACTCTATAGGTGGATTCTTACTAAAATTTTCAATCTCAGCAAGGAATCCACTAGTAAAACTATCTCTGATTGGCTCACAATGGAAAAGAAAAGGTTGGTCTAGATTAGAAAAGAAAATTGTCTTCTTGCGGCAATCTAGAATAGCACTATAGCTAGTAAGCCAATCTGTCCCAAGGATAACATCAAATCTCTTCATACTCAGCACTATAAGATCTGCAGGTATCTCTCTAACTCCTAGTCTTATCATGCATCTCTTACACACATGCTTAAGTTCTATTGTGCCGCCCAAAGGTGTAGTAACAATCAAGGGTACATCAAGATATTCTGGACTCAATCCTAGAATATCCACAAACATAGTTGAAATGAAAGAATGGGTTGCACCAGTATCAAATAAAATCTTCACACAACTATTGAGAACAAAAAGGGTACCTTCAATTCCTGCTTGTTCTGGAACAACGACATAGGCACGCCCTACTCCTTATTGTGCTGGTGGTTGATTGTTCTTCCGAGGCTTCTTGCAATCCCGACTAAGGTGCCCCTTCTCCTCACAATTGTAGCAGACTATATTCTTAGGTCGGGTACAATCTTTAGCCCGATGACTTACGATTCCACAATTAAAACATGCGCCTTTCTGCTGCAAAGATGATGCACTTTGAGCATTTCCTGCATTATTCTTCCGCTTCTTCCAAGCTGGATTCCCTTTCTCTTGTCTCCCTGACTTGCCTTGTTGATTCCTCTTTTCCTTATTCTTTTGTTCCTTGTCAGCTAGGTATCTCTTATTGTCTTCCTCATGCCTCAGGGCTTTTCTTATAATTTCTTCATAGGGCCTATCCACTTCTCCAACCAAGATTCGTCGAATAGGAGGTACTAGCCCTGAAATAAACTTTCGCACTCGCCTCTCTTCAGTAGCAACTAAGTGAGGTGCACAGTGTGACAAAGCTTCAAACTTATTGAGATACCCTGTCACAGACAAAGTATCCTGCTCCAAACGAATAAACTCCATCTCCAGCTTCTCCTTCTCAGTGGATGGAAAATATTTTCCCAAAAATCTGCTTTTAAAATCATCCCATGTCATAGTTCGAGCAGCTTCCCCCCCTGTCATTCCTTTTATAGAGTCCCACCAATTCTTAGCTTCCCCAACTAGTTGAAAGACTGCAAGTTTGCGCTTCTCAATATCAGAACAATTCATCACTTCAAACAAATCTTCCAAATGGCGTAGCCATTGTTCTACTTTAATACCTCCATCTGTACCATCAAATTCTTTAGGCCTTAGCTTCTGAAATTTTTCTATTGGACTTTCTCTCGAATGATTCATATGACCCAATCGCTCAATGAAAACACTTAAAAATCCCAAAGGATCTTCTCTAGGATTAGGTATATTTCCTTGTCCTTGTTCAGTCATGATTCTACAAAAGAAATAAAATTATCTCTTTAGAATCCACAAACTAAAATTTTAGCAAAGTTAATTTTCATTAATCATATTTCATAACTATTTACATCATAATCTCTGTGATTTACAAAAAAAATATAGCACATATACTGCTATGCCTAAGGCTCCTATCCAAAAAGTATTACCCTATCGTAGGGTATAAATCACAGATCTCCAAAACTATAGTACTATCTATATACATCCTTTCTACTTACTACTACATCACTCATCATCACTCCCTCGATGGAGTCCATCAACTGTCGGGCTAGATCCTATAGATGTTGCCTCATCTGATCCCACATCCTCCTTGGGATCTGTCTCTATCGGCTCCATCTCTGATTCTATGTCCTCAGGTACATACTCTTCGGGTGCTGCTTCTTCAGGTTCTATCTCCTCAGGATCTACCTCTTCAGGATCTGACTCCTCCAGCTCAGCCTCCTCAGGCTCTATCTCGTCCTCTGACTCTGAGTCGAAAGAGATATAGACAATCTCCGGCTCTATCTCTTCAAGCTCTATCTCATCCTTAGACTCTAAGTCGGAGGATATATAAATAATATCGGGCTCTGCCTAGGGAAAAGGGACTGGTATCCCTAGATGTATCTGAGGAGCTGGAGGTACTACTACATGCGGTAAAACTCCTAAGTCCCGCAATACTGCAATGTCAATCTCCTCCATGATATCAGAACGGGTTCGCATATAGGTGACAAACTCTCTCACCCGCTGGTCAGCATCCAAATAAAAATCTCTCATAATCTCAAAAGATCGTGGAATATAACTTTCTTGGCTGAGGTAAGCTCTCCGTGTCTCTTGGTAAATCACGTGCCAAGCATCTTCTCACAGCGCCTCATGGTATCGCACAGGATCTCGGGGTTCGATACCCTAGGGTCCTAGAACATATCCTCCTCTGTGATCGTTTCCATCCATTCTAACTACAACCCAAATCAAATATATTAGTAATAATCATAAATTTTAAATAATCAACCCTAACCTAGATTTAAACCTAGGCTCTGATACCAAATTGTAACACCCACATACATGAACATAATAATTTCATATGCTTCTATAATTCAAACCATAACACATATACATATGCGTCTACTACAATAGAGTCTTCACCATAATAGTACAAACACTAGGTTTTTCAAGTAATTACATCATATATAAAATTTAAAGAAAATAAGACTAATCTGCTCGATTAGCTTAATTCATCTTTAGCCTCCCCTGAAAAATTAATTTTCAAAAAAAAATAAGCTGTCTAGCTTAGTGAGAAACCAAAATAAAATTTATGATTTCACTTGAAATTTAGTTAATTTCATCAATCTAAAAATGCATATCTCATGCTAAAACATTGTGGCACATAATTGATAATATTACAAAATATCTCATACCTGAATCGTTGTTGTATCTCACAACTTGCAAAATATAATTCAAAATAATACACATAGGCCTCATGCCAAATGTGTTCTACTATTCAGCCACAGCACATATGCCTCATTGCAACATGTGTATATAGATCACGGCCTACTTGCACAATGAGTCTGTATATTAGTGCACTAACTATGGGATATGCTCAATCCCGGCTGTCTCCCATCATCAACATTTTGATTTATCTCACATCAATAGATATAAATCCAACAATATAAATGTGCCACAATAATACATCATAAAATTCAACATAACAAATCACAATAATAAATCATCTCATTGATTTATTTCAACATCATAAGCTATGATAAACTTCAAATAATAAATCATCTCATTGATTTATTTCAACAGTCATAAAGCCTAATAAACTTCAAATAATAAATCAGTTCATTGATTTATTTCAACAGTTATAAGCTACTATACGTGTAAAATAATAAATCATCTCATATCGCCACATACGAATTTCTCATTTCCATCATTAAGTAACCCTTTGCTTTCAATCGTTAAGATTATGATCATATGAAACTTCCACTGTATAACCCCCTTTTTTTTTTTTAAATATAGGGTAGTTCTAAGAAATTTTTGGTCCAAACTATGCCAAGATCAAAGATCATTAAAACCATTTTGGGTAAATAGGAGCAAAATGGTCATTTAACTCAAACAGGGGTAATTTTTTTGATATTAATAAAATCTCACAAAATTTTTCCAGAAAATAGTACCCTTTAACATGAGCACAATGACTCAAGTTTCATCAAAATCAGATTTAAAATGAAAGTTTTATAAGTCTTCAAAGTTAGTTATGGCATTAAAAACTCAAAAATAGCCCATCTTTAAAAATATTCTCATCTTCCAAACAGCAAAATGACCCCTTAAGAATTTTTATTATTTCCTTTTATGATTTTAGAAAAAATTTGGCATTCAAAAAGTCTCATTTACCCCCTTAAATCAGTGCTGGTGCATCGAGGGTGTGTGCACCCTACAGCACTAGATCATTTGCCCCTTCTTCTTCCTCACGGGTTCTGCTACTTTTTGCAGAATTTTTCATTTCAAATCTAAATATTTTAGAAACTTTAAAAAAATCCACAGGGCTCATTTCTCACCCAAAAATTACGAATTAGATGTCCATGGAAAGATCTTGAGCTCTAGTATTTATTAAAATTATAAAACATAAGAAATACTCAACTCTAAACTCACGATTTATCAAAAACTAAATTCTAGTTTTAGATTTATTTCTCCCTACATACACGAAATTGGAACTTCAAATTTATACAGCAATTTCTTATGATCATAACCCTCTTTCAACCAAAGTTTCACGCCTTAAATACATCTATAGCACTAGAAACTTAAATCTGAAATTTTCAGGAAATCCATTAATGGTTTCAAAGTTCTCAAAACCACTAAATCCTCTATATAAAACAAATACATTAGAGGGAAATCAGGTTTCTCACCTCACAGAAGAGTGTATGCCTCCTTTATCACTCCCCTTTCAGTCTCTTCTCTTCTCTCTCTACTGTGCTCTCTCTCTCTCTCTCTTTGTCCCGCACAGCAAAACATCCAGCTATATATATACCCTTTGCATGAAAATCACATGACATGTGGTTTAAAGCCTAAGCCAATTGTCACCCTAAAGCAGCCATGGGGTTTTAAGCTCATGCCAAATGTCTATAGGAGATTGCCATGTGTTGCGGCACTCCTCTCTTCTAATGCCACTCGGCATTTCCACACAAGCCATATGGCATCCATTCATGCCATTTGGCTATCCCTTACGTGTCATTTGACATCCTCATATATATATATATATCTATACTATATTATATTTAGGAGTTTTTTGCTGACATCAGCACAGTGTATAAGGTGGCTGCTTGAGAGCCTTTCCCTCCTAAAGCCTAAGTTCTCCTTCACTTTGGGCCCACATCTCTACCTCTTCTTTCTTTCTCTTTCCTCCCACATCTATTTTTTTATTTCTCCTCTTAGATCATATTTCTTTCTCTCTTCTTTTTCTTTTCTTTCTTCTATTTGTGTATTTCTAATTTCAAAATTTGAAAGCCATTGACTGTCTGTCTTTTCTCTCTTGATCTCTCCAACTCCCAATTCCTTATCATCCCAGCAATTCCCTTACATCATTTTTTCCATTATCATTATCGTTCTCATTTTTAGGCTGAAACTGTAATGAATGCAAAATTGGGTACTTTGGATTGGATATGTGATTGAGATTAACATTGGGATCATGTATGCAAAAAGTTGAACCATATATAAAAACATATTGGCCTAAACTCGGATCACTAAGCTATTTGTGATTCCTGCGCATCGCGCGGGTTCATACTAGTATATATATATATAAATATGTATAGGTGTATATATATATGTGTGTGTGATTTTTATTGGGTCGTTACACTAAGTTTAATAGCATAACCAATCTTAATTACCCTCGTTATAAAGCCTTTTATCTTATAGCTATAACAAACAACAATAGAGTACAATTAGTGTGTAACATTTCATCAAACACTTGGTGGGCAAGATCAATAAGTCTATATGTCTATAATAACAATTGACTATTGCGTTGAGTATTAACAAGTTAGGATTGAAATGACTTCTTTTATGAGACAACCAAATTCCAAAATGTATGTCTCCAATAGTCTGTTATACTACCACTCAGAAAATTTGGTGGGTGTGCTTATATGGGACCTTACAACGCTATAGATGGGAGGCACCACGGTATCTTTTTATTGTTTCTTTTTTCTTTTTGGATTATTCAATAATTTCTTTTTGAACTGGTGTTTCTTCCCTCTCATCCAAAAAAAAAAAAAAAAAGAAAAAAAAGAAAAGCAAAGGTCATCTCTAAGAATGCAACTTCCTCAACACTGTCACTCTCTTGCAAAGATCCTCCACTGTAACACCCATTCTCTTTTAAATTTCAACCCTTCGATTGCGGCTGAGATCAAGGGTTACGCGCATAGAAGCATGGATTTAGGAAGGAAATTGAGAGAGTAATTATGGTCAGATTTCAAAAAAGGAATTCAGATCTTGAGAGGAAATTACTACATAATTTGTGGGATTGGGGGATTAGATTGCTAATTTAAGGGGTAGATTTTAGGAGGGAATTTTTGCAGACTTTATGGCTGAGATCATTAAGTTTTCTAGTTTAGTTAAGGGTTGAGTCAATAAATAGGGGCTGTATTCAATGAGAAGTTATGAATAAAAAACTATCCTTTTTCCTATGTTGAAATAGAGGTTCCCCCCGGAAGAAGGAATTTGGCTTGTTTTCTATCATTCTTCTTCCTCAATAGGGCTTGAACCTATCATTTTGTATCAAAGCTCTTTCCTGGCGTTGTGGTCTTTCGCAAGGTCTGGATGGCAGAAGGGACTAGGATGCAGGAACTCAAGCAGCTTATCAATGACAAGGCAGCAAGGCATGAAGCAACAGTAGTAGACCTTCGAGCCTTAGTGACTGCCATTGACTTGAAATACGATCAGATTTTCGAGTAGGTTACTCAACAATCACAAAGGACGCTGCAAGGGGATCATGAGGGCACATCTTCACCCGGAAAATCTTTCAGGTCTTCCTCTTATACGATGAGTGGCAGAGTACCCACTCGATATGCAAAGATCGACTTCCCACAGAATGCCGGAGAAGATCCGTTGGGGTGGTCCTATAAAGCAGAAAGGTTCTTTGGATTCAATCAAACTGAGGAGAAGCAAAAGGTCCTTCTTGCTGCAATTCATTTTGATAAGGATACGATTGACTAGTACCAATGGTTTGAAAAAACCAGAGGATGTGTCTCGTGGCCAGATCTTATTGAAGCTTTACACATACGATTTGGACCAAATGCTTATGATGATCATGTTCATGCTCTTACAAAGCTACAACAAACAGCTTTAGTCAAGGAGTATCAAATCCAACTTGAAAGACTTTCCAATCAGACGGTGGGGTTGACAGAGCCTTTCTTTGTTAGTTGCTTTATTAATAGGTTGAAAGATGAGATCAGACCTGGGGTACAAATGTTTAAACCGACCTCTATAATGCAAGTAATTGGGCTCGCACGCCTCTAAGAAGATAATATTAACATGCTGACCCACAAAAGCAAGTCAATCACAGGTAAATTACCTTCCAGTGCACCTGTGGCACCTAGATCAAACACTGCAACAACACTTCCACCCATAAAATGAATCACCCAATCTCAAATGCAAGAGAGGCGAGACAAGGGACTATGCTACTACTATGATGAAAGGTATGTACCAGGTCATCGTTGTAAAACAAAACATATGTTCTTACTAGATGCGGAAGAGCTGGTGGAATCACAAGAAATGGAAGCAGATACAAAGCATGAAGAGCCTTTAGAGGGAGTAGAAACAGAATTTCAAGTGTCCATACATGCCTTAGTAGGTTCGGTGTCACCCCAGACTATGCGCATTCGTGGATTTATAAAATGTCAGCCCATCATGATTCTCATTGATTCTAGGAGCACTCACAATTTACTGGATTCACGGGTTGCCAAGAGAATCGATTGCTAAATTAAGGAAGGGACCCCATTTGATGTCACTGTTACTAATAGTGAAAAATTGATAAGTTAGGGGGTTTGCTCAAACTTTAGCTTTGTGATGCAGGGATCCACATTCAATGCCAAGGCTTATTTACTACCATTAGAAGGATGTAACTTGGTGTTGGGTATCCAATGGCTCTCCACCTTGGGCCCTATCACTTAGGATTTTTCAAAACTAAAGATCGAGTTCACTTTTAATGCTCGGAGGTATTCATTGAGAGGGGCACAATATGGAACAGTGAAGTTCGTGGATGCAAAAAAAATGAGCCAATTGGTGAAAAAGGATAATGGGTTTGTAGCTCAACTTTCTTCCATTGAAGGCAAGGGGATGGAAGGTGATATCTCTCCAGAATTGTAAAGGCTATTAGAAGGATATGTAGACATATTTGTTAAACCTACAGGACTTCCTCTTATCCGATCTCATAACCATAGGATACCACTAATTCCAAACAGCGAGCCTCCAAATGTACGACCCTACCGATATCCTCACTTCCAAAAAAGTGAGATCGAAAAGCTTGTCAGAGGAATGTTGGAGGTTAGGAATTGTGCAACCTAGCACCAGTCTAGTTTTCATCTCCAGTCTTGTTGGTACTGAAAAAAGGACAACAGTTGGAGCATGTGCGTAGACTACCTGTGCTCTAAACAAGGTCACAATTAAGGACAAATTTCCCATCCCTGTTATTGACGAGTTGCTGGACGAACTCCATAGAGCTACCTGTTTTTCCAAATTGGATCTTCGATCAGGATACTGCCAAATTCGAGTTCACAAGGCAGACACTGCAAAGACTGCCTTTCGAACCCACGAAGGGCACTATGAATTTCTAGTAATGCCTTTTGGTCTGACAAATACTCCATCCACTTTTCAAAGCTTAATGAATGAGGTATTTCACCCCTATATTAGAAAATTCATTTTGGTTTTCTTTGACGATATATTGGTGTATAGTAAGACTTGGACAGAACATATGGAGCATCTGAAGCACAGACTACAATTACTACGCCAACACCAGCTTTTCGTTAAACACTCCAAATGTGCTTTTGGCGTTCGTAAACTTGAGTATTTAGGCCACATAATATCTGAAAAAGGGGTAGCTGCAGATCCTACCAAGATATCATGCATGAAGTAGTGGCCTAAACCAAAGACCTTAAAGGGCTTGAAAGGGTTTTTAGGCCTTACGGGGTGTTATAGGAGCTTTGTTCGAGACTATGGCAAGATAAGCAAACCACTCACAAATATGTTGAAGAAAGATGCCTTCCGATAGACACCGAGGCTGAATTTGCATTTGAAGCTCTTAAGGAGGCTATGACCACCACCCCTGTACTAGCACTGCCCGACTTTACTAAGGAATTCATAGTAGAGTGTGATGCTTCAGGGACAAGAATAGGCACTGTGCTACAACAGTTGGGGAGACCTATAGCATATACAAGCAAAGCATTTAGTGGATGCAATTTGGGGCCCTCAACTTAGGAAAAAGAAATGTTAGCTACGGTTCATGCAGTGTTAAAGTGGAGACCATATTTGTTGGGCAGGCACTTCAAGGTGAAAACTGACCATCACATCCTAAAATATCTTTTTGAACAGCGTATCACTTCCCCTTCACAGCAAAAATGGCTCACCAAGTTGCTTGGCTATGACTACGAAATTTTTTATAAAAAGAGAAGAGAGAGCCACACAGCAGACGCACTTTGTTGGCAACAAGAAGAGGTAGGTACAGCCATAGCTATGACAGCACCCCAAGCATCTTGGATAGCACAAATTAAGGACGAATGGCAGACTAATTCTGAATTATAGGAGATCATTACCAAACTTACTCAAGATGGTATGTCCATACCGGGGTATACTTGGGTGCATAGCGAGTTGCGATACAAGGGAAGACTTGTTGTGAGTCCTACGTCCCTGCTGCGTAGCCAACTCCTACAAGAGTACCATGATAGCCCTATAGGTGGGCATTCTGGAGCTCACAAGACCCTCAAACACTTAGCAAGAGTTTTTTATTGGTCGAGAATGCGGGCAGATGTTAGGAAGTTTGTTGCAGAGTGTGATGTTTGCCAACTAAACAAGGGAGAAAATGTAGTTTACCCAAGGTTGTTACAACCCCTACAAATACCAAAGCGAATTTGGACTGAAATCTCCATGGATTTTATTGATGGACTTCCTTCTTCACATGGAAAGGACTCCATTATGGTTGTTGTTGATAGAATGAGCAAATATGCTCATTTTATTATTCTTTCCCACCCTTACTCAGCTACTATAGTTGCTCAAGCATTTGTGGATAACATCTTTAAATTATACAGAATGCCAATCTCTATTGTCACTGATCGAGACAAGGTGTTCATTAGCATGTTTTGGCAAGAATTTTTCATATTGCAGGGGACCAAGCTACAAATGAGCACATCTTACCATCCGTAAACAGATGGCCAAACAGAGGTTGTCAACCAAAGCCTGGAGACGTACTTGTGTTGCTTTGCAGGAGAGCAACCAAAATAGTGGGTTCACTGGTTGTCTTTGGAAGAATGGTGGTACAACATCTTAATACATGCTTCAACTAGCATGACACTATATAAAGTTGTTTATGGGTAGCCCCCTCCTATTCTCACCATGTACACCTCAGGAAGCACTTTAGTAGAAGCTGTAGCCATAGAGTTGCAAAGCTATGATGAAATTATGTAGCTTCTTCGTGAAAATTTACAGTGGGCACAACATCAGATAAAGTATCAAGCTGACCGCCACCGCACTGAGCATGAATTTCAGGTTGGAGATTTTGTTTACCTTCGCCTCCAACCATACAAGCAAACGTCCGTGTCTGTTCGAGGTTCCACCAAACTATCTCCTCGATTTTATGGTCCATTCCTAGTAATTCAGCGAGTTGGCTTAGTAGCTTATAAATTAGCATTACCGAAACTATACGTATACATCCAGTCTTTCATGTTTCTAAACTGAAGAAGAAATTGGGGCAATATGCCATGACACTTAGTTCTCTGCCTCTTCTTAATGACAATGGCGAGGTGCACTTTAAGCCTATAGCTATTGTCAACCGTTGGATAATTAATCGGAAAAACCAAGCAGTGATAGAAGTATTGGTGCAGTGGTCGAACATGGGTCCAGAAGATGCTACCTAGGAGATATGGCAAAAACTTCAAGAACATTTTCCAGATTTTGAACCTTGAGGACAAGGATCTTTGCGATAGGGATGGGAATGTTACACACATAGAGGCATAGATTTAGGAAGGAAATTGAGAGAGTAATTATGGTCAGATTTTGAAAAAGGAATTCAGATCTTGAGAGGAAATTACTATAAATTTGTGGGATTGGAGAATTAAATTGCTAATTTAAGGGCTAGATTTTAGGAGGGAATTGTTGTAGACTTTATGGCTGAGATCATTAAGTTTCCTAGTTTAGTTAAGGGTTGAGTCAATAAATAGGGGCTGTATTCAATGAGAAGTTATGAATGAAAAACCATCCTTTTTCCTATGTTGAAATAGAGGTTCCCCCCGAAAAGAGGAATTTGGCTTGTTTTCTACCATTCTTCTTCCTCAATAGGGCTTGAACCTATCAGAATGACTCTATCAAATCCCCATCGAAGAAATTTTAACTGCCCGGTACATTCTAATATTTGGTGGTGGTGTCTATGAGGAATGACCGCCAATCCTCGTAGCTCAACCTCCTACACCCTTTAGCTCATTATTGCCTTCATCCTCACCATTTTCTTTCCTCAAATTCAACTGAAGATCCTCTAAGAATCGGCACTACTCATGAGCAAGTGAGGCGATGACCCCAATCATTTCACTATCAGTCCTAAATATGATAGTTGGCATATCAAAATCTGGACAGCATACTGCAGCATCAGCAAGGAACCCTGATGGAACCGGTTGACAACCCCTCTAAGGTGGTACCAGCCAACTATCTGAAGACGATTAGTCACAACCAATTTATTCACCTCATAGCAAAAGTCACCATAACTTGCATCCATCAAAATATCGAAGACTTTATCAATAGCACCTTCAGGATTCTTCCGGAGGGTGACAATGTTACAATAGTCTCTGGCATAAATGTAATATTTTTCATCAAGCATCTCAAGTGCTAACAAATGCTGATCACGGAAGAAATGGGCTTGCCGCTCAATAACACCAACACCTTTATCATGCTGAAGAAAAAGTTGAAAAATCAAGCTTTAATTAGCAAGAAATTAGAAATAATTATATATAGAGCATATACTAACTCCACAAAAACAAACTTGTATCTTTAAACACTCTGCTCATGTCAATATTTCTTGTCATTGCGGGCCAAAATGACAAAACTTGCCCACATAAAAATTGCTTTTAAAATACTAGAGATAGAGTTGATTCGATTGTTGGTTTTTATTATTCTCTTTTTCAAGAAGATATTCTAATGAAACCATTAATGGATAGGATAGAGCTCGGTGCTATTAGTAAGGCTGAGGTTGATTGGTTGGAGAGTCCTTGGGGGGAAGAGGAAGTGTGGGAGGTTGTCAAAAGTATGAATGGTGACAAAGCTCCGGGCTCGGATAGATTTACCATGGCTTTTTACCAAAATGTTGGGTGGTGATTAAGAAAGATCTACTAGATTTATTACGGGAATTTTATGTGGAGGGGTCTTTTGAATATAGTCTTAATGCTACCTTTGTTGCTCTTATCCCAAAGAAGGAAATGCCTGCGACATTCATGATTATCGTCCTATCAATTTAGTGGGAAGTGTTTACAAGATTATCTCTAAACTTATGGCAGATAGGCTGAAAAGGGTTGTAGGGAAGGTAGTTTCCCCATCCCAAAATGCTTTTGTGGGTGGTAGACAGATCCTAGATGCTGTGCTGATTGCTAATGAATGTGTTGACTCGTGTTTGAAAGGGGTTTTCTGGGTGTTATTTGTAAGTTGGATATTGAAAAGGCGTATGATCATGTTAACTGGAATATCTTACTTTACCTTCTAAAGAGGATGGGGTTTAGGGATAAGTGGAGAAAGTGGATTCATATGTGTATTTCCTCTGCTTCCTTTTCCATGATGATTAATGGTAGTCCGCATGGATTCTTTAGGAGCTCCAGGGGGTTGCGTCAAGGAGACTTTCTTTCCCTTTTTCATTTTATTGTGGTTATAGAAGCTTTCAACAGAATGTAGGGTCGTGCTATGGAGGGTCACTTCTTGAAGGGCTTTGATGTTAATGTTAGGGATAAGGGAGGAGGTTTTATTTCCCATTTGTTATATGCTGATGACACTATTATTTTTTGTGATGCTTCTCAATCCCAACTTCAATATCTCAGGAGTGTTTTTCTTTGTTTTAAAGCTATTTCAAGGTTAAAAATTAATTTGAGGAAGAGTGAGCTTATTAGAGTTGGGAGTGGGGTAGATTAGGAGGCTATCACTGCAATTCTTGATTATAGAGTTGGGACTTCACCAAATTCCTATCTTGGTTTGCCTTTAGGGGCTAACTTTAATAGTTCTTTGATTTAGGCTTCATTTATTGAGAGGTTTGAGAAAAAAGCTTAGTAGATGGAAGAAAGGTTATTTTTTGAAAAGGGCTAAAGTTACACTGATCAAAAGCACTTTATCAAGCATACCGATGTACCTCATGTCTTTGTTCAAGATCCCTATTGTGGTGGCCAATAGATTGGAGAAGCTTCAAAGGGATTTTTTATGGGAAGGGTTGAGAGGTGATAAAAAATTTCACTTGGTGGACTGGAAGTCTATTTGCTTGCCTAAAGTGGTTGGTGGGTTGGGATTTAGGAATCTGAATATAATGAACAAAGCTTTGTAGGGAAAGTGGCTTTGGAGATTTTCTATTGAAAAAGAAGCCCTTTGGAAAAGGTTGTGGAGTAGAAGCTTGGACTGGATGATAGTAATTGGAGAACTAGGGAGGTTAGGAGTTCTTATGGGCTGGGTGTGTGGAAATATATTAGCAAAGGATGGAAGGATTTTGAGAAAGGGGTTTACTTTAAGATTGGTGAGGGCAATTCGATCAAGTTTTGGGATGATGTGTGGTGTGGGGATCTTCCTCTTAAAGAGGAGTTCCCTACCCTATATAATTTATCGTTGAATAAGGATGCTTGGGTGACTAATTTTTTGGTTTTGGCTAATGATTCTCATTCTTAGGATGTTGCTTTTGGGAGAAATGTCCAAGACTGGGAGCTTGATGATGTTTTTGCATTTTAGGGGAAGATTTATGATTCCTAAGTTAATAGGGAGGGAGGAGGATCGCATGATGTGGAAGGGAGGTAATAGGGGCTTTTTCAGTGAAATCTTTTTTTCGATCCTTAGTTGAGACGAATGGAGCTAGGTTCTCTACCTCAAGAATCTGGGTGGCTTATGTTCCCTCTAAATTTTATTTTGTTTACTTGGTTAGCATGTTAGGGGAAATGCCTCACTATTGATAACCTTCGAGGAGAGGTTTTCATTTAGCTAACAGGTGTATGCTTTGCAAGACTGAGAGGGAGACAGTGGAGCATTTGCTAATCCATTGTGAATTCACCTACCAACTCTGTTCTGTTTACAAGTATTTGGGATGCAGTGGGTCATGCCGAAGGGAATGCTTACTGTAGTGGATTCTTGGAGATGTAGGAGCCGTAAGAAAGAGGCTTTACGGGTTTGGAATATAGTTTCCTCATGTCATTTTTTGAGCTGCTTGGACTGAGCATAACAATAGGACTTCTAATGATTTAGAGACTACAGTGATAGATTTAAAAGCACATAAAGAATGATAACTATTGCTGATGTATAGGTTGCTGGGGTGTACCTGTAGGTTGGTTAACGTGCATCTTTTTCTTTGATGAAGAGTCACCTAGTATCTTAACAAGTTAATGTACTCCTGCGAATCACCAACGACGATGAAATCTCCACGACTTTGTACACACAGAACGTGTTCAAATCCACTATGCCCACATTCAAACTACAACTCATGGTTACCACCATCAGTAGGCACCCAGTTGTACAATTGAATTTCTCGATTGGTTACAGTAAGCAATTTGCCATTGAAGGCATTCAAAGAGTTGATGCCTACCTCAGTTTCTTTCTCTGCAATTAGCTTTAACATTCCATCTTCAACTATGAAAACAAGTATTCGGCCCTGCAGTTGTTCATCAAAGAAAGCCAAAAAAATATCTGGATAAGATCATTTTCAAATTAAGTTCTCAATCAAAAATGAAAATTTCTTGGCTAAGAAAAATATAAGTGTATAAAGTATACTGGACAACAATGTACAGGACAGGCGATCATCATCTAGAAGAATTCAGTCAATAGTTTTTGTTGAGTGGGAGCAGGGGATGAAATTCAACGGCATAGCTTTTAAGCCCGTCTGATTTTATGATTCCTTAAGATAGTATACATATAATATCTTCAATTAATCAATATTTACTCTTTCAATAGGAGATTATCATTTGGAACCCAACTAGTGGGTAGACATAACACCCCTAACCCCAGGCGGCCTCTATTTCTGAACCTTTTCCAGTTCAGATATTCATTTATTCTACAAGTAATATTTGACAATAAATGAACAAATATACACAAAAACGCTTACCTTGGTACATTTGTGGGGGTTTGCAGTCCCAACACAATAATATACATTAGGATCATTGTTAAAGGAGCAGCTAAATATGCAGCAACCACACTCCAATGCGATAAGTTGGTAAGTTGATAGGAATTCAAAAGTTTGGTCATCCAACAACTGGATGAAGTCCATTTCAATTTTTTTTTCCTTGTCAACAAGTACCACGAACTTAAAACGGGCAAGTTCTAGGATGGCCAATCAGATAACTGTTAACTATAAATAGCCAAGGTCCGAGAATGCTCCTGATGACAGATATGGCATGGATGCATCCTAGGCGAAAGTGGGATGGACTAGATGTAAAGCTTCTGAATATCATCCATGGTACCAATTGAAAGCTTACCTTCTTTTGTAATCACAAGGCTATTGACCATTATACAAAGGTTAAAAACCACAAGTCAAGCTACATTTCAGATATTTTGATACACCACATAAGAATAAAAACTACATTTCTCTTATCTTTTATTTCTTTTTTAATAAAAAAATCTAATATAATTTATGCTAATTTGGGACCTTTCTTTTTTACTGGGTAAAAAAAGGTAGGAGGGAGCAATCAAAGTGGTTTACCTTACTTGGGCGTGATCATAGCAGCATCCTTACCTACTGGGAACCAATGACAGGAGGGACTGAGACAAACTGCAAAGCAGGGGACCATAGGTACTCCCTCGAGCCAGTTGAGCCATAGCCTGATCCAGCCTCACCTAAGGCACTAGTGGACACTTAGCTGATGGCATGGCAAGAATCCCAAGTGCTACCCATTGTGGGCTTTGATCCTAGGACCTACCATCCACCAAACCACTTGGGAGCAAGCCAAGTGCCACTAGACCACTACCCTCGATGGTGCTAATTTGGGACATAGTTGTTAAGGAAAAATAATTTATAGCTTCTAAGCTAGTCTAGAATTATAGGAAATGCTATGGGCAACCTAACTATAAGCATTCCTAACTGCTACCTATTTTTAATGGACAACTAAAATAACCTATATGAAGGTCAAGCTAAATAATCATGGTTGTTGATGCCATAAGATATTTCCTCTGAATATTTTTGCATATATAATTTGTCTTTATCAACCACGCATCACTTTAGATTGAGATCTTCATTTTTATTGACAATAATGAAACAAAACTGAGAAGAAAGGGTAAAGCGTGAAGGTACCAATTTAGAAAAGCAGCAAAGTTGAAAGGGCACATATAGTTGACTTCTTTCAAATTTACATTCTTGTGGAGTAGTTTCTTGTAAATGCTGTAAATGATAGTTGGCCTATCCGACGCAGCAAATGCATGTGTGGTATTCTTAAACAAGAAAGTATGGAATGTTACAGGTTGGATACCAAGAGACACCTTTTCCCTTTTCGTTAACACACCAATATTCATGTTCATCAAGAAACTCAAAACATAACCATCTCCAAGGGAACAAAACAAGTAAGATATTTAAAAAGGAACAAACATTAGAAATTGATTTTAAGAGAGGCATGAGGAACTAATAAATTACCATGAGAACACTATACACACAAAATAGTGATGGAAAGTGCCACACATGTGAGTTCTAGACATATCATCGATTGGATCCCTTGTAGAAAGAAGCTAGAAAAATCAATTTGACATGGCCCACAACAATTTTCACATTGGTTCAAAAGGATGCCATGTGAGACCTGAGCTAAATTTGTTCAAATTACTATGTTTATATCTTACTTATCATGTCTATATCAAATTAACCATGTTTGGATGCAATGTTGATGTGGTTTGTTGATATTGGCATGATACCATTTGTTTTGATATGAATTAGAATGTAAATGAGATGTTTTGGATTAATTTTGAGGTTGATTGGGTGTTTTGGTGCATCATAAGGACTAAAATATCTCTGATATCTTTAGTATAACCATCGACATATCTCTTGTCAAGGCCTTCGATACGAATCCCAACAACGATATCCATTGAAATATCCATTGAACATAACTAAAGAATTTTAAAAAATAATAAATTCCACTATGTTAATAATACATTATATATGTAATATATAATTTACAATATCATATCTACAGTCCTTTTAATATCAGGTGCACTCCTAAAACTCTTTTCGATAGTTGAATGGCTTTTGAATGACTAAGAAAATGAAAGTTATATAGTAGTTCTTGTCCACTCAACGTTTTCCTTTGACAACTTTTCAAAATCTTGGAGGATAGATTTCTAATCCATTGCTTGTATAAACACTAAGGATCTTTCACAAGCTGTTCATGAACAGCTCAAATGAGCTTGTTAAAGGCTTGTTTGAGCTCAATTGTTTATAAAATGACCCAAATCCAATCTTAGAGTTTAGGCTTATTTAATAAACAAGCCAAGGCGCAACAAACCCAAGCTCGACTCGATAGGGCTTATGACTGAGAGTCAATAAAAATATGATTATTATTATTATTCTATATTTTCTTGCATTCCAAATACATATTTTATGAGTCTTGGCATTGGTAAGGCTACAAACGAACCAAGCTTTTCGTGAATAGCTCGCGAACAAGCTTAATAAGGGTTCGTTTGAGCTCCTTCTTTTACTAAAGGAACCAAGCTCAAGAAAACTAAGGCTTGATTCGAACATAAATAATCAAGCTTTTAAGCAAGCTAAGCTCAAACAACCCAAAGCTTTGCTCGGCTTGGCTCCTTCACATCCTTAATGGCGCTACTAATGCCACATTTTATACAATAGAATAGAGTATTCCAGCTCTACCATAAAAATTTGATATTTTTTGTCAATGCTAGCCTGAGTAGAAGCAAAATGTATTAACATAGAGACAAGGTTGAGAAGTGAAGAAATCTTGAGCACAAGTATACCCCCTCAAATTCAATTAGAAGAATAGAGCGAGGTACTGTTTCTCCTTTTAAATGCTCCTTCATGACGAGATTCAGGTCAGGAAGTGAATATATCCTAATGCTTGGATTCCTCATACCAACAACAGCGAAATGACTAAAGTTGGGATCTTCACCAGTGGAGTTTATGTCAAGGCTTATATCTTGCCACATACCAACAGCAGCTAGCCGACTAAAGTTGGGATCTTCACCAGTGGGGTTTATGTCAAGGCACAAAATATCGAACTCCATCTGTACACATTTGTTATTACTATATGGCCTATACATTATCCTAAATCTAACATAATTCTGTTGGTTTTTTTTTTTTTTTTTTTATGCCTAATTGAACAAAATTTGTCTTTTTCAATTTTAAACTTAGGTTTCAAGGAAAAGTGATTGGTCCATGGGTAAATAATATAAGTCTAGGAGTTCGTGTAATTGATTCCATAGTTAAAGGCCTGATTAGCTCAATGGATAGTGACAACTTTCCCTTCTATTACATTCCCATATGGTAAAAGTACAAAAAGATTATGGCTGGTCACTCTTGGGAGCTTCTCTCTTTAGAAGTGCTGCACTTTCTCTTTTCAATTTGGTAGGGGTTTTTTGGCTCTCCAAAGCTTATAAAATGGATGAAATGGGTGGGGTATTTATAAGGAAAGCAGATGGTTTAAGTGTAAATAGGTGAGCTAATCCCATCCATCCATTCTTGAGATTAAATCCCAGCCCAACACCTCACTTCCTTAATGAGTAAGGAGTCATTCTTGGCCCTACACTTGGCTTGGTGAGCAAGGCCTCATCCTAGCCACACATTTTTTGGGGCAAAAGTGTTATTAACCTAAGTTAAATAGCTTTAGGTGCAAAATAGAATTAAACTAACTTATAAATATCCTATCTTATTGGTGTAGGGGGGACACAAGAGCTTAATGTGCTAATTTGCCTTATTTCTTTGTCTCCAAGTCACAGATAAATATCTCGTGCGTGTTATTCACTACTCACAGCTGCATAGGAAATATTTAAATGCTCATAACTTTTTGCCACGTGCTCAGAATTGGATAATCCACCTGTCGTTGGAAAGATAATTCCAAACTCTTCAATTTGACTGTGGTTCAGGCTTCTGATTGCAGCTTTTCCCAATAGCGGATTGCGAGGCATGCGGGGCCCACCTGGGCTCCCTCTGAAACTTCGATTGGAAATATTTTAACTTCTTGAACTCCAAATGACATGAGATCAATGGCTATGGATTTTTCTCATCACGTTCTTCAGGTTGACTTGTGAGTTGACTTTTTCTGATCAAGGTTAACCAGAGTTTACTTTTTAACTTGCATCATCTTTTTCAATGTTCCGGAGTTCAGATTGTCATGAGACTACTGGCAACAGATTTGTGTCGCTGTTTCCTTCTAAATGACTGCAAAGTTGATTTTTTTTACCACAGTTGACTTTTTTTACCAAAGTTGACTTTTTTGGAGTGCACAATACCTACGGGGGTAGATTAAGCTTGGGAACTCTGATTGAGGTGCTTCTAGAGGTGCTATAAAGATTTTGGCATGCTCTTCATGATTTTGACTTTATGCTGCAACTTTGATTTCCTTAGCATACAATTAAACGCAAAAAACCCTATTTTTCAAAGAAGCGAAGTGAAATGCTCTAGGAATGGGGCATTTCTGGCAATTGTGCTGTTTCACAAAAAGATCTTAGAATATGCCAGAAAATCCATTCCTAGACTTTCAGAAATTCTTGGGGCAACTTATTTTTTTGAGTTTGTTCCGGTGCTGCAAAAAAGCTGTGTGAGATTATCTAGGACCAAGACATTTTTAGTAGTTTTGCTATTTGACAAAAAGGTCTTAGAATGCGCCAAAACATCTATTCCTAGATTTTTGGAAATTTATGTTGCAGCTCTTTTTTCGTGCGTTTTCCAACGCTTGCCAGAAATGGCTTAAAACTTCAAATGGCTCCACATGGAATTCCTTAACTCCGAATTGGGCATGCTACTAGTCAATAAAAGATAATTCCGAACCCTTCAAGATCACTGAGGTCTCAACTCCTGTACAATACTCGTTCTCTGGGCAAGTTTTTTGAGTGGGGTTGCAAATGGTTCTGGTCTTTAGGTGGCATCCCTTTGATGTATATGCTCGGTAAAAATGGGGTGTCTATAGTAGGACTGAGAAAACTTGGGGCAATTAAAAACAATTAAAATTATCTTTCTCCAAAGAATTATATCCCTTCTTGCTTATACATTATAGTACGTTGTTTGACTAATGCATGGTAGGAATATCCACTATCAAAGGATTAATCACAATTTCATTGGCTTACAACATATGTATGTATGCATGGATGCTTGTGTATGTGCGTGTACAAAGACAGAAAGGCATAAACCTTTTTTTTTTTTTTAATAAACATAGAGCATAAATTTAGCTCTCACAGGGAACAACGCTTTCATGCCATTTTTAATGCAAGATACTGTAATTAGAGTTGTAAAGAAAATGGTTTGCTCAATTCATCTAAGGCATCATCAAGGCAAAATAGACATAAAATTTATGCTTCGGAATTATGTTTAATTTAAACAAATATTCATGTATTTGGGTTCATACTTATAATATTAAAGCAAATGAGGGAAAAATTACTCATATAGGAAAATAATAAGATACTTACTTGTACAAGCTGATTGTACACAACATTGTGACAGAACAAAGTCTCCACATGAGAATAGAAACCCTTTATCTCTGTTTCTTCCAACTCATTATCATGATTCATCATCAAAATGCATGTCCGACTGATAAAGCTTAGAACCAAGGTGTTGTCAAATGGATCATCAGTTGAAAATCTTAATGACCACATCTTTTTGATACCTTGAAGTTCTATCGATGCCTACAACCAAGAAGGTGTCAAATGGATCATCAATAGGTAAGTTTTACTATAACATAAAAACACTACAGAGTAAATTTTGGGGAAAAAATAAGTTAAAATAATCCAAACTTGCTCACTGATTTCTATTCTGTTTCAAACAATACAGAGAGAACAATCCTTATAATATCCAGAGCAAGTTACAATTTGGCCTTGGGCTTGCCTCCCAGGGTCCACCACACAAAAGTCAACAATTGGAGCCAAGTTGACGTAACTTTCTAAAACTTTTATATATGAACCTTTCAGATTGGGTTGTTCATTTATCTTTATGAGATGCATTCATACCATTATGCAGTGTTATTGTTCAATATTGAAAAGAAACTTAAAATGAGTTATAACTAAGAACCGCAAGTCATCTCTCATTATTAATGAAAATACTAGTCTATATTTACTGTTCCATAAACATGTATGCTATATAAACAAACTAATAGTTTAGAACAAAATGCATGAAGTTATGTAGTTAACTGGATAATCAAGGACAAGGAGCATGAGAAGAAGTAAAAGATAAATAATGGTGGCCTATGATTTGATAGAAGATATAACTCAAATATGGTGAACAAGCATTCACTTAATCAAATCCCAAATTCCCAACTAGATGGGAATATGGGACAAAGCTTCCATATGAGTGAGGGTTCAGTGTTGAGTTTTAAAAACTTAGCACGGTGCTGAGCTCATCTCAACCGTCCATCTCAGTTTTGGACGGTTGAGATTGAAAGGTGAGAAAGTTACCAAAATGCCCTTATAAAAGTAACTTTTTCATCTTTCAATCTCAATTGTCCAAAACCGAGATGGACGGTTAAGATGAGCTCAGCACCATGCTGAGTTTTTTTAAACTCAGCATTGAATCCAAGTCCCTTGCATACATGCAGATCTTTCGCAAAGTCTAATCACTTGATTATATATTCATATTATTAAATAGTTTCCACATGTATGTGACCTAGAATTGCTTTGAGCAATTTTGAAATCTATTTTATATATCTAAAACGGAGGAATTGTCCTCCTGTAGCTGCCACACGTTAGCTCTTTTGGTTTTTTTTAATTTTTTTTTTTTCGTTTTTTTAAATCACATGCTCAACAGTGAATTTTTTTGCAAAATTACCTTTTGGTGATCCTTTTATAACTTAATATCACTAAAGGATGTAACTTGTAAACTTGCTACAACTTAACTATATACATGCGTGAAATGATTACTAATTTATTTTTTTCGTATTACATTGAAAGTTGATCACTAAAACGTAATTTTTTCAAAAAGTTACTTTTAGTGACTTTCGAGGAAATTGCTTTTTCAATGACCACTTTCCATTTTAATACCAGACGAAAGTTTTTTAAGGAAAAACTTTTTTTTGGTGTTCACTACTCTTTTTCATGCAAGTAAATTGTCGCTTGGTATTCATCATATATCTCTTTGTTTTTATGTGAGAGAATTGAAAAACCTATACTATACAATATTCATCCCAAACTTTGCAAACTATCATATTTATTCGTTTTCTTTATACCTATTCATCTTCTCTATAAAAAATTGAACGTATAAAATTATATATAGTCATAACAAGAGAGAGATAGATACAAAAAAAATGATTAAAAAAAAAACGACACGTCGAAATCTTCAAATTCTCCCAATCTGTATTCAACGAAAAAAAAATTATTTTAATCAAATTCTTCAGATGGTTTATTGCCTGAAATTGAAAAGATCTATATGTTCTCTTATCTTCTTTTCATTCCCTCTTTGCCCCACCCATTCTCTCTCTCTCTCTAAACTTTTCTCTCTCCCTCCCTCACTTCCCAACTTAATAGCAAACAAAAGAAATTGGTAGTCATTTTAAAACATGTATACAAATTTGTAGAAAGTTGATTGATAATATCCGTAACATGTGCCCTTAAGTTATAATTAAGAAGATAATCATTATATGGAAACGGTGAAAATGCATAGAAAATGGTACAAATTACTTACAAAACTATAGAAGTGCTTAAAAAATTATGCAAATACATTTTTACCAAATAAGAGATATCTCAAACCGTTAAGCCCAAACTAATCCCACATGATGCACAAACCATTCGCAAGTCTATGCATCCGATAATGAGGGAACGAAGACATGAACTGAAAACTTGATTCCTAAGCCGTGATTCTTTGCCATCTAAACTACCATTACGAGTGTGTATTATATATTTATATATAAGATGATGATCGGGTAAGTATGTGCTGATATAAATTATATCAACACCCGCATTGGGGGTTATACCTCATGCATTAATGGGTTAAGGGATACATTGCGCCCATGTATTGGGTACAACCCCCAATGCATGATATTGATATAACTTATATCAACACGTACTGACCTAATCAGTGCTATATATATATATATATATAGAGGTGATCCCATCAGCACGTGCTGATATAAGTTACATCAGCACTATGCATTGGGGGCTGTACCCCTTGCATTGATTCAATGCACCTCACATCCCACTAATGTACAAGATACAACTCCCAATGCAGGTTTTGATATAAGTTATATCAGCACGTGCTTACCTGATCATCATCCTATATATATATATATATATATAATTTTTATTTTTTATAATATTTATTTTTACAAACTTCTCCGTGCAACGCACGGTTATAAACTAGTATCATATAAATGACAATACTAGAAAAACTTCTGGAAAATTGTTAAATTTCTGCTAAAGAACCCAGTAATGGGCATAATACACAGACACACACACACATATTACTTTAATTTATTAGTTACAATTAAATGTACTACTATGGTTAAAGCTACACTGACCAAGGTAGGGTCCACAAGAATGGATCAGACGCATTTTGTACATGTCCAGACACAACTCTGTGTGTATATGCGCACACGTGTGATCAAATCATAGAAAAAGGGTACAATTGTAAATTTGAAAAATATATATACAAAATAATTGTTAAACATAAAAATTGCAATATTTATGTTTAACAAACCTGTGAATCTCCATATGTTGAGCCAACATAAACAAGTGCATTTCCCAGATATGATATTGTCGATGCAATGGAGATTTTCCCCAACAGATGAATTTGGAGTCCGGTAACCCTACAAGAAAAATATAGATGACAAGACCTTAAGAAGATCCCATTAATGCACATTGCCTACAGGTCTAACCTAGGCTCTTTGTTTTGTTTTCCAAATCATAGATCATTTTTCAACATTGCATTGCTCAATCACAAAAATGGGACAAAAGAATGAACAATCACTCACTCTTCTTCCTCATGGGTTATAACAAGTAATCACCAAGTAAGAGTACTTAGAACCATCAGCATCAAACCTTCCATAAGAGCATGTCATTAACTGGGAGTGCACATCAAAGGAAATTGCAAACAGTAAGCCGACACAATACATCTATAAGCAATTAAAACTTGCAAATTTTTGGTAAAACACTATTGAGTTGCAATACAAATTTAGCAGGCATCTTTATAAGTGACCTACACATTCAGTGGGAATTTCTTTGGATGTACTGGCAGTGTAATAGGTAATTTTTTTTTTCCCTCCAATAACTAGGACACCACCAAAAGGTACTGGTATTAGCAAATGAGGCTCTCCACTAATATCGTCCCAAGACCATGGACCTTCAGAAAAAAATTCATCCTCTGGAATGACCTCATATGTTTTGAGATGATAAGGACCACCAAATAATTCATCCTGCAATTCAAGTTATGAGAAGACAATAAGGCCACCATAGCAATTCTGCCAAATGCACTTGTCTGATAACTTAAAAACATTACACATAACGGATATCCCTGACATTGAGAGGTTATCCAAAGGTAGACCCATGAGAACAATATAAACAACCGACATATTGCAAAAGCAGGGCAGACATATCTAAACATATGGAAGATTCTACCTTGGCTTAAAGAATCAAAATAAAAAGCAAACCAAAATATCAATTCGTAAAGGCAAGATTAATAAAATAATCAGAATATTTGTGCATAAAGCAGAAATTTAAAAGTCACGACTTCTGAAAAAACATTAAGATGCGTGAGAAAAGTTGGAGACCTTGGAAAGAACAATGAATGTAGGTATTATACAACCATAGAGAAGCTTGATATCCACAAAATGACGCATAGGCCTGCAAATAGTCAATGTCAGATGCTGAGAGTTATGGCTATAGTCTTAATAAACCAAACCAACGCTGCAAAAATGTAAAGAAAAATCTACTAATTAATGAGCATAATAAACATTTTAGTGAAATTCAATAACTTCAGCATGCTAAAGACAGAGAGAATAAGATAGATGAATATAAGTATATGGCACCACCCTAATGTTGATTATGTCCATCGATATATTCATAGCCCTGTTCTTATTCACCAAGTATTCAAGTTAAGGAAAATTTCACTTTTTCTAACAATAACTTGTTTAAGACGCATGATATAAAGGAATTTGAATCAAAAAAGGAGTACAAGTTGTGCATCCACAAGGAAAATGAGGAAGAAGAAGATAAACCAACAGCAGGGAAACAATATAGAACAAGAGAAAGGCACAGTTCCCAACAAAATCCACGGAGAAGAGAGAATCAATATATCTCAAAATAGTTGACCATTGGTGCAGGAGTAAATGACTTGCAGCCCATGGGTGGTCGTGGTTCACAAGAGAGGCCCGAAAGGGAGACTAAGAAACCAGCCCACTTTAGAGATTGTTAATATTAGTTTCTTATTATTGTTAGACTTCTTATTCGACTGCTACTAGTTTCCTATTATTCTTATGGGGCGTAAGGAAAATTGGGAAGATGACTTCTTTTTTTTTTTTTTTTTTTTTATAAAGTAAATATTGTATTAGAAGCAAAAGAAGGACTGAGTCCAAGTACATAAGACATATACAAGAGCAAGCCAAAATAAAACTGAAGCAAAAGAGAATCTATTATATTTATTAGAGCTGATCTTATTAGAGCTGCCATTGCACTTCTTCTATTTCTTCTCATCTACATGATCATGGTTAGACAACCCACCTGATCTTATATTGAGTTGTATTTGATTTACTTCATCTCTACTATTTTTCTGCTGCGTTGTTAGATTGCAACGGGTGTATTTTCCGGCATCAATTTGGTATCAGAGTGCTTGTGTGATCCATGTTATTTTCATGAAGCGGCAATCTCCATGGTGAACAATAGGCGTCATAGAGTTGGTGCTCGAATGGGGGCTTGCATGGTTCAACGCATGTTGGATTATTAAGAGATAGCAGAAGAAAGAAAGTGAAGATGGTTACAAACATATGCTGGCTTGGTGGAAGAAATTAAAGTTCATAGGAAATTTTTGGGAAAATCAAAGATTACAGCTTGAGAGAAGATGAAGAATGAATTAAAGAGATTTTTTCTAAGAAAATTATCTCCAAAACAATTTTATTAAGCCGTACAGTTTTCAGAAGCGGAAGCAACATCCCAGACACTCAGATATCATTGAATCTGACAGAGCACAAATATTGCTATTTCGGCTAGGACAACGGCCAATTTCCACCTTCAAAACAGTGATTATCGCTGGCACAAAACTGAGCAACCAAAATTAAAGCAGAATATTTCATAATAAATTCGAGACGTGCCAGTTGACAGAAGGGCAGTGGGGTTATAAAGTGCATCAAGTGCTCAGGTATTGGGCATGAATATCCAAATCAAAGGTACGATTATTTGATGGATAAGTTTGGTGAGTTGCTCGAACTGAAGACTTTAGATGACCAACCCATGTATGATAACTACAATGATAATGGAAGCAATGAGATCACTTGGAGTGAACAAGATGAGAAATTTGTTATTCAAGGGGCTGTGAATGTATCCAAAGAAGATGAGGAAAATAGTGATAAGTTTATTGAAGAGTTTTTTGAAAATCCTTCATATGAGGTGAGTAGAATCATTGATGAAGCATTTGTGGGATTTAATTCTCCACCTATTTTTTATGAGTATCTCGATGATGATCATGACCTAGCTGAAATTGAAGCTGTGGATTGTTGTGGTAGTACCATAACCTACGTTTCTCATGGGGACACGGGCCTAGGTTCAACAAATTGCCCCAGGTTGGCTATTAGCTTGATGGCCAGGAATTGCCTTATTTTATTTTTGGAATTATGGAATTGTTACCTATTTAATTTCCATGAATTTAGGGCCAAGTAATTACCATGATTGATGTAATTGGGATCCATATGAAGACTCCATCTCTCTTTAATAAAGTTAGCCATGGATTAATAAAGATTTGAGTTTCTTTTAGGTGTGGAGCCGACTCCACTACCCCCTAAGTGCCAACTCTTAGGGTTTTCTTGCTCGTTTGGTGACGACTCCAAACCCCTCCCCCCGGGGTACCAACTCCTGCGGGATTTAGCTTCTTCTTGCTTCTTTTCAAACTTCTTTTCTTTCTTGATTTCTTTTTTCGCTCTTAGCATGTTTTGAGGTTATCCTATATCAGTTTCATATGACCAAGATTATTTGGAGAGTAATTTTTATCTGTTCAATGATCCACGAGTTGATGTTTTAATGGTTAAAGACTTAGAGCACTATGATCTTATTGAGATTGACCACACTACTTCAATAATTTGCCATCATAGGATTCTTCATATATCTTATTTGAAGAATGATGTGAAGAAATATTGGATTTTGAATTTTTGTGGATGATAATCATGAGAACATTCGAGAATCCAGAATACTCCAAGTTCCTAATCAAATGAAGAAGTCAACAGAACTACCTCTACGAAGGTGACACAGGTTTCAGCCATGATTGCCCTGACTGTTTACAGCATGGACTGAGACACTCTCTAGTGTATGATGATGTTTTTTTCTTAAAAAAAATGGCAAAAACTGTGTACCAGATTGTTTGTTAATGCTAGCAGAAATTACAGAATATAAAAGCAGCCTTGAGGGACATTTTGGTTGCAACAAGGGCATTTCAGCTAGAAAACTGTGACTATGGTTAAAAAGAACTTCTGGGCCAAGCTCTCAAAATCACTTTGATACTCATAGTTTTCATACTTTTACATTATTCTATTGTAGCTTTGTCATCAATCTCAACCTACTTATTATGGTGTACTTCGAAGGCAACCTTGTGCATAGCAAGGGTCCTGATGAGCACATAGGATATCTTTGGCATTAAGAAAGCAGAAACTCTATGCCAACTTGAAGGAGCGTGAGTTTATGTTAGAATGTTTGGCATTCTACACAATATTGTTTCATCGAAGATGTCAAAGTTGGTTCTAAGAAGGTGGAAGCCATTTTGGAGTGGCCTACATCTCAGTCCATTCATGATGTATGGAGTTTCCATGAACTTGAAGCCCCTTGGGAGGATGTTAGCATGGATTTTATATTGGGACTTCCACATACAAGGTCATCATGGATTTTATATTGGGACTTCCACATACAAGGTAAGGACAAGATTATATACTTATTGTGGGTGTCCTACAAGTTTTTTGATAATGGGATTCTTAATGCATCCACAAATGTCTCCTTTATATGTCTTATACCAAAGAAAGAGAATTTCAAGATCAATTATTAAAGACCAATTAGTTTGTGCTCAACAAATTTTTCAGTGGTTATTAATGGTAAACCAAGAGATATTTTTAGAACTTCTAGGTGCATTAGGCATGGGACCCTTTGTCTCCTTTTTTGTCTACTTTAGTGGTTGACGTTTTGAGTAGATTGGCAATTTGGCAGAGAGAGAAAAGGAGGCTGACCATGTTGAGGGTTTTATAATAGGTTGGGATAGAATACTGGAGTCTCATTTATAATTTGTTGATTATAATATTTTCTTTTCCTTTGGGGATGAACGTAAATGTCTTAATCTATAGTCTACTTTGCAAATATTTGAGATGGTTTCAGGATTGAGAGTTAACATCAGTAAGATTATTGTAATTAGCATTAACTCTTTGCAAAATAAATTGGAAAGAATGGATGGTGTTTTGGATGCTCCATTGGTGAATGGAATTTGAAGTATTTGAGGCTTCCTTTGAGTAACCCAAGATTTGAAGCTTTTAGAATCTAGTGATTGAGAAGATTGGGAGAATATTGGATAGATGGAAAAGTGATTTGATTTCTAAAGAGAGGGGGGTTGCATTTTAGTTTAGTGGGTCTTACGTTGTTTAGTATTCCTATTCATTATATATCTCTTTTAAATTCATGTGAAAGTGGCAGTAGGACTGAAAAAATGATGAGAGGTTTTTTGTGGAAAGCTAGTGATGAAGGTAAAAGATATCACTTGGTCTAATGGAAGATCTTTTTTCTTGTCGTAGGTGGGAAGGAGGTCTTGCTATGGGTGACATTATTGCCAAGAATATTGCATTGACTAGGAAGGGGTTGTAGAGATTCCCTATAGAACAAAATTCTTTATGTTGTCAAGAGTAGGTATTGGATGTTGGATAATGATTAGGACTCTCATGTGGATAATAGGGTTACTGCTCAATGTCCTCAGAAATTTATCTCTTCAAGTTTATCTCGGTGCATACAGTTTACTAAATTCATTGTTGGGATGGGAAAAATATTCATTTTAGGGAAGATGTGTGAAGGGAGAAAGATCATTCTCATTATTGTCACAATTGCATTACTTGTCACATTCCCATGATGTGTCCATTGCTAGTATGTCTATTCTCATTATATTCCTATGAATTAGAATTTCAATTTTTTCAGAAATTTGAATGATTCAGAAGTGGTTCGATTTTCTTCCTTCCAAGATGATTTGGAAAGCAAATGTGCCTCTCAACATTAAAATTATTTTGATGGTCAGTTGCTCAGTAAGTCATAACAGAATTATTATTAACAAAGTGTTTTAAAAGAGGAGACCATATGGAACTGTAGTGATTTGTTTTGTGCAGGAAAAATGAGGAAAGTGTTGATCATTTGTTCTTGCATTGCCCAATGGCTTTGTTGTTATGGCAGAGGCTGTTCTAGATAGCTGAATTGCATTGGGTGCCTCCTTTCTAGAGTATTCATATGTTTGAAAATAGGTTTGATGGTTTGGTGAAGTCAAAGAAAGCTTGTTTTCTTCGAAGATGTGCCGGTTCCTGTGGTATTTTGGGTAATTTGGTTGAAGAGGAATGCAATAATTTTCAAGGATAAATTTGAAGAGGAAATTGGGCATGGGATAGAGTTTGTTTTTGGGCCTCTTTGGGGCTTCAATTTACCCACATATGTAGAAATTCCTTTTACTTGTAATTTAGTTCCAATTGGAGATCTGTGTGTGATCCTTGATTTCAATTAATTTTCTTTACCTAAGAGGCTTCTTTAGCCTCAATATCCATGAAAAATATTCAACAAAATCTAATAAGCAAGTTCTTTATATATGCTACCATATGTACATAAGCTAAAATCCATTAAAAATACTCTAGGTTTACTGCAGGGCTGAAGATATATGTAGTACTATCAAAACAAAGACAAAGCAACTAACCCAACATTAAAGCCAATGCAACATATAAAGAAAATACTTCTAAGATATACTAATATACTAAAAGTGATATATAGTATATTGTGCATTAATGTCATTGCCAGCTTCTCAGACAGATTCATCAATACAAATTCCTTTATTGATTATACGACCAAAAGAATAAGAAAGTAATACCGAACACATAATTCTTTCTTGCTCCTCCCTTCATTGTCAATCGGAATAACCTGATGAAACAACCAACTTTGATGGTCATTCTTGTAATGTTATACCAATAGTAAATGTACAATATTTGTTGCCCTCAAATAAAAGAAGCATAGAACCCTAGGAGAAAAAAGAGTTGGAATAAGCTGCATCAAAATTACATGCAGTCAATACTTCATTGCATAAATAGAGTCCAATTAATCTGCAACCAGGATCAATTATGAAACCAGGATCAATTACGCCAATCTGCAAACAAACAAACAAACTTTTAGTGGGATGAACTTCACTGAAATCATAGTCGACTTAGACACGATTCACATGTCCAATTATAGTAAAACACAATTCTATGGTCCATACTTGAAACCTACCACAAGAAATTAATGAAAAGAAAGAATCCAAAATTTAAATAAATACCTTCACGACCACTATGATCATTCTTATAAATTTTGTAATCTCCCATTTCTCTACACGGCAAGGGCATAAGTTTGTTAGTGCAGAACGTTAAAAAACAATATATATATATATATATATATATTGCCCAAAATGTAATTTTATGTCAGAGAGTAATCAAGGTTTCTCACATCTTTCTTTTGATAACGAGAAAAGTTTTTGAGGAAACTTGAAACCCATATAAGCCCCACAATCCATATGACCACTGTAAGTCCAAGACCATGAGAACCATGAAACCTCATGTGGGGGGCTCCCCAAGAGATCAGCAAGAGTCGAACTCAGGTTTCTCAAGTATATCAGAAAAGAAATATTGTTACTAATTCATAATTCAGGATCAAGTGCAATTTGTGATACTAATAAATTATGGTTTAATAGCAATAACATTTTGAGTTATAACTTCTACAAATGGCAACCAACCTACAGTGATGATGATTTAGAGGGGAGATGAGGAATCAACATAAACCAGCAGCATTGTATACAAGTCCAAAGTTGTCAATTCACACATTAGTATTTCTATCGTTCAATACTTAGCCGGTTCAATATCCCTTGCCAGCAATTCCATGGCCCAGAACTTAAGCCTGCTTCAATTTTCTGCAATTTACTTCTCACTTACGAGAGATCCTATTCTAGCTCTACTAAAGCAAAGTTTATACTCTCATAAGCATCCATTTCCGATCTTCCCAATATTTGCCAATAAGGTGCATTCATCAAATATGTAGTTGCAACTCACAGGCCAGGTATAGAAAGCCCATTAGCCCTTAAAGATAAAGATTTTGTGTGATTAATCAAACTGCTTACAAAAACTTGAAAATGTCTAGTATAGTATGAATGAGTCCTATAACATACAAGACATACCTAATGTTTATAAAATATGAAGGGAAGGTAACAATTCAAAGTACTAGCACTAAGAATTATTTTTTTGATGAAGTAAATATTTATTAAAAAGAGAGAAGCAAAAGCCGAAGTACACGCAATGTATACAAAAAGACACACTAAAACAAGGCTACATCACAGCACCAAGAATATGAAATAGGTTAATAATACATAAGTGAAAAAAATGGTAATTAATTTTTTTAAAATGCTTAAACCTTGTATTAGGTTTGTATGTCTCAGCATCCCATTGAAGAACACAGTATATGCATCCCTCTGTTGTAATGAATAGAAAATCTTGTTCTTGACCCTGTTAGAGTACAACACAAGGAACATGATTGAAGCCATTAAAAAATTATGAATCAAATGTAACTATGTGAGTCTCAGGAAAACAAATGATGATACTCACACGAGGGCGAAAGAGTTCCAATGTTGAAATATGTCCATATATTGGTACATCCAACATAGGCTGCAAAAGAATAATGTCAACTCATGCTTTTAGATCTTAGCTCTAAGTTGAAATGAAACAAGTCTAGGCTCTGAAAATAAAATGAACTCTATTTTTTAAAACATGAAGACAAAAGCTATATCAAATACCAAAATGCAGACTGCAGAGAAGTTAAACATGACGGTTTTCTTTCTTGGCATATTATAAATACAAAATTGTAATATTTTGGAAGGTTGGAAAGATGTTTGCTCATTGAGGGCTTGGAAAGATGCAGAAGTGTTCTCTTGAAAGCCTCCATCTTTAGATGGAATTAAGCTTAATTTCGATGAGTGTTCTCTTGGAAATTTGAGTGCTTTTGGAGTGGTGGTATTTTTAGAAACCATGGATGCAATGCAATTCTTTCCTTCTCTATGCTAGAAGGTGCAGATTTCTCTATTAAGGTAGAGATTCATGCTCTTTTGATTGTCCTAAGACACTGTTAAAAGTTGCAAATTGAGAGATATTTTGGTGAACGGAGACTCCTATACTATCTTCTTTTTTTTCTTCTAGAGGTATTGCTATGCTATTAGAACAAATTTTGGACATTGCAAGGCAAATTGGGGCCAAATTTACTTAGATTCATATATCAGCTTATGGGGAAGCAAATTTTTTTAGCAGAATGGGGATTACCCAGCAAGAGACCCCTTCATGTCCTGTCCCACAAGGAGTTTGAGAAAGAAGGGAAGGATTCTGGTCTAGTATTGGCTTTAGTGGCCAAAGAGATGCTCCCTGTTTCTTCATAAAATGTAGTTGATCCTTCCCCAGAGGTCACTGCTTTGTCAACTACAGGCTTTGCTTATAAGGGTTCAGTCAAATATACCACTAGTATGAGTCCTTTTCAAATTGTTCATGACTTTGTCCCTCACCAACCCATTGCCGTTGTGCCTTTACCCCCAGATTTTCACCCCTCCTTCTCTACTGATTCATTTGCCATTTATAAACTTGCTACTGATGCCCACCATAGGAAACAAGAATTCAATGAAGGGGATCATGTTATGTTTCATGTACACCCTAGCCTTATCCTAAACACTCCTTCAAGAAATTACATGCTCGAACCACTGAACGTCTTCGTATCCTTCGTAAGATGGGCGGCATGGGCCTAATGCATATTTCCTTTACTTGCTATCAGATATGCATATTAGTCCAGTTTTCAATGTAGAGGACTTGTTTCCTTACCGAGACACTTTTAAGCCTCCCACACTGCTTGGTATTTCCACAAGTGGATCCATTTCTTCCTTTTAGTGCAGCACTAGTGTTGGTTTTTCTAAGCCTTCCAATTCAGAGCACCGATCAAATGCCGATGTACTTGAGGATTGGATTGTTCTTTCTCATGGCAGAAGTTATTGACATTAACTGGCTCGTTGGAAACATCAACCAAATATAGAGGATATATAGATTACTAAGGATGATTTTTTTCACCTTGATCCTGATCTTCTTTAGTACCATTGGTGTACCTCCCCAAAGTAGAGTTCTTCTTAGACGAGGAGAAATGATGGGGATCAAGATGGACTCCAAGAGAGGACCATGAGCCACATACATATCAAACATATTTTACTCTTTTCTTTATTTCCATTTTTTTTTCTTTAAGTTTTTATGTTTGTAGCTTATATGAAGGCATCAGAATTTTAATTTTAGGCAGACTTTGATCATTTATAATTGAGAAATTCTTCCTATCTCTCTCTCTTTTCCCTTTCCCTCTCTTTCTTTTTCTTCTAAGTTTTACATCAGAATGCTTGGCCTGAAGATGAAGAGCGAGACGACTATTGGGAAATGCTACTAACGAATGACACTAGCAAACACTAGTGTGTGTGTGTGTGTGTGTGATTTGCAATTCATTCTAAAAATATTTGCTCACCCAAAAAGCGTACCCAATGAAAATGAGAAGCAAATCCCTTTTTAGAGCACTGGTTAATGCAAATTAAATCCATATCTTAACATAATTTGAACAACTATAGAAATTAGTTCCCCGGCATTAGCGAATCCAAAAAGGCATAATTAAGCATATATGGGCAAAATAAAATAAATAGAATTAAAAGCACACCGTGCCCGAAGCATCTTAACAGCAACTAAAATCAAACTTATTTATAAAAATAAAAAAAGCAGAACAAAACAAACCAAAAAACGAATAATAATACCTCGAAACCCTGGGGGTAACCAAATGAATCTCAAGGCGGGTGCGTTTCCTGGCATCAAATTTTATTGTGAATATATTGATGGATAAAAAATGCACATTTAATAGTCAGCATGTAATGAATTTGATCGGCTGGGCTACAATGGCACGTGCGCAACACACACACGCACAACTCAGAGACATGCATGAAAAAGGATGGATGACCACATTACTGGGAAAAGCTAATATTGAAACATATGGCCATGGACACAACTGGGAACCAGATGACGAATTGGTAAGTTATCTGCAAATCTATATGTATCCACCCCAACATTTTTTGGCTTGGCCTTCTTTGAAGGGTTAGTGCCCATTTAATAGTGATTAATGAATGATTTTTCTCTGTTGTTCAAGGAATCCCTGCGTGGAAATGAGCAGAGTTCTTTCTTGCTGTATTTTGTACAGGAAGTAGAACTATAGAAGAGTATATCGTATGTGATCTTTCTGCTTGCTCTGTTAACACCGTTTCAGCCAATTTCCCCTAAATGGGTTTCGGTTGGGTTGGGTGGGGTGGGGTGGGGTGGGGTTGGGAAGAGATTTATCTTTCATTTAATGGATGGTCCAGCGGAATCTAAACCATTCATAGAAAGAGGGTTTGCTCCAATGCAATTTTATTCAAGAAGCCAAAAACTGTAGGCAAAAACACTATATATAGATTTGTATGTATGTTAGTATATACATGCAGAGAAGAATCTTTCACATAAATTTTCTGAGTAAACAAACAAGAATCTTTGACATAAACTTTCTCAGCAAACAAACACAATAGAAACTATCAAAAAGAAAGAAAAATCAAAACAGAGAAGACTGAAATACCCTATGATATGTATGATCTTCTTTATTATAGGTTTAAAGCATAGTTTGGCTTTGTTCTATTAACTGGATAGTGATATTTATAAGTCACCTACACCAGTTTTCTTTGTCTTTTCCTATTGTATTCATTTTTCTTCATTTAATAATATGTAGGGCCTTGAGCACATGATGATGCCGAGGGCCAGGGGGTGTCAACTTAGTTGGGATTCCTTGACTCTCCCTGATGCTTAAGGACCTTTTTTGGAAAAAAAAAAAAAAAAAGAAAAAAAATACCCTATGATAAGATTATCATGTTGAGGACCGGTGAAATTCACTACGCACGAATGGGATACGCTGGTTGGCTTGTGAGCAGTCGCAAAATAATTCCATCGACTCATCTCTCTCTCCCTCTCTCTGTAATTTCTTTCTATCTCTGGTTTCTCGTAGTACCGTGGTTAGAGAAGCGAGGTAGGCAGTTTGTTTTTTAAAATCCCCCGCCTCTTTTAACTGGAGTTAAAAGGTTTAAGTTCTTTAAACTGTAGTTAAGACTTTTAAGTTATTTAAACTGTGGTTTAAGCCGCGTATTTTAGTTTGTTATGTAACCGTATTTTGAATTTCCATGCTGTGGGCTCACCAGTGTTTTTTACCAATTGCACTGGGAATGGGCCAAACAGAGAAGATTTCCTATTATGTTTATACAAACAAGGATAAAATACCTGCTGCCTGTTGCCGGAAGGCCCGCCAGATTATCGTCAAGGGGGAATTGTGTACTACTCTTTTTCTTCTCTTCTCCTCCTCTCTTCTCGTCGTTCTGAGAGAATCTACACCCAATACTCGTCGGTTACGGCTTCGAAGAATATTGATCTTCAAAGCAATTCCAAATCAGAACCCTAACTTCGAAATCTCAAAATCTGCAGCAAATAGAAAACCTGAAGTATAAGTGAAAAAATCTAGTTGAATGTCATGGGCCTTGTTGCGATACTGCACTTATTTTGAAGTACAGGCATGGGAAAAATTAATGCATTGCCTGAGTTTTTTGCATCTTAAGAAGAAAAAACTTTACTGTAACACTTTGTTTTTTCAGTCCAGTAAGATTCAAAATCATCCCATATTGGTTACTGGTTAGTACTATGTGATTCAGCTGTTATGAGAAACCACTTGATAACTAAAATCATTAGATGGAAGGGCCAAAAACAAGAGTAGGCCTAATAAGACAAGAATAGGAAACCAACCCAATAGGTTAATATGTCGAGTGCCCTAAAAAGATATATGAAATCATATCAAACTTGATTTTAAGACGATCCGAAGATGTAAGATTTCCTCACCTATATGATACTTAATACTTCGAGTAACGGTATCTTGTGCTTTAGAATTAGAATATGGTTGTTGGATAGGTTTGAACTTTGAAGGACCAAAACAAGTGTCTCAACTCTCAAAAGAAATAGGCAAAACTCCATAGAGTAGACTAGTGATTTATAAGACTTTCATACAATGAAATATAATGTCTTAAGTTTGACTTCTCACTCTCGTTTAGAGTTAACCTGCACCAGCTCCGGTTTGAGAAAGAAGAAAAGAAAAATGAACAAATTAAAATAATTTCTTCTTAATTAGGCACTGGCCGTTTCAAAATTGGGTCAATGTGAAATGAAATATCACAAGATTGTTACTATACAATGTCCTCCAGACACCCTTTGAGATCCCTCGCAGGCCCTACCCTCAAATTGAATGATCAGAGATTCCTGGATGAACTATGTAGTGACTACTATCTCCGAAGAAATTGATCAATGACATCTTTTATACGATCTAATGAAGATTGATGATATGATCACAGCATCTTCTCACACAAGAAGAAACACCTCTAATGATTAACCATTTTTTGCATAATCCTTTTAAAGAAAAAATTGTTCCTATGTATCCCTCAGCTTAGATTCCGATGAAAAATCGAGTAGAAATTAGGTAAAAAAAACATTATATGGAATAAGTAAATATTGAGCACATGAGAGGTATATAGTATTTTTCCACTTAATTTCTACTTAATTTTTCATCTTAAAACCCAACCAAAGGAGGCATTACATTGATTTGTTTTTATAAAAAAAGGGATTATGTGAAATAATGCTAAATATTAAAAGAATTTCTTATAATTTATCCCAAATTTTATATGGGGTACAAAACGTGCACTAGCTGGAAGCCTGTAACCTTTTCATCACTCTAGGGCAGTGCTTTTGCCACAAAAAGCTCTGCTCCTGGCCAGAGTAGGAGTAGCACAGCAGTCTAAGCTGTTGGAAAGGAACACTGAGTGCAAATTAGGAATCAATTCTTTGATACAGATTTGCTAACTAGGGAATGAGAAAAGGTGAATTAAAGGCACCAAGCTCTATAATATTGGCACAAATGAAGGTGGTCACAGGCCCCACTTAATATGGGCCTCACCTAACAAAACCTGGTCTTTCAGTCTTGACACTCTGATCTTTTGACTTTCTGTGAACTTTCCATTGATTTTTCCCGTCCATCAAAAAGATTGCTCTATATTTTTTGATACACGAGATTGCTTTAAATTGAATCCTACGGTCCTAAAGATGCCGTTCACATTAGATGGTAATGTACTCTACGTTTGGGTTTGAACTTTGAATCTCTACATGAACATTTCTGTAGTGATCCGTAATTATTCTATTAAGCTTTTAACTATATGGAATGCTTGTATAGAGGAGGTTTCATGAATAATGATCAGGTGAGCATATACTGATATAAGTCATATCAATTTTGTATTGGGCGTTGTATATCGTGTAATAGTGGGTTGCGGATACATTGGTCCAATGCATATAGTTGTACCTCATGCATTGGTGTTGATATAAGTTAGGCGAACATGTGAAGTGCTGATATAACTTAGGTTGACATGATGTGAAGTGCTAATAATAGCACTAGGCCAACCCGAATCTGATTCAAACCCATGACAATTTAGTCCAATATAAGTATGGGTGTGCATATAGGTATTGTCACTACCACCCTCCCCGTGTGCACGCAAAATTGGGGTATCTACAGCCCTACTTAAGCCACCGTTACCTTCTCAAATGTTAGACTTTTTTGAAGTGTGTACTTGGATTCTGTTTTAATCCTATCACTCCAGGATAATGCTACTTTGCCCTATATTTTGCCTCACACTTTACCCTACTATATGCATTTAGGAATGAAAAGTTGTAGGATCCACTGATATGATTAAACCCTAAAAATTGAAACCCTCCTAAATGCATACAGTAAGGCAAGGTGTGGGGTAAGGTAGCATTACCTTAATTTAAACACACACATAGAGTGATGGGTAATACTATCTTGCCCCACACTTTGCCCTGTGTACATTTAGGAAGGTTTCAATTTTTAGGGTTTAATCATATCAATAGATTTTACAGCTTTACCCTCCCAAATGCAAATAATAGGACAATTGGACGAAGTGTATGACAAAATATGGGACAAATAGAAACTCCACCAACCCACCCAGTCATTTGCGGGTTCGGGTTTGCTATCCTAGTATTGGAACCCAGACCGACCCAACTATTCCTAAACAAAACCCGACCCATTTCCAGCTCAAACTCTTGGTGGGGCCTACTGACAAGTTTGTGAGCTATGAATTGAAACTAGAAAAATTGGAAGATAGTAAAAGTTGTTGAGCATACTGCTAACAAATGACTAGCAAGAAGCCAAAACCTGCTACTGTTGGCTCTATTTGTTGTTCTGCATTTAGTTATAACAAATTATCATCCTTTTTCTTCTTTACATTACAAGGAAAGAACAAAGAAGTTTTGAAACTGAAAGAAAAAGAACCCATAACATGACAAACTTCCCTTAGCGGTGACATATGAATTTCCCATCACTTGAAGCCCAATTTGGCAGAGGATGATGAGTAAAGCAGTGAGGATGCAGAGAAGCTTGTATTATTGCTTTTTGGAAACAAACTTCGCATTGCTGGCGTAGACGATGACGTGGCTGGAACTCCACCGGATTTGTTTTTATTTTCTTGAATATCCGTCGCCGGAGATCCTTTGAGGAGCACATCCACCTTGGCATACTCCTCTCTTTCATGTTTAATCTCCTTGAGCATTGCTGCCACGTCTTTCATGGTTGGCCTTTCATCAGGGGAGGAGTTTACACATAATAAAGCTATGCCTAATGCTTGCATCATTTCATCCACTTCTGATTCTGGTCGAGAGAGGAGGCTTGGGTCGAGGACTTCAATTCCTCCCCTCCTCTGTCGCACCCAATCTACTAAATGGAGTCCATCGGGTATAGTTGGATCAATTGGTTGCTTGCCTGTCAAGACTTCCAATACAACTACTCCATAGCTATAAACGTCGCTCTTCTCTGTGATCTTCATCATGTAGCCATACTCTATAAAGAACAATGAAATTAGCATAGAATTGGTCAAATGGGTTTGATTTGGCAATGTTTTTTGGAAAAAATCTACCTAATTTAAAAATGTAACATGGTCATAAACAAATTTGGCTAGGCCAAAATAAATAATTCATAAAGAGGCCATCGATTTTGAGTTTTGCATAAAGAAAACATTGATGATTAATGGGCACATTAAGGTTAATAGATATGGAGAAACAAAATTAACTCATTCAACCATGGTATAAGGGGAAGAATTGCCTACCAGGAGCGATATATCCATAAGAGCCAGCAACTGTATTGGAGGACCGAGCAAAATCCCCATCATCGACAAGCTTGGCCAAGCCAAAATCAGCAATGTAAGGCTCAAATTCAATACCAATGAGGATGTTATTGGCCTTGATGTCCCTATGAACAATTGGAGGAACACAATCATGGTGTAGATATGCAAGTCCTTGTGCTGCCCCCAAAAGAATTTGGTACCTCAGTTCCCACTCCAAGGAGTTCCCTGTCCTCTCATGGAGGAGACTACCCAGGCTTCCATTAGGCATATAATCGTACATGAGCAATCTCGTGTTTCGATTCCAACAACAACCCAAGAACCTTACAATGTTCTTATGACGGATTGAACCGAGGGTTTTCACCTCTGCTGAGAAGGAATCACGGACGCCGCATTTCTCATCCTTGCAACCATCAGCTGCAGCCATTGTTGTTGGCCAGAGCTTCTTCACTGCAATCACTTCACCATTGTTCATATCTGCACGATAAACCACACCGGAACACCCTTTTCCAATCACATTCGAATCCACTAGGCATCTCAATATTTGCTCTACTGAGAAATTTAGCTTCTGGAAAGGAGTGAAGTGCCATGGCCATGACTCTCCTAACTCTGAATCATCGTCATCTCTAATTGTTCTCCGTGCTCGAATCACTGCAATAATTCCCATTATCACCATTGCCACTGTCATAGTGATCAGCAATGCAATTGCTAGTCTAAGTCTCCGTGACCTCCGTGCATCATTTTCATTTTTTTCTAGTCCTTTCCCTGCAACATTGCTCAAGAAACAAGAGTCCAAGCCCCATGAACAAAGGTCTTTGTTTCCAGCTAGGTCCGTCGCTGATAACTGTCGGAAGAACTTGTTGTCGGGTAGATAACCCGTGAAATTATTGTAGGATATGTTGAGAGAGACAAGATTATCGAGTCCAGCGAGTGGAGTCAAATCCCCATCAAGCTGATTATGTGAAATGTCCAGCATCGAAAGCTTGTTAAGAGCAGATATTTGAGCTGGGACTGGCCCAGTGAGCGCATTCCAACTAAGGTTGAGAGCGATTTCGAGGGCCTCAATCCGGCATAATTCCATTGGGATGCTACCAAAGAGCTTATTGCTGCTAAGATCAAGCAATTGGAGACTAGAACAGAGGCCTAGCGATGTGGGTATCGATCCAGAGAAGAAATTCCTACTAAGTATGAGCTTGTTTAACGAAACAAGACGGCCAAAGCTTGCTGGAATCTGACCATTAAATTGATTGAATGAAACATCCAAGACTTGGAGTCCAGATAGAGATGAAAATGAATCAGGTAGACGGCCTTCAAGTGTGTTGTTGCTGAGGTCTACAAATTGCAGTTCTGTGCAATCTCCAATCTCATCTGGCACTGACCCAGAAAGGCGATTTGCGGACATATCAAGAAAATTTAAGCCCTTGAGACCCCCAATTTGTCTAGGGATCCCACCTGCAATCCTGTTGTTTCCGAGCCTCAGCCTCACAAGAGATCTACAATTACCAATTTCTGGTGGAATCGAACCCGAAATATCATTTGAAATCAACAGAAGCTTTGTGAGGTTTTGAAGCTGAAACAAGCCTGGAGGAATGCTACCAGTGAGTGAATTGTGAGACAAATCTAGTGCTTGGAGACTCCTACAACTAGCCAAAGTTGAAGGAATACTTCCTTCAAGCTGGTTCTGCCAAGCAAAGAAAACCATAAGCTTTGACAACATCCCAAGCTCCGGTGGGATCAAACCTGATATCTGATTCGTATCGAGCTGTAACTGTAAGAGATTGGTAGCATTGGAAAGACCGGTAGGTATCGAACCAGAGACATTGTTGTCACTAATCATAAACTCTTCAAGCCCCAAAAGGCCTCCAAGAGATAATGGTAAAGTTCCAGATAAAGAATTCAAAGACAGATCAATCATCTTCAAGCTACTACAATTCCCAATCTCTCCTGGGATAACCCCAACAAGAGTATTCTGCCATAACAGCATCTTTTCAAGCTTTTTAAGCTTACCAAGCTCTGGCGGAATCGAACCAGATAGACTGTTTTCATAAAGATAAAGATTTACAAGCTCAGAACAATTACCTATATCAGGTGGAATTTCACCAGAGAGCATTGAAGTGTAGATGGACAATGTTTGAAGCTTGGCAAGCCTACCCAATGAGGCTGGTATAGAGCCTGAAACTCGGGTATCGGCTAGGCCCAACATGGTCAGGTTGCCGCAGTTTCCAAGCTCATCGGGGATTTTTCCGATAATGTCTTTGTTCCCTCCAGCTCTAAGCACTTCAAGATTCGATAATAGGCCTAATTGGGATGGAATGTTGCCACTCAGGCGATTATCGAATAGGAGGAGATTCTTGAGGCTATTGCAGTTGCTGAGCTCAACTGGGATTTTCCCAGTGAGCTGATTGGAATTCAAAATCAAGTCCTGGAGATTTTGAAGGTTACCGATATTTCCCGGGATGGTACCAACAAGACTGTTGGAACTAAGGTCGATCATTGTTAATGCACTGCAATCACCAATCTCAGCCGGGATTGTTCCGGTGAGATTGGCATCAGAAATGACGAGCTTTTTAAGGGAAAGAAAGGAAGAAAGATTTGATGGGACGGGAAGCTCGAGATGGATAGATTGGATACTGATTTCGGTGACGAAATTTTGGGGAGAGCATGTGATGGAAGTCCAGTTACATGGGTTGGGGTCAAGGATGTTCCAGTTTGAGAAGGAGGAAGGAGGTGGTGTTGGAGAGGTGTGTAGCCATGAGAAGAGAATAGAGGCCTCATGGTTGGCGGCGGCGGCGAAGGAGGGGACGGCGAGAAGAAGGGTGGATGAGAGAAGAGTGAGGAGGAGGAAGAGAGGTGATGGAGGGATAAAGAATGGGAGGTTGTGGAAGGATTGTTGCCTCGAGCTGGGCATCGACATTTGCCTCAATTTCCAAACCTTTCTTCTCGGGTTTGCATCATTGGGTTTTGCTCTGCTTCTCTCTCTCTCTCTCTCTCCTCTCTGCCTCTCTCTGTCTCACTCTATATCTATCTTTCTTTCTTTGAACTCAAACTCAAGAAATGGTACTTGGGTTTTCTAGTACTGCTGCATAGCAAAGCACAAACACACACACACACTCTTACAATAATAAGATAAAAGAAATGAAACCAAGGAAGGAACACACCTAGAGATCAGCAGCAGCTGCACCACCACCACTTCCACCGCACCCCCACCTAGGATTCTCTCTCTCTCTCTCTCTCTCTCTCTCTCTCTCTCTAAATATATATATATATAGAAAGGGATTAGAATAAGGGAGGTGGTGCTATATGGGTTCACGCGCAGGAAGGGGAGACACCACTGTCCATGACTAAATAATATATATATGCGTGTGTGTGATTTGTTTAATTTAGTTTTGTTTTTGACTCTATCAGTATGCAGTAGTAAGCAAAAGAGAGTGAGGGGAGACAGAGAGCAGTTAGCTCCAACTTCAAGTCAGTGTTCTTCCCTCCATCTACCCTTTTTTCCCGGTTTTTTAAACACAAACGGACAGTGTGCTCGCTCACACCCCATTTGGATCATGGCAAGCTCTTTCTGGGTTCAGTTACTGTTCAATTGGCTCCACTCTGCCACCCACTCACGTGCTGCCACATCAATCCCCACAAGCTCCTCTTCCATAGCACTCAATGCCTACAAGCTCTTCGCTCTTGACTCTTAGGTTTAACTGTCATCATTTTCTATCTTTCAAGGTCACTTTCATGTATTTCTATTTTATTGTTTTATAATTATTTGATGCATATAGGATTGGAGATTACATGTGCTTAAATGATCAATCGAGGAGTCTCTTAATGTAAAAATTATTCGGGAAAAAAAAAGGCTGCATCTATCAAGTACTTTATACACGAGATATATCGGCAATGGGCCATGTAAAAGTATCAATTTTTGAATGACTGGCTCAAACTTATTGCCAAATCGCACTCAACAGAAAAATGGAGGAACGAGATGGCGATCGAGATTGATGGACTAATTTTGGTCCCGTAAATAGCCTATATGAAAATCCCATGTCAACTAATGCCGCAATTACATTTTAGAAAGTAATGAGAAAGTAATAATCGTTCTAATAATTTTTTTCTTTAAGGTTCTATTTGGTTTGCAGATTTTATCAAGGAAAAAAAATAAAATATGAAAAATTGCACTTTTCTTTATTTGGTTGCAATGGAAAATTAGAATAATTTGAATAATTTTGGCTTGATATGATTTAATCTTTTCCTTTTATTTTCTTTCCTCCTCATTTTTTTTCCCTTCCATTTTTTTTCCTTGGTAGAATCCATGAACCAAATAGAGGGTAAAAAAAGAAAAAAAGATTGAATGAAAATTCTATTTCAACAAATACAGCAATCATGTCGGTTTGACGACGGATTTTTGATGGCTTAAAGATGGGCTTTTTCCGTCTTTAAAAATCACTTCTTTTTTTTTTTTTTGTTGGGTAGAGCTCAATCTATAGAGATCGACTTGCAAACTTTCAGTCTTTTGATTGAACATTGCTACATGTATACAAGAGGCAGTAGAGATGCACGAACATACTAACCTTTTTATTTTTTGGGTAAATTGCAGGTAACCCCCCTGAAGTATGGGGGTCAGTAGATAACCCCTTTATGTTTTAATTTTATCAATGTGCCTCTCTTATGTTTTAATTTTTGTCAATGTGCCCCACTGTTACTCGCCGTTAATGAAATTTGACTAAAATTAATTACATGGTTACGCACATGATACCATTAACGGATCCATGTTGCCCAAAATTACCGAAACTTTCACCGATGTCATGGCCAATTGGGTAGGCCATCGACGATTGGTTTTGTCTTCCAATTAAACTAAGGGATACATTGATAAAATTAAAACATAAAAGGAATTATCTATTGCCCCCATACTTTAGAGGGTTTTTTTACAATTTACCCTTATGTTTTTTGGGTTACCCAAACCTTTTTCTTTTAATCCCCAAAATGATAGACAGATTTTTTTTTCTTTTCTTCCCTTTTAGCCGACAGGCATATCTAGACCGTAATATTTCTATCTTCTTCACAGCTGTAGGAATTAGGACACATTTACATGTATTTGGATTCCATCCTTTTCACATCCTATTCTCAAACCAAAACAATCACATAAGCATAAGAATGATATGAACATGAATTTAAATAGCTAGGCATGAAAAATTCGTAACACCGGCCTAAATGTTCTAGTGATTAGACCTTGAAAATCTGGACAAAGGCAGAAAAAGGGCATAATTTCAATCACCAACTAGACATAAAGTATCTTACACGAGTATGGACCACCTTACTATATTTTTTTTAATACCCGAATGAGCATCGGAATAGAAAAGGGGCATATGATTTATGCTTCCGGATTTGGGTGCTGCGCACGCCAATGGCTAGGATGTACACGGCAGCATGATGTGCACAACAGGAAATCCAAATGCAGGATTTATATACATGGACAAAAATTTCAGTAGGGCCATGTTTGTTTGGTTGAAATGGAATGGGTGGGAATGGAATCTGATTCCTTATTTAAAATAGTTTAGAATGGAATGAGATTAAAATAAACATTCCAAAATGAATATCATTATAATTCACTACTACTGTTTGATTCCATTCTGATTTAATTACCTCATCCAAACATGTTGTTTATTGATTTGAAATGAATTGGAATAAGACTCCATTCCATTCATTCCATTTCAACCAAATAAATATGGCGTAGAAGTTATTTGTCACAATTAATCCTGTCAGCACTGTACCCAATGCACTTTTCTTTGTAGAAGTAAGGATTTTGTACAAGTCTCATGACCAGTGACTAATCGCTAGTCAACTCAAAGCCCATCAAGATAAGGTCCAAAATTACTTGATAGGAGAATGAAGTAGTAACATTTATTGGAGTTAACCAAACCCAATTTGCCAACCCTATTGAAAGAAAAATTAATAAAGATTAGTATGAGTTTAGGAATATTTAAGGGGGAAAACAGTTGGATTCCTTCTGGAATGCAATTCCAAACCAAACCCATTATCTCCAAATGGGCTTAGATGATTTCCAATCAAATCAATTCCAAACCAAACCCCAGTGATTTGATATCTTCTCATCTTTGTTCATGCATATTATCATTTGTATGAAACAATGGGGGTGTGTACAAGATGATGAAAGATTGATAATTCCGCAAGCTTACCCTCATCCAGGGCATGCGCCCTAAGCGTGGTTTAATTATTTTATTAACCTAAGCAATTTACATAAATTATAAAATAAAATAAAAATTCATTGCTCACATGCCCTAGCGCGTGTCGGTCCACACGCCGGACATGCCGGTGGCGATGGCAGCCCTCTTGAATATTTTGACTTGACAAACATAAGAGCATCCATCGAAATACGGGATTAGGCTCAGATCGCCATTAGATCCGATGGCATTAATGTGTTTTTTTATGTATTAGAAAACAATTTGCTCCAATATTTATTATGTGTGATTCTTAATTATATTATCTCTGAAAAATTAAGACTTTAAGGGACAATCACCATATTTTATTTCATATATATAAATATATATATTTTTATATATAACATAGGGTAGAGTCAGCAATGGCATCTTGAACTCACTAATATAGAGCAAAAATCTATATTATGAGACTCATCAAAATCATCCAAATTTATGGGATCCAAAAACAATTTTCATGCTTTGAAGTCAATCAAACTAGACAGCAATCATAACTGTGTTAGGTGGTTTAGAAAATGCAGCCATTGGCATGAATTGTGAATCCTAAATGTTATTCACTAAGTTTATATTTGGGGCACAGATCATCTCAAGTTAGTGCCTTTACTGGTGGTCAATCACAATCCATTATGTCATAATCTAGGTTACTGCTACCACTATTTTCAAAGAATCAAGGGTAGTTCAATAATTTTCTTCGTTCGTATTTTAACCCGGCCCGTCTATCACAAACATGGAGCACTTTGATTAATAGATTGTGAAATGAAACACGCCTTAACAAAAATTTCCAAAATAATCATACACAGATATGGATCTTCTCTGATACTCTTTAATATGAGAATAGATCTACATCATACATGACCAATAGGACTCGCTATTTGAATGAATAGATTTTGTCCCATACAATTTGTAAAGTGGGGACCTACCAAGAGAAGAGGGTCAATCTTATACATTCTAAAATCATCAAAAGAATGAAAAATGAAAAAAAGGATGAAAACAAAGTAGGGCATGTCTCAAGCTGTGACCTATAGTGAGCAAAATAATTCAGATTTCTACAAGTGGATAGAGCCTTAGTCCAAAAAAAAAAAAAAAAAAAGGTTGGATTGAGTGGAGTGGTAGCATTTTTCTAACAACACATCCCTGATTTTGAGGCCATACCACGTGACAAAGAGAATCCCATCTTTGGCCCACTAATTGGCCATGAAAGGAACCAAACCAAACCCTCTTTTACAAAACATTATAATATGGTGGAAAAAATAAAATAAATAATAATATGAAAGGGATGTATCTGATTCCATGTTGGACCTAAGGTCACCTTAAATTATTAAACTTTAGGACAAGCAATGGCCATAATAATAAAAATAAAGGTAAACGGCGCTGTCTACAGCCCCCTATTTTTAGGGTCGTGACCTTGGGAAGCTCCCCATTGGAATCTATACACGTTTTGTTCTGTCACAACTCACAACAAGGCCCCAACCAAAACCCTTAAACTCACCAATCTCCACATCCTTTACCTTTTGAAAAGTTTATATATTATATATCATTAGGATATATATAAAAGCAATACATATTATTTGAAAGTGGGAATCTACCAAGAGGGGAACCTCATGGTGAGTCGTTGGACTGACCCAACCCCCCATTTGAGATCTGCAATTTATGGTTTGTTTGAAATTTTGAAAGATTAGTGCTACATTCTACTTAGCTTTTTTTTTTCTTTTTTCTTTTTTTTTTGGGTACTAATTCACGTGACAAATGATATGTACAATGAAATCACATTTATTTATTTATTTATTTATTTTAAAAAAAAAGGTTGACATCATTTGGGATCGTAAATTTGATGTGATGAGTTTGTGCAAATAGCTTTTTTCCATTTCGGAAACTTAATCAAGTTGAGTCCACTCGCTTAATAACTATGATTTTTAAATAATTAGATAGTTTGGGGGAAAAAAATTGTATTTATGGTGAACAGATTTCTTTAAAACAATAAACTTATTAAATAGTTGTGAAATTTAAACCGTTGATCAGCTTCATCCCTAACCGCAGAACTCACAACCCTCCCCCTAAAAAATAAAATAAATAAAATAAAATGCCCCTTAGTGCTCTTAAAAGGCCAGACTCTTACCCATAAATGAAGGGCCAGACTCAACGGATTGGATAAACCATGATTATTAGGAACCAGGCACTTTGTGGGTCTTTACTATGATCTAAAATTTTCTTTCTTGTAATCACTAGCAATTTATTGTGAAATCTTAATATTCCATTCTTATTATTCTTATTAATTTTGACAGCACCAAAACAGAATGACAAAATATACATTCCGACGTCAAAATAAAATCAAATACTTACGAATCTGTCCCATTTCGATCTTTCTTCTCTTTCTCATCCCTTCGATGAGATTTGAACCCTAGACCTACCCGATCTCTCTCCTCCTCTTTTTTTTTTTTTTTTTTTTGTTTTTTGGTAATTATCCCCTCTTTTTACTACCTGAGCCAAGACCCCTTCTCAATCTGCCGATCTAGAACCGAAAACGGAGAGCTCATGGTTAATCTTAACATGGAAGCATTCTCTTCGTAACTTTTTCCACATACATATGAGTATAATATACCTATAACTTTAGTTTTGAAAGTGACCCAATATAATATAGAGTCGAATGAAAAGTTATTAAAGTGTCATGTGCCGATAGACATGACCATGAGTCCATGACCAACTCCACAAAAAACCAAACCTAAAAGCTTTCAAGACTCCATGACCCACATGGACATTATAAACATTTAACCCTACAACCCATTCCAGTCGTTTGGTGAGGGCCGTGGGACAAACTGCTCCTTCTATTATAGGAGTACTACAACTTAAGGCCCAGGAGTGGGTCCATGAAAATTAGAAACAAAGACCAGTCAATAGGGGGTGGTGATGTGACCTTTCACATAATAACAAGCACTAATGTCAATAACTTTATGCACATAACTCAAAAGACCCTACAACCTTAATACCTTACAAGGAAAGCTGTAAATGGGCCCCGGTTGGGTCAAAGTTTTTCTTGAGCTTGCGACAAGCGTGAGCCCAGGACCAAGAAATATTCTTGAGGGTGGTTATTGCCATTTGCACACTTCACTTATTTTAAACTTTTCAAGGTTTTATAAAAAAATATTTAAAAAAATTACGAAAATTGATTGTATTTCAATACAAAAAACATTATTTTAAATAACTTTGTAAAGAAAGTTTTCATAAAATCTATCGTTTAAATAAAAATTTTGCTATTTACAATTTTTGTTTTTGTAAAAATAAAATAGAGGACTATAAATAGCCAAAAAAGTCCAGCTAAACTATAAATTTCAGAAAAACATTTTTCTACAGAGTATTTTGAAATGATATTTTCTAGTAAATCGCACTGCCAATTTTATGAAAATCTTTTATATTTTTTATAAAACCTTAAAAATTGAAAATAAGTAAGGGTTACATATAAAGTTGAGGCCACCCCCAATATTCTTGATGATACGAATTTCTAGCTTGAAATCTATACCAGCGTGCACTTGGGCCTTGCATGCAGACACCAGTAGCCCACTACATGTGGGTCCCCACAATACCTTTCGGCCCAATTGCATCCTAAAAAGTCAGCTCTTGTCCCTCCTAAACTTTCTTTGCATTCTTCACTTATTTTAAAATTCCAACGGTTTTATATTTAAATAAAAAATAAAAAAATATTTGCAAAAAAACCTAACTGCACTATCTTGGAAACTAGCTGCACTCTCTACTAGAAACATCATTTTGAATAATTTTATAGAATAATATTTTTTCAAAATCTATTGTTTAAATAAACTTTTTGATCATTTACAATATTTGTTTATGTTTTTGTAAAAATAAAATAGGAGCTGTAACTAACCAAATAACAGTTGAATTTAACCCCTTCACTCACCAATTTGGGCTCCTGAAGGGGCTTCCTTAAAAGCCCAAAGTTTAGTTTTGAGCCGCTGACAATGCAGCATTGGGCCACTTTGAATTTAAACCCTTCACCTTGATCATCTCTTAGAAGCCATCCAGCACTTGGGTTTCCAGGATTGCCAATATAAAGCCCTTATCCAATTTCTTTACCCCTTTTTTTTGGTGGGGGTGTTTAAAATCCTAAATTAATGCATACTAGATATGTCTAAACCAACATACAGAGTATGCATTAAGTTAAACCAACATACTATGTATGTTGTTCCCACCCCAACCCCCCCCCCCCCCCCCAAAAAAAAAAAGACACTATGTATGTTGGAGGTGAGATGAAATAGAACATATTATATAATTTGAAGACATTAATAGAGCATTGAAGTATTAAAAAAAAAAAAAAAAAAAAGGTTATAAAGGGATTATGATTAATTAACGACATACACTCTTTACTTGGATAAACATGGTTTATATATGTTATGAGGCCTTTAGTCTCTTCCTTAGTACTTAGAGAAGAGAAAATAGTATGCCAATAAATCAAGTTAGATTGTAATAATCATTGTTTGTAATAGCCACTCAAACTTTTCATTTTATAATATTTAAAATTAAAAGTCCGACATTATGCAAGGAATGACCTAGCTTGTTATTTAGTTATTTTTTGGGGGACAGAATGAATGACCTGATTTAAAACCAGGTTTGAAACTCAAATCAAGTTCTATAAATAAAAACAAACCAACAACCCCCCCCCCCCCTTTAAAAAAAAAATCAAAACAAAACCAATATGGTTAATTAAAAAAGAAGAACAAAAATATAAAAGGAAAAGAAAAATGCTGTTGATCCCTAAACTTTTCTCTTTTTATCCAATGATGTTTTAGTGGTATGTCTTGTATTTACAAAACACAAACAGGCATTGGAAAATGCTATTAATCACTAATTTTTTCTCAAAGGATGTGGCCACTTACATTGCATGATGTGGTTATTTATGTAGCGTGTATTTTAAAAAACACAAAATTCACTTTTCGTTAATGTTGCGATTGACAAATCATTATGTAAAGAAATTAGAAAAAAATTACTAATAAAGAATTAGGGATGATTAGCACTTTTCAAAAACATTTGCTGATGCCACAATGGAAAGAAATTAACGAAAAAAAAAATCATTACTCAATATACAATTACGAACAATAACTTGCGCGATGCACGAAGCAACATATAATATTTTTATGATTATGAGTAATATAATATTAAAAATATAAGCATCCCTAGCTAAATAATTACACTAAAGGAGTCAAGGATTTAAGCTCTAAATTCATTAGTGTACTATATTAATATTGTATTTTCATTTTTTATAATAATTTTATTTATTATAAAAGAAATAATTATTTTAGATCCAATTGGCTCAATTGATTGATGATACAATTTAGATTAATGTGATTATTCAAAATTGGGTCAGGCTATTGCTACCACATAAAATACTCTAAATCCCCCATTAATTAAAATAATTTGTTAAATTCTTTATATCCAAATATACATTTACCAATAAGGACATGTCTACTAAAAGACCTAAATAAAAAAATTTTATCCCCACACCACTCCTCCACCCCCAAGTCCAAAAACATTACATCATCTATAGACTTCATGCTCTCACAAACCCTAACAACTGAACACCAAATCCATATGTACATGAAATATTAGTATTTCTCATGTTATATTGAATAATGGATGAGAAAATCATTACTAGAGAAGGTATTAGTAGCCAAAATATAAGTATTTATATTTTTTTTTTTGTCGAGTTTAACTTTAGTTTTTTGTATGGTGAATTTCGCCTTGTTCGGATTTACGACTCCAAACATGTTTAAAATGTTCATTTCTGCAACACCGAATGCTTTTAACACATTCCAATTTATCAATCCAAACAAATTTCTTTTGTTCCGTTTTAAAACTCTGAATGCCTTAAAAAATCACGTTTTAGGATTGTTCATTTATGTAACTCTGAACAAATGGATGTTGTTCAACTTTAGGAATCCAAACAAGTTTGTATTGTTCCGTTTTAAAACATCGAACAACTTAACTATACAAATTCCATTTTAGAATTGTTCGTTTATTTAAGTATTCGTGTCGGTGTCGGTTTGTGGTGAATCATGAATGAGGACGTTGCCATCAGCTGTGGTAAAGAGAAAGGGAATTGGCTTTGTCTTCCTACTTCTAAAAAGCGCGAATTCAAAAGAAAAGGGACTTGAGAGGGACGGGTTGGGAATGGAGTAGAAAAAGGTTTTCAGATTTATTATTAATGGTATTTTAGGAAGATAGGGATGCTTATAGCAAAATTTGAGGGATTTAATTAGTAGGAGGTTTAAAGTATTTTATGTGGTTTTTTTTTTTTTTTTTTTTTTGCTAAGCACACATATGAAACACACACACAATACACATGTGAGGGGGAATATATTTTATGTAGTTGCAATAGTTTGACCTAATGTTATTTAACCTGGACTAAACTGGCCGGTCGGACCAGTGAATCGGACACCAGACCAATCCGATTTTTTAATTGGATCGGAAATGCATATGAACTGGATGAACTAGTCTAAACCACCGGTTTTTTATGCGAACCGGATGCAAACCAATCCAGTTGGACCGGTATTAATACTAAAAAATTCTAACATTTTGCATATATGGAGAGCAGAAACATAGATGTTTACACCCAAAGGAGTTTTTAACCATTAGATCATTTAGTGCTCATGGAAAAAACTTCACAACACATATTATTATTTAAAGGGTAAATGTATAGATTTTATTTTTTGTATTATTTTAATTATTTATTATTATTTTAATTATATGACTGGTCTAACTAGTAATCCGATAGTAATACTGACTTAATGACCCGATAGTTAAATACTCACTTAATGACCCGACCTCTATACCGGTCCGGATTTAATAACTATGGTATGACCCTTCAAAACTTCATTCCATTTCCATGTGAAGACCCATACATGACACATGCCAGGGGCCACATCTCACACACATATTTGGTCGTTCTCTCCCTCCGATTATCTCATCGAAGTGATTTTAGCAGTGAGAGAAAGCGCGGGAAAATGGCGGCTACGAGGGCTGTGGGTTCGGGCTTGGTACTGTGGCGACCCGTGACCTTCGTCACCGGTAACGCCAAGAAGCTCGAGGAGGTTCGAGCCATCTTGGGCCAATCTATACCCTTCCAGTCCCTCAAGCTCGACTGTATATACTCTTTCTCTAAAACCCTCTTTTTCTCCCTCTCTAAAATTCACTTTCTTATGTTTGTGGTTATTGCCTCAGTGCCAGAGTTGCAAGGTGACCCTGAAGATATCTCCAAAGAAAAGGCCCGATTGGCTGCCAATGAGGTATTCCTCTCTCTCTCTCTCTCTCTCTCTCTCTCTCTATATATATATATATATATGTATGTGGGTATTGTATTTACAGTTTTTATTTAATTTTTGTTTTTGAATGGGAAGGTGAATGGGCCTGTGCTGGTAGAAGACACTTGCCTCTGTTTCAACGCCCTGAAGGGTCTTCCTGGTATATATACATTTGCATTTTACATCGTTAATCTTCGTATATATGTATGTATTCTGTGGTTGATCATGACATGTTTGATTGCTTGAATCTATTGCAGGGCCTTACATGTAAGTTACTTTCGATCTTTTCATTCTTTTGAGGTGAATTTTCTCTTTCTATAATTGCTGTTTTTTTTATTGCCTGATTTATTTAATCGTTGAATTCAATGAGAAATTAGCAAAATTATAATTAGATTTTTCAATTTGATGAAAAGGGTACAAATATTTCTCATAGGGTGTATAGCTTCAGTGTAAAATGAAAAAACTCTAAATTTTTTAATAAGAGGCGAAATTCACACATTAATCCCATGGTGAAGAGAAAAAGAATTATGGTTAGTAGTTAGTATTGTTAGCTTGTTATGTTAGCTTCCTTGTTTCCATGTTAAAGCACAACAGTCTCTATATGGTTGATTAATGGAAGGTTGCAAGGTAGAATCCCAAGCTGATGGAAGAAGATTTAAACATCAGTGATTGTTGTAAAAATTGCTTGAATTGGGCTTTTTTTTTATATTTATTTTATTTATAAGGTAAGGATATGTATTAAGTAAAAAGGGTTTGAACCCTCATACATGAGACATATGTAAGAGAAATAAACCAAAGCTCCATGGGACAAAAAAGGAGCTACCAATATTGGGCTTCACAATTCTCTACATACACTGATCCTTTTATTTTATTTTAATTTTTTTATCAAGTAATAATTTATATTAAGAACAAAAGGCACAGAAATCTTATCTTATCTTTAGTGAACCCAAGTTCAACATTCTTTATCATTATTTTCATGATGTTTAGTCATTGTCCTTTGAGTGTGAAGGTATAATAATAACACTGGGACAGCTTGTTATGACAATGATATTTTTTCAAGCTTTTTAAAACCATCTTCCTTTTAAGGAGAGAGCCCTAAAGATTTATATAAATTACAATCTTAAATTGAGCCGGTCACTTTGGCTTGAGCCATGTGATTTTTGAGTTCAAGTAGTAATTGTGGATTAGAAACATGACACCAACACATTAGATGACTCAAAGTAGCTTTGTCCTATGAATTTCACAGGTTAACATATCAATTAATTTGATGAGAAAAAACCATTTGATTTGATTACTGCTTTCTTTAACTATTTTATTTTATTTGAATTTTATGTTATTTTTTTATTAAGAAAACTTCAGAAATCATTAACTAAGCTAGAATTGACTGCACTAAATGAATATCAACACACGTGGATCCAAAACGTTTCCTTACTGATAAGATGTCATTATTATATTGGGTATTTAATCACTAATAGAATCTAATTATTATTATTATTTTTTATCAGCAACAAAAAGAGATATTATTAAAAATAAGAAAATAAGTACAAGAGGAGGATAAGTAGTCCACCTAAAGACCCGTAGCAAAAATAAAAAAACTAAGACTCAAAAATATGACAATCAACAACAAACCACCCTCCAATCCAACTTCAAGACAAGCAATGGAATATCACCAAACTCTTAGAAGCGTGAGCCCAAAATGAACCCAAAAAATGCACCCTATCCCATAAACTATCCAAGGAAGACTCTATATTCTAAAAAATTCTCGCATTCCTTTCAAGCCAAATGACCCAAAAGATTGCAAAAGTCGCACAACGCCAAATAATCTTAGCCTTCTTGCCTCTGCCAAGACCCCAAAAGTGGATCTCAAGCAAACTCCCAACACAGCTTGGCATTACCCAACATTCATCACCAATGGAAAAAAGTTTCTGCCACAACCATCTAGCCGTGGGGTAGAATAGAAAAAGATGGTCAATACTCTCCGCCCCATCCCTGCATAAACAACACCATTGCGGGCAAAGATAAAAAGAGTGCCTCCTTTGAAGCAAGCACATCATTGGTATTAACTTTCTTGAGAACAAAAGTCCACATAAAAACCCGAACATTGAGGAGCACCCTCAACTTCCAAATCAACTCCAAAAAATGAAAAGAAGAAATATTAGGAACCACAGCCAATTTCTCAAAATATGACTTACAAGAAAACAATCCTGAAGAATCAGCATTCCACAACCTCCTATCTGGGATAGATGAATTCAAAGAGAAACTATCCAATAAAGATAACAAATCTGACAATTCCACACACTCTCTATCATTGAGATTTCGAAAGAACTTGAAGTCCCAGCTAATACCATTAGAATCAAGAGAAACCAAGGAAGAAATAGGGAAATGAGGCATAAGAAGTGGGAGAATCAATTTATTGATTTTAGAACATAATGAAAAGAAATGTGGGTTTTACAGGCAAAATGAAAGAAGTGAATATAAGAACTTTGAGGGAAAAAATTTTAAAGATAAAATGAAGATAGCAAACCTTAAAAAGGCTAATGTGAAGACAAGCTATGTTTTTCTGGGGCTAATGTATAATTTTTCTTTTTCCTATATTTATTTTTTGTTTGGAAGTGGGTTGGGGATATAGAAAAATTAATTGAGTTATTTTCATATAAATATAATACAAGGCATATGCAAGGGACTATGAAGGACTGATACAGATAAGGGGTACGAATATGATATGATACGACTAATCCTTTAAAAGATTAGCTATGGACATAGTGTGCGTAAAATTTACCAGGCGAACAGTAGGAGTTCGGATCTCCCCTGAGAGTTTGATTTGGTAGATGGAGGATGACCCAATTAGTTTTGCCTGACGAATAGCACTCTTTCCCTACAATCTTTGCACTGGTTTGATGCCTGCCAAAGAACCTCTGCACTTACGTCGTTGAGGAAAAATGGAGGAAAGTAGGGTTTCTTGTTATATCACACATTACTTTGAATTGGGATTGAAATGTTGATTATATAGTGGGGGATCAGCTCAGATGCTTGATTCGTGGTATTCACCAGCTGCAGTATGATCAATCAGTTGACATTAGATTGATCTCTTTCCTTTTTTCATGGGACTGCTGTGATATGGTGACAAAATGGATTTGAAGGTTCATTATGGAGAGAGTGAGCTTGTGGGGGAAGATCATATCATGAAAGTGTGGGAGTGAGTTGAGGTGTTGGTGGATTGAAAAGATAAGAGGTAGCTATGGAGTGGGTTTGTGGGAAGCTATGTTTCAAAAACTGGACCATCCATCGAATCAGAAACATGACTGGGTTAAGGGTTAGAGGTTTAATTGTTGGGTTAACTGGAAATGAATTGTGACCTCATCATGATGTAATAAATATATTAATAATCAATTTATTATGAATAAAGAATTGAACAAAATTGAAAAAATAATGGAAAATCCCATAAATTTTTTCAAATAACTTTCAACACTCATTGTAGTCACATAACTAATTAACCAAGACTTATTCTATTTGATTGTAGAAATAAAATGAACATGTAAATTCATGCAAGTATGCAACTATTTAAAACTGATGCATATATAAAATAATTAATATCTTATTTATGATGAAATTTAACCAAAACAATGAAGCTGATATATAATAAATTTTAAAAGTAAGTTCACAGATGATTTTAGCCTTTTAGGTATATCTACAGTGGAAAAAACATCATAGTGAAGCTGGATGATATGAATTTATGAGGTACTAACAATAAACACAGTATTCCAACACATAATGCTTTCAGAGTTAGAGTTACAACACTACAGCAGAGAGCACATAAGGCATAAAGTACAAACTGGATGCCTTGCTTGGCCTATAATTGATTGTTGCCCATTGAAACAAAGCTCAAAGAGGGCATTGCCCTGCTTAATGCGAATCTTTTGGAGTTGGCTGAGAGAGAGAGAGAGAGAGAGAGAGAGAGAGAGAGAGAGAGAAGAAGTTTCTGTCCAATAAGAAGACTATTTGCACAGTTTCTACTACATTTTTCCTTTCGTGCTGGAGAGAAATCAGAAAAGCCCTAATTAATATAGTAACTTGTATGAACTGGGTATTTAGAGGGTTCTCTTTGAAGTGAAAATAAAAGCTGGTTTTGTAAAATGGGTCCTGGTTCAAATGAACTGCTTGTTCAACCAGTGGTTTAAATAAGTCTTTTTAGATGTATCAGTTCTCTCTCTTGAATGGTTTTAGATGCTCCACGGACCGTATGTTGATTCAGTTGACAGTTCAACTAGTTGAGTGAGGAGGTCCTGTCTGGTTTTTAGAAACTTAGGTGGATATCAATCATGAAGCCATGAAGGTGGCTTTTTAAAATTATTATTGTTATTATTATTTTTTAAATTTTCGTAAAATGAATGGGTTTTTAAAAATTAGGATTGGTAATGGGGAAAGTTTTCAAAAGGATATTTGGTATGATGGGAGATTATGTGGGAGGGAGGAATGCGTTGGAACCTGATTTTAGTTCGTAATATTCATGATTAGGAATCAGAAATAGTGACCCTTTTCTTGGATAATCTTTATGCCACCATCTTGGTTAGAGAAGAGAAGGATTCATTAGTGAGGAGATAATGATGGCTTCTAGTACCAATCCATCACTAATACAGTTATATTTTTGTCCCCCTGTGATGTTGGGTATAAATCTATTGTTTGGTTGAGGAACAACAGTCTTGATCTTGATTTTGGCCTAATTCATTTATCTCAATTGGTGGCAAAATATAGGACATGAGAATGCACCCAATGGTCTTTCACCATGTACTATCTTTTGGATCATATCAGAATACCACCTGGGGAATAGTAAATAATACAATCACTAAAAATTGAAAAGGATAATGATTAAACAACAGTCTATGAGGTCAAACTTTTTGCTACATTTTGACTCATCCTCAAGATCTTTTCCTACTTTTTTCTAGAGGACCTGAGGGATTGTTACTTTCCTTAGTCTTTTTGTACATTGTTATGTCTCTTATATAATTTTATTTCCCTTTTGAGGATGTTCTCTTAACCCCCTTAACTTTTTTGTTGGCTTTTTTCTCGCCAGTAAATTCCTTTAAATCCTTTTTTTTTTTTTAATTTTTTTTTTTTTTAAAGTGGGCTTAATATTATGCACAAACTTGGTTCCGATTTTGTATACAGAAGATCTTGAACTAAATGGAGTTTTCTTAAGTAGGATATAGTTGTTTAGTAATTATTTTTAATGTACAGATGTGACAAATTATGGCATTTGTGAGCTTGTAGGTTAATAGCTGACTTCAGAGCCCCGTCACTCCTACTATCTATTATGAAGTAGGATCCTCGAACCAACTTCATGAACTCCGCCAATATGAAATGTTATCAAAATAGGAGAAAATCCCTTCTGATTAAAGTTGAACTTATCATAAAAAGAAAACCATTATGTAATTTAGCTACTTTGTAATAAATTTACAGAAAATTGTGGTAATTGTTCCTCATATTGTATAGAATTTCATTTCTCCAGCAACCATGTTGTTCATTATCGTCATGTGCACTATATATTTCAAATTAGCCATACATAATATGTGTTTTCTCAGATAATTTTAATATTAGTTTTATTAATGTGGTCCTAACATCCTTGTTTTGTGGTTTCTGATGGTCATTATTAAACTGGAATTTTATATTTTACAGCAAGTGGTTTCTACAGAAGATTGGACATGAAGGTTGTGATTTGCATTCTGCTATGCGTCCTTTCCCTTCTAGTTTATTTTTTCTTGTTTCATGTTTTGTTGCTCGTTGATTCCATGAAAATGCCTTACTGGTTCTTTTTTCTTCTGTTACCATGTTGACATTTTCTAGGTCTGAATAATTTGTTGATGGCATATGAGGATAAATCAGCTTATGCCCTATGTGTATTTTCACTTGCTCTGGGGCCAAATGCAGAACCAGTAACATTTCTGGGGAGAACTCCGGTACGCTTTTGTAGTTCTACAATGCTGTTCTCTGTCAAGAATCTGAATAATTTTTCTTTTAATAATTTCATTCAAATAACTAGTTGCATACCTGATGGGTGTGACCGTGATATACAACTGAGCCATTGGTTCAGAGGCCTGTTTATGCTGCTTAAACAAACTTTTTTTTCTTTCCTTTTCTTTGATTGGTGAATTTGAACTAAGAAACACAAAAAAATACTGACAGATCCCATTTGAGGGGTTTTAATGGCTGGTACAAAGTTTTTGAAACCGTCATTTTTTAATCCTATAAGCAACAGACACTTCCTTGGAGGTGTCATGGGAGTATGGGACTATGGGAGTGTTGAACATGTTTCAAACATTCCTCTGAGCCATTGGTTCAGAGGCCTGTTTATGCTGCTTAAACACTTTTTTTTCTCTTTCCCTTTCTTTGATTGGTGAATTTGAACTAAGAAACATGAAAAATACAGACAGATCCCATTTGAGGGGTTTTAATGGCTGATGCAGAGTTTTTGAAACCATCATTTTTTAATCCTATAAGCAACACACTTCCTTGGAGGTGTCATGGGAGTGTCGAACATGTTTCAAACACAAAATTCCTCTGGCATGAGTCTGACATGACACTCCTCTCTTAGCCTCTTCCTTTTTCTTCTTATTCTTCCTTTTCTTGTTCTATCTTCTCTATGAACAACTGACCTAGGATTTCAAAAGACGATACAAAGGGATGCATTTTGAAATTTTTGTGTGATGCTACATGACGTATTTAATTATAATATGTGTAAAGAAATATATTTTATTATTGTTGTGTCCTTGCTGTGTTGTATACTATAATTTGAGGATTTTTTCTGTCAGTGTGTCCATGTGGTGTCCATGTCCGTGCCTGTGCTTCCTAGCTCCTATCAATGTGACCATGAGAACAATAATGTAGTTGAGTTAAGAATAATGAAATTATGGAAAACTATGAAAATATCACTCTTTATTAAATTACGCTTTCCCTTGTTATTTAGATAAGCACTAAACATCAATCTTTTATTGACTGCTTTGTCTAAGAAAAGAGCCCTTGAACTTCCTTGCCATAATACTCATACAGTTAAATTTCTAAGGTCAGATGATCAGATGGTTCATCTACCTGAACTGATGGCTTTTCTTCCTTTATTTTGTTTTCAATAATTCAAAATTCAACTAAGCAATATCCAATCATTTGGGCTTTGATGGTGTGAATCAAGGACTTAAATATCGATATCGATGGATATATCGAGGGTCCAAAAACACAGATATATCGGATATATCAAAAATTTCAATATCGATTAAGAGATATGACAAATATTGTTAGTTAAACACGTATACTTCCATTGAAACTCTAGGAACAATGATTAGAATCTAATAAATAGTTTAAAATCAAAATATTGCAATTTAAATGTGTATTAAACAAGTATGTATTATGTAGGGTATAAAAATTGTGCCACACTTAGCGAAGGAATGAATATTTTAATGAAGTAAATGAAAGTTGTTACTTCATAACACTAATTTAAGCCATTAATATAATTGAAATATTTATATAAATCAATACTAAAAGAGTAAGAGGTGATAATTTTGACACAATAACAAATGAATATCTTGATATCATCGATATATATCCTCGATATAGTAAATATATTCGATATATCAACGATACTATGTAAAAGAAAGAAGATATTATGGATATATCAAGATATATCGAGATTTTATCAATAATATCGACAATATCGTACAGATATTTTGCGAAAAAAATATGTCAGTTAGATATCGTATCGAGGGTTATGGATACATGGATATATCGTGAATATATCGAAGATATCGTGGATATTTTAGTCCATGGTGTGAATCATATTCCTACTTTTCATACTGTGTAGGGCCTATATTCTCTGTCAAATCCCTAGTCATCAGGTATTTCTGGATGCCGGAGATGTCAAACTGAAGTCTTTAAATGCATTTTGAAGAACTGATCAAGTTGAGCATAAATGGAAGATCTAGCCTCCTCATTTCCTCTCTTCCAAAATGTTTGGGCCTGCAAAATGCTTTCTGACCAATAAGATGCAAATTATTCTAGTTAATAGTTGGCACCACCAGTTGAAAAACATGTAAATGATAGAGAGCAGCATTTATACCATTGGAGCTAATGGTGGACATTAGTTTTAGAATACAAAAGCTCAATAAAAAATTAACAATTACAAGTTTGAGAGAATTTGACTAGGAACCATCAATATAAAGAAATTTTCATTGGGTGTGTTGAAATCAAATATCATTTCACTTCTACGGGGTTCAAAATAAGACAGAATGCAACCTCTCAAGATCGGATTTATTTATTATGAAAAATGCTGGCTTTCATAGGGTACTATGTTACATGGAGTTGTTTACAGGTGTGGGTGGTTATCTGGGTGTTAGATTTGCCTAATCCCCAAATCTTAAGATACAAAGACATGAAGTGTCCAAAGTATCCAAAAAATGGGTATGAATACATTTTGAAAATGTAAATATTTAGAGGGGTGTCTTGGGAGAAATATAGAATATTGTGGGGCAATTTATAAATATATTTTAGGGATTTTCTTTGGAATTATAAAAAATAAATATAAAATTTAACATCCTGGTCCTTTTAAAGATATGAAAATGAGGGGTAGTTATGGAAATTACTAAAAAGTGGGATTTGAGTTTCTATCAATGAAACCTTAAGGTAATTTTCCCTTAACTTGAAAAAAAAAAAAAAAAAAAAAAAAAAAAAAGAAACCCTAGATCTACCGCAAAGCCATCTTTGGCCATTCATCTCTTCTTTGGCCACTCATCTTTCCTTGAATGACTTATAATATTTGATGAATCTCTCCAACCTCTTTCTTGATTGGACAAGGCTCATGGCTACTGTTTTGTACAGTGGACATATTCCTCCTGTACCGTACTCATACCCATACCCATGTCATGTTCTATCAAATTGGATTGGCCATGGCGAAGAAGCAAGTCCATACACCATTAAACACACAGACTCATCCCAGCTAGTCATTGGAGAAACAAGCAACTAGTACACTATGTTTACCAGAAGTTTGATGATCAAGTTACCTTACAACTTTAGGATTAGCTTACTAGTAAAGTTTCCACTTGTCTCAGAGCAGCAGCATCTAAACATGTGAATGGAATCATTTCCCATGGCACCAAATATCTAACTAGGAAAGCAACAGAAGACATAAGTCCCATCTGTCTTTGAAAGTGTATCTCATATTCTCATGTATATCTTAACCATTTGACATAGATAGGCATCTTTGAAAAGATTCCACTGAGTCAAACAATGCAATTTAATATTAGTCAGAAGTGCCTTTTCTTTTCTGCCTACTTGATTTTGTCCATCAAAATTTTATTCTGTGGCTTCAGCCTTGAGATGCTCATTGGTGACTTTGTTTGGGATGAAAATACTTGGCATTCTAGGCGGGTGCTTTTTAAATAATTACTGTAAAATGGATATATTCTGGAGAATGATCATTATATTGAAGTATGGGGTAGACTTTGATAGGGGTGTGGTGATCTTCTGGCACTGGCAAGGTGTTACCGACCCCAGGAATGAATTATTTAGAGGATATCACTTCAATGTGGAGCAGGAGATATGGTTGCTTTATAGCCTCTTAAGACTGCATAGATTCTCCTACCTTCCATCTGGACCCATAGAAATTATGGTGGTCAGTGGTGTATCTTTTCTAGAAAATCTGAACAACTGGGAAACTGTTATGGTCCATTGATCTTTTGAGTTGACTTGAAATCCCATTCCGGGTCTAGGAGATAAGGAATTATTTGGGTTGTTGATGGTAATGTTGTCTTCTTAGCACAATCTTTCTTCCTCCATTTTTTATGTTGGCTCAGTGACACTACTAGTCTCTGGCAAAGGTTACTTGGAAGACACTGGTCCCACGAAATTTTCCTTCCTTCATACAACACCATGTCACCATCAACAAATTCTTACAGTTGATACTATTAGGAAAAGTAAGATGGTCCTTACAGATATCGGATTCCATTCTAGCGCATATGAAGAAATTATTGACCGTCATCTCATCCCCTGCAAAATTTTGAATTACTCTGAATTCAATATGGCATGGATGATTACAAAAGAATGTGTGTTGTCATTGCAAGGATGGAGGACCAATGAAAAATGTAACCATTGAGGATCATATAATGGAGAATATTTTATTTCAACATTTTATGGAGCTTCTGGAAGGAGAAGAATGTCAGAAATTTCTAGGTTTTATACAAAGTAGAGGAGGCCATATAAGGCTTCCTCTATTTCATTTTGTAGTCAAATTTCCAAGGGAGTCCATTCTTTGGTTACATTTTTGTGTTATAAGCAAATTCCTTTTTAGTTGTAAATAATATGTGGGTTTGGGCTGGGCTCCAATCACAGGTTTGAAATTTCGGGGGGGCCTCTATTGGCACCCCAAGACTTACTTTTCATCCCCCACTTATTTTATACTTTAAGATTTTATAAAAAATATAAAAACTTTTCATAAAAATCGGTCGTGTTATCTACTAGAAAACATCATTTTAAACTACTCTGTAGAATAAGATTTTTCAAAAATCTGTCATTTAAGTGGATTTTTTGGCAATATACAGTCATTGTTTCATAAATCGCAAAAAAGTCCACTTGAACGATAAATTTTAGAAAACTTTATTCTACAAAGTCGTTCAAATTGATGTTTTCTAATAGACACTGGTCATTTTTAATTGTAAAATACTTGGGGGGATAAAAAGCAAGTCTTTGGGTGCCAATAGAGGCCCCCAAATCTCTGTTGAACTTGGATCAACCTGATGGCCAATTGTGAGCCTGGCATTGTGGTCCATTCAGGCCCAAGAAGGGGTGTCCCCTGTAGATTTCTCTTGCCTCTTAGGTCTGTAGGTTGATCCATGCTTTCTTGGTTGTAGTGTCATTAAGTCTCCTAAATCTCTTTAACATTCCTAGCAAATTGGCATTGTGATAAGAGTGAAGAGTGGTAAAAGGCCAACTGGAAAGTAACCTCCAATTCTCTGGTTCCTTATGGAAGTGCGGTGATCTCATCAACTTGGCTTTGTGATGAGGAGCTCTGGCAGTTGAAGTGGTTTCTATTGTTTGAAAGACCACATCATTTTAGGCTCCATTTTTGCTAGTCCTTGTTGGATATTCTACTTTTGATTTAACTTTTTTGACAATTGATTTAATCAAGAGGGATGCAATTACAAATTCATTTGTGGATACCAATACTGAATAGGCATGTGCCTGACATGGGTACTTACACATTTTGAAGTGTTTTTGTAACATAGATCTGCAAACGAATGAGATAAATAGGTGGACATTTAATTAATTGTCAAGGAATGCCTATTTATTTGCATTCATAATTATGTGACTTTGACTTCTGCTGCTGGTATATTTAGATTGAACAGTCAGGGATTAAGGATCTTCTTGCAATACTAATTTGCAGGACATATTAAAATGACAAACCTGCTAACTTTTTAAATTTAAGAAATTCTAGACTTCTTTGAAACCTTTGAAAATTGAGCTTCTGGAGGTTGTTTTTGCTTTAATAAGTTAGGTAAGATATTATATTTGCAATAGTTTCTTCTTGAGAACAACTTGTTAAGAAACATTTTAAAAAACTACTGGGCCCAGTAATAGAAACGATTGTCTATCCATAAATACTGCCTGATCTGTTAGACTCGACATTTTCCTGATATAAGGGTTCTCTTGAGGTGTTTTATATCCGGGATTCGAGCATAACCAGAAGTTGGACCTTATAATTACAGAATCACCTGATTTAATTCTCCATCATAACCTTTTTCAAATGATGTCCTTCTATAGATTATACTATTCCAACCCCTGTAACTTGATACATGATTGTCACCTAGAAGGAAGGTGAGATATGATAATAGACAGATATCATTAGCTGCGCTCACCAATCTTGCTGCTTGCTGCTTGCCAAATAATTTAATTTTGCGAATTTGTTAGATTCGTTGCTTGTGCTTATATTATAGTAGATAAAACAATAAAATGGAAATCTCTTGCAGGACAGCTGATTTTCATATTACTTGCACTAAAATTTGACTTATGGTTGACATTTTAGGGGAAGATAGTTCCTCCAAGGGGACCCAATGATTTTGGATGGGATCCAATCTTCCAACCTGATGGCTATGAGCAGACGTAACCCTTCTTGCACTTTGCTTTCTGATATTTTATGTACATATTTCAGTGGTAAAATTTTATCACAATGCAGCTTAAATTATGTTGCCTTTGCTTTAGTTATGCAGAAATGCCCAAAGAAGAAAAGAACAAAATTTCTCACCGCTCCAGGGCTCTTGCACTGGTGAAATCCCACTTCGCAGAGGCTGGATACATTTTCAAGACAGGTCCCTCTATCGAACTGTGAGGTACATGCCTTTTTCTGGTTGCCATTGCTTACTTATCAAGCGTCACAAGCTATAAGTTATTCCCTACTGTGTTAGTGCTTTATTTTCTTCACGTGGTCTGTTTAGGAAGAGGGAGAAATGAGAGAAATGGGAGTATTTTTCTTCTGTTTGTTTGCACAGAGAGAAGACTTAGCTTTCTTGTGTTTGATTGCCAAGCAAAAGTTAAGAAGAAAACTTTATTATTAACATTATAACTGTCATTCAAGTTCGAAATTCCACATCATATTTCTGTTGCTCAAACATGATAAATTGGGAATTCACCTCTTTATTCTACCCTAAATACTGCATTACCTTCACAATTATTTCATTGTTCCATCCATGGGTATACCAAAATGCACATACCCAATTCATTCCTCCTTAAACCTTAAAAGGGTACATTTGTTTGGACGGAATCAAAGGGAATTTGAATGGAATGGAATGAGATTTCAGTGGTGAACACGACTGCTTATTATTGAAATCTCATTCCATTTCATTCCGATACCCCCTTTCCTTGATTCCGTCTAAACAAATGTGCTATTAAAAGTTTTGGAATGCATTTGATGCAACACTTGATATTACCATTGCTAAACCAGTTGAGAAATTTTAACCTTTTTTTTTTTTTTTTTTTTTTGCCTCTAGTGTGTGTTTGTGCTATCAGATGTCAATCTTATGTGGTTGTACCATACGCCCCTAAAGACAGATTTCATTTCCCTAACCCCTTTTTTTTTATAAAATAGCATGGTGGATTCATGAACCCTTAACCCTCCTTTTACAAAAGGGGAGAGATGGTGTTACACAGCGTGTAGTCATTGTAGTCATTTTCGTTAGGGCTTTACTAAAGCCAAACATCTCATGAGATCTCAATAAGATTTGAACACCAAGTGATGAAATAGTGCATGTTGCCTGTACAGGTCAATGTATTTACTTCTGATCCCAACAGAGGGACAGTGGTTTCAGTTTCTAAGGCTGAAAAGGTGTGAAAGGGGTAAGTAGGCACAACGGATATATTGAAAAATACCAGAGCCCAAAATGCTGAAATGCTGAAATGCTGGAAGCTTGCTCTGAAGTGACAGCTCCAATAACTTTCACATGCATAACATGCATGCACACATGTGCAAGTTGGCCCAAGAATAAAAGCGGCCCCATTTCCCTTGTAGCCCTCACATGCCATGTGGGTCCCTACTCCCTAGCCTCACATGCAAATCTGGCCTCTGGGTGAATTAGGGCTTCATGCTCCCCCGGGATCCTGATTTTCTTTTGGTTTGTGCGGTTTCCATTCATAGTGCGCCACGACATCTAAGTTCAGGCATAGTCGTCATTTAACCTCTTCCCCACAGAATGGAGTTGTAGGGCGTACTCTATGTCGGCCATTTCCATGAAAATAGAATCAATTCCTTTCTCTTTTGCTAGCGGTTGGAAATTAGTACGAATCCATTACGCTTTCGGTAACATTCGACACTCTTCCATTATAAATCTCATTAGCCTTCTTGTTTGTGTGCGTGTTTTTTTTTTTTTTTTGGTGGTAAATTGCAGATAACCTCCTTAAAGTATGAGGATCAATCGATAACTTTTTTTATATTTTAATTTTGTCAATGTACCCTACCGTCGTTAATGAAATTTGATGAAAATTAGTTACGTGACTACGCACGTGATACCATTAATAGATCCGTGTTGTTCAAAATCACTGGAAACCTTGTCGGCGTCATGGCCAATTGAATGGCCATGGCTATCGACGATTGGTTTTGTCTTCCAACTAAACTATGGGGCATATTGACAAAATTAAAAAATAAGGGGTTATCTATTAACCCCCATACTTCAATGGGGTTTTCTATAATTTACACTTATTTTATTTACTGAGGGTAAGACGGGAGAAAGGAAAAAATATATGACTACACATCAACATGATTGCTATTCAAAAAATTTTCTTTCGATCTCAAGGCTTCATTTTCTTCACTATTATGGCAGGCATTCTAAAAAACTGGGATGTGTTTTTTTTACCTCCATCGCTATTCCATGGGGATGAACTTAGGTCAAACTTCAACAGAGTATCCAAACATGCCCTTACATAATCACCAATTGACTTTTGGTTTAAAGAACATGTGTGCCCTCTCCTAGGATTGTTTTAGGGAATTAACTGTAAAATCAAACAAAGCCAAGTCATCATTTGGGAATTAGGTCATGATAAAAGCTGAGGCCATTCTCCCAACTCATAAAAAAGTTACCAAGACATTTGCAAGTGATCCATCATGTTGGTAAGACAATTAAACATCAAAGAGCCATCATTATGGTTAATAGCATGAGTGTGCAAGGCACATGCAATCACACAGCGGCCGGGAAAAAGAAGAACACAAACAGGGGAGATAATATTTAATATTGAAACATCACTCCAATAGCACAACCAAGAGAAAAAGATTACTTCCATTGCCAAAGGGAAAAGGTAAAAAGAAGCATTGCTGCTATCCATTGTCTGTAACAAAGCTTTTCATATAACTCAAGTTTGACATTCATACTATATATATATATAGAGAGAGAGAGAGAGAGAGAGAGAGCTCGTATGACTTAACAAAACAACCCCAAAAAAACAAAGAAAAGAAAGAAAAGAAAAGTAATCACAAATCATTCAAGTTCCTATAAAAACTGAAAAGACTGAAGCCAATATGTAGACAACCGAGACCAGGAGACAAATAGATGACCAAATGATGGTGTTAGGAAATTGGATGAGACTCAGACGAAAGACCACAAGAGAAAAAGAAAGAGTAAAATTGAAGTGAACAACACTTCTGCGCCTCCTCCCAGAATGGCATTAAGTTTTTTTCAAGTGAGGCAGGCCGAGGTTGAGCAATGACAAACTGACAAACTGGAAATATATGAAACGGGTGTGACCGTATGATGACATGTGTAAAAAATGTACACTTGTCATAATATGGATAGGATGGGAAACAATGGATGGAATATGGATATTGGGTAACGCTATATATATAGTAGTAAAAATGAAATTTTAAATATAAAAAAAGAAAGAAAGAAAAAGGGCACTTTTTTTTTTCTTTTCCCTTTTCTTTCCACTCAATTAACCAATATAACTAACTAGCACTGCCAGCCCCTGCGGCAGTTAAGAACACCAGCACCAGAAGTAATGGAGCCAACCATGGAAGAAGACTTTGCTCCCAAGCTTGAAGCTCTAGCATAACTGGCCGAGGCTCCAGCTCCGGATGGAGTGAAGTAGGCCCCATTCAGCATCATGTCTCCCTCTGACCTCCAATTCCAACCCTTCCACTGGCTCTGAGCCGTTTCCACCCTCTTTGTCACCTGCCCAAGCCAATCCATCATTAGCAATTCCATTATGTGAACCTCATTGTAAAGCCTAAATTTTTATTTTCATTTATGACAGTAGATGAGAAACAGATGGAAACAAACAGAACATCAAGTGGGGATATTAGTCGTATCATACCTCCTTCGCAAAAGGGTTGGATGGGGCCAGGTATCTATTGCCCTGGCTGTTGATGGTGGGGCTTGCACTTCCACCAATGGCATACATTTCCCAGTGAGTGTAGTCATTGTTCACCACATGGAAATACCCATGTCTACACCTGCATTTTCCATAAATCGGTTTCAATTCAAATTGAATGCAACAGAACTCCAAATTAACAAATTAATTAGACCTTGAGAAGAAAATTTCAACTACAAACCATTGTCAAATCAAGTCTTAGTTAGAGATCTCATAGGACAAAGCTGATTTTAAGTTGAATATGACATGAGGACAAAGCTGATTTTAAGTCCTATGAATAGGAAATGTTATCCATCACTTCGTAAAGGGTTCAATAATGCATTACCTTGGCATTCTCTGGATGAGACCCTCCCCAAAATGGTTGTAGGCAATAGTCACTTGCATTTGCTTGTCTCTTGTATAAGAGTCACTGTGGCCCAACAGCATTACCTGATTTTACAACATATATGACAATATTAGTCTTCCCATAAACAATTTAACAAGTTAATCAAGCAGAATTGTTAAGAGGAACTTTGCCGTTAACAAACCTCGTTGTGGTGGGTGAAGTAGTTGTTGGAAATAGTAATGGCGGTTGAGCCCATGACAGCATCAACAAGGCCATCAGCACAGTTAGAAAGCGAATTGTGATCAACCCAAATATGGCTTGACCCAAAAATGGAGACGGCATCACCATCCGAAATTGTCCTCCATCCAAAATGACTTGGTGAGCTTCTCACCATGGCATTCCCAGTGGGCTTGCAGTCATGGATATGCAGACCATGGATTATAACATTTGTAATAAACTGGATAGTGATGCATGCTCCATTAGCGATGTGGACATTAGCCCCACGGCCATCAATTGTCTTGAAGCTGTTCATGATGAGCTCCTGCTTCAGTGTAATCACCATGTCCCTTTTAAACACAATCCAGAGAGGCTGGTCTTGAATAACAGCATGGCGCAAAGTTCCAGGCCGGGGGTTGACGGGATCATCGTCGCCAGAGTCAGTGACAACATAGAAGCGACCATCACGGCCACCAATGGCATTTCGGCCAAAACCAATGCCACAGTCTGCAAGGCGCTTGCGGTTGCGCTGCCAGTCTTTGTCGCACCGCCAACAGTCATCAATAGGATTACCCGTCCCACACGAGAAATAGCCCAACTTCCTCCTTTCTGTGCTGTTTTGGATGCTCCTGCTCAATGAAAATGCTTTGTTGCTTAGTGCTACCACTATTGCCACAAAATTTATTTGAACATAACACGGGCGTTGGGTGCAGCGTCACAATTGAATAAAAACACTTAATTTATCGGCATCTCCATGTCCAAGATGCCAGGGAGATAATATTAGGTGTTCCTTATTTGTTTTTCTGCATCTACATCCTACTATTTGCGAAGTGAATAAAACAGAATGGGAGGCTAATAAATCCTGTGTGGTGTGTCGGTGGAAATAGTAACTCCTCTTACCCTGTTTACGCCCTTTTCCCATTTCTTTGGTTTCTAATGGCCAATACTCGATGTGGGTAGGCCTATAGGGGCTATAGGCCTAGAATGCGCTAACAAAATGACACAAGGTATTTTGTCATTCTATGAAGGCAATTTGGTCTTTTCAGTATAGGAGATCAAATTTTTGGTCGGGTTGATTTAAGGAAAAGAACAGGGTAGATGTACTTTTGTCCTTCGGCCACACATGGGCGAAGCTGTCACATGTAAACAACAATAGATTTCAAACCCACAAACAATTTCAATAAAGGTATTGCAGCAAGAATTTTTTAATATCCCCCCTTTTCTCCAAAGATCTGCTTGAATTTATGAGAGCATAAGTATTTAACAGCCTAGTTACCCCTGTAAGGATGCTCGAATAGGTTCTCTCACAATACCATAAAACAAAATATGGGATCCAAGATTGGGATTGGGATTGGGATTGGGATTGGGTTGTATATATGTCACTATATGAATAACCAATAGGATCTTTGTTGGCCACTTGTGTTACATACACATTATCACACATACTTACAGTCAAATGAGAACTTTACATATGCAACTACTTAGACCAACATGATAAACAAATGCTAGAGGATTTGGATTTCCCTTCTAATGCAAAGAATGAATTGTCCATCAAATATTTTCAGTTCAATGTATATTGAGAGCAATTTCACTAATAACTGAGAAGGGGTAACCAATTAGAAAAAGTCAGGTGATGTCCAAAAAAGCTACCAAGAGAATACAGAGTTTTATTTTTATTTTTATGAATACACAGATAAAGTTTAACATTGGTAGAGGCAACTAAAGTTGGCGAGTGTATGTACCCCACTTGTGAGTTGTGTGACAATTGGATAGGGAAAGAGACATGCACGGAAGAACTTAAATGCTTCAAACACAGATCTTAGCACAACGGCATGTGGAAAGGGGTCAAGAATGCACCAGATGCGGAACATGTAGGTTGGTTTCTCAGATTCCCAAACAAAATGCCACAGTTGCCAAAATGAGAAGAGCAAGAAAGTAAATTCAGAGAGCAAAATTGATAGATGAAATATGAATGGAGGAAGGATCATAAAAGTTCATTCATATATATATATATTAAAACACTGTCAAAATTACTTAGTGGGGTTTATTAAAAACTCAGTAGGTAGGACTTTGGTAGGTTTGATATCAAAAGAGCAGTAGTAATAAGGGGGCACACCTTAAACTACTCTAACCACTAAATTTCTTAATCAGTGAATGCAGTGAGCCCTTCAGTAATGAATTGAACTGTAATTAATAAAAACAATTTTGGTGAGAGAAAGAGAGTAAAGAGAGAAACCCACATCTCAACCATGGAAGCAATCTCATCTGGGTCACTCACAGCATGCTCATTCAAGACATCATCCTCATCCAACCTGCCACAAGAAACCAAAACCCATTAAATTTCACCGCATCATCATCATAACAAAGCGAATCCAAGGTTAGGCAAAAATTTTGTAAACATCCTTTAAACCCCAAAACGACTCCTATACCTTAAATACCAAAATTCCACCTAAAAGAACAGCAGAACATACACAGTCAATCAGAGCCGTTGGTTCAAACAGTTGAAGATTATGACCAGTGCTACATTTTTAGCTCTTTCTGCAACTAACCCGTTTGGGGAAACAGAGAGGGTGTGTACCAAAAGTTCAAAACCTAGTCGCTGAAGTAGATAAAACCAGCATATTCTCTCGGAGGATTAGCCACACTTGTCAATGGGGGTATTTTAGGTAGTGTAAAAAATAAGAAGCTCGCTGACCGACACTTATCCATCACATGCAGCGAGTGTAGCGAAACAAGGACCGGCGCGAAGTACACTGTAGTAGTGCGCACTGCTCGAGGTAAAACCGTCAAAAAGCGTCTTCTAGAGAGAAAAACACGCTTCTTTAGAGAGAGAGAGAGAGGGCGGGGCGACTCGCCGGCGGGAAAGGCTTGCAATTGCGTAAACACTCCAAAAAGACTAAAATACCCTGATTTTCAGATTTATTTTTTCTGTAGAGCAAATGTGGAATTAAGAATATTGCGTGAGGGTAAAACGGAGAAGAAAGAGGAGGTTTATCAACCAATGAGGTTTTCGCTTTCTAACGATGGAATATTGGGAAAAGAGGAATCCGAGAAGAACTAACATAACGGAATAAACGATCCAGATCTAGAGAATGGGATCTCAACGGCTGGGATTTGTTCCAAGGTTGGATAATATAAAAAAACTGAATAGAAACCAGATCCAACGGTCAGTATTTAGTTTAGAGAGAGTGCGGACGGCTCAGATCTGATGAACATTCAGGAATGTATGTGTCATTAACGTTAAGCACGTTAGGTAAAATTAGTCTAGTGAGTTACTGACCTGGCCGCCATTGTTGAGTTGTTTGAGCTCTGCAACTGCTCTGTTTCTCCATTCCTGCAAAAAGGAGCACAATGACCTAAATCTCACTCTCTTTCGTCAATGCTTGGCGAAATCGCCATTTATGGAGACGCAGATATGGTAAATGACGAACAATGACCTAAATCTTCACTTGTAAACCCTAGACAGGTCTGTTTGGTTGCTGAGAAAACATTGGATAATGAACAGGAAAATGACATTTGAAGTCTCTCCTCTCTGTTTTTTGCTTCTTCCTTAAAAACCGAAAAGCTCAACTCAATTAATCCAGATTTGGTTTCGTTTTCCTTCTTTTTTTTTCCTTTTTTTTTTTTTTTTTTGCTGCGAAGATTTGCTTTCGTTTTCGTTTCCAAACCAAAACGCAGGAAACATTGGTCTCGAAATTTTCTTTTCTTTTCCTCCATTTTCTCAGCAACCAAACGGAGGATAAGAAAAACACAGTTTGCGGTATAATGTCGCAGAATTTTCGTTAACAACTGTAATGGAGATGAAGAAAAACCGAACTGAGCCCCGCGCACACACACACACACACACACACACACACACACACACATACAGAGCGAGGGAAAGAGAGGGTTTTGAGAGAGAAACACACCTCGACTCTGAGATTTCGTCCTTCTGTACTCTCACCATTACTCCAACGAACAACAGTAGGAGCAGGAGCAAACTCAGAGAAGCCCAACTCTTCGTACCCACCGCCATTGCCATTCCCTCTCACTCTCTCTTTCCCTATCCTCTCTTTCTCTCTCTAGCTGAATCTGAAGAAGCAGAAGAGAAGATATATAGATATATATAGACGGATAAAGCCGGGGGAGGAGCCAAGTATCAGCTCCAGAGAAACGGTCTTTTTATAGACACAGAGGGAATGGAAAAGAAGAAGCAAACGGCCGTTAGCACTAACGGCGTCATTTAACCAAACGTTTGACCGTGGTTAGGTTTTAACCACCTCACTACGGTACACTACCCCCTCCCTAACCGCCGCTAACTGCTCACTTTTCTCCTCTCTCTCTCTCTCTCTCTCTCTCTCTCCTTTCTCTCTCTGTACGTATATGGCATTTAACGAAGCGTGTGAGCACCCTCCCCGTGTAGGCCAAGTGGCCAACGGCCCCTCTCACGTGCCAGGTCTCGTCTCGTTGTGGTGTGTGGAATTTTACTGTCTGACACCACAGCCAAACACCAACGCACTAACCGAAGCTCATAGCCTATGGATTATCATTTATCCGACACGTAGGCAATCCCGTTAGTGTGGGTCTCGTGGGAATTCGTACGGTCATTCTCCCTACGGAAACAGATGACACGGGTCTGCCGTTGATTCTGCGGTAAAATTATAAAAATGGGACTCTCTAATTGTATATTCCGGGAAAATGTTTTCCCAGGCGCCAATCACGGCCTTCTCAGTGTTTGGTCTTAAACTGGCTTCCAGTTAAGGGAGACAACCCTTTTACGGCTGTGATCAATTTATCACCTTTATAAAAAAATAAAAATAAAATAAAGTTTAGAGAGCTTGTTTGGTTGATATATACAGTTTTGTGCTCCAAAAAAAAAAAAAAAAAAAAACCAAAGGGTGGCCTTGTTTGGTTTCCAAAGTAAAACTGTAGAAGTCTTCCCTCGCTTTCTTTTTTAGGTGCTGAGTCTTCCCTTGCTTTCTAAAGTAAAAGCTGATTGACTCTGTGCGGAGGTGGGAGCCCCCCCCAGCTAGAGAGAGAAAGAGAGGATAGGGAGAGAGAGAGAGAGAGAGAGAGAGAGAATGTAAATAAGTAGGGAGTGACATTTGTATTGAACTGTAAATAAGTAGGGAGTAATCTAAACTATGTATTTGTGTATATACCTCATACAGTTATACACATATATACAATCCAGAATTTATTTTTCCTTTTTTTTTTTTTTTTTTTTCGTCAAACTATCTTGATCTTAGTCAAGAATTCTTATTTAATATCCAATATCTTCGGACATTTAACTTAACCGTTCAAATTTAAATTTTTTTCTCTGATTCTGGTTAGATGCTAATGAGCCCATTTTTTAATCCAAGCCTCCTAATTTTTCCCTCATGAGATGTTTGCTTAGGTTAGGTGGCTTTTCTCAAAGAGTAGTTCTTATTATGGAAGGAAAAGAAAAGAAAAGTTACACACCAAATTCAACATATACTATAGCAATGGATCAATCCTTATTTTGGAGTATTTTGGTTGGAACACAAGTAGTGCAACTTTTTGGACTTTTATTTCTCTCTCTATATATGCACATAAAAAACATTGTGATTGATAAAATTGGACTTTCACAATCAAAAGGTTTTGCCTTCTAGAAGCGAATGACACTCTGAAAAATTTTAATTTCTCCACATCACCTCGATCAAGTCAGGACGAGTAAAATTGGATCCATTTAGTAGACTAATCTTGAAAATGTCAAGTTATTTAGATAGTATACTCCTTTTTCAAATGCAATAAGAAAATATTTTTACAACATTAAAATATTTTTGATTAAGTTAAATTAAGTGTTGAATTCCTCAAATTTTGCATGTCTTTGACCGGGGAAACGGTGCGGGTTCTTTTTTTCCCCGTTCAATAGTGAGGCAGGACCTAGAAATTTGAAACAGTTACTCTTAATTGGGACATTTTGAGTTAATTAATTTCAAGTTAGCGGTTAATTAATTTCAAGTTAGCGGTTTAACCTCAAAGAGGAGGGAAATAATAATTGCTAGTAATCGAGCACACGCACTTTTCAAGTTTTTGCTTTATGAGTGGAATTGTTATATCAGTTTTCAAGTTTCTTAAACCGTATGTGTGTAGGAGAGAATTAAGGGAAACAAGTTGTAATGGATTTTTTTAAGTTGATAAAATTATCAAATTGTCTCTTAAATTTATTAATTTGTAAAGGTATTTTAGTATTTTTCAAGGTGCAGTTCAATCCACAAATGAAATTGGCTTTGTATATTAGTAAGATAGATTAACGAATTCACCAAAAAAAAAAAAAAAAAAAAAAAGTAGAAATTTTGAAATAATTAATTTTTTGGGCACTTCACTATTGGCTTTTTGGGGGCACGATTATGTTTCCATGCCAACAACCAAGTGGCGCCCATCATAACACGGTTTCACGCTTGTCACAAAACTTCATTACATCAATTTACAGTTTTACCCTCACCATGCATGAAAAGGGGCATACAACATAATGATCCATTCGTAGAACTAGGACCATTGATTATGTGGACCAATCTAACATGGGTTAGTTATAAGTTAAGAAATTTGCACCCAATTGTTTGTCCTTTTTCTTTGTTCTTTCTTTTTCATTGAGAGGGATATTTTGATATTTAGTCCGACTAATCTTTAAATAAAAACAAGATCATCATTTTTTCTGTATTGATTAACACTTGATATTGAACCCACCTTCTAATTAATCCCAAGAGAGAATGGGAGGTCAAATCAGATCTTTTCAGTTAGTCTATCTAGTTGAAATAAGGAACTTTCTAAACAATGTAAAATAAAAACTGATTGGACTTATTTTCAGTTAGGTCAGATTTTCAAGTTTATCAAATAACCCTTTATTCGATCGTGTAAGTCTTAATAAAAGACCACAAGTCCATCCCTTGGGTTTCACCCAATTGTAAAAATTGCAAGTAATTTTATATTGTTGCACCAAAAGGTTGGCCATATGATTGAACAGTCCAAATGAATGGGTTTGTTGGTAGGTTATGTGGGTAGCCATTAATTTATAACTAAAACAATCATGAGATGGATTCTTGGTCGAGACAAATCCGCTAATCTTACACTCTTTTTTGCTTTAACTACGGTAATCTTCGCTTAATATGTTTGATTGATGAGTAAGATTTTAGATGGAGCTAGACCCCACATAATTAGCATCGAGCCTCAAGTCCTCAACCATTTTTTCCTACCTTCACATAGACGCAAGAGTGTCTGAGAGAGAGAGAGAGAGAGAGAGAGAGAAGGGAGAGAAGGGTTGTGCCCTTTTCACTTTTTACTCAATTGCATCTTTTACATAATGAAAAGGAAAAGCTAGATTTTGTAGGCCTCGTTTGTTACCATAAATCTGGAGGGTCTAACTCAGCTCCCATGAGCTTCCTTTTTGCAAAGTGAGGTGTTTTCAAATCCAATTCCGACTTGAACCCACTGGGGTAACCGGGTCAGTCCAAACTCCAATGTGGGTGTGGCTAGGTTAATTGGGTTAAAGGGCACTTCCTCTTCCCTTTTTTTTTTTCTTTTTTTTTCCCCCCTCTCTCTCTCTCTCTCTCTCTCTCTCTCTCTCTCTCTCTCTCTCTCTCCTATGGGTAAGAAGGGGAGAGAGAAAAGTCACAACTCACAAGATAACACATTGGTGTGAATGAGTGAATAGTGCATTTTGGAACTCAATTATTGTGTCTTTTAAATCTCAATGAACTATTTTATTTAAATAGTAAATTCTTCCACTATTATATTGGTGATATAATTACATTAATTTATTAATCAATAAAATTATTGGTAAATATTATATTGTTGATGTTTGCTCATATCTTGATCACACCACAAGCCACATTCAAGTACCTTTTTATGCTATAGGTCCATCTGGCTAACCCAGCATTTTTCTAATTTTTTTTATTATTTTGTTTTTTTAAATAAGATTTTCTAATTTTGTTAGCAAAAAGGTTATCATAAATAGATAATCTCCCCTCATAAAGAACTTCAGTTAATCCTCCTCGCATTTCTATAATACAATGCAAAAAACAATGCCCGCTTGCAATCGTTACATGGAGAAGCACACAATTGAGGGTCTCACATATAAAATGATAAACACTTACACTTGTTGGTCAAAGATTTATATTATCCTAGTGAACTTTAAGTATTCCGAGGTCAAAACTCTGAGACACCCTCGTTCAAAAATAAATAAATAAATAAAAAACGTTCACGTTATGTTTGGATAAGGGATTTTTAGGTGGAATTTGCTTTTGAAATGGAATTTGTAAAATTTTTATAAGAATTTTGTCTGAATTTGTAAAATTTTTATTAGGATGAGATGAACAAAATTCTAATAAAAATTTTACAAATTCCATCTCAAAAGCAAATTTCACCTAAAAATTTCTTATCCAAACATAGCGTCAAATATTTTTAGGATAATTTTTCATCAAGTAGATCCTCTAAAGGTCCCATGCATGCTAATGTAGCTCATGCATTAATTTTCATATTGACATTTTTATAGAGGTTTTGAATTTTAAGTCATCTCATCTAGTAGGGGGTTCCAACAAGGATTCTAGTGTCTAAATGGGTGTCGATCAATTTATATAAAATAAAATAGAGAAGAAGGGGTAAAATCTAGCTTCTATATGGAAAATAAGAGGAAGCTTCTTTTTTCCGTGTTGGCCGGAGAGTTTTGGATATTGTTAGGAAACTTCTTTTATTTGTTTTAGAGTGTTAGGGATATTGTAAGAGCCGTCAATTGGGGTACTCTTAAGATTTGGCAGTGTGAGCTTCTTCGAAGCATTATAATTCTTGGATTTACTTCGACTTGAGACGTTCAAAGCGAGCTGTAAATAAATGACACTCTTAAATTTCCATTGCCACGACAAAACTAGGTTCTTGAAATGGCCCCAAAATTTACTCTTTGTGTTTGCATTGTGAGGTGTCGTGCATTCTTAATTTTATCGTTGGACTCCAAGCTAACAGGAATAAGGGTTTTGTGCTTTTGATTTGTTCTGAATGTGGAATTTTATTTTTTTTTATTTTTTATTTTTGGGGGGGCGGTTGGCCTAACCGAACACTAATTATCGACAATGGATTTAAGTCTCCATCTCGTCCATCAGGGGCAAAGACAGGATTTATTTTCAATGGGGGCACTATGCTATGATTCTATGAAGTGGGAATTGAGAACTAAAAACCTTAGAAAGCATTTTTTTAAAAAAATTACATTTTAATAATTATTTTTCAATTTAATACCAAAAAAAGGATTTGTTTTGTCAACTTATTACAAATTGACTGTAAATATACTTTAAAATGACTACCATGTTCCTCTTTTTGGTATTATGTTGAGAAATAATCATCAAATGGTAATATCTCTCCCAAAAAATAAAAATAAAAATAAAAAACTTAGTTGAGCCAGTGGGGGCACAGTGCCCCCAAAGGCCCCCTAGCTCCGCCCATGTCGTCAATGGACTTAATCATTTTGTCGAATCATATAAATTTGTTGTTCTTTTTGTGTCTGATTTTTTTACAATTTATTTTACGGTCATTGTGCAACAACAACAATAGTACTATATGAGAAATATGAGAGTGATTGGCAAACAAATTTCTAGTAATGGTATTTCATTTATTTATGCATCTACTTATTTTTGAACGAAAGCGACTCTCTAACAAAGCAAAACGTATACTTCTTGTTCGCTTCATACTAATAGACTCGAAAGTATTAATTTCCATCAAAACAAATGGATCGTTGGTTGTGTTTGTTTCACCCTAAATCGCCATTTGATATTGACAACGCTAAATGAGCAACTATTGTGTGACAAATAGTAATATTCTCGTTTGTTTTTCTCAATTGATCTCACAAACCCAAGTGAGAATTATATCATGTAGCTTAATTGTGTGCTATGAAGACAATTTTTTTTAATTCTAAAAGTCACATAAACCAAAAAACAAGTAGAAAATTTGTTTGGCAACGTGTTGTCGAAAATTGTTTTTTGAAACAACTCACCTTTAGCAACAAAAATAAAAAAGTGTTCCCAAATTATATTTTCTATTTTTTGTTTAAGAAACATATATAAACAGGATTGGTTTTGAATTTTTTGGGGTTTAGGCGAACTCTTTAAATAGGGCCCTCTTTACCCAAAATTTTTTTTTTCCTAATATATGTCGACATAAAGTTGGTTTGCACATCCCACTGATTTTAATTTCTTAAGGTTTTAGAAAAATATAAACAGTTTTTAAGAAAATTGTTTGCGACATCCACTGGAAAACATCATTTTGAACAACTTTGCAGAAGAAAATTTTTCTAAAATATTTCGTTTAAGTAAACTTTTTGGTCAAAAATTAAATATGAATGAAAGTTATTCAAAATGATGTTTTCTAGTAAATTACGTAACAAATTATTATAAAAACCTTTTAAATTTTTAGTAAAACCTTGATAAATAAAAATTAGTGGAGTGTGCAAATAAAATTAATGGATTGCAATAACCATTCTCTTCGGAAAAAGAAAAAAAAATTAAACCTAGTACAAGAAGTAGTCCCAAAATGAGATCCTTATTTTTGAACCAAAATGTGGAGTTGTAGGTGGCCGCCTTGCTCCCCTACCCAAACCAACGCTGTATATAAAACCGTAGAAAACATTATATACTTAATTTTTTTTACCATTATATGAAACTTTCGTTTAAGAACAATTTCTTGAGTCCAGAACCAAATAAAATATGATTTTTTCCTTTTTGAGCAAGTAAAGGTTAGACGTACGTTAGTAAGTTATATGAACTATGAAGACCTGTTTCAAACCTAAACTCTGGCTAACACACTGAGAAGACTTTACCACATAAGCAAAGTGGCATATTTTATTCATGAAATTATAGAAAATTAATCTACAATGTATGACTTCACAAGCAATGATAATAATTAAGCTGAACAATAAGTTATCTCTAAATTGATCAATGAAGGTATAGGTCAATATTAATTCAATAATTAGGTTTTTGCTTGATGAAACATCACAGGATCCCATGTCCCCTACCATACAAAACGTTGCACATGAAAATCAATGTGAAACCATCCAATGGTTGCACCATCCCTAGCTCATGCTACAAACTGCCCCAAAAAGGACACCATTTGGGTAATTCAATGTTGCTAATAAATTAGGTTTGTGCTTGAAGAAACATATATAAGCAAACTGAGTTATCACTTGACCCCATGTCCCCCCTACCATACAAAGATGGCACATGAAAAAAAATCAATTTGAGCCACCCAATTCGAAGGAGCATACCCTAGCTCACACTACAAATTGTCCCAAGGGCACAATACTCGGATAATTCTGCCCTCACAATAAGATCTGACACGTATTTTGGATTACGACTGATTTCATGCAAAAGAGAGAGCTCCAATAAGTTGGATAATGGAGATCAAAAGCTCTCCATGTGTGCACCATGTGCTAGGTCGAACCATGGGGTACCCCACCTCTCACATCATTTCCCTCTTGCCATAATCCGTAATTCCATATATATATTCACTAAATATTCTTATTTCTTTCATTGAAATTATATATAAGAGAGAAAATCCTCATCTATACCTATAATAAAAAATATTAAAAAAAAAAAAAAAAAAAAAAAAAAGAATGGTGCACGGATAGATTCTTCACTTTTTGGTGGGGTTTAAAGGCTATTGTGGCTATTGTGGCTCATTTATCCTTTTTTATCAAAGCCAAAACAGTACGTTGACAAAAATAAGTAGCCCAAGTACGTCCTTGGCTATATCTTAAAGGCATCCTCTTTGAGCGATGTGGTGGCGGTGGTGGGTGGGGAATTTGGGTCTGAAAAAATCAGTGTAACCCATCGTTTTTATTAAGTGGTGGTTTACCATTTGAGCTACTATTAAGTGTATTAATCGGTTCAGATGAAACCCAAAAAAAAAAAAAAAAAAAAAACCCGGGGCTACCGGCTTTCCCATCAACGAATTCGGAGATATAAATTTCTTTCTTTTTTTTTTTTTTGGTCAATAATTAATGATGGTAAAATTATGGGCAAGCATATACGTAGCACAATGTCAATGTGAACATTATCTTGTTACCAAATTGGTGCAACGAGCCATGTTGCACAAATGGACCCAGTGGATTTTTTTTTTGCCCCTCTCTTCAGTGGTATTTTGTGGGGGAGTCCTAGTCAATAGTAATTTTCTTGTGATTTGGGGTTATTTTTTTTAGTTTGCTCCACTTGGTGTTATCCCCTGTTTTTCTCTGTTTGCTTTTCAGGTGTTGGGTGCTGGTATCACCTTCATAGTTTGGGTGTAATTTTCCTTTTTCATTATTAATGAAAATATTTGCTTCTCGCAATCATGCACATAAAATTAAGGGTGCAAATCGGTTCAGTTTGTGGCCAAGATAGTACCAAACCGACTTAGGTCAATTCTGTCAAACCAAGTTAGTTCGGTTCGGTTCTCAGTTTCATAACATGGCATAAATCATGCACATAAAGTCGACCAACATAATTGTTAGAGTTTGCGAAATCTAACAGCATAAGAATCATGTTAGAAATTGTGTACAAAAATTATGTGATCTTTGTACGAACCTACTCCAAACCGAAAACTGAACTGAACCAATAATTATGGAATGCACCCTTACTTATATAAAAGAGGTAATTTCGATTAATTACTTTTCTAAGCATTTTTTCAGCTTTGGTAGCTGGTTGCAACTTGCAACAAATGCATATACAAAGGGTTCGAAAACTATATATATATATATAGACTTGTAGATCACAAAATGCTAGAATATGAAGCCCTTGTGGCAACAAATATAACCTAATTAGGGAAATGCTACGGTCAGCCGTGGACGCGTGACTGTCATGCCCTGGTTGGTGTGTGCGTGACAGACGTCATAGGACCCACACGCTCGTGTCACGCACACTACCAACAGATCGCAACGGTCGTGCCTCCACGACTCACCATAGCATCCCAACCTAATTAGGCTACCCCAACCTAATTGAGCATATTCTGTGTGTGTTATATTATTATATAGACTTCTTTTAATACCAAACCGTCTATGCAAGATTCTCATGTCCAATTTGCACTAGGGGACGTGCGAAAAATCCAATCTTCCCTGAAAACCAAAAGGAAGCTATGTCATATCACTACATCAGGTATACTGTTAAGTAATAAGGTGGACTAGGAATTTTGTTTCCACAATGATTACATTTATTTATTTTTTTCCTTTTGGACATATTGTCTTCAACTTCTTGTGCATGACATACTTGATTAAACTTTACTATCAGTCTATCCTCCTCCAGATTAAAAATATGTGAGGTTTATGTGTGAAGTGGAATAGCTATTTTAAAAAAGGGGCAATTACATATTGGTTTGGCTATGGGCAAATAATTACAATTTATAGTCATTCTTAGTTGAGTTAGTAGTCATTTACTAGAAAGTTAATAATCTCCTAATTAACCAATCTATAATTCCCCCCTTGAAAAAGGGCACTTACAGATTGGTCCAATTAAGCAATGGTATGATTGATTAAGTAACAATCTCCTCACTTGTTAAGTGAGTGATCTCAGATTCAAACTCATGGAGAAGCATTAATATCTATTTATTGATATTAAGATAGGGTAAGAGTAGAAGGAAGGTTCCAAGTAGCTATTTGAAAAGGCCCAGCTAGAGCCTCAAGATGCATACCCCTCAAAGACATATAATAGCCATGATGCTCGATCTTACCATTAATTGCATAGAACTATAGAAGTAGTTTTTTACTTTACATTGATTAATAATGCTCATAATAAATCTCACTAGCCGGTAACTAACCACAACGAAAAATAGGGAGTCAAAAGGTTTTTTTAGTGTAAATCTCTAACTCATTACACTATCAAACTTATAAAAAATGATGAGTGTATGCATGGATATGATAATACATACATGTATAAATGGTATAATATATATATACAGTCCTGATCAGATCAACACGTATTGATATAAGTTATATCAATACCATGCGTTAGAGATTATACCTCATGCTTAAACCCAATATACCATGTAATTCACTAATGTAAGATAACAATAGATGAGTAGAGGCTGATATAAATTATATCAACCCCGCATTAGGAATTGTATCTCGTGCATTAATGGGTTACTGTGTACATAGGGCTAATGCAAAGGATATAATTTTTAATACATGGTGTTGATATAACTTATATTAACACATGTTCACTTTATCAAAACTGTTATATATAATTTTATAATTTTCTAGTACATACTATACGAGATTTGTGCCAAAATTGCACCGACACTGGGAGTGCTAGCTCATGGCAGCTCATAGGGCCGGTTTTTCTTGCCACCCTTAATTATTTTCTTTCCATTTTTGACCAAATATCTCCCATTTCACACATCGGGTATAGAAGAGGTCCGACTCCGACCAACACCCTTCAAAGTTCAAAATGAGGCGGGTCCGCTGCAAAAGTTGAGTGCAAGCCAAGCAAGCGCCCGCCAACCGAATTCAATTCCGGGTCAGGGCGTGGGACCCACCCACTCAACCATCACCAATCACCGACGACACATCGCATACACCCTCACATGGCCACCTTGCGCTCATTAAGGAGAGGAGACTTTTGATTGGCTCACGTTCAAACACCACCTTTTTCCTTTCTCTCTCTAAAATCCTCCTCTCTCTCTCTAAATCTTTGCCTGCGGAGTGATTTACGGAGTCCTTTGACAATCTCAACCGTTGAATTCTTAACAGAATATTTAGAAAAAAAATTATCTTCTAGTAACCACTTCCCAAATTAATACCAAAAAAAAAATTTTAGTCAAATTACAGCAGAGTGATAGAACAATCCTTTTTTGGGTATTTGTTTGAGAAGTGATCACCTTCTGGTAATGTTTTTTGATTATATTTGTTTAATATAATAATATAATAATATATACAGTAAATGTGTACAGAAAAAGGGAGTGAGAATAAGACAGCCCACGTGGTTGTACGGGCAGGTTGGTGAAACAATCCTAACCGAAGAATCTTCTCTTCAAAACAAAAGCACCAGTTTTTTTTTTTTCTCTCTTATCCATTTAACATTTGTAGGAGAGATTGGCGGGTAGTTGGCAAAGGCAAAAAGGGGCAAAAAGAAAAGAAAAAAGAGAAGTTGGTTTCACAACTAATTTCTTGTTTGGTAGGAGAATCAGAGAATAATAAGGCAAGAAGCGGATTTCAATAATTAATTAAATAGGGGTCAAATGGTCCATCATTGGGTGGTTCACAAGCACACATGAGGTCTTAGTGATCCCAACCTCCATATTAAATGCATGTGTATAGCTGTGTATAATATGAGTAATTGTGAAGTTGGCTTAATTATAAGAGGTGGACTACTAATTTTGTGAACTTATGTATTGATTAACAGAAGGTCTTGAATGCGACTTTCATTTACTTTTGGAGTGAGTTATGAAATAGATAGTGACCTAATCCATGTTCGTAGAAATTAATAGAATCAATAAAAAATAAAAATAAAATAAAATACCTATGATGACCCTAAATTAAAGGGCTTTTCTTCCTTTTTTTTTGTTCTTTTTTTTTTTTTTTTTGTTTGTTGGCTTTTAAGTATAACCTTAATTTAATCAGTGATGATAAAGGTCTACAGCTTGTAAAATTCAAGATTCCGCTTTATCACTCTCTGATGCATAGGCTTGTGAGAGTGGTTTGTGTTTCACGAGACTCCACTCCCTCACTATCTATTTGATGCATAACCGTATTTTTAGAATATAGCTTGTATTTTCAATTCAAACAAGGTTTTTGTGGGCATATTAGGAGTTTTAGTCATTAATTACAACTAATTGATAGCAGCTGCCGCCACCATAACCTCACCACATGCATCCATTACTATAGCACCACCATCACAGCCACCCTAATATTTTTAGCACATCATCACTGCCAACCTATCTCCACCACTAACCTTCACCACCATGTACTATCATTATTAGATTTTAATCCCATATTAATTTCCACCACCCCTTTAACAATAACTATATTGCAATTACACTAATTAATGGTGGAAAAAGAAGATAAAATAGGAGGATTATGTGTCCCCCCCCCCCCCCCCTCTCCTCCCTTTCTCTATTTATTTATTTGTTTTTGGTCATTATGTAAGATTGAAATGACGTTATTTGTCTCCTAGTAATCACAAGTTACCATTAAGTTTAAGAATTTTAATATTTAACCATAATAAAAAACCAATGGATCTTTTGGTATTTTTATTGGATTCTTCTACATTAAATATTAAAATTATTCCAAACAAGTTTAGGATACCCCTAATAATTAATCAAAAAATTAATAAAAAAAAATGGATAATGATATCACCTCATTTGGTTGAAAGAGGAAAAGTCTCAAATCAAAACTTGAAAACCAACCAATCTGCCACAAGAGCTGCAGTAGATCTTTCATTTGGATATATATATATATATAAAATACAAATTAAACTTATTAATTAGACAAATAAGGCCATTAGGATACAAAACTCTTTAATTATCACACATATATAGAAGATGTCCCCAAAACAATATCGATTAACACATGGAGCAGCTCACCGTTTTAAGATAAAAGGATGGTACCCCAAAACATAGCTCCGGGCACCACTATATTTTGTCTAGGTTACCATTACATCACATTCTCTTTCCGTTCTTGCTCTCTGCCTCCCAAATTTGATCTTAAGTCCCAATGTCCGATCAAACGCGCATCATTAAACCTCTTCCCAAGAAATAATACTGACAAAAGTGATAAAAAAAAATTAAAATTTTAAATTTAAGTTGAAGACAAAGGCTGTTATTAAGAGGTTAAGGAGAGGAGAAAAAACGACAGGATAGTTATGATAGAGAAAAACCACCTCCAATATATACGAATGATATATCAGCCAATGTGCTAAAAGTCGATCTGAAGGCTGATAGAGCACTTCAAATTGAGACTCTTGTACGTTTAGGATTGTAACATCACCACATTTCCGCAAAAGCTACACTCTAGTGTTGGTGGCAATTTATCGTCCTTATCAAGTTAGTCCCAAGTAGGCAAGTAGCCTCTATTATGAAGCCGTTTTCTTTACTCGAACCCAAAATGTGGTGGTGTTTACTCTGATACGATCTTAACTAGGGTTGTACACAGATTGATTTAGAGCGGTTTAGAGTAAAATTATCAACTAATCCACACATAGCAGGTTGTAGATTTTCTAACCCTGCTCTCAAACCATAAATGCTAAAAACCGATGGAATTGGTTATTTTTTAAGCAGTTTGTCAGTAATGGTTTGAGCAGATTTGACGGGTTGTATCATATATACCCTTTCTAATTGAGGCTGTTTCTAATATATTGGGCCTTAGCTAATTAGTACGTTATAAAAAAAATTAATAAATCAAGAAAATATAATTATGTAAGTAGTTAAGTGAAGCTTGATATATACTTACAAAGTATTTTAATTCCAAAAATGAAAATTATGATTTTATGAGAAAAACACGTTGATCAATGTTGATGAAATTGGTAATAATTAATGTTATTAAAGGTTGGAGGACCCAAAACTCAACATCCTAGCAAAATACTAATAAGATAATACATTGTTATGAAATTATAGAGGTACTTGATTTTTATAATTTTATACATATATTATTAAAAGCAGGGGCGGTTTGGTTTATTTGCGAGTTTGACAAAATTCAACCTACCAATCAAACCGAATCATCAATTTTATTGCTCAATCCGTCCAAACCGTGCCATCAAACCTCTCAAACTATTTGATTCGGTGCCGCATAGAGCGAATTAATTTGGTTTGATGGATTGGATGATTTTTTGCACATCCCTAATCTTAACCAATAACTCATCTAAAAACCTGAGATTGTAACCTTTGTAGGAGAAGGATATAGGGAACAACGCTTACGCAGAAATACAAAGGAGAAATTTGAACAAAAAATGTCCTACTCAGGTACTGGTAAACACCTTTGACAATAGGAGAAGAAAAAGCCTTCGTATTAGAATCAATCAAGCTGGTCGTCTGGTAACTAAAAGATTTAGCATTAGCCTTTTATTAGTTGTATCAACTAGTCCAAGTTCCAACCCTAGCTTGGATTAGTTGACAATATTCAACTAATGGTTCAGTCAAGGATCAAAGATGTAAAGTTGATTGAATGGTCGCCAGTTAGCAACTACAGGTTTATTTTATTTTATTTTGTTTTGTTTCTTTGCAAAAGGTCAATTAGTCAGGTCTTTTTCTCTCTCTCTCTCTCAAACAAGGGATATCTCAAGCCAATTAGGCCTAAACTAATTCCACCGTAATACACAATTAAACCAACCATAAGCATGTGCATCCAATAATTAAGGAACAACGACTTAAACTCAGAACCTATGCATGGGTTCCTGATCGAGTTTTAGATTTGTCGGGCTACCAAAAAATAATTACAGTTAATAATCATTGTTAGTTAAATTAGTAGTCATTTATTGGGAAGTTGGTAGCAATTTGTATTGACCTATAATTATTTTCCGATAACCCAACCAATATAAAATTCCCCCCTTAGAATCTTTGAAGTTTGAACATTAGAGGCTAGAGAGGGGTTGATATATGAATAAAGAACTTTGGGGGGCCACTGTATTAATTTGAGGTGTAAGCACAAAAGTTAATTAAAATTAGAGAAAACAGGCATTACAAAAGGAGAACCATAAGCTTGAACCCAGTTCTAGTCAATCATCCAAGCCATCAGAATTTACAATTGAGCTAAAAAAACATTCTTGACCCGTAAATCTAGACATGTCGAATTTCTCGATTTTGCCGCCCTAACTGGTTAATCATCATTAATCGTGACATTGTTCGGTCACATAATTAGCGATGATACATCAAGGAGAAAACGACTTAATCTTTGGGAAAAAAGCCTTTGACAATGGCCATTGCCTTTGCTTCCAACCTCACAATCACCTTTATCAATTATTTGGTTCTTATCAAACCCCCAAGAATCTTGCAATAATGTTAGAACTTTGATCCACCAACCCTAGGAAATATAGAGGAGCAAGAAAAAACCAAAAAAAGTTAGCCCAAAATTTTTGGACTAATTGGTCAAACAGAACACTAAATTATCATTACAAGACAAGCTGGTGTAATAATCTCCTTGCAGCTGTAATGGCCAGATATCAATATGCTTGATTTGACTTTTTGTGACTATAGGATTAACAAAATTAATTATTTGAAACAATGAAAAGGGTCCACTAAAAAATGTTTTCTTACTGTCAGCCCATCATTGGTTTGCTTAAGCTGTATAAAGCCTAATCTGTCCATTCACCTTTCAATGTAATAAAAAGTTTATGCTATCTTTTTTTCACATCGTTAGTTTTGATTGAAGTGGAATTACATGTCTCACTGTATCGCTATGGCAATGATTCTATTCAATTTACTTTGACTATTGATTTACCGAAAGTAAAAACGAAGACTTCATTTATTTAGCTTGACTCAAAGAAAATCAAAATGAATTTCAATAGCCTATTGGTCAGTTGGTATCAAGAAGGCGTTGGGAATGATCAATATGCCCATCTCATTTTCTTTTCATTCCACCAAAAAAAATGACCATTGCTTAGTGTATGCTAAATCTCAAAATATAGCACATGCATTCATTTTTTTCTTCAATTATATTTTAAAAAAATAATAATTAACAAAGGAAAAACAACTAAAAAGACATTAATAGCCTAAACCCGGCCACAACGGGACTGGGGGTTTTGGGTTTTGAAAATTCGCCAAAGGCTTGTCCTAACTATGCTTATATACAGTCACTATAGGTTAGTGAAAACCATGTATTTTTTTTTTTTGGTTTGACTGGCTAGGTGTCTGGATCAGCTTGAGCGTACTTCGACTAAATCTCTCTCCGGACGATCTTAAGGGTGCACTCCCCCACATCGGCTTAGTACATTCAAAAGTAAATAGCTCTATCAAATTTTTATCAATATAATCAGCCTTTAATGAAAAATTTTAAATCCTAAGTATATTTCCTTGCAAGGTACCATCATTCTTAAAATTAGCATCAATTAATTTTTCTTCCCAAAATTAAATTTCAATTTTGGCAAGATATCATTCTCATCCTGTGAAAACAATAAATTCCGAAAAAGGAAAAAAGGAAAAAAAAAAATAATTTGTGATTTATACTTGGCATGCGATAAGCGTGGGAATTTATTACTTACTATTGTGCAAGAAAGGGGACCATTGGATAGGTTGTCACTTGAAAATCACTCCACCCTTGTTATGATTTGTGAGGTAGTTTTCAATGTCCTCCTAGGTACCTTTAGAAGTGCTTTTTAATAAATCCCCCCCTCCCAAATTAATACATGAAATTAAGATTATTACTATAAGATGTTACCACAAATAAGGGAAGTTGTAATATAGAAGGATGTCACTTGACATTAGCATGAGAGAGAGAGAGAGAGAGAGAGAGAGACCATTAGAGATTGGCAGTATTAAGAACTAGAAGTCACTACTCACATCTCACTATCTTTCCTGTTTGACATCAATGTGTGTGTATGTATTTGAGAGAAAGGTTCTCAGCCAAAAAAAAAAAAAAAAAAAGGAAAAAAGAAAAAAAAGAAGAGGTATTTGAGAGAGAGAGAGAGAGAGTAGGGTAGCAAAGAAAGCAATGGGTTGGTCCCAAATCTTTCAACTAAATATTGTGTACCCCATATATGAAACCAACATTTCATTATTTGTAAAGAATATGAGCTAAACACTGCAACTGAGGTATTGGATATTAGATTGCATCTATTATAAGAATTGTTTCTCTCCCACTCCTCAATAAAATATTATCATATCTTTATACTTTTCTCATTTTTTTTCCTCGTTTTCTGGTTAACAAATTTCAAACTCTCAATCTCTACTCAACAAATATTAATTGGACAACAGTTTTAAGCCACGACAATTTTGATTAAAAAATTCATATTTCACTAGGCGCACTTAAATTACACGCTCATGCAATACACATTGTGCATGCTCTGAGGGGTACATAATGTTTGGAAAATGGAATATGCATAATTAATTAATGTTACGTATAAAAATAATTCCATGAATTGAAATTGATTTTCCAAAAATTTGGTCTACTAGATATGACCCAATATTCAACGGTAGATTCTATCAGACCAAATAAAATCAGAGTAGAATAATGAAATCCATCCCATTATGAAGTACAATAATTTCCTAACATATACCGACTTTCAGGGCAGAGGCAAAATCAGAGTAAAAGACCTGAATTTCCCACACAAAATTTAGACCAAAGACCAAAGGGAAGCCCTATTCCACACGAAAACCATTAGACCAAAAGGGTGGAGAAGACCCTCCCCCATGTGCTGGTGTGCGTGTATGGATACGTTATGCTGTCAATGACATGACAGTATGTACTCACATTCATGGGTTTTCATCTATATACTCATGTGTAGGTTGGCCCAAAAGTGTGAATGCACATGATCTACTCAGCACGACAGCACAACACCACGTGCCTTGATTGCCTCTTTTCATGCACTGCTCCTTCATCCACTCAGCTGCTCCCACGTAGATCAAATGTGTATCCATTCATTTTGGTAGTGGGTCCCATGTGATTGGTCATCGGTTGGCATTCCTGCTTTAGACATTTATCATCCTCATGCATATATGGTTTTGTTATGTAATGTGACCAATAACCAGCAGGATTTTGAAAACCCAAAGTGGACCAATAAATTTTCTCTCATCTATCAAGATAGAGACTTTGGTTGGGAGCAATTGAACTAATTCAGCTAATAAATAATTTATAATTTATGCACATAGCTGCAAATGGATAATATGACAAATTGAAAATCTTCCATGCAAACTTTCTTCTTTCATTTTTATTTTTATTATTTTTTGGTACATTGGGAATGATTCAAATTTCTAACCAATTATACTCCTACAGTCCTATCTATCATTCTACCTTCCCTTTACTATTAGGCCAACCTCAACGGCCTTCTTCTTCCATGCAAACGATCGTTACAAAAATGCATTCTATTTTGAGTTTTTACCACACGTTCAGTGTTTCATTATGCAACAAAATAAATAATCCATATCATCATCCTAATTCCTAAGTCCCCTTTTTTTTTTTTTGGAGTTTTGTGCTTAGATGGCCGATGCTACGTTTACCGCTACTAAAGAATTCATAAAATGAGTGAAATGACAAGCAACTTTGGAGTAAGCGTGTTTTTAAATCCTAATTAGTGTCATAAAAAACAAAAAGGAAAATTAAAATTAAAGAAAATAAAGAAAAACTTAGAACCTTTGAAAGCTGTCACTCCAATCATTCTCGTCAGTGGCTATTAAGATTTTGAATTTCATTTTCCCACATGTCATCTCGTTTTCCACCCATATTTTGGGGTTGGATAAGATGTCTAATCTATGTTTGACATTCAAACAATATTGATTTCACAATTAATAAAAGGTTTTCAAAACAGCTGGAATGAGTCGTCCTCGTAATGTGATTAATTAATGTTGTCCACTTGTCTTACTAGGAAATCCCAAATCTTATGTCTCTTTCTCAAAATTTTGGAGCAACTCATTATATTATATATAAAAAAATTTGCATTCCAAGACACACAAGTGATCTTATACATGATTTGCCGTGCAACTCGCAAATTATTTCCTCCGATGGTGCAAATGTAGAGCACTGATGAGATAACAAGCTTGTTACCAAAATTCTAAGAAACTCGACCGAGATCAATAGTCGTTTAAGTAATATGAATCGGTATATATATTACTTTTTTAAATCTTGAAAAGTTTACTTGGGGCATATATGTTGCAATATAATTGAATGTTAGCAAAGTTGTTCTTCACAAGATTGTTACCTCATAATTGACAAATCCAAAATTATGTGGGCATTTGTAGAAAAATTATAAAATCAGAGCATTAATCAATTAAGCTTCAAGAATCATGGGGCCAGGCTTGGAATTTTGAAGGCTGGGGCCCAGATCCAAATCACATGGCCTGGAAATTCAGGGTCATCTCAGCCTTTGGCCCTACATTTTATGGCCGAACACACCCCTAACCATGGGGAACGGCTATTGCAACCCCACTTTTTTTTTTTTTTTATTTATCAAACTCCTCCCTTTTTTTTTGGGTTTTTAAGATTTTATGCAAAATATAAAAGGTTTTTACAAAAATCGGCCGCCTAATCCACTAGAAAACATCATTTTGAACAATTTTACAGAATAAATATTTTCCAAAATTTATCGTTTAAATAGACTTTTTGGCAAAAAAATGAAATTAAGGCTATAAATGGCTAAAATGTCTACTTAAACAATAGATTTTGAAAAAACTTTCTCCTAAAAAATTGTTCAAAATGATGTTTTCTAGTAGATATCATGTTCGGTTTTTGTAAAAACCTTTTATATTTTGCATGAAACCTTAAAAACCTAAAGAATGGGGGGTGGGGTGAAGCTTTGAGCCTTGTAGATTGCAAAAGGGAGATACGATAAAGCTAGTACATAAGCAATTTAATCACTATTATTATCATAACAAAAATGGGTTGTTCGGGAAAACTGGAAATTGGGCCAGAAGAGTTGTACTCCATACTGGCTGCCAATGGTGGATCGATTTTTTTTTTCCAGAAAATCATGTAGTTGCAAATTGATAGAAATTGTCAAGTTGTTGCAAATTGCAATAACCATTTTTTCTCGTTTTCTACCCTTTCACTTTTGGGTCCTAAGGAAAGCCCACCTAGCCAATGGGCTATACGGCAAGGTCTGCCTTTCCCAAACCATTTTAAAGGCCTACTTAAAAAAATTGAGACAGCATCAACACTTTCCTTTTTTCTTTTCTTTTTTTCGGGTTTTGCTGTGCTCCGACGACTATGGCATACACCTTCTCACTCCTATACTCCTATGAAACCTTTATTTTTAACCTCAATAGTCTTCCCTTTTTTCCCTTTTTTTTTTTTTTTTTTTTTTTTCTTTTTTTTTTAAGAAGAAGAATAAACCACGTATTCTTCAAAACCACGGTTTCTTCGAGGGTGGCTCATTTAAAACCAATTTAGTTTGGCTCATCCTTCTACTGCAGAATTCAACAACCCTAGCTTAATAGAGATGACAAAACCCACCTGCTCTTCTTTTAGTACAAAATGATTCTGATTTATATGATCGGGTTAAGGTGGGTGGGGTTGGGGAGAATTTAAAGGTTGAAATCAGAATGAAAATATAATGAGGCTGGCCATTAATTAATAGGAATACGAAAATACACTATTTTAAACAAGTACTATTACCATGATTATTTAGTCCCTTATGGTAACTTGTGACTTCTATGAAATAGACAAATATAGGTTCAATTTTATCCATTGGGAAAAAAAAAATATATATATATATATATATATATATATATATATATATATGTATGTATGTATGTATGTATGTAATGGCAGAATATAAAATACATTGACAATCCTTCTTCTTCTTCAGCTTCTTCTTCTTCTTCTTCTTCTTTCTTTCTTTCCTTTTTTTTTTTTTTTTTTTCCTTATAAAATAAAATATTAAAATCATGGGGTTAGGGGGTAAATACAAATTTAAAAAAAAAAACACACACACACACACATTGGAAATGCTTGCATGACCTACATCTTTAGGTGCCCATTAATTGTAGTCTTGAAAGCAATTTGCTAACAGGGGACTGTCCAAAACTGAAGTAAAATAAAGCTCACTGCCTGCTGCTACCTACTTGCATGCTGTATAGTACAATGCTTAAGGTTTTCCCCTCAATTTTTTGCATAAATAAATGAAGTTAAATAATCACACCCTACAAACCGTGATTAAAAAAATTCAGCATAAAGTATATGGCTGGCCCAATCCAAATTTAAAAAAGAAGAAGAAAAAGACAACAAATTGATTCGATAAATTTCAATGAGACAAAAAAAGACATTTTTTTGTTCTTTTGTTTACTTTATTTTCATTTTTATTTTTTGGGGTTTGGGGATTTTTTTAATACTTTATTTTCATTTTTTTTTCCTTGCAGATGGACAGGTGGTGGGGAGAAAGGAACTAAGCTAAAAATCATAGAATTAAGTTCTATAAGATTCTGTTTGGATCTTGGAAAAAAAATGAGGGAAAGGAAAGAAAAATAATGAAAATGGCTCAAAAGTGGATTCTTTTCGAGTCGTGCTATACAGACCGAAGTCTATAAGCCAACTGTAAGATGATTCAATACAAAAACCTTCTTTTCTTAAACTCTGTCAGACTCATACTCACTCCTCTCTCTCTCTCTCTCTCTCTCTCTCTCTCTCTCTCTCTCTTTTAATCTTAAATACTCAATCTCTCTCTCCCTTTCTCTTTCATTCTCTCATCTCTTTGTTGGAGTACTGTGATTTCCAAACCCGATTTCAAAAAATGCAAGCCTTGATTGATCCAAAACATGCCTTGATCAAATAACTTTATTTTTGTAAGAAAAACTAATTAGATCCAACCAACAACACAAGGAAAAAATAATAATAATAATGAAAAAGAATAAGACCAGCTCACCAAAAAAATGAAACTTATTTATTGGATTTGAACTTGAAAAACCTTTTTTTTTTTTTTTTTTAAAAATGAAAAACCTAGTTAACTTTAGAAAAAACCTAGTTAAGTTGACAAAAAAAAAAAAAAAAAAACTAGCTAACTTAATAAAAAATCTACGGCCAACTTTACCAAAAAATGAAACTTATCCATTTGGATTTTAACTTGAAAAACATAATGACAAACCTAACTAACTTTACAAAAAATCTAGCTAACTTTATAAAAAAATCTAGCTAACTTTACCCAAAATCTAATTAACTTAATAAAAAATCTAGCTAACTTTACCAAAAATCTAGCTAACTTTACAAGCTCTAACCTCCAGTTATGAAACCTTAGATTTGCTCGTTCCCACACTCACTGTCGACTCCCTTGTATTAGCTCACCTAGTGTCTGAAGTTGGGATGAGGTTTTGGATCGACAACAATCATGAGTGGATTCGCGTTGCATGGTAAAGTTGATCTACGAGAACCGCTAGACGGATGACTCACGATTGCCAGCGTTGTGACTAAGATTAGAGCAAGTGAAAGAAAAGAGAGAGAGAGAGAGAGAGAGAGAGAGAGAGAGAGAGAGGAGAGTTGCTTGCATCTTGTAGAGACTAGAGAGAGATGACAAAGAGAGAAAGAGAGGAGTGAGAAATGAAAATGATAGAGGTAAGGATGAGAGACGGATGAAAGAAAACAATGAAGCGTGTTCAAGATGGCTTTGCACATTGCCCGTAGTTTTTCTTGAGATATGAAAACCACAGCTTTTTCTTGAGATATGGAAACCATGTACAACTTCTTTAGATTTGAACTAAAGCCACTTTTCAGGAATTTTTTATACCCCTCGGCTTAACAGTCGACTCACAGTGAGTAGGCTCATATATCTTTATCCATTCTTTTCTTAAGTAATTTTAAGCAATTTTTTTTATTTTCCTTCATATTTTCCAATGTTTCAACCAAGACTTAAAGGGAAGGGAGGATTCTATGATTCAGGCTTCTTAGGCTCTATTTGGTTCGTGGATTTTATCAAGGAAAAAAATAAAAATGAAGAATTTTACTTTTTCTTATTTGGTTGCAATAGAAAATTGGTAGAAGAAGAACAATTGAAATAATTTTGGCTTGGTATGATTTCATCTTTTCTTTCCTCCGCATTTTTTTTTTCTTCCCTTTTTTTTCTCCATGGTAAAATCCACGAACCAAATAGAAGGTTAATATCTCTCAAACAATATTTTATAAAATCTAGTATTCTTGGGAAAACCCAACCAAAAGCTAAAATTTAAAATTTTTGAAATTTTTTGGCTGCCAGAATTTGGTAATGCAAAAAAGCCCTAGTTAGGCTAAAATGAAAAGAAAAAGCGCCAGAATTTGTGAATTAAAAAAACCACGACCATTTCTGGGGAGTTTAGCCCAAAAAAAAAAAGGCCTTTGGGGAGTGGGGATGCATATTGTACTGGGCCAGAAAGGATCCAGCCCACCAAGGTACTACTAGTGTTGCTTTACTAATTTAGTTTATATTTATGAGTAAAAAAAAAAAATACATATGTTTGGAAAAATCCAAAAAATATTAGGTATCAATACTTTATGTCTTTGATTACCTGCGGTTATAAAAAAAATTTCAATTTTTCTTTACTAGTTTAAAAAGGTAAAGACATCATAACATCAGCCCAAGTCCAGTCCATCATAGTAAACACAATTTGGGTCTACTAGATGGACTGGATTTGGGTCTACTATGATGGACTGGACTTGGGCTGAACAAATCACCCTACGTAGTACATTCATCCCCTTTTTTTTTTTTTTTTTTTTTTGTTTTTGACTTTTTTTTCATTCAATATAATTGAACTTACGTTGTCTACTTCTTACAATAACCAGAAATACCACAACCCACGAGTTACTACGAAGTCAAGATAATTATAATTAGGGTTTTATAAATGTGTGTACTAAGAACATATATTAAACTGTAATTAATGAGCCAATTATTACATAAAAAATAATATTTGCATAGTTTTATAAGCATTTTCACATTTTTCCAAACAACTTACATCATTTTCTATGCATTTTCATCATTTTTCATGTAAGTAAAGTAAATGTGTATAGCTTGAGATGCCCAAAAGCAACCCAAATCTACTTTTTTTTTTTTTTTTTTTTCAATTAAAAATAAAAAATGAGCAACTGGTTTTATTATTATAGATAGTTATAGTAAGCCTATTATCATGCAATCTATTTGGTTTGATGATGATACAACAGTGCCTAAAATGGAAGCGATTGCACTTCGGAATGGTTTTCTTTTTGCACAAGGAAAAGGAATTAAAATAATTTATTTAGAAGGGGATGTTAGTATTGTCATTAATAGTATTAGTAAGTTACAAAGTTGCCCTTGGAAGATTTATAGTATTTTAAATGATTGTATGAAAATTATTTTAAAGTGCAATATGGAATTTAGAATAAATCATGTTTATAGAGAAGGAAATTAAGCTGCTGATTTCTTAGCTAATTTAGGTCACATAATTAAAGGTCATTAGATTTGGGATTTTAATTTCCCGAGAGAAATTTTAGGTATTTTTTGGGAAGATGCTATTGGTAGATCCAGTCCACGTTGGTGCTGACATATATATTCTCTTCTACCAAAAAAAAAAAAAAAAAAGGGAAAAAAAGAGTAAAAGTTTATTAGTTAAAAATACAAGTACATCAGGGAAAACTTACACCATACACATCTCCAGTACGAACTTCCCAAAGCATAGGTGGAAAATAAGTATCCGAAATACATAGCTCAATCAATTGATGACCGAATTTTATCAAAACATCCTTTGTCAGCTGCCCTATTTGCTTAGATACACTTTGGTTGTGTTATGGTTGTTCTTTAACTTTATTTCTAATAAAAAAAATTTAAAACAATTTTTTTTTTTTTTTACATTTTTAAAATTTATTAATTAAAATTTTAATTCTTTTAATGGTGGGTTTAATATAAATTGGTGAATTGGATTTCTATTGATATTTACTCCTCATAATTAGATTTTAACCTATATAATATTGAACAGGTTTGGGTTGTGTTATTATGTACTTAACAAGTTAACAGTGTGCTTAAACTGCCATAAAATGACCCACCGACAGTCAACATAACACGCCTAATATCATTAGCGAAATAAATGGCGCGCCAAATTCGGTGGCTAATGATCATAAAATTCAAATAACATCTTTCACTTTGTAAAAAAACTCAAACCCTTAGGATGCCTCAAGAGTGATCATACATAGACTATCAAAGCTAGATGTAATTGGCACCGGTTTTTAACCTAAATTATTGGTCAAAGACTTAAAATTGTTTAAAATGATATTTTCTAGGAGTAGTAAACAAAACAGTTAGTTTTTATAAAAACCTTTAATATTTTTCATAAAACCTTGAAAAATTAAAATAAGTAGAAGAGGTGCGGAGTGGCGATAGCTGGCCCGTTTGACTTAGAAGTTCGGCCCAATTCTAGGCCCAAATAGAGTGGCCCAAGTAATGAATGTCATTTATGATTTATCACCAGTGGGTTTCACTAACTGGCAGTAATTTTGATTTGGGTCTGGCTAAAGGGACAAATGGATCGACTGCAGAATGTGAAGTCGAGCCTGATATTTCTGGTCGGCTCATATTTTTGATGCTTCAACTTGTTGATCCATTATAATTGAGAAACTGGCCTTGATGGGTTGATTTGGTTCGGTTTTATACCAAGTTATTACACCGGATTATATATGCTACCAATAATGTACACATTGAGTGTATAACATTAAGAAAGGAGTCCTCTACATAGGGATAGAGGGACTGTGTGAAGAGAATTCATATCTTGCCAATGCAGGCTACTGTGATTCTTCTATAAGATATGTTAAAAAGGAGAAAAATCAACAAATTTGCTCCCTCGCAATCTGGTGTACGGGTTTATGGATGGTTTGTGTTTTACTAGGGGATTAGTCTAGGCTAATATTTGACCCCCCAAAAAAAAACAAAAAAAAAAAAAAAAAAAATCCCACCTCACTTGGAAATATTTGCCTGTCATCTATATCTATATTGTATATAGGTAAGACCCAACCACTGTACTTGATATGTCGGACCAAACCTTTTCATTTGGACTTTAAGTTAATTGTAGCTGGCATAATTTTATTATATTTAAGATACATATGTTATTTGACCAAAAATGATGGAACTATGAATTGAGCTGAACCAAATCGGTATTTTTTTGAGTTTAGTTTCTTTTAATTTTTATGTACTATGGTTCAAATTTGAGTTACATTGGTTTGAGTTTGGATTCAGTGTTGAGTTGCACCATGCAAAGTTTAATAGGAGATGTTGGATGAGTTTTTTGATGGTTCAGATTAAAACGTCAAAAAGTTGATACTGGAATGACCAAAATGATAAATTTTTGATGTTTTAATCTAAGCTATCGAAAATCATATCCAAGGGCTCTCATTAACTCAGCACGATGCTGAGTTTCCAAAACCGAGCACCGAATCCAAACTCTCTTGGTTTGGTTCAATTTTTAAGCACAATCATTTGAATGTTACTTGCGTCCTGAAGAAAAGAAATATGTCCATTCTGTTTTATGGCAAACCAAGTCAAATAGAACCGACTCCCAAGTTGCAATTTTAATTTTTAGTGAGTTTATGTCAATTCTGTTTTTATGGTAATCTAAGTCAAATTGAGTGGTAACTCTATTTTTTAGTGAACCCAAAATTGGAGTCTAATTATGAATCTATCTTCTTTTTCTTTCTTCTTTTTTGTTTTTTTTTTTTTTTTGCTCAATAATGATGAATCATCATCTTCTCATACATCTGCACGTTTCATTAATCATGAGAGTTGGATGAGATTAAAAGAAAGAGACACCAAGAAAAAGGATGGGGTTGGTAAAGAAGATGTGTAAGCGTAAACATAAAGTAAAGATCAGGACATCACTCTCATGACGATGCTTTTCCTCAACTCCCACCAATTCAGTTGTATCTGAGAAAAAAAAACACTCTTTAGTATGACTTCAAGTTTTATTCAGTTTGAGAAAGAAATATTTGAAAGGAAAAATCAGGCATAGTGCTCTTTAAATAATTGTTAAGAAATAAAATTTAATAGGGCGGTTGTTGTCCCGATAAAAATTCTTTTACTTAGGAATGTCAATGGAGCAGGTTTAGGATGGGAGTTTCTTCCCAACCCCAACCAAACTCCCATCCCAAACCCGAATGGGAATTACTCCATCCCAATCCCATCCAAAACCCACTTCGGGTTTGACATCAAATTCTCATTTTCGTCTCAATTAAATTTGATAATCTCATTCTCACCCCAACTTGTCCTATTTTAACTTAGCTAGATGAGACAGAGCAGGGTGGGACGAAAAAAAACTCATCACGTCCAGTAACTTAGATTTGATATTAAAGAAAATGTGAAAAATAATCTTTTTAATTTTCTACATTCACATTGAGAAATTTTCAAAATTCGCTAATTAAATTCATGAAACCACTTTCAATCAAAAAAGCTCTAAAAAGCCCTAAATAAATATTACTAATAATAAAACACATTGTAACAATTAAAAGTAGTCACATCGTAACAATTATATATATGTGTATTCGATAAAAAGTAAGAACTTAATCAGGGTGGGCTTGGGATGGGTTTTTAAAGAACATCCCAACCCCACCCCAAACCCTAATGGGTTTTTAAAAAAGGGAAATTGGCAATTAGTCTACTTTTTGGTAAAATATTGGCAATTAATCAAGTAAGAGTTTTTCTAAACCAATTAATCAAGGAGATTGAACTTAATTATCAATTAGTCACACTTTTTTTTAAAATGCCTGGTTTACCCTTATTATTACTAAGGGCACTCCCTTTTTTGCTATTAAGGGCACCCTATATAACTAACTTAGCCTTTTAGTATTATAATTTTTAAAAGCTTATAACTTACAATATACATATCTATTTTTTAAAAAAAAAATTATATTTTTTGAACCTACTCGTCAACATCTTTGGAAAAAGATCCATATTGATTAAGTAATTATTAAAAAAAATTAAAACTGTAAAATTTTACTACTTGACACAGTCTAACATAATAATTTATAAAACTGTAAAATTTTACTACTTTACGAAGTTGAAGTACTAAAATTTTACAGTGAAATAGTAAAATTTTATGGTTTTGTATGGTTCACTTCCTAAAATAGTAAAATTTTACTACTTCATAAAACTATACAATTTTATAATTTGATGAGGATGCCATACTGATTAAAGTCAACATAATCTCTAATGTAAAGTTTTATTATTTTATGTACAGTAAAGGAAGCATTTTTATTTTTTCAGAACTTTAATTAAAACTCTTGAAAGAAAAAGGGTGATGATATTGTGAGAGATGTTTTTTATGCTTCCACGACATCTTAAGTACAGAAGTTATTAATAGACAATTTTGCCCTTGAAGTCTAAAGCTATCAATCTTCCCACAAGCGCTCTCCAAGCTCATCTTCTGTTGTATTCGCAAGCATAGGAATCTCAGCTATGATAGATGCCGATCAAGGGCAACAGCAAACATAATGACAGGTTGGTGATGTTGGATTTGGGAGCAATAATATAGGAAGCAAACTTGTCATTGGTAGTACTGTAGGAGATGGGTTTTAGGGTCAAATCTGTTCCAAGAATGAGGGTAGAGCCGTAGGGGTAGTAGGGTTGATTATATTGTGGATGTCCCTGGCAGACGGTGGGTGACCAACAAGGAGGTAGAAAGAAGAGATAATGATAGTGGCACTATATCAGTGAAGGTCGTGGTTGACGATGGTGGTGAAGAATGGTGGTAATACAGGTTTTTAAAAACTTTTTATATTTTGATAATCTTGGGAATATGGCTTTTGAGCAGGTTTAGATAGATATTTCCGTGATGGCTTGTACGTGGAGTTATTTTGGTGGGTAACAGATGTGACTTGTGAATGTTAATGGAAGCAAAAAGGTTTCAAGCTAGAGTTTTGTCGGGGTTTCATTGATGTTGTCAGACTTAAAAGGGTAAATTTGTCCATTAATCAACGTTAGGGATGGAAATAAGGGTTCTGTTGCAGGTGGATTTAAACTATCGTGGTAATCAAGAGATAAAAAAAAGCCGGGTTTGATTTATATAAATCAAGGCTATTTTTGTCATAAACTATAAAATGGAGTAATTGAGTTAAAATAAAAGTTGGTTGACTTATTACTAAATAACTGCTATTTACTTGACTAGTGGCCAAATCCTCCTTTTAAAAAAACTTCTCAAATTCGTTCCAATCCCACTAAGTAGTGTTCCAAACCCTTCTCAACAAGAGCGGGCTAGGCAGGGTCCTGAAAAAACCCATCCCATATTCCCATTGATATCGCTACATTGCACTCCGCCATTCAGTTTTACACTTTTTAAGGTTTTATGAAAAATATAAAAGATTTTCATGAGAATTAATTGTGATATCCACTAGAAAACATCATTCTGAATAATTTCGGAAAAGTAAAGTTTTTATTTTATTTTATTTAAAATCTGTCAGTCTAAAATGAATTTTTGACAATTTTTCATAAAACATTAATGTAAAAATTAAACAAAGATAAAAAAATCTACTTTAACGATATGATTTGAAAAATTTTTTGTTATTTAAAATGATGTTTTTTGATAAAGCCTTATTTAAACAAATGCAAAATAAGAGCTTATTTAAACATCCAAATTATAACAGGAGACTAATCAAATTCTCAGAAATGATCGCACGATTCCCAAACTTGATCGGCTTTCTTTGTAACATCTTCCATATAATTTTGTAAACAAATCCGTCATAGGTTGATTGGGACAATTTAAACAACAGCCGCCACCATACCGAATAAAAAAAATAGAAATGGATACACTATCACTCGATGAAATCTTAAAATAGATCCTACACCACCATTTATGTCAACTCCTCCAACCCCTTCTTATGGTCCCCTGAAAATACAATGAACTTGTAGCTAGATAGCTATGGAATGTGGATTCAATTTTAATGACATGACAACCAAACTGACCCCAACAGCATATTCCATTATTGTCAGGTAGAGATACCCCAAGTATCTCTGTCGGTTTAAATGACCAGAGGCGGAGTGCCCCCTCCGTCGCTGCCAGCAGTAACGTACCAATCCTCTTCGCCATCTCTCTCTCTAGAGAGAGCGAGAGTGAGATCCCATAAATCCATCATAAGCTTCAAACCTTCCTCACTACCTCTATTTTATATATATGTATATTCACACACATACATATACAATAGAAGAAGAAAAAGCAGAGAGGCTCCTCATGCTGGACTGTAAACTGTGGATATGTGTACTCACATTTCTCATCATGAAAGAGATGGTGGTGTCTGATAATCATATACCCACTACTCTGGAAGGCCCATTCGAGCCTGTGACTGTGCAATTCGACCCATCATTGCGTCGAGGCAGCGATGATTTGCCTATGAATCACACTAGGCTCAAGAAGAATGTCACCTCAATCTTCCCAGAACAGATTTCTCTTGCCATTTCTTCGCCTACTTCAATGTGGGTCTCCTGGGTCACTGGTAGTTTCTCTTGCCATTGTTCTTCTTTGTGGTTGTTTGGTTTGATGGAATTGTTGAAAAATTGAGTTGGTTGAAATGGTTTTTTAATTTTTATTTTATTTTATTTTTAGGGGATGCACAGATTGGTCTTAATATTACCCCGGTTGATCCTTCGACGGTAGCCAGCAATGTTTGGTATGGGAAAGAAAGTGGGAAGTATTCGAGTATGCAAAAAGGGGTTTCGGCTGTTTATAGTCAGTTGTATCCATTTGAGGGTCTCTTGAATTACACGTTCTGGCATCATTCACCATGTCAGGCTTGATGGTAATCAAAATGATACTTTCTACTTTCTGGTAATTCTATTTTGATTCATTCCATTATAATTTAGGAATAGGGTGATTTTTTTATTTTTTATTTTATTTTGCATCATAATTGATCATTGGCAGGAGTGGTTTATACCGTTTTAAATCTAAATTGGTTGTGTTGGTTGTTTATTGTATTGCAAGATGACATTGATTAGTGAAATTGTAAGGGTTGATGGTCTAGACTATATTGATTACTCATGAATTGAAACATTTTTAGATGGCCAAATAGCCGAAATTTAAACGCATGGAATAAACAATACCAATGTTTACAAGGGAGTTGGTTAATGGTTGATTGGTTGATCCTGGTGGTGCTCTTCAATGTAATCATGAGCTCTTTTAATGATGAAAACCCATCACAGAGTTTATGATTCACTGGCTGAACAGTGAACTTTTTGTTTTTTAGATGTGCATTTCTGTTCACGGCCAATGCATACTACATTTCTTTCATTCCAGCATTGTTATGGGAAGTATGGGTTCATAAGTCCAGGGATCGAATAGAGATGGCCCAAACAAAGGAAAGTTGTGTGGCCAAAAAAAAAAAACCCTTGAACTTATTATGTTGGTCAATTAATTTCCAAAGGCATTTATATCCTTCTTGCAATGGGCATTTGTGAAAGCTAATAGTTATTGAAATATCCTATTATCCAATTCAAGGTAGCCTCTGACCCAAAGTGGTGCCAGGGCTGCCAGCTGTAGTGGTTCATTTCCACTGTAGGCCCCTGAACTTCAGTTGATCCATACACTTCATTGATTCCTGCTTACTGTTATTAGATATCTAATGCTTGCATACATTTAATTATATGATGTTTGGAAATTCCAAGAAACAGAAAATGGAAAACAGAAAATTTAAGATATAGACAAATGAGAAATTTAGATCATCCCAGTGGGAGTATGACAATTGTCCCATAAAGTTTCGGTGAAATTCTGTTTGGTTCTTGGAATGAAGTAAGGAGAGGAAAGGAAAATGCTTTAATTGAAGAGTTTACCAAATGATCATGAGCCATATTTGGTTTTCTGTCTCCACTAAGATTTAGGAATTCTGTGTGTTCTTGCAGGTCTTGAACCTGGAACAACATATTATTACAAGTGTGGGGATAGTTCTGTTCCAGCTATGAGTGAGGAGCATGTCTTTGAAACCTTACCACAGGCTAGCCCAAACACATATCCTCACCGAATAGCAGTTGTTGGAGATTTGGGCCTGACCAGCAATTCAACCAGCACCATCGATCATCTGATCGAGAATGATCCTTCGATGATTCTAATGGTTGGTGACTTAACCTATGCAAATCAGTACCTTACAACTGGAGGAAAAGGAGCTGCATGCTTTTCTTGTGCTTTCCCAGATGCACCAATTCGAGAGAGCTTATCAACCCCGCTGGGATGGGTGGGGAAGGTAATAAAAACTTTTGGAATAGATTTTCCCTGTGTAGCAGATAATGAATAGGAAAAGAAATTCAGTTAACTCTTGTCTGATAACGAACGATCATCTTCTCATAGATCAATATATATACCTTTTAGATTCTATCTGTCTTCTCCAAATTTAGGCTTTGTAGTAGTTATACTGATGTTTTTTTCATAAAGGGAAAATTGCACTTGTCCCCTTTCGAGTTTCATTCTTATTTTAGCCCCTTATGGTTTTGAAAATTACACTTTTCTCCCTTGCAGTTAGACATGAATAGGCTGTTTGCTGTTGATTTCACTCTTCTTTGTTTGGAGGGGGTATGGGCTATAGTGCCATTGCCTAAAACTATAGGGACATTTTGTAGTCAAAAAGGATAAAAAAAAAAAAAAAAATCGGTTATGTTCCCATCAGCACATGTTGATGTAAGTTATATCAGCACCATGCATTGGGGCTTGTACCCCTTGCATTGGTCTAGTGTACCTCATATCCCACTAATGCACAAGGTACAACTCCCAGTGCGGATATTGATATAAGTTATATCAGCACGTGCTTACCTGATCATCATCGTCATATATATATATATATATAGGGTTGTAAAGTGAAAATGGATCAAACTTGAAGGGAGTGTAGTGTAATTCTCACTAATTAATAAAATTTATATCAACTTAACAGCTAATGCTTCTTGATAATCTTACCATGCAATTCCTATGAGGTTTAAGTCTGAATTAATTGCTGAAAGCAAAGAGCTTTAAGGATTTTTTTGTTTCTCCTCAGATGCTTGGTTTTTCCTAGATATGATTGCCATTAGACGAAAACTACTCCCATTGTGTTGAATTCATTTAAATCAAATGTTTACTGGATCAAAATATTTGCAATACTTCTGTCTATGTGAACTTTCCTACAATTTCTCCACTTCCTCTCATGAAGTAGAAGCAGTGATTCTTCGAGGAATTTTTCCCCTAATCTAGTTTTTAATTGAAGAAAGGGAACCAAAAGAGGAAATTCAGAAGTAAACCAACTTTCAAGTTTAGTTCTGGGCCATGATTTAGAAGTGTTGGACTCCTCTTCATGCTTGTAAATCCTTTGATATTTTTCCAAAACATCTCAATATGATTTTATGCTCTTAACTAGTTTCCAGTTCATAATAACCTAAGAAACCCCCAAATCAGAAATTTATAAGTTATAATGTAAGAAAACTGTTCGGCTCTTCCAAACCCTACGTTTTCTGAACTTGTGTCCTATAACTCTTTCCCATGAACTTTATCATTTTTTCTATATCTTGTGAGCCATTTTCCAAGATATGTGTGTTTTTGGCAACCTTGCTTTGCAAATCAATACCACAACTTGTCCATGCTCACTAGGGTCTGATCTAAGGTAGTAAAGTACTAAGCCTAGTCATCATTAAAATAACATCCAACACAAAATTACTCCTTGTTAGAAGCCACATGTGTAGATAAATATATGCATGCACGACCACACACACTCACTCACTTATCAATATATAATATATTTTTGTTTGATATCAAAGGTTTTAGTTTTCTTCTTTTACTTCTGAATTTCTTGTTTTTTCCTCTCATTTTCTCATTTTGGGACCTTGACATCTGCTAGGATGGGACAGTGTCCACCTATTTCATACACAAACCCTACATAGCTGGAAATGCACGGAGGTGACATGGTCAAGGTTTGAGTACACAGCTAACCAATCTCAGCCTGACCAATTGACAATTGTATTTTAACAAATTGTAATGTGGAGGATATACATTCAGTTGTAAAGCCTCCTACTCTGTTGATTATCTCACAGGGTAAATTACACTCAACTCCCTTGAGGTTTGTCAATAATACAAAGACTTACTCTTTATTTAAAAAATTACACTCCCCTCCCCTGTCACTAATGTCAGCTTGTTGCCTTTAACAGTTGTTAATTTACATTTTTACCCTATAGCATAATATTATTATTTTTTAATCAAAACACAATTTTTCGATTAAAGTTTATATATGCTCGTAATGCTTATGCTTTATTGAATAATGAATAGGTGGCCATAAAATAGAATATTGATTGTTAAAAGCTTCTTATAAAAAACTTCAAAATACAAATGAGTTTATTAATTTGTCAACATGCCTTCACCTGAAGGATGTAGCTTTAGCTATAATATATATATTTGTGGAATTCTCACATAGATTTAATGAGTTATTTTGTCAAAACTATAAGAAAATTGGGAAAAAAAATAAACAAAAGAAAAAAAAATAGGGCCTTTGACAAATGTCTTATAAATAAACACAACGAAAAATCTGAGTGGAAATTAATTTCTTTTTTACATTCTCCAAAATGTCCAGACTTCATACTGGTAATTATTGTGGCATGAGAAAAAAAAAAAAAAAAATCATTTTTTAATGATGAATGATCACATGTGAGATTAAGGGTAAAATAGGTATTTTAATAAAATTTAGGGTAACATCAAGTATTTCCATTCATCTCACTATGGCAGGTTAACAAAGGAGAGGTCCTCGAACTATATGCCAAAAGTTAAGGAGGGGAGTGTAATTTACCCCTATCTCATATTGGAGTTGCTACTATCAAGAAAGATATGGAAAATTAGAAGTTACTAATGCATGGGATGTGCAAAAATATTGGGATTGTGGATGCATACTGCAAATATAGTTGACTAAGTTCATTGCACTTGCATTACTGACACAGTTGTATTGGAACTTCAGGTTCATGGAGCCCTTAACCTCAAGAGTTCCAATGATGGTGATAGAAGGAAACCATGAGATTGAACCTCAGGCTGCCGGGATCACTTTCAAATCATATTTGACAAGATTTTCTGTTCCCTCACAGGAGTGTGGCTCTAACAGTAACTTTTACTACTCATTTGATGCTGGAGGTATACATTTCATCATGTTAGGAGCATATGTTGACTACAACAGTACAGGTGAATTATACTATCCCTTAGAGTAATATGCCATTGTACACCAGAGTGTGTTTTACATTTTAATTTCTAAGGAGTACCAGTATGCTTATTTAATTCTGACTCTTCATTCCAGGTTCTCAGTATGCTTGGCTGAAGGAAGATCTAAATAAAATAGACCGCAGTGTGACCCCTTGGTTGGTGGCTGCATGGCATCCACCTTGGTACAATAGCTATTCATCTCACTATCAAGAATTTGAATGCATGAGGCAGGAAATGGAAGCATTACTCTATCAATATGGCGTCGATATTGTCTTCTCTGGTCATGTAAGTTGAAAACTGTGGATTTAATTTATATATATGAATGAACCTGTACTTTGTGATCATTTTATCAGATGCAACTACTTAATTGTATGGGATATTATATTTGGCATGAGAAATTAGATGGCACAAAGCAAAGCTAGAATGTTAATTGCGTTTAGTGCTTGGACAAAAGCAGCAATAATAATTGGTAATGGACATTACAGAGAGTTATTTATTAAATGTTGATATGTGGTTTACTTGTCTACCTCATAATATGGTCATACAATGCCCAAGTATGAAGCTGGGAATTGTGGCTGTCCTTAAATTAAAACTGCTAATGGGGTGAGCAAATAATTTGTCATTGTGGAATCCATATAATTCTGGCTTGGAATTCCCCCTCAGCTTTTTACTAACTTTAGTTTGTGCTTTGTGATATTAATCCAAATTTAGTATTTCCACTAGAGAATAAAGTTGTTGGTTTTTGATATAATCCTTTGTGTAGATAGGACTTGCGTGAATAATAGCTGATAGATGCTTGTTTGCTCAGGTCGGTCAATCAAATTTCTTTCCCTCTAGATTCTAGACTACAGCTTGGTTCTCACTTTTGACATATTTTATAAAAAATCTCTTTGCGTGCAATTTCTGTACAAGACACTGCATGAGAAGAGAAGCAAAAGAGCAGAGGAATGTTCTTAACAGTCCCAAGTATATGATCAATTATTGTCTACCCATTATTAGCCTTAATTCATCCAATGCAAGACTTTTTGCTTCCCATAGAAATAACTCAAAAATTTAGAGGACAAAACCTATGAGTAAAATATGGGAAAACATAACAAAAGAGATAATGTCAACCCAGTGGATCAACAAGCTTGTTGGCACCATAATGAGTGTGTAGCCATGACATAAAATTAACTGTAGCGTTCAAACTCCGAAGAATACCCCTTTACTATCAATGACCTAGAAGTTAATAATATATATCACAAAGACTCTGCTTAAGATTCGTATCACCTGATCTCAATTGCTCAATTGCTTCTGGTTGGCACTCATATATTGAATATTTGAATAGTTGTAATGGCATTCTAGTCCACCAAAGGCCATGTCTTTAATTAAAGCCAGAAATTTTAAGTTCACTTCTTAATATATTTATCCATGTTCGTTTCAGCCTTCCCCTTCTCCATTTAGAGCTGTCAACATGCACTACTTGAGTTCATCTCTTTGCTGCCTCCTTGGTAGTCTGTGTATATTTAAACCATTCAAATCAATGGGTTATCTCTGTTTAAAAGTTAGCTTTCTTGAAGTACTCAATTCTAATCCTGTCTTAACTTGTTACTTGACATTTTGCTCTATAAAGAATGCATGATCAGATTACCCGCCTCTTCATTGTTTATTATTGTTGTTATTTCGTTGAACATGATTGGAAATAGTTGGTTGCTGAATGCCTCATAGCACAATTCCTTTGCTGCCCACTCTTGTAGAATGTGCAACTTCCTCTCGTTTTCATGTATAATGGCATGTAGGTATTAAAATGATCTCTTTGAAATATCTCCAAGCTAGTAATCTTGACATCACCCCATTTCATGTCTTACCAAAGTAGCCTTCCAGGTACTCTGTCTTGTCACTACTTATTTTTTGGACCATGAGCTTTGTCTTGTTCCAATCAATTCAAAGAGCAATCTTGTTTTTCGTTTACTCACTCTTGTGTGGTCTCAACCTACACCAGGTCATTGGAAGATAAGACACATTGAGAAAGTTTAGTTTTCCTAACGCTAGCCTAGATGGAAGGAGGAGAGCTCTCTCGTTTTTAGAAATCTGTATCAAACTCTGCTACATCTGCTCTGCACACCAGTTTAAAAGTCTTATAAACCGATTATATCAGAAATGTATCTTATGAGATCAGCATAATCATATACACACTAAGTCACTACTCTGAATTTGTTTTGCCAAATGAACTTCCTTTGAAATTTTGAAGACGTACAGAGGGAAATCTAAAATATATCCTCTGCGATCCCATTTTTAAACCAGGACTTCTCTATCAAATATATACTCTGAATTTGTTTTGCCAAATGAACTTCCTTTGAAATTTTGAAGATGTACAAATATATCCTCTGCGATCCCATTTTTAAACCAGGACTTCTCTATCAAATATATCCTCTGCAATCCCATTTTTAAACCAGGACTTCTCTATCAAATGACTTGTGATATATTATCTGCCATGCAGGTTCATGCTTATGAGCGGATGAATAGAATCTATAACTATACTTTGGATCCATGTGGGCCTTTGTACATAACAGCTGGAGATGGTGGAAATATTGAAAAGGTTGATGTTGAACATGCAGATGACCCTGGAAAATGTCCTTCAGTTGGAGACAACATACCAGAATTTGGAGGGGTATGCCATTTAAATTTCTCTTCTGGCCCTGCAAAAGGAAAATTTTGTTGGGACAAACAACCAGAGTGGAGTGCATTTAGGGAGAGCAGCTTTGGGCATGGAATACTCGAGGTACAATATAAGCTTGTAATGTTACTTATCACTTCATGACTGGACACTGTTAAGATAACAGGCATTAGGACAACAAAAAATATGAATCCATTGCATCTTGTTTTGCATAGGTTTTTTAATAGCCAATGTAGTTTTTCATAGTTTCTAAAGTCTGTCTTGTTGTTATAGATAGGATCCTAATGAATTATAAATGAGATACAAATGTTTTATATGGGGCAGTACTCAAGACTTGAGATGTGCTCTTTGGTGTGAACCTCACCTTTTGAGGAGTGAGCTTTGCTCTGAAATGAACTCAAATGGTAAACCTTGAAGTTTAAGCCATGCCTTGAGACGCAGTCTAGGTGTAAGGCTCACTTTGCTTTTGAAAAATTTTCTGAAGCTAAGTATTGTTTAATTGTCTACGAGCTTGTAATATTCGACTATTTGTTTGTGATATGCATGTGTGCACGTACAGAACCTTGGAATAAGGTGAGAGTTGTAAAACCTATTGAAGCATTAAGAGTTCGCTGTGGTTTAAAAATTTAATTGATTTTTGTTATTATAGAAGTGATCTATTGCACTTTATTCAACTATCTCTCTTTAACACCCACCCTCTACCCCCCAAAAAAAAAATCTCATTATTTTCTACCAAAAAAAGAAGGGAAAATCAAAAGCCTTTTATAGTTTATATTGCTAATATGATCTTTTGAGTGATTGTTGTATAATTTTCTTCATTTATTTACAGTTTTTATCTAACCTATTTGTCAATGCAGGTTATGAATTCTACATATGCTTTATGGACTTGGCATAGAAATCAGGATAATTATAAGGAAAATAGTCTTGGCGATCAAATATACATCGTACGACAGCCTCAGTTGTGCTCTATTACTAACACAACTGTACAGGTGATTTCTTAGTTTAACCCCAAACATAGACTAGTTGATTTTTTTTTTTTTTTTTGGTTGTTTCTAAGACAAAAGAACATAATTTACTCATGAAACAGATGAATACATTATTGTGGATATTGAACATATAATATTAAATGATGCAACCATACTTGAATTTTGAAACTTTGTGGTTGTCTTTATTCGTCATTCACTAATATGAGAGAGCATGCCAATTTGATGGTTTATGTCAATGTCACATCATCGTCATCTTCTTTACTGCAGAGTACAGAACACCACCACCATCAAATTAAGGTTATCATAGTATAGAGTGCCCCTGGAAATTTAGGATCACTTGCACTTTTATTGAAGTTATTTTAATTAATCCATTTATGCTAAGTAATAAATAGAAGCATTGGTACTCATGCATTATTATATTTACATATATACACTCATTGTCCAATTTGACGAATGGCTGAATTTTGAGGAAATTAAAAGCTTTAATAGAAGCCTAGGTTGGGACTAGGAAACTCTAATCTTATTTCGTTTAGAGAGAGAGAGAGAATAAGAAGAAGAAGAAGATGAGATGGTTTAGGGTTATTGCATTCAAATATGTATAACTATCTATCCTTAAGATGTGAAAAGAGAGAATAATAAAAATTTAAAGGTTTTAAGATTAATTATTGTGATTAGTAGATATTGATTATTATCTTGCTTCATGAGCTAATAGTGGATATTGTAGGATGAGATTGCTTTTATTTAATGTGAAATTTTTGTTGATTTTAGGAGAAGCATGAATTATTTAGGATGATGTTATATGATTATTGCATTGTCTAGTATAAAGTATTTCAGTTAACAATCTTGAGCATGCATATTCTTGAGAGAACGACTTTTTTCTAACGAGCTACTGGAGATTTCTTAATCGTTTTTATTCTGCGTGATAGTTTTCTATCAAAAGCCATAGCTCTAGAACTTATGCATTCCTCTATGCACTATGGCACCACTGTAATGTGTTGTTCTATATTGGGTTCACTTAAGTGTTGTTATTATTTTTACATTATTTTCAATATTTGTATAATGCAAGATATTGAATTCATGCATATGCAATTATGTGCTATGCTTTGGAATACACTCACGCTAGGATCTATGGGAAGGATCCCCCACTTTGGATTTTTTGGGGGTGTGTAGATTGACCTAATGTATGGATCGAGGGAGTTCTTCAAAGGGTTATTATGTGTGTGCGTGTACAGGTTGTTGAGAATATCTATGCAAGGACAATAGTCTATCTATCTATATATATATATATATAGATATATATATGTTGGGACTAGAGTGTTATGAATTAAATTCCAGATTTCTATAAGTATATTGATTGAAATACATGATCTAAATGTCCTGATTCGTGGTATAAAGTGGATAAAAATTTAGTATGAATATTTATTGGGGGAATTGAAACAATAGGTTTATATTTGATTAGTATACCTTGTTTTTTTGATGAAGTAAAACGATTATTAGTATACCTATTAGGAGTTACGTATTTTAATAATTAAAAATATCAGTATTGAGATATATAAAGTATAAAGGGGGGATTTTAGATTGGTCGGGCTATAAATGATTATTTATTGTTTATATTTTTCCCATAAGTTAGTAAAATGGTATAGAAATTTAGATGACGTTGAAATTATTTCTATTATGGTATAAATTGATAGCATTAAACTACATTAATGTTGTATATTGCACAACTATATTTGATGGGTATTACTTGTTGCTTATTCGGATTGCTATGCAGAATAAGTTAAACATGTTTTATTGAGGAAAGGTATATTTGGTGGTTATAACCGGCAGTCCGGCACATATCATGAAATTAGCCCTAGATATTTAATGCAGGGATATTGCATTGTTCACCGCAACATGGAGTGTAAAATTAGAATGGTCCATGCAAGTGCTTGGTGTCTAGGGTTCTTTGGGTGTTGAGCTCCTAAAGGAAAACAAAAGTGAGAACTTGTAACCCATGTTTCCCCTAGAACGATGGTGAAGACATGGAATGTCTAGATAGTTTGCTCTTTGTTGATGGGCTAAGAAGGGAGAGATTTGAGATTCCATTGATCCTTCTCGGTGTCTAGACTGGGTTGCTCTAGTGGTTGTAGAATTCTGATAAGGGTACTAATATACTATGCATATGTATAAACATTTCTACATTATATTGTTTGTGTGTTGCAGGACTGAATGTGTGTCTATGTGATCAACTGACTCTGCATATCATTTCATGCATTTATGATATATCTATTACATAATTAATCATGATCTATGCATAGCATGACATATACAATGGATCGTTGTGATTTGATTATTAAAATTTAATTACATGTAATTTCATTTTAAGGATAGTTGAATTCTATTTATTGGGTCTTTAGCTTATTGTACTCGCAACCATTTTCAGGTAACGGAACAGACGAGTAAGGCGTCGTTTGGGCTCTCATGGAATTGTTTTCAAGTCATTATTTTATTTATGGGGTTGAAATTTATTTGGGAGTTTTATTGAGGACTTCCATTTTATTTTGGAAGGTTGAGTAGGAGATGCAGCAATGGAAGGTGGTAAAATTGGTGGGATGTATAGTATTTTCAATTTGAAATTGGATGTATATTGAATTTTTTGCAACCACTATTGAATGATTGAATATATGTATTTTTAGGCTTATAAAAAAAATATATGTATTTTTAGCACTAGCAGCGACTTAATTTGCTATAACTTTATGCCAACAATTAGTGATCATAATGGGTTTGGTAAGAGTGACAAACTAACCTAGTTCAAGGACATAGTGTTAGATTTAGTTCACTATTGTAGACACCCAAATTTTGAGGTGGCTCCTCCCAGTCAACTAATAAATCAAGCATAATCACACCATGAATGTGTAAACATATTCTGACCAGCCGGATGTCAAATCCTCAATCAAACCAGCTAATTTGACTTTTGGTGCCTTGATCTTCAAATGTAACGTTCAACTATACGGTCAATCTTTTTAACCCTCAAATAAACCACTAATTACGTTTTAGGTCCTTGATTTTCAAATCCAACGGTCTAATATATGATAACAGACCTTTCCAAACCCTCAATCAAACCACTGAATCAAACGTGATCTTCAAATTCAACAATAGGACCCCCTCTAACCCTAATTGGTTACTGAGTAAACTTTGGGTGACCCGATCTCTCAATTCGCGCATCTGACCATTGAACCAACCATTGTACTTCAATTCAAGTGTTCAAAAACCCTAAAGAACATCTCGATTAAATTGCTGGGATTAAAACCCTAGAAATCAAAAACATCAATCCACGATTTATGCCAAAACACCATTACCAATGGCATGACTCTCCTTTCATCCCAAGGTCTTAACCAGGTCTCAAGATTTGAATCCCATAAAAATCAGAGTCCAAAAACCCTAAAATCAAGAGTTGATAGTGAAATCGATGAACGAATGGATTAGGGTAAGGTGTACATGCACCCTACCACACTGGTATGGTCCCCACAATCGGTTAGGTGGTCTAAAAACCAAGAGTTATAGCTGTTATAAGAATCACCTCATCAAATTTGACAAAATTGCACTCTAGGCCACTCAGCCATGTGGAGACTTGTGAGGGATGATAGGATAAAAGGTAAGATTAGGTAAATTAGGGATTCGACCCCTTCAATTGTATAAAAAATAAATAAATAGATAAATATTTTTAAAAGGATAAAAATAAATAGGACGACTCACGTCTACCGAATGTCAGTCGATCGTCAAAATGTTTGTAAAAAAAAAAAAAATGTTAAAAAATGGTTAAAATATGGAAGCTTCTTGAAGAAGCTGAAATAATCTATACTACCTATAAAAAGATGAATGTGAGAAAAACTTTTGATTAACTATGTTGTCCCAAGTAAATAACCCTAGAGGGGGGGTGAATAGGGTTATAGGCCAAATTAAAAATTAATAACAATCTCAAAATCAAATTATTGCAAACAAAAATGAGTATAAGATTATGCAATAATAAAGAGATTAAGGAAAAGAGAATGCAAACGATGTTAACGAGGTTTGGCCTCCCGCCTACTTCCTCGCCTCAAGAGTTCGCTTGAGGATTCACCAATCCACTATTACTCTCCTTCAAGGTGAAGTAGCAAACCTTTACAAATCAAGTGTTTTTCACCAACACTTAGCCAAAAACACACTTCTCAAGTGCTTACAAGTGAGGGTTCACACAACCCTTTGATACAAAGTGTTTGGAAATGATTTTTGTACTCAAAGAAAGCTCTCTCAAAAAGTAGATACACAGAAATTGAAAGCACACTCAGCTATTGATTGATTTCAATGAATGCTCACAAGAGAAATTAGGGCTTGCAATTGATTTTCTTGTTTGTAACTCAATGAATGCTCATAAATGAACTCAAGCCTTGTATTTATACACAAGGAATCCAAAATAGCTGTTCTGTAGTAATAAATGCAGGGAAAAGGAGTTTGGTGGGCATTAAATGCTTCAAAAGTCCGTTATAAAACTAGCCGTTGCCCGAGGATTTCAGCCAGCTGAAACATCTTTCAGCCGTCTGAAACTTCCCTTCTAGCTGTCTGAATAAGGCTGCTGAAGTTTTCAGAGAGGGTCACATATGGAATTTAAGGATCAGCCTTTTCAGTTGTCTGAACAACACTTTCAGCCGGCTTAAAGTGGATTTTCAGTCGGCTTAAACAGCCGTCTGAAAATTCTAGAAAGCTGATTTTACAAAGGGGTCATATTCAGCCTGCTGAAACACCATTTTCAGCCGGTTGAAACACTGTTTCAGTCGTCTGAAAATCTCTGTTTTCAGACTTGAAATTTTCACAATTCTAGGTTCAAAGAGAATTGAGTAGGCCTTTAAGTTTATCAATATTTGCAAAGTTCTAAGCCCCTTTCTAACCTTTTGTGAGCAAGGATTGAAATTAATCTTACATTAGATTCCTAAAATTCTTACATATAGACTTGTGATCAATCTTGAATTATTGATGGAACCATTTGTTCTGTTTTCATATGAACTGTCACGACCCAAATTAATTAAGCCATGATCAATATTAATAAATCCAGTTTAATTAAGAAAATCATTTAAAAAGCACATGAATATCACGTGTTAGAAAATCGGTAATTTCAATAAAAATTTCGGCATGACCCATTCGTAAATGGAACCTACCATAATTTTATCTTGTAGAAAATAGTTATAAAAGTTCTTGTCATCCATCAGTGGTATCATCATATGCTAAATAAACCATATAAAGAGACCTACGAAATTAAAATATTACAAACCATGAGTTATTACGTGTCTAGCGCCCATTGGCCGAATACAAAAGTTTTTAGTTAATACATAACCATAATATTAAAATTGTTCCCATCAAAGCATAACACCTCAAGGCGAGGTCTCCTCAGCTATGAAATCATCTGAAAATGGTTTATAAAACATAGGAGTGAGTATAAAACTCAGTAGATATAATTTTCATGTAGAAATAACCAAAGCATAATAATATAACCAATTAAAACCATGCTTAAAATAATTAAAACCCATGCAATGTTATGAATGATATGCGACTCATATCCATTTAACATAATCTATAATTACCGACCACTCCCGCAGGAGTCTTCGCGCAGAAACGGAGGATTTAAACCCACTTCCAAGAGGACAACACAAGGGTTCCTACCTGGAACCAAAAAGTACCTTGACCGCTAGTAGCCCAAATCCAATGACCCTTTAATATACTTTTACCAAGTAATTAATTAAATCCATTTCATGCATTTTATGCCAATGAATGCCATGAATAGCATAAAAACCCATACACGTATCAGTTATTCTAGAATCAACAATATATAATTACATAACATGTACATCTAAAATAGACCAAAATATAACAAGTATATCAACCTATATACTCCCAAATGTAATATTCCTAAATATAGGGTTACGTAAACTAGACCCCTCAGTACATGCATTACAAAATATACATGATATCATGTAACGACCCAAAATGGGGACCGTTAGTTATATAGTAAGAAAATCAATTTTAAAGCCAATTTTGGTGGATGTTTAATAAAAATAATTCTTTTGAAAACATTTTTAGAAAATCCGGCATGGTCCCGTTTGTAAATAGGACATACCAAGTTATCGACTAATCATAAAACCTGTAGAAAACCCATTTATAATCATTTCAACCATCCACACACTATTCCAAAAATAAATAAAACTACAAGCTGTATCGTAATCACATAGGTCTCATCCACATCTGCATCCACTACTTATCTTTTTATTACAGGCCATGAATTAAAATTAATACATGCCTAGGCTCAAAGCCGAAATAAAATACAATGATCTTCTATATGAATGCACGCATGTTGATGTGCTTCCCAACCCCAGGTCAAGCTTTATTTTGAAAATATGACCTGCAAGAAAAACTGTGGGGGTATGAGCTACACGCTCAGTAGGAAAACATTTTTCCAAATAACCAAGGGTTTTACAAACCATAATTTATGTACTTTTCAAGAGCCCTGCAAAACCATTGATTAGTTGTAATATAAATTTTTCAATAAATAAAACCGATATAGGTATAATGAAATAAACTGCGAAAGTTAAATCATTAAATACCAACACCCCTTTTTCCTTTTTAAAGAGGTAAGAAATAACTCAAGTTATTTGTTATCAAAATCATCATTTTTTGGTATCATATTACGACCTTATAAGCCAATAACCAACATCCGCCATATCTGGCAATCCATAACATCAGTCTTTCAAACTGATAAATCCTCCCCAGGTCATACGGGGCCCTCGCGCGCGGAATAAGAGGAAACACGGCAAGACATCCCTATCTGGGACCGCAGTAACCTCAAGAGGAAACACGGCAAGACATCCCTACATGGGACCGCAGTAACCTCTATTCAGGCACATAGCCCAGGACTAAAGGATAGGAAAACACGGCAAGACGTCCCGTTCCTTTGGGACCGCAGTAATCCTGTCTCCAGTAGCCCTCATCACCATATCATCATCACTTTTTCTTTTCATTTATTAATTTCCATAATTCTCACATAATCCGGAAAATAATATATAAATCTTCCAAAAACCACATGATAGGTTTGTACTATGAAAACCATATAAAATAACTCCATAAATCATGATAATCATTTTCCAATCATTTTCAATATAATGGTTTCAAATCAGATATATAAAAATGACCCTCAATATTCCAACCACACAAAATAGTCCAATAGGTTTAAAAACCAACCCATTTAAACCCGGAAACATATATGAGTTTCATAAATAACAAGAATATAACAAAAATGGGGTATGTAAACCAACCCATTGTACCCCAAATCATGTGAGGGTTTGAAATGTAACATGCATATGACCAAATAGGGTATAATACAAAACCCTAGATTTTCCAAAATTTATCAAAACCCATAAAATATGACCACATGCATGATGTTTATGCAAAGCATGTCAAATACATACATTTTTATATGATTTAGACCCAAAACCCCCATGCATCAATGGTTTAAGATGAGAAAATGCCCCTACCTCAAAAATAGAGTGAAGAAATCCAAATCCACAACCATACGTGTGTAGATCAAGCCAAAATACGCTAGATTCGAGTTTGCCGGCGTCGGATCGAGGCCACCGTCCTCCGGCGAGCCACCGTCGAGCCTCTCCCCCTTTCTCCTTCTCTTCCTCTCTCTTTTTCTCTCTTGACTGGAAAGATGGGTAAGAACCCTCTAGAAGATGGGTTTATAAATGGGGTATAAGTGAGGGGTATGATGGTCTTTCTACCCCATTAAAATCTAGCCCAAAAACTGAAATCCGTGCGTTATAGTCGGCTATAATGAGTTATAGTCGACTAAAACTCTCCAAATTAAGTATTGTAACATTCTGCCTGACAATATAGCCGACTATAACTTATTATAGTCAACTAAATTTCTCAGCATGCACAAAAGAGGTTCTGCCTGATAATATAGTCGACTATAAGTCACTATAGTCAACTAAATTATTCAACAAGCATAAAAATAAATTTTGCCTAGTAATATAGTCGGCTATAAGTTACTGTAGTCAACTATATTGCTCAACATACACAAAAAGAAGTGCTAGGCTCACGAAAACCTACCTTAGCACATCCTAACCCAAAATTCTCATAAATCAAGCCTTGGGTCCTCACATATCACATCCAAAAATCACGTAACCTCATAAATAACACCAATAACCCTTTTTACTGAACATATATGGGCTTATATCTTAACCCATTATCATCCCTTTGGTTAAAACCCATGAAAATTACACCTACCTCAAATATGTTGCACCAAACGTAGAGAAAATGTGTTGAGAGGGTTGGATCTAAGCCTAGAATGCAAGAATAAGCTCTAAACTCCACAAATCAGGCTTGAATCCTCACCAAGCATGTGTAGATCTTCAAATCCAGCCCCTAGAAAAACGCAAGTCCAAGCGTTGAAATGAGGTGAGAGAGTCAAAAACCTATGCATGCAAGAGAAAAATGTGATTTTCTCTCTCCAAACAAGCCCTTTCTGTCTCCTCTCTTTCTTCTTTCTCTCTCCTTCTTTCTCTCGTTCTCTAACACTCAAAATGCTAAAAAATGGGTGTTAGAGTCGTGGTATGAGGGTTTTAAAAGGGGTGAGGGGCACATGCATCATGACTTGTAGTCAACTACATGTCACTTGTAGTCAACTACATCCCCTTCAGCACACACCATGCATTATTTTCATTCAAAACATTTAAGTAAATCCTTTTACTTTAAGTTATTTAATGAAAATAAGCAAATAACCCCCCATTTGAATCCAAATAAAATATTAAAAAAAAATCAAATTCCAACTATATCAAAATCTCATTTTCAAGTTTTAGTACAAAATCCGACTCCCGACAGATTTTTCAAAAACAAACGTATGAGGAAACCAATCGAATCCTGGTAATAAAATCCCATAAAATCACAGATGTCTTATAATATTATAAACTTTCATTACCACAAAAAATTATCTTTAAAAATGAAGTTTTATGAAAATTCATTTTTTCCCAACACTTAGCCAAATTTTAGCAGTCCAAAAGTGTAAAATCATAAACACAACAACATCACACACATGTAATACCCATGCGTGACAATACTCGACAAATCAACTAACGTACATACAAATTATGAATTAAAGGTGAGATTATCCTAATTAAATGACACGGGTATTACATGAACTTGTGCTTTGTTTGCTTTTGCAAATTGATCCTTGATTCTTAAGACATTTGGGGCTTTGATACCTGTCTAAATTCATCACTTAAATGCTCATTAGTGCTTAAACATCTTATTATGCATTGTTATCATCAAAATTGGGGTTAAAAGCATCTAGGCTAACAAACTAATATACCCTTATTTTAATTTTTAAATACACAACTACCTTTCTTCATATATAGGAAATATAGCAATATAAAACACTAATAAGAATTCTAAGGAAACTATAATTCGTATAATTATTAAATAAAACCAAACCCAAATAGGAATTCTAACGAAACAGAAATTATAATTCGTAAAACCCTAACAATGTTAACATATAAATACAAATAGAAACAAATTATAAAAATCATAAAACCCTAACACAGGAAAGAACAACTACTGCTTCCTTCTTCTGCGTCTTCTATGTGCATTTATTGTATATCCTTTCTTTTGGTTCTTTGTCTGGTATGTAGTTTTCAATAAACTTAATTCATATATACAAATTATGTTTAAACATTTAAATCTATGCCTGTGTAAATATTTAAATCTCTGCTTGCATTGCATGATTGTACTTTTAAATATCTATTTTGAAATTCCAGTTTTACCAAGCCTACAATACCTAGAAGGGGGGTTGAATAAGTATTATGTATAAATCTTACCCAATTTTGATTTCAAGTAAATTAATCTCTTTTACCACAAATAAATCAGTCACACAGCAAGCATAAAAGCAATTAACAATGGCACAAGAGAATTTTACGTGGAAAACCTTAGATGGGAAAAACCACGGGACCTCGTCTAGTTGAAACTAATCCACTATGAAATCAACGAGAACAAGACACACTTACAGACCATACAAGGACTCATGCAGGTGTCTTCACTCACACGATCACACACAATCGATTTCTGTCGTCACGGCTTTGGTCGCAACCAACCTCTTTCACAATGATGCCTTCAATCACAAACTCACAAGCTCGATCACTGTTGCAACGGTCTCACAATCATCCAAAGTTATGAATGGTGTGTGGTTTGAAGGTCTCTACAGCATATGAGTGAAAAACCTAGGTTAAAGTGCTCTAAAGAGGTTTTAAGAAGATAAACAATGAAAAACCTAATAGAGAGAGGCTTGCTTCACACTCTCAATGATAAAAGACTCTATATATATAGTTTAAGAAACCCCAAGTGGTTGTACCACATTTTGGTATTAAAAAGGTAAGTTTTAAAACTTTAAAAACTGTTTTTTACAAGACCGAATTGATTCGAGTTCATGCCGGATCGATCCGGGTTGCCAGAACCAAAATTTGCATTTCTAGAGCAGTATGGATCGATCCACCAAGGCCATGGATCGATCCACCTAGGCAATAGCAAAATCTGCATTTTTAAAATACCATGGATCGATCCACCTTGGCCATGGATCGATCCACCTAGGCAGAATCAAAAGTTGCTTTTTAAAATACCATGGATCGATCCACCAAGGCCATGGATCGATCCACCTAGGCAGAAAAACCTCAGAAGCAAAAAAAATCTTTTTTAAAACCATTTTTATAAACAAAGAAATATTGAAAAAGATTTGAAATAATTTTTAAACATTAAAACCCAGGCTTCTATAGTCATTTACCTTTCCTAAGAGCAATTGTGAGTCGAAACTTTGAACTCCACGCTTTGTCTCAACTTTGCAACTTCACTAATCTTCAATCAACCCAAGACTCAACCATACTTTGGCACGTAATATGACAACATTAAAAACACGGACTTTACATATTTGAATTGCAAAATTAGTAAGAAAAAGAAGATAATCAAAGACGAATCAGTTGAATGAAAATAAAGAGACGCATGCTTGAACAAAAACAAATGAAAACCCAGATTAAGAAGCCAAAAAAAAAAAAAAAAAAAAACTTGAATTGCATAAGTAAAGTTTTGAATAGCACATATAATCTTTAATTATTTTCTAAGGATTCGCATATCAGAAAAAACTTGAATTGCATTATTGAACTTTTAAATTGCTGTTGTTGCATAAATTTCATATTTTGTTGAGAATTCATATATAATCTCTGATTTTTAAAAATAATCGCGTCAAATTACCAAGAAAAAGAAGAGAATTAAAGACGATTCAATTGAAGGAAAATTAAAAAAGAAGCAGGCCTGAACAAATACAAAACAAACCCCCCCCCCCCCCCCCCAAAAAAAACCATTAACGAATACACAAGAAAAAAAAGAGAAAATAAAAAAAGAAGGTCTAATGAACCACCAAAAAAAGTCCCTATCAAATCGTGAGGTTTATGAAACTTTGCAATATCTATCTGCAAACCCAAGATACTAAACTAAACAAAACAAAACCAAAAAGAGCAAAAAGAAAAGAAAATAACTTAGATCACAACCCTCCCCCCCCCCTAAAGTTCAAAATCATTTTTTTTAAAAAAATGTACGGGCCCAAAAAAATAAAATCACAAGCAGTGATCTACCACGCATCGACGAAGAATATATATATATATATATATATCGAAATCAAATCATATCAAAGAACCTATGGATAATGAAGTTTCAAAGATACTTTTAAGCACTATGATTTGGGAAAGATAATGAAAAAAAAAAATAGTAATCATATAAAAAAAAGTAAAGGATTGAGTGATCAAAATGCTTTTATCTTATGCAAAGGCACGATAAAATTATTAAATTTAAAAAATTATTATCATTATTGAAAAAAATAATTTAACTCAAAAAAATTCACATGCAACGCATGTGTGCTCCAACTAGTATTAAAAAAATGGATAATACTTAACTATTCCACCTTGAGGAGTAGTTGCTCTTGCTAGGCGACGTGGTCATACTATTGCAATGACACGTGGTGAGCACATGAAGCTCACATGACTTTTTTTTTTTTTCAAATCAAGTGAAGAGAGGGCTGGCATTTCTGTTGTCCGACGAAGTTTGCCAACGAGACCTTTGCATGTAAACCCATTTGAAAAACTCATTGAACTGTTAGATAAAGATTGATCGTGGTTCAAACCCAAAGAAATTGCTGTGACAAAGAGCAAGGTGCCACCACTTGTGATGGGAGTTTCAATTTCAGATCTGGTGCTAAGTAGTGGGTTTGTGAGGTTGATGACGACCTCTTGTTGGTGGCCGAAGCAATCGAGGTGGTCAAATAATATCGGTGGTGACAATAGTCTATGATGAATGTTAATAGGAAGGTTTCGGATTAGAGATTAGTTTAGGTGGTGACTGGTTTTAGTGGATGAGATTGGTTGTGGTGCCAAAACAGTGGATCTGGAGGGTGGAATTAAAATTAAGGAAATAAGTTGTTAATAGTGGTGGCTATAGGCCTCAAAAAGGTAGAGAAAGGTAGGGATAGGTGTTATGGGTTGTGGCCATAGGCCTTAAAAAGGTAGAGAAAGGTAGGGATAGGTGTTATGGGTTTGATTTTCAAAGGAAGGTGATAGAGAAAGATGGTTTTGAGGTGGACATTTTTGGGTGAAGTGGATTAGGGAGATGAAGGAGGATGGGTAATCTTAAGCCCATGATGACTGCTGGTGAGATTTCGCCGGAGAAGAGGGTAGTAATCTCAAACCCATTATTTCAACTAGTTACCCACGTGAACAATATGTGCTTATGGACACTGGTTAATTTGAGACTTTGCCACATCACCTCGTAGGAGCAGGGATTTGGATTTGCTCAAGTTGAACATTTTAACTGGACGCTCAAGTTGATGTTAGATGTGTGCCACGTGGCGCATTCATTTATTAATGGCTGAGATGAGAAGGAGCCAAAGTTGAGGGAAAGTTAACGGCGTTACAAGCTAAAATGGAAACGAAAAAAAAACGGTGCCGTTTTGGAATGCAAAAACAAAACAAAAAGGAGAGAGGGAGTAGATCTGGTTTTCAAATTCGAGGACTCTCCTCTTCTCCATTCTCCCTCTTCCACTCTTTCTCCTTTTCGCTGCCCGTCTCCTCCCATTGGACGATCCCCGGTCCTCGGCACTTTTTTTTCCCCCTAATTTTTGCAAATTTATCTTGATCATATTTTCACTCCAAAGGTCTCACCTTCTTTTTGCTCTTTGTCTTTCTACAAATCTCAATCTTTTCTTTTTATTTTCTCATTTTCTCTTTCCCTTTCCCCCATTTTTCCTTCTTTTTTTTTTTTCCTCCACTGCTCTGTTTAGACCCAACCATGCCTGCCATGGTCAGCCACTATTCTCAAGTCCTTTCCCTTCCTTTTCTTTTATTTTCTTTTCTTTAGTACTATTAATTTTCTTTTTCAATCTACTCATTTGTTTCAATTGGGGAAAAAAGAAAAAAAAAAAAACTTATAATGTAAAAAAATTTCTAGTTCAAAGAAAGGGAAAAAACCAGAGGCGAAATTCTGTGAAAAGGTGGTAAATAGTGATGGTGATTAAGCTTTTTTTTGGTTCTTGGGCAAAGAAAAATATCTTAACTTTTAACTGGGAAGAGTGTGTATCTGGATTTGATCTACAGAAATTGATTTTGTTTACCACTACAAGTACTCATATGTACCTACAAACACAAATTGTTCTTAGTTCCTTCTCATCTCAGTCGTTGAAGAATGGATGCGTTACATGGCACACATCTAGTGTCAACTTGAGCATCTAGTTAAAGTGTCTAACTTGAGCAAATCCAAATCCGTAGGAGCAGCTGCTCCTCTGGGTGAAGTAGCCAAGTATTATCCTAAAAAAACTTCCTTTAGCCCTGAGTAGCTCCAAACAATCATTCCTCTTTCCCTTCTCTCCTCACTCTCTCCATACCCCATCACCCGAACCCCAACATGGGCACCTAAACCCCTCAGCTAAGCTTCTTGATACCACCCTCCCCTTTTAAGCCCATCGATCAACATGTTTGTGTGTGGAGATGGGTTCATTTATGGATCGATGGCTTGTGGCGGTGATAGCTTGCAATGGTGAGAAATCAACGATCGTCGACGGAGAGGCCATGGCTCTACACTGCCAACAGTAGAGGATGGGCCTTCAATGAAGATGACTACCACGAGACTAGTCGTACTTGTGTGATAGGAGCTTATCCTTCAGCGACCCAACTCTGGTTTGAGCTGTTTTTAAGAAACAATGCTACCGATCTCTCTGTTGCCATTTTTGTGTAGCTCTATGGTGGTTTGCCATTGTGTTCTTTCCTCTTCTTCTTCTTCTCCTTTATAATTTTTTTTAAAAAAAACTTTTTGTGTGTGTGCTACTATTTGGAAAAACCTGATTTTTTTTTTCCCAAAACAAGATAATTATCATGAAAATTATAATAATTTTATGATAATTATCTTGAAAATCACTGATATAAGATAATTATCCTTATAAAAATGAAGATACATATGATAATTTGATACAACCAGTAGCAATCTATACACACACACACACACACACACACAACTCGATTTGGGAATGGTCTACAATGACGATGAAGATTTTAGGAAAGTTTGACCAAAGCCCTATAATCTAATTACAGATAATTTTGCGGGATCATATCAATGTTAGCGCAAAGGAGGCACTTTCCTTCTTTTAAGATGTATTTGTTGCAAACAATGGTATTTTGAATTAACTAATCAGCTTCAAGGACGGTAGTCATTCCACCTTTTCATCCTCTAATAATGGTCTTATGTATCACTACTCTTACTCTTAAAAAAAAAACTGTGCAGTCTGAGCCACTTGTTTAGGTGCATAGACCTATCTGCCTAACACAACGTGGCATGACCGTTGCGTGTAGCGGCAAAAATTCCTACAAATCCGATGATACAATATTGAAAGACATTTTTAGCAGCTACACTTCCAATCTACCTTTTTTTATTTCTTTTTTGGTCATGAGAAAAGTCATAAATACTAAATTACTAATATCCAAATACAACTCCTCAAACATCATAAATACCAATCCTTTAAAACTTTCATGGCAATTTATTTTTCCAAATAAAATTTTTGTGCATCCCATGGTCCATATTGGCAAGAAGCGCAATCAACAATCCTATTAGATTGCCTAACGCAATGAGTAAAATAAATCCTTTCAAATTTAGTAACTGATTTCCTTATATCGTCCACTAGATTTATAATACTCGAAGGACAATTGTAATCCCTTTTGACAACTTCGATTGCCACATGTGAATCTCCTTCAAGATAAACTCCCTTTTTCTTTTTGTTTTATCTTTTCTCCAAGCCATGTAAAACTCATTTCTTAAAGCCCCACATTCAGCTACAATGACTGAAGTGTTCCCTATATTTGATGATGAGGTAGCTACCATTACTTTACCCTATGCTTTGATCATGTGCGGGATATTCTGTTTGATTACGGCCGTCCGTGAGCGATCTGCGTGTATCATAGATGGCCGTGATCGAACGGGATACTCCAGAATATCCCGCACATGATCAACCCTCACTTTACCCTTCTCCTCTCTATTAATAAAAAGCACTTGTTGGTGACCTTCTTGCCATCTATTAGATCCATCAAATTGAGCTTGTATAAGGACGTAGGAGGAGGATGCTAATAATTTTTATTTTTATTTTTATTTTCTTAATATCAGGAGGTTCCAAATGTTTGGCTCCCAACTAATCCCTTTGGACACATGCAGTCTCCCCATCATACATGCACTGGGCAATTATAGGACAAAGTTCATAGGAGTGACCCTGAGAAGATTAAAATGGTGATAGTTGAACTCAAAAGCCCCAGGACCACTCGATCCACCGCTCAGAGTTAGGAAGACAATGCCAGTTGATATATTTGCAAGACTTGAACAAATTTCTCCCATATGACGGTTAACCATCAAAAGATAACAAATTATCTAAATTAGAAAAAAAAAAACTCTCAGAAATTTCTCAATATATTTAGAAGAATTACTAAGCACAACCATAATATTAGGTCTAACCTGAGCAAGACTTAATTTTATGATTCTAAATGCAGCAGATCAGAATAACGATATGTTCTTGAATAAGCTAGATGCTTGACATTTGTCCAGTCAACAAAGTTTCCTTAGAACCATAACACTAAGTAATTATTGCCAATCTTTTTCCTTTTTTGTGCTAAAAAAGTAATTATTCCCAATCACATTCCAAACACTGATAGATGAAGTACAATTCTTAAGGGTTTGTCTGGGTACAAAGATGAGAATTAAACAAGTATTAATATAATTTCTATAGTATTAGAACTACAAATTCATTGTCTTGAATGAAAAAATTCAAGATAATCATCAGAAGTGATAGTGAAATTTTGATATTAATGCCTCTAAAACAAAGGACCTCCTTATTAGGTAAAAAATTTCTTATAAGCATTCACATAAGAAATCAATCCACTTTGGCTCTTATTCGACATGCCTAACCATATGGGTCCTTTAGACCATACCTCACTTTCTTTTGTTTCTACAGATTGATCCCCTCTTTTGCTAGGTTCGTGATGTTGTAGGCAAAACTTGTGTGTCGCTGGGTTTTGGTCCTTTTCTTGACTTCTTCCACCCAAAAAAAAAAAAATTGAAATATTGTAGATGATTGAGTACAGGCAGTTCAAATCAGATCGCATGCACGATTAGGAACCATACTATCCCATCCGAATTGTCCGACATGATTCACACCTGATGATTCCGACCATACATACACACCTATTGCTCAACTTGGTATGATGTGAGCATATTTAGAACATGAGTGAGTCTTTCATGTAACCGTAACATGATCGGATAATGTCACAAGTCAAGAGGAGACAAACAAAATAGGATTAAGAGATCAAAAAAATATAATGACAATTTCATTTTACTTGAATTTTTTTTATTTATAATATCACTAATCATATCATAGTTATATGAAAGGTTTTTTTTTTAGAACATATTATTAATTAAAATCATTAACATTTGTCTCTATTTGTTTATAGTTCGTTAAATTAAATTTTATGTCTTATCATTAGAAAAAAGACAGTATCATTACCGAAAGAAAAAAAAAATTTATGTCACATCAGCAGATCAGCAAATTAACTCACCTAGTCTTTAGTGCATGGAGTGGCATTTAGGATTCCCCTTCTAGAGTCTGTACAGTGTATAGCTTGAAAACGAAAGAGAAAAATGTTAAAAGTAAAACCCATTGACTGAACGAAACACTTTTGTCCCCACTTCCAACTCTTCCGAACACCCACACCATACACGCATCTCAGAGCTACCTACCTCTCCTCCAAAAGTCTATACAACTGATATTTTCTTTACGAGGAATGCTAATCACATTTGGTATAGTTGATTATGATCGATGTCCGAACCATACACGTAGTGCATGTTAAGTATTTATTACACCGTGATGATTTTGACCATATTTCAATTTTCTATATTTTTTTCAGGTTTATTTGTCCATTTCTTTCTTGACACATTGGGTATTCTAAATTTATTCTCAACAGGGTTCCGGCCAAAAATATTCCTTAGGGATGTACGAGATTTTACAGATTCGGTTCATCTAACAATCAATGTTCAAGAATAATAATCATCCGGTTCATAAGATGTGATCCTTGATCATTTGAAGTATCTTGTTGGGTAGGGCAAAAACTTCCTTGTAACTGTGATTTGGCCAGGTGATATCATCAGCCAATCACATGCAAGCAAAGTGAAAAAATGAGACCTACAAGTACACTGATTTTCCCACTCTGCTTGATTGTGATTGGTTGGTGATACCACTTGGCCATATCATAGTTACATGGAAGTTCTGCTCTGTTGGGTAGACTATATCCTTCTCGGAAAGTAGCAAATCATAGACTCCGTAGCTGACGTGTCACTCATTTGCCATGGGACATAGGGGGCACTAGATGTTCCTGACCGCGCATAACCTTTGTCACCCTTCTTTTCATCTTCTTAAGTGCACATGCCGCCTCTCCTCTCTCCCCTACCAACTCTCCACGGTTCTCTCTCGCTCTAGTCTCTCTATAAATATTCATACCTTGCTCAGTGGATACTCTTCTGAATTTTCTCGCTCCAGAGCCAGAACAGAGGCAGAACGACACCAGGAGAGATGCAGTACAAGAACCTCGGACGATCCGGCTTGAAGGTGAGCCAGCTCTCGTACGGAGCTTGGGTCAGCTTCGGCAACCAACTCGATGTCAAGGAAGCCAAATCCCTCCTCCAATGCTGCCGAGACAACGGCGTCAACTTCTTCGACAACGCTGAGGTCTACGCCAACGGCCGAGCCGAGGAGATCATGGGCCAGGCCATCCGAGAGCTCGGCTGGAAGCGATCCGACATCGTCGTCTCCACCAAGATCTTTTGGGGCGGCCCGGGTCCGAATGACAAGGGCTTGTCGAGGAAACACATTGTGGAAGGAACAAAGGCCTCGTTGAAGAGGCTCGATATGGATTACGTCGATGTCATCTATTGCCATCGGCCCGATTCGTCGACGCCGATTGAAGAGACAGTGAGGGCGATGAATTACGTGATTGATCATGGGTGGGCGTTCTATTGGGGGACCAGTGAGTGGTCGGCGCAGCAGATTACGGAGGCTTGGGGCATCGCCGAGAGGTTGGATCTCGTCGGGCCAATTGTCGAGCAGCCAGAATACAATATGTTGTCTAGGCACAAGGTGAGCGGTTTTGGTGCATACCCAGATGAGAAATGTTTGATTTTGGTGAATACCCGTATGGTTATTATTTGGGTTTTTGTGCAGATTTTGTGGGTTTGGTTGTTGATTTATGTTTATTTGAGGTGGATTTCTTGAATTTTGGCATATGGTTTGGTTGATCTTGAGAGCTGCCTTTTTTAGGCAATTTTCAGTGCTATTGTGTTCGTAGCACAAGATGACTGATTTGTGATTTGTTAAAATTTTGATATAGTCTTGTTTGTGAGACTTAAAATTTCTACTGTTGATGATTACTGTCAGTGTTATTCGGGGTTATATAAGTTAATAGGTGTAACATTAATGACAAATTGCAAGCCAATCACAAGATTTACGCTTGCAAGAAAAATTAAACTGATAATGTGGTATGATCGGAGTTTACAAGTTTTGTATCTAATTTGCAATATTAATAAATTACTGTGAAAGTAGCAACGTGAAAAATTTATGAGTTACTTTTAATTTTGTGACTTTTTCAGAAGTTAGTTATCACTATTATTCACAAAATGATAAGTTTCTCAGAATTCGATGTGCTTGATGTCCTTTTTCTGTTTTGTTTTGTATATTTTTTTCTTTGATTTTTTTGCCTTTTGGTTCTTGATGTCGTCATATTGATATTTTAAGTTAGTCAATTTAATGATGAATATGAGATGGAGTTTAAGTAAAAATGTGAGCCATATGAACGCATGGTGGGCCGTTTGGGAACTCAGTGACCCTAATTAAGTAGGGCATGTAATGACACTTAAACTTCACCATCTACTGTCTGTTTTGTAGCTTTATGTTTTGATGATATATTGGTCTAAGTTAAAATTCCAGGAGCGCTAACGACATGTATTTTGCAGAAAGGATAACTCTGCATAACTTCAAGAAGTTTTTATTTCCTCAAAACTTCTTCTGTTTTTAGTTTTTGTTGAAGTTTTGTGGATTGATTTCATAATCTACTGGGAATATATAAATTTCCATGGTTTAGTGACTTCTTATCATCACTGTATCTCAAAAAAATTTCACACTATTCTAGCACGGTTAAGAAATGCATGAAAAGGGTAGGTGTTAAACTGTTAATGGATAGGAATTAATATTGATTACCAAATTGCAGTCTGAAGAATTTTGGGATTTGGAGCTTGTATGGAGTATTGTTCAGTTTCTTTCTTTTCTTTTTATTCTCCTGCCTCTCATTTGTTTCTTAAAGTTACCCTGTAAGTTGGGCTTTTTTGCCTTCTGACTGCTTTTGGCTCTTGTTATATTTCCTCTCTATGGTCATGGAATTAGTTTTTGCAGCTATGGCTTGTAAAGGATGAGTTCATTTTGTTTTTAATATATATTATGATAAGGCTTTAAATTTATATATGATTCCAGCATTCTAAATATGCAGGTTGAGTCTGAGTACCTCCCTCTATACAGCAACTACGGTTTAGGTCTTACCACATGGAGTCCTCTTGCATCTGGAGTGCTTACTGGAAAATACAACAAGGGAACCATACCACCTGATAGCCGTTTTGCATTGGAAAATTACAAAGTAAGTCTTTTTATTTTTATTTTTTATTATTATTACTTTTTATAAATTTATTAAATAATTTACCATTTTTATTGCTGTACTCCTATTATTCTGGTTTTATCAATATTTGTTATTCGCGTCTTTAGAATTTACACAATTGATTTCTGTAGTCCTGTTAGTTTACTGTCTCAATGATATTCATGATTTATTTCAGTTGTCACTTATTTTCTCGAGTTATGTCTCTTTTTTATTAGCATTAATTTGAACATAAACATGCAAAAATTCATGGATGGAGGCTAAGTGTTATTTGCTTAAGAGGCATGAATGTTTAATAGCATTTAAAAAGTAGGGTTGATGGTTCATCATCATTGATGCTTCCCCATTGTAGATACTAGATTGAGCATGTGTTCAGCCTATTTGCACATTGTGCGGTTAGGTTTTTGATGCCAGATTAATAAAGGCTGCTTTGTATATTGAATTGAAATGTTAAAGGACTTTGTTTGTTAGGCTATATAAAACATTTATAATATTTGATATTGGTATGTTTAAGTATGAAATCAATTTGATTGTTTTGATACAGCTGTCTGCCTGATATTCTGAAAAATGTTTCTTTTACTTGTTTTTGGACATCAAATTTGAAAATTTGGTCTATGATCTACTTTAGTGCCTTTCAAATATTTTAGGTTTTCACAATTCTTAAAAATCAAGGCAAGAAACATAAGAGACAGTGACTTTTGGGTAAAACAAAAAAATTTGGAAAGAGTGATAGCGATCATCTTCATTGATCTTCTATGTGACTACTATGTGTGAGTACTTAGCAGCAAGCCTTGTAGTTTTCTGCATGTATGTGTTGGTATGCTTATGAATGGTCAGGAGTTGGTTGTTTAGAGCATGACTCCTCTAATTTATGAAGCTTATGGCGTGAGAGGAGCAAAACTTCACTATGGTAGTCATTGTTCTACTGAATTGTTTCTGTGAATGGTCAAAGGTTTACTATAACAAACAATTTCAAGAATTTTAGGGTTGAAATTCTTTTCTATCAGGTGTTCTTTTGTCCTCTTATAAGATTAACCAGCTAAAAGAAACTCAACTCTTATTAAACAATCTTGCTGATCAGCTGAATCTCCACTGCATTATGTGTATGCTTTATACTGTCGTCTTACCTTTGCTGTTTGATGCAAGACCAAACTAAGAATTTTTCTGTCGTCTTTTGCTTCAACTTTTTGGCTTGATTGTTGTATAGGCTTTGAGCTTTGTTGTGTTTTTGGATTCAATTTAAAGCCCCAAGCCCCTTTTCATAAACCCATATATCGTGAAAAACAAAACAAAAACGAGACCTAATCCAACAACTGAGAAGAGAGGAGAAGAGGACTAGAGGAGGAGAAAGTCAACATACCTCTTTCGCGACCCTTCACAGCCTCTTCACTTCTCCCTCTACTTAATTTCTGCTTGTTTCTCTCTGGCTTTCTCTGTCGATGACTGAGGTTGTCATAGCCCTAGGTCCAAAAGTGAAAGATCCAGCGGGCTCACAGCCTCTCTTCACTCTCTGTTAGACGATTTAAGACAGAGAACCAGCATCTCCCTTCTTTTTCTTTTCCTTTTTTCCTTTCCTCCCTCTGGGTTTTGTGGTGGCAGAGAGTGGGTAGGGTGTGAGAACAACCACCATTGAATGGTTTAAAGATGAAAGGCCTAGATGGTTCTCTCTATCTTCTCTGGTTCTCCCCATCATTTTAAGATACTACATACATAAGCTTCGACACAAATAAAAGATAAAAATAAAAATACAAACATAAGCTAGTGCCCACCTGCCCCACCCCTTTTGTTGTGGTTATTGTCTTACTGTGTAGTGTGATAAACCTTGATTTCTTTTTTATAATATGCTTTTAATTTAATTAATAATGTTTGTAGGCTTAGATTGTGCTTTTTACAAGTTTAAAGATAACTTATGTCTTTTATAAACAAATAAGTAATTAAACTTGTTATGAAAATTTTTCACGATATATATATATATATATATATATATATATAAATTAAAGTCTTGTTGGACTTACACCCCACGTCTTGGGGCTTATGCCCTGCTCCATGGGAGCAAAAGCGCCCCGCCTTATGCCTACACCTACGCCTTTCAAAACACTGCAAGTAACATTACCTGAATTATATTACTTTCTGGCATCTTAATTAGCATTGCTGAACTTTTTTTCTCTTTGGTGAGACTCTTAACTGTAAGTTTGGGCCTTGTAGAATCTTGCTAGCCGATCACTGGTTGATGATGTGCTGAAAAAGGTTAATGGACTGAAGCCAATTGCAGACGAACTAGGTGTGCCTATGGCTCAACTTGCGATTGCTTGGTGTGCTGCAAACCCTAATGTCTCCTCAGTTATTACTGGTGCTACAAAGGAGTCTCAGGTTAGTTTAATATATATCTCTTATTTGAAAAATATTTGTAAGGCCAAATTCTGGGATCCTACGCATTTATTTTCTTTTCATTGGTTTATGTCTATTGAGAAGTCCCACATCCCACATAGATTAAATATCAAATTAAACATGTCTTCATATACCTATTTGGGCCCTCCACTTACAAGCTTAGTCTTTTACGTTGGAAACTTAACAATGTCCATTTATACTTCATTTTGTTTAAAGAGGGAAAAATTATATTGTCACATAAATAATGTTGAATTTAGCAGTTATGCTTCTAGGTCACGTTAGTTGTTACCTTTTTTAATGTAATGAAATAGATATATTATGAGATAATCTATTAGAAAACAAAGAGACGACTACAAGTGGAAGAAAGTCAGTCAGCAGATAAGATTTCCTCTCAAGTGATGAAATAAAAACATATGATTTGGGATCCAATGGTGAGAGTGAAACACTGTTGAAACCAAATGGCAAACCAGTTTAAAAAGATTATGAGAAATTACTAAGATGCTTCAGTGACCAAATTAAACTAAATGATGTACTCCTTAATTCCTTTCAAGATGACAATTCAGGCTTTGCGCTGGTTGGCCTTTTTCTTATATATGTTGCTCTTTCATTCCTGATCTGATCCCTTCTTAATCCCAACTTCTTAGCTTATTAGAGTTCTAGAGCACCTCTCAAGCTGAAGCTTAACCTGGGACTCCAGCCATTGAAAAGTTTTAACAATGGCAACTTGTTGCATAAAGGAAGGAAGAAAATGGCTATAGCCTACAGTTGTTGCTACCATTGCTTACTGGCCTTCTCTTTATTTATTTATTTATTTTGTTTGTATTTATTTTTCTTTGAGATGGCAGGGATCGGTTTGGTGTTTCCTAAAGATATCACTTATTTCATAGAATATAAGTTCCTAAAATTGGATAGCCCTCTTGAGTTGCAGCAGAATATGGTGGGACTATGCTATCTTTGCCTCCATATAGGTGTCCTTTTGGCATGATATCTAGTCTGGACATGCCTTTTTGAAAAAAGGTTGGGTTAGGCTTTTTGATAATAAAAAACAAGAGTTTGGGGGTTAAACGTGAGTTTTGTCCAGCTGTGCTAAAAAAAAAAAAAAGGAGGAAGAAGAGAAGAATAGATAAACCTCAAAGTCCCATTGAGATTCTTTTAAAGTCTCACTTAGAAGAAAATTAATGGAGTCTCACCATTAATTGAGTGCAAAGTTGTAGAGAAATTTCATTAATAAATTGTATGTAATTGTGTCTACAAGCTTTGCTAATATAGAGATCTGTAAGGTCCTATTTGATAAATTGTCTTCCCACTCAAGTTAGAACTCATAGTAAAACAAGTAAAAGACCTTTTTACTATGTATATAAGACTTAACCAAACTTAAGCAAGAATAAGAATTGACTTAAGTCATAGCTAAATGCTCTACTTTGACACCAACAATTCAAATCTGTGAAATTGCCAAAATTTCCTTGAATATGAAAATTTTAAATATTTCCAAATCCAAAGGAGTTTAAACCAAGAATGTCCAACCAAATCCTACCATGTATTCTCCCTTATCATGTAAAACTTTTTGTGGGACCCATTGTCTGCAAGGTGGGCCCTGTTGGACCCCCACCCCCACCCCCCCTCTTCTTTTCTCTTTCCCCCATCCTTTTTTCATTTATTCCCTTCTTATTTGTGGGTACAATTTAAGGGCCTGGTCATCAATTTCAAATATAAATGATCGATCACTTAGCTGGCTAGGGTTAGACAACTATGATGAGATTAGTATGTGTGAAGTGAACAAGGACATTGTAGATCCATATTTTCATCCATTATTAAGGCCTTCTAGTACTTCTGTTTTCCCCTCACTGGTTCGTTTAGTGGTTCCATGATTGGTGGCTAACTTGTTCCATAGTTGGTGGATTAATATGCATAACCACCAAAAGCATTCCTCTGGGGTGCAACGCCTAGTCACCTTAAAGCGGTGCAGACTTGGTTTCTAGTTGCCATGTAGGTGAAAAACTATCTTAGAGAGGCATTTCCAGTAATACAATACGAAAAAATAGCGAGAAGATTAAAGTAGAAATTGAAATTAGGCAAACAAGTGAGATTCTATGGTTTATAGACCCTGGAATGCCTCTTGAATCTGAAATTCTATAATATTATTGAAAATATTAATTTGAATGATTCATAAAAGAGTATTTATATTAAGGCTACAATAACCCCAAAATCTTGATCCCTGAAAACTCTTATATAAACTTCTAACCTCAGCCTTTTAAGCTATTTAAAAAAGTCGCATGCTATTTACACGACTACAAAAAGGACTAGGAACATAACAATGGTTAATAAACTAATAAAACAGAAGGAAACAAAAGAAAACACTAAAATTAAAGTAAAGGCTAATTAAAAGCTAGTCACATGTTATTTATTTATTATTTATTATTTATTCCATTTTGTCCTTTTACAGCTGATTAAAAGTTGTTTTCCACTAATGCAGATTCAAGAGAACATGAAGGCCATTGATGTCATCCCATTACTGACACCTCCTGTGATGGAGAAGATTGAGACTCTTATTCAAAGCAAGCCAAAGCGTCCGGATTCATATAGATAGATACATGATAATTATCAGGTTCTTTTGGGTTTTGTGTGCATTATCTGGCAGACTTAATTGTTCCAACTTCTTGGATCACAAGTTTATTCATCATTTGGTGTGCGTGACGTTTACTTAGTTCTTGTATCTTCTCTGGACTTGCAAAGTCCCACGAGATGCTCATAGTATTGTTCTCAGTTGGTTTGGTTTGGTTTTGGATTAGCTTAAGTTCTATCATTGATGGAATTGAGGGTTGGTAGAACATTTTAGGTCTCAATATCATATTTGATTATCATTGTTTTATGGTTATCTGGACACGTGGACACTTTTCTGATACGTGAGCCCTATGTTCTTTTATGGCATGACTAGGAGTTTGTCATTGCAAAAGTAATAATTGAGTATCATGTTGGCATTTTTTTATATTATTCTTTGGTAACTTAGTACAGTGTTAATATGCACTGACCAAAGTTTGATTCTCTCTCTATCAACAGTGTTTTAACAAAAATGCTCGGTTAACTTTGACTCACGAGTGTGGACCATTTAAAATTATTTTTGCCTGTGTTAATATTAGTGGGATGGATTCAATGTGATAATATATGGTAACATGATGCGTAATTTGAATTACATACCGGAAATAATTGAAAAAAAAGAAAAGGGAATGTCCATGAAGAGTGACAGGGCTCTCTTTTTAATTAAAAATTTCACCCTATCTATCTTTCACCAATTCAAGGACAACCATTGTCTCTAATTTAATCTTTTTTCTTCACCTCCCCCCCCCCCCCCCCCCCCCCCTCTCGCCCAACCTCTTTTGTTTTTTTTTTTTTTTTCCCTGGAGATTGTTCGATAGTTGCATGGGCCTCAATACCTTCATGGGTTCTACCTTCAAACCGCAAATTGTGGCTTGCAATTTACAACTATCGTAGCCAGACCATTCAATGCAACGACTGTAATGAAAGAAGTGGGGTGTAAATTCTAATTAGAAGGGAAGTGCTACTGATTCCTAAATTTTTCTTTTAACCTATGAGAGTTATCCAACAAATTAAACAACTACCATCGTCCCATCAAAGCACTTTTTTTCCAGTCCATGAGAAGACCCCAATAAACCTTTGACCCCAATGAAGATTCATGTGGAGCATAAGGCCATGGCCCATGATATGTAACAAACAGCCTAACATTATTTTTTCCCGACAAAGCAATCCCATGGATGGAGAAAGGAGAAGAGAAGAGGAAATCTAGAAAGATGGGACAGGAGGACCCATGACAGAACATCTAAAATTTAATCCTTATTTTGTTGCAATCACTTTACACCTATAAACTTTGTACATCGTACACTACCTCAATAACCTCTTCTTTTATCCTTTCTTTTCTTTTTTTGAGATCCATATTTTTCCAACCCCTCCATACAATTTCAGGTTCTTCCAAAGCACTTCAAACCAAATAATTTGAACAATCAGAATTATCCCATCCATGTAGCTCCTAGGTTAGACATCATTATTTTTTTTATTACTAAAGAATTAGGATATTTGAATAGGTTGATTATCAATATTTGATCAATATGATATTTATCATGCATAACGTGCATAAGAAAGAAGCATATAAATCCAATGATGAGCTTGACACAACATTGGGTCCTTTTTATTATTGAGTGGTGCGCCAACAAGAAGTTTTAATTGATCCCTTGTATAGTGTTTTAAATTTTAATCACATTTGAGATCATGTATATGATTTTCATTAGATTTTCTAATCTAAAGCATTATAGAGGAGATGCAGACTACTATTACCAAAAAACAGCAATTATTTTCTGTTATATATTTATATACACATGGAGTTGATCAAGTGTGAGACATCTTAAACGTCCGGGGCAATTCATACGGCTTGAAGTCATACGTGGCTTTCACACGCACATGCATGTTTGCCATGTGATCCCACTTGAGACATCCGAGACAGTCCGTAGCTGATCCATTTGTGTGTGTGTGTGTACGTGTATATATGCCAACATTAAGGACATAATTTTTGCATTCAATTTTTTACATGATTCTTAAGCGAGATCCAATTGTCTCATTATTATGTTGGTTATTTCTCCTACTTAGCTTTTTTGGGTTCCTTTGTATATACAATCCCTTTATTATAGGTGCATGAGTGCATCTTATGCAACTTTGCATTCGCATAATATGCATCTCTAAAATTCTACATGTGGCTCATATTTTGCAAAACCAATATTTGGATTAGAAATTTTCATATACATATCATTCATGCTAAAAATCAAGTTGCTCCGAGATTAAAATTTATTTCATCCATAAAATGTGTACAAATGGGCGATTGTCATTGATCGAAAACATTAAGTTTTGAATCAAATAGCTATCAGTTTTTTAATCAACTTGATTTTTTAATATGCATTGTCTGCATGAGAATGATATTAAATCTAATATTTAGTTTCACAAAATACAAATTATATAGAATTTTGAAGGTCACATTGTATAATGTTGCATAAGGTGCACTCTAATATAAAAGGACTTCAGGTGGACGAGGCCCATAACATAATAGACAAATATTTGTTAATTCACTTCAAAATATATATATATATATATATATATATATATATATATATATAAAATATAAAATGGAAAAAACGAGAGAGAGATTTTCATAAATTAGTTTCAGTTAGAGGCCCTTTCCCCTTCCCTCCTGTGATGATGCCGCGTTATTCTAAGCAATGTCGCTCTCCGAGGCCCCCGATTGAAATTCCAACGGCTTTCTTTCCACCACACCCACAGGCCACAGCCTCCCCCTCTCTCTCTCTCTCTCTCTCTCTTTCTCTCTCTCTTTTCTCTCTCTTACATCCATACCTCACAAACAAAACCCAAATGCAGGCTCCATTCTTCTCTTTTGGCTTCCTCTAAATTTATCCAGATAATCAAAATTCCAAATGCAGCCTTTGGGGCTCAAAACCATACAGAGAATAGATATTCTGAGCAAAAAAACAGGTACCCTTTGAACAGTTTTTATCTGGGTACGTTTGATTTCTATTGGTAAACATCTCTATTTTGATAATCATATATACCCATTATTGTTTTGTTCAAAAAATTTTAAATTTTTTTTTTCTTTTGCGTTTATGTATTTTTTTTTCTTCAAATTTTTATCATAAATTGTCTGTAGATGGTAATGCATGTTTCATCTCATTTCTTAATTCTGTGCCTTTGACTCATTGGTTGATTGATTTTATGCCAAATATGTTACACAGTAAGTTGTTCCATTGAACATGGGAGAAAATGGATCTGATAGGTCAATGTGCAAGGAATATGTAATCGGGTTGGGATTGCGGGTGAGCATGAGTTATTTTTACTGTGTAATTATGATGGACTAGATATTAATGAGGACTTTGATTTTTTGTGTATAATTCGTTACATTTTCCGAGGATATGTGTGGCAGAGCTTAATTATTGAGAACCTGTTGTTCTTCCATTCTCAAAGGTCGGAAACAAACATCTCACTGGATTTGGATTTGGATGTGGAGATGGGAAAGTTATGTACATGACCCATTACAGAAATTGTAGATTGTTAAACAATTTTGCGATTTTGGGCATGTATCATGCTGTTATTGTGAGTACACGCAATTGAGGATAAAGAATTAAGAATAGAATTGGATGAGATTAAGGGTTGAATTTTTGTAGATAGGATAAAAAATTGTATGAGAATTTTTTATTGAATTTTGGAGCACCACTTGTTCAAGTGCTTTGGAATTTTGGTGGGTGTACAGGGAATAAGGCTCCCAATGCCTAAAATATGTTCATATGTTGCCAAAGGAAACTGGGATTTCTTTTGAGAAACAATGACAAGTGAAGGTCCTGATACTTCAGGTGAAGAGATCCCCAGAGATTCAGCTAATGTTGTGTCAGGCAGTGGATCCGCTGCAGAGAGACTTGAACATGATATCTGTGTACAGACAGGTGAGGAATTTTCTACTGAGTTTCTTCGGGATCGTGTCAGTCCAAGAAGAGTATCTGTCATGACCGATATGGATCAGCATCAGCTGAAGAGAGTGGGCTATAATTGTAATCAGAATCATCAGTTGGTGCATGAGGATCTTACAGGTATTCTTGGGCGATGTGGATTAGTCTCAGATTTTGGTGCCAGAAAAGGATATACAGGCAGAAGGAGAAAACAAGGCTTATTCAGATAAAATGAGCATATACCACGGGGAATATGGTGCCAGTGGACAAGGATCAGGTAAGTGTCCTGATGAACTTTATTGTGATCGAGCTGCTCCAGAACCAACTGCTCCACCCCTTCATGTATTGGAGTCCCCTCCTGCATACCATCCTCATGGAGGAGGAGTTTTAAGTCATTCTCTCTCTGGAAAGATGAAATTCCTCTGCAGCTCTGGGGGAAGGATATTGCCAAGGCCAATTGATGGGAAGCTTAGATATGTGGGTGGAGAGACAAGGATTGTATCAATCAGGAAGAACCTCACTTGGGCTGAACTTGTGAAGAAGACTACTTCAATTTGCAACCAACCTCATACAATCAAGTACCAGCTCCCTGGTGAGGATCTTGACGCACTTATATCTGTTTCTTCTGATGAAGACCTTCATCTTATGATTGAGGAATATCATGAGCTGGAAAGAGCCGAGGGTTCTCAAAGACTGCGGCTATTTCTCATATCCGCAGGTGAATCTGGGAGCCCACATTCTTTTGAAGGAAGGGCCACGCAGCAGAGTGATGCTGATTATCAGTATGTTGTTGCTGTAAATGGCATGCTGGACCCAAGTCCCCGGAAGAGCTCCAGTGGGCAGAGTGTGGCGAGCCAAGCAAGCCAGTTAAGTAATACCTTTGATCGTACTTTAAGTTTTCAGAGAGATTCTCCTACTTCTGCTCATCCTTCGGAGATTAAAGATGAAGCTAGTTCCTCAAATTTGGTGGGGATGTCCCCAAATTTTGCTCCTCAGCTTTTAACTACACCCCAGACCCCAACCAATTTGGTCAATCAATCTTCTCCTTTATCTCCATCACCAGTTCAGCATAGAGATCCACAGGATCTTCAAATGCAATTTTACAAGGATCAATCAGGCCCTGATGTTCATGAAAGCACCAGTCCACTTGTTACAGACCAACGACCATATGATAATTCTTGTTGTGTTGATGCCACCGGCTATTATCACAATTATCCTCTTGATCCTGTTCCTGTGATTAATTACCATCAATATAACAAATATTTGGTAGACACGGACCAAACAAACACACTCCGTAAAGTGCATTTTCACAATTGTAGCACTAGAAGAGATTTTGTGCTTTCTCCTCAGTATGGTCAAAGTGATACAGATTTCAAGAGCCCTATGCTTACAGAAAGGGCATTCTATTCTCATCCAGAGGATCCGATGGGTCTATTGTCAGGATCTAATGATTTGGTTGGTCCTCATCACCGGTTGTCGCATGCATTTTCTGATTCAGATTTGCAGGAACATGAAGACAGGTCCGGTTACTATTTGGAAGAAGAGGGTGTTCCTTTGTCCCCATTGAATTTTAAAATTTCAAAATCACCTTCACTGGCGTTGTCTAGTTCCTCTCAAGAATGGTCATTGCAACAGCAAGGGATAGTTGATAAGAATCAGCCCACTTCCATGGCTCAGGACCATTACAAGGAAAATCTTGAACAGAGTCAAGGAACTTTGAACTGGATGGATGAGAAAGACACACATTTGGGTCAGAATGGGGAACAATGTGAGGGAAATTTTAATAGTACATTACATGTTAATCCCATGGAATACAAGAAGAATTTGTCAAACATCAGGACAATACCCAGTAACCCTGGAGGTATGGTTTCTACTTCTCCACTAATCTCTTTGGAAAATTCCGCAGATATTATAATAGAGTATCCCTCCCATGGTTACCAATTGAACACCGCTGCACCCGAATTTCTTGTCAAGAGCCAGAAAGGCACCAAAGATCAGCAGTGTGCTATGACTGAGACGATAGGAGGTGAACCAGTTTCCCTTGAATCACCTGGACCACCACCAGTTGCAGCTATGGGAATGGGTGACCGAGAACCCATGTTCATGAGTTTCATACATTTAACGCCATTTGCAGATGAATCAGGTCCGAACTGGAAGTTGCATAAGAATGACAGTCCCATTGCTGAGTCCTTACCTCAGAATTTGGCTGCAGATGCTGCTCTAGGTAGAGAGGATTTTCTCCATAATGATTATAAGGTTGAAAAGGAAGGCCTTGGGGGACACTCATACAAGGGATCAAATTTTGGAGATGCTATCTTTGTTCAATCCCAGCCCTTGCATAATCTTCAAGACAATACTCTGCCAGAATCAGTGGTTGTTGTTGAAGATGTAACTGATTGTACGCTTCCTGGTATACCCTCATCCTCAACAGTTGTGCCACATGTAGAAGATGAGGCCAGCGATGAAATTCCATCCCCCCTAGAAACAGATGTAGAGAGCATTACTCCAGAGTCCGATTGCGAGGTAAGGATTTTTTATTTTATTTTTTTGATTAAGTGCTATGATTTCTTTCTTTTCTGGTCAACTTGAGTTACCACTTATATTTATAGGATGCAGAAGGTGATAGCAGCGACAACGATGAATCTATTAGTGATGCTGCAATAGCTGAAATAGAAGCTGGCATCTATGGTTTGCAGGTTCAGTACTACTATCTTAACTGATTTATGCATGATTTAGTATTCGTTCCTTGTTTAACATATTATGGGTTCTAAAGTTCTTCCTTCATCATGCTTAGAGAATTACGCAAATGTTGTCGACTTCCCAGTGAATTTTTTATGCGGAACTGAATATGTGCTGACTTGAAAAGTTTCTACAATCATGTGGATGATGAATGCATATGGTGATGAATCATGCATTGTGTATTAAGAATTACCATCACTGCTCATTTGATGCATTTGTAGCATATATTTATTCTCGTCAAGGTTTTAAAATTCCAATGAAATTTTGACAAAGTCAACATTTCTATATAGTAAATACTAGAATAAAATTAGAAAGTATCAAAGAAACCTTGAGAAGTGTGGGAGGAAACTTTAATACTGCTTTGGAATTAAGACAAAAAACATCTTCAACAAGACTAGTGGTGGGACAAAATTGAACTGTGATGGGCACAAAGTACATTCGTACATGTTTGTCAATTGAATTCAGAAAATCAAACACCGTGTATGCGTGCCTCTGTGTGTGTGTGTGAGAGAGAGAGAGAGAGAGAGAGAGGAATAGAGAGAGAGGGAGGGAGAGAGAGATGGAGAGAGAGGGAGAGGGAGAGATGTTTATTTTATAAGGTGCATTTGGTTCAATTTTATAAGGGCGCATTTGGTTGCCCAGTATTAATTGAATTGTTTCATTATGCTTTGCAGATAATTTTATGAATAAATTCATTTTTTTGAAGAAGAAAATTCAAGAGGAAATCAATCATCATGCAAATGAGAGAATAAAAAATAGGCATTTCATGAATTGATAAAAAACTAATGCTATAACACCAATTATGGTGATGATTTTTACATTTTTAAATGGTCCCATTCAAGATGGATTTGTACCTTCCATACCAATAAATCACAATGGATCCATTTGGACAACCAAACAGGCCATGAAAGAATGCACTTACTTGGTATGGTAAGAAATCAGGATCAGTAATGGACCAGTTGTTGCAACAGGTTCATCTTCTCTTGAATATTTCATGTGGCCCTGTGTTTTCAGAAGGTTATGCCTAGGTCCATTAATTATTGGCATGGGAAGCCATGCAGGTCGCTTCTGGTTTCATGAAGCAGGATTACCAATGTCCATCTGCTTCATGGTGGTCAATAGTTATTCCCTGCCCAAGAAAACTGGGATGCAGCCAGATGTTATACAATGATTTTTAAACAAAAAAAATAAAAATAAAAATAAAAATATTGGCATGGGAAGCCATGCAGGTGGCTTCATGAATCAGGATTACCAATGTCCATCTGCTTCATGGTGGTCAATAGATATTCCCTGCCCTAGAAAACTGGGATACAGCCAGATGTTGTACAATGATTTTAAAATAAATAAAAATAAAAAGACAAAAAGACAAAATAAAATGGAAAAATAAAAAGAAAAATGAATTGTGATATCAATATGGTTGACATTTTCATAGTTTTAAGAGACTCAATTTTCCCCAAAGCATAGTGGCAGACAACTTTGTATATTGACTAAAATGGAGCTTTGCTTGTTTGTTGTAAATGACTTTTGATTTTCCCCTTACTTTATTTTCTTTCTTCCTTCCTTCTAATTCTGCCCTATAATTGTTCCTTGTAACAATCCATCTCCAAAATACAGTCGTTGAATATAAGTTCATCAATACAAAGAAAGTAGTTTGAACTTATAAGCGATGAAGCATATAGAATGAAAACCTAGTTAACAGCTTCAATCTTTGTCATAAGTATGCCCGTATACACACACACACACACACACACTCATATACTATGAAGCACGGATACAAATACGATGCGATACGGATACACTGATTTGGCAATTCTAAAAAAATGTAGGATACGATACGGTGGGGATACATTAATAAATAAATAATATTAATATTTGGTCTAAAACATCAGTAATAAACATAAAAAAAGGTTTGAAACATCTACAAAATCAATTAATATGCAAGAATAGATGTCCAAAGAACACATCCATAAGCATCAACCATCTTTCATAGAAAAAAATTAGAATGACTTTAACATTACGAAATAGCCATTAAGCTCTATTACTCTACCATGGTTGCCCTTAGAGAGAGTGGAAAGAGAAGCAAGATGAGAGAACTAAAATGGTTTATTGTTTCAATCAAAGTACGCGTATTATGTATTTTAAAATTTACCTTCGTTTATGTAAAAAATAAATAATTACAAACTAATACTAAAGGAATCTCAAATGTATCCAAGATGTTTTCGATGACGTGGCAATGTGTGTTATTGTTCTGATACGTACAGAGAATATCAAATATGTATCGAGGAGTAGGCGTATCGTGTATCGTACCTAATACGATACGATATGGATTCGTTGGGGGTTTTGAAAAATCCGTACTTCATAGCACGCACACACACACATATGTATATATTCTAAATTAAAGGAAAAAGGCTATAAAGAAAAAATTTAAAGAAAAAAATTCCTTATAATTAGATTCCAAGAGCTCTGCACAACTCATAATGCATATGTGAGATGTAATTATTTGCATATGTGAGATGTAATTATTTTAATAATAATTTATTAGTGAGGGTATTTTAGTCTTTTTCTAATATTAGGGTTAGACACTATAAATACTTGTAATCATTCTTTTATTTTCAATAAAATGAGAATTTCTCTTTGCAAACTTTACATGGTATTAGAGCTTTTGTTTGCAAGAATTGTTGGTCTCAAGTCTTATGACCTTCATTTGTTTACTTCCCCATTAGTTTGTTTGTTTGTCTTTCGGTTGTGTGTTTGTCTATCTCTTCACATGCTGGATGGGGCCGCATGAGAGGGGGAGTATTAGCTTGGTATACTTGTTAACCCATTGATTTATCTGATTTGGGTGTTTCTGTCTTATCTCTGATTCCTCTGTAATGTGACAATAAAAATGCTATTTAGATTACCCATAAATTTTGGGTTTCTTGAGCGCACAAAACACATTGAGATTGATTATCACTTTGTTTGCCACCTTACAACTTGTTGATTTCTTTATAAAGACTCATACTTCCACTCATTTTAGGTTCATTCCTGACGAACTCTCGATGCTATATGGGCTCACATCCTGAGTTTGAGGCCATCGCCGCCCGCCCCCGGGGGGGGGGGGGGGGGTGAGACGTAATTTTTATAATAATTTATTATTGAGGGTAGTTTAGTCTTTTTGTAATATTAGGGTTAGACACAATAAATACTTGTGATCTCTCTTTTATTTTTAATAAAATGAGAATCTCTTTGCAAACTTTCAGCAGCACCCAAATCAATAGATAGAGAGCCGCATAAGGGTCCTACCCTATCATTCCCGTGGCCAAATTCATTAATAATGGCAAAAATAATCTAGACAAAGTCTTTTACTCTCTCTCCTTTGACTGAATTGACAAATGTCACCCCTTGAACTTGATTGGTCATGTCATTTACACCTTTAAAGCTTCTTTTGGTACTTTTCAGTTTAAGTTTTTGTAAAATTGTAATTTTGATATACTTCCTAATCCACTTGGTAGATTGACTGGGTAGCAGTTTTTTGTGCATTGTTTTTTCAGTTTTCTAAGTTCCTATCATCATTTAAGGCTCTCAGTGGTTATTATATTTGAGCAACTTTAGTAATGCCTTAGATCACCTGTTGATCTATAAGGACCTCCCTCCAATCTTCGGATCTTCCTTTTTTTATTTCTTTCATTTTTATCTGTCTTGTTTTGTTTTTTCAGTTATTATTCCTTTTTTTCCAAGGAAAGAAAAATGGAATTCAGATTCTATTTTAACTGATTGCTTCAGACACTGATATGCAGATCATAAAGAATGCTGATCTTGAAGAACTGCAAGAGTTAGGATCTGGTACATTTGGAACTGTTTATCATGGAAAGTGGAGGGGAACAGATGTTGCTATTAAGAGAATAAAAAAGAGCTGTTTTTCAGGGAGATCATCAGAGCAAGAGCGTTTGGTAAGTCCCTGCAACAATTAGCTCTAGCACTTCGGAAATTTCTTCCGTTCCAGTTCTCCTGATCATGATGGTGTATTTATAGTCCTTCGTTTGTGTCAGTCCACAAATATGCCTTAAAAAAATTTATATTGTCAGTAAAAAGGCGTTTTACTGATGTGAGGCATATACAATGATAACTAGGTTCATGATATATAACCTGCAATTACAAAGTAAGGGTTTAGAATTCTTCTGAATCATAAATAAACCTTTACCTGTTTTTACAGACTAAAGACTTTTGGAGAGAAGCACAAATCTTGTCAAAGCTTCACCATCCAAATGTGGTAGCATTTTATGGGGTGGTTCCTGATGGGCCTGGGGGAACATTGGCAACTGTGACTGAATTCATGGTGAATGGTTCACTGAGGCATGTCCTGCTAAGAAAGGACAGGTGAGTTCTATTATTTATTTATTTTAGATTCTGTACTACCCTCTAAGTAAAGATATATTTATGGAATCTTTGAATTCTTTCTGCAGAATACTTGATCGCCGTAAAAGACTTATGATTGCAATGGATGCAGCTTTTGGGATGGAATACTTGCATTTGAAAAATATCGTTCATTTTGATTTGAAATGTGACAATTTGCTTGTCAATCTGAGGGATACCCAACGACCCATATGCAAGGTAATTAGTTGCAGAACTATATTTTGTTGAAAGACATGTTCCAAACTTGTAAAAATGGTAGGTTTTACTGGACAGTATTTTTTTTTCTTTCTTTATATATATATATATATTACTTTTTAGGTGCTTTAAGATACTGTAATATTAGTTTAGTTAGAAACGTGTATCACTATACTTTTAGGTGTTGAATAATTCATCAGGGGAGGTTACCCGCTTTGTAGGTTGGAGATTTTGGATTGTCAAGAATTAAACGCAATACACTCGTATCAGGTGGTGTTCGAGGAACCCTTCCATGGATGGCACCAGAACTATTGAATGGTAGCAGTAGCCGGGTTTCTGAGAAGGTTAGGCTAACATGCCATCATGCAGTTTGAGCAACTTGGAAGATGGAACCTCTGATGTCTTAATGCATTTAATAACAGCAGCATTTGGATGTCATTTTTTCTTCCTCAGGTTGATGTTTTCTCATTTGGTGTTGCAATGTGGGAAATCCTGACTGGAGAGGAGCCATATGCTAATATGCATTGTGGTGCTATCATAGGTAAGCTATTTTATTTGATATTATACTAATTGTGATACATTTTTTTACTTATGATTTTAAGGGTGTTCTTGGAAGCAACTTTAAGGAGGAATGACTTCAAACTGCTATGATAATTTCTAGTGGCCTGTTTTGGAGGTTCTCTACTAAAGGGCAGTTAAGTTGGTTGCATAGTTCTTAGGCGTGTAACTTTACAAGCTTCTCTGTTTAAATCTCCAAAATGGGATCTTTTACCCTTTCCTCTTTCAACTTGTTCCTTTTTGTATCCCTTGATACCTTTTCATTCCTCTTGTTATGACAATGGACCTGAATCCATATTACATTGTGACAAGATTATCTTAGGAAATGTTTAAAATTTTGGTTTAGCCATATTTTTCGCCCTAGTATGAAATCAAATAAAATTACTGACATTGGTCATAATTGGTCTTTCTTCTAAAATTTTGACCAAATCTGACCATCCTGGAAAATTTTGTATAGAAGAAAGCCAAACTTCATCAAAATTTTGAAATATGCAATTGGATCGAATCATAATAAATATTTTTCAAGATATAGCTGAAATTTAAGTTTTTTCTTTTAGGACCGTGATGAGTATTAAAATATCTCTCAGCTGTGCACAATTAGCTTGTGTCTCTAAAATTTAGATTCTCTGGAAAATTACTTAATTTAAGGTATATTATTTTACTTGCACTTCCCAACTTTCACCTGAATGCTTAGTTTGTTATTGTTCTGCCATGTCTATCTACTACACATCATTGTACATGTTCTTCAGGTGTGATTCCATTAATAATTTTGATAAACTTCTTGTTGTGAATTTTGCATGAAGGAGGGATTGTAAATAACACACTCAGGCCTCCTATCCCGAAACGTTGTGATCCTGAGTGGAGACAGTTAATGGAAAACTGCTGGTCACCTGACCCAACAGCCAGACCGTCATTCACGGAGATAACAAACAGACTACGCCTTATGTCAACAGCGCTCCAGACAAAGCGGCATAATCTTGTAATTAGATGAAACCCAACATCACCATGTAAGTCACAAGAAAAAAAAATGATGATAGAAAGGTTCACCCATGAGCTGAGTTTGTTAAGTAGCTTTTATACAACCCATTGTTGTAGCTATCTGACCTTTGTAGATTGAAATATGAATAAAGTCCATAATTTTCTTCGAACTTCTGGCATCAAATATTTTTCAATTTTATCTTTGATTTCTAGTTGAACACTTCAAATTTTATTATGTGTATGTTTAGAAGATCACTGTAAAATCCTGTGTTAAGTTCTTTTGATTTTAATAGACACAAATTTGACCAGTCTGCTTAGGAATAACTCGCTGCAAATGTTAGTTCAATATGTGCTTTCATGGAGTAATTTATGAGCCTATCTAGCACAGACACTTTATAATATGAGCCTTGTCAGACATGATATTCCATATTGCCGTACTCGCGGCCTACTCCTTTGAGGTTTGCCTTTTCAGCTCATCCGTGTCATTTTGTTTCTGTGTCTTGCTTCCTCGTTTGTACCACAGTTATGAGCCACATATAATAATTTGGAGGATTGAATATGCTGCAAATAAGATAAGTGGCTCTACATGGCCCTAAACCCTCAGAATCATTGTCCTAACACCTCTAACCTTTAATGAAGGATGACACTTCCTCTCTGGAACGTCTGTTCAATGTTGATGGGGCATTCAAAATTTTCCATGATTGCAATATATTTAGTTATTATAGTTTTCTTTTCTGCACAGAATAATGTAAAATTGATTATTAAAGCTTTGTTGAGTTGAGTTAAATTAAATCTTTTAGGAGATAAAAATAATGGACATTATACAAAATTTCCGAGAACCTGCAGCCCTATAAGAGTGACATTTTCATGAAGTATCTGCCATACAAATCCCAAAAGTTATATCATTAATTTCCTGTACCCATATCTCACAATTTTTGTTAGTTGTACCATGAGAAAAGATAGATCCTGTGGACAGATAAACACCTGCCAAGCATCAAAAAAGATTGACAACATTTGGATTGATATTCAATTCTTCCACCCTGCCATTTCTACTCATTTCGATCTGGGGACTAGTTGTTTGAATGTATTTTGCTTATTGATATGTATTCAGTGATTTTTTTTTCTTTCTGTTTGAGTTCTTATAATCTTACATGTTCTTTAAGTCTTTGAAAGTATTGGACAATTGTGATCATATTTGAGAAACAAGGCCATGGTTGTGATGGCATCACAAGTTGGGCATGGTAGGAGATGAAACCAAGAACAGCTAGTAGTTTTAAGTGATTTTTCAAAAATTTAATAAGAAAATTCGAATCTAAATAGGTGTATCACAATCGATATTGAGACTAGTAAGGAGAAAGGAAAGGGGAAGGGAAACAAGAAGAGAATGAGAGAATAATATCATAAGTCTTAGCGTGCAATTTGGAATCCAATTCCTTGAAATTGGATGGAAATGTCATTGAGGGTACATATTCCTGGCTAGGCAACAAAATATCAATTAGAATATGAACTAAGTTTTCATGCATAATACATGTTGAAATCTTATTTCTCAGTGTGTCACTTGTAATACAATTTTAAGCAACTTTTTGTGTACAATAATATAATAAAGAGAAAAGATTTCTTTTGTAAAAGATTTTAGTAGCAATGTGCAAAAAGTATGAGGATGTTATTAAAGTATAAGTCCTAAATTTAAGCACAAAGCATTGAAAATTTTATGAGGATATTTATTTTTCTAGCTAATGCAGCATCAGCAATTGAGACAGGAAGAAATTTAAAAGTATTTTGGTATTCACTTTCCAAGTGTTGACATCAAGTTTGAGTTTGACAATCAGTGTTTCATGCCAAAGAAACTTTATAAGGGGAATGCCCACAAGGCCACAACATCAGATTTGAAAAGATAAATTATTAAATGATTTAGTGTCAACCATGAATTCTAGTTAACTAAGAGATGTAAGTCAACTGCCATATATAAAATTTGAGCCCACTCAAGCTCCCATTATATTTAGGGAGCACAAAGTCTAACATATGCAGCCACCAACCTTTAAAAATAGCTTATCTGCTTTAAAGCAAGGACAGATTTGAGAACCTTACCTTTTAATAATCAGAGTATGAAGAGTTAAGGATAACAGTTATCTATAGTGAAGTACTTTTCCATTGCTTAACATTTTATATAATGAAGAAATGTACACAAATGATGACATACATTCTCAGATGTATCAACTTCAGTTGTCCACTGTTCTGTTATTGAGTTTTTTTTTTTTTTTTTTTTCCCTATATTTTATCTCATTAGACTTGGATGATAAACAAGTTCCCTCCTACATTTTTTCTAAGATTGGACCATATTAAACTTAAACAAAGTGACCCACTACCATGATGTAACCAAAACATTATCTGCAATGTGCAACTAAAACTGTAGTGCTTGCATTGCTGACATAATTTTTTTAATATATAAATATTTATATTTATAGCTTTTGACTTGACATATGGTTAGCATTAGTTGACATTCTTTAGGTTGAATTTGAAATTCAAGCAGGGTACTTTATGCAGTATTTAATTCAGTGTTTGAATAATTGACTCTAATAGAATTAAACAAAGGGCACTTACCCAAAAAAATTCGTTCCTTTTTTTTTTTTTTTTTTTTTTTTTTGGATAAGTTCCTTCGTTCGTTTGTTCCTTTTTCTTTTTGCCTAGTGGAGATTTTTATGTAGTTTCGAATATGCTTAGAAGCTGCAGTACTTTTCTCCGGGGAAATGTTTTTGAAACATTAAACTTAGTTTAGTGAGATTTATAAAATTCTTACAACAATTTTGCTTTTATATATATTTGTCCTAAGCTTACTGGTCGTTTCAACATCATTTCCAATTAGGTTGCTTGGACATCTTTAAACTATTTTCCGGACAGTCACATTTCTCATAGTTATATTTTTCTGGCCTCATTTCCTCTACCATTTTCCATTTCATGTTTTTCGAATATTGGCTGCCATGGTTGGATGTTTTACTTTAAAAAATCATTAAATGGTCCAATATTATTGTTTATAATACGTTACTATCAGAGGATTTGGTATATAGTTATAGATTAGTGACACTTTATCCAAAGGGGAAATATGGAACTTAATTCTCAAAATATCCATCTGAGAGATCAATCAGGCAGCTGATTTTCTAGCAAAAACTGGGTTCATGCTGGAAGAGTAGTGCTTGGCAGAAAACTTACCCCAAGGGTTGCTCTGTGCTATGACCATGACCTCAGTGGCAGAGTCCAATTCACCTCCAAATGGTCACCATACGTAGAGTACTAGAGTCCAAAGACTCACAGGTTATTCATTTAGTGACATTTTTCACACAAGAATCTGGCTAGAATGACACTATGGCCAAGTTTGTTTAACTGGAATGGAATTGATGTGAATGGAATTTGATTCCATGCTTTGAAGTAGTTCGAAATGGAAAGAGATTTGAAAAGGCTATCCAAACACACTATTTGATTCCATTTTATCCATTCTATTCCAATTAAACAAATATAGTCTATGTGTGATCTTGTAATGCCCGATGCCAATGTTCGAGATCGTAGAATGAAGACCCTCTCAGGGCTTTTTAACATGTGAAACCCACCTCGCAATATTTGGGTGACAATGATCAAATGGGTACGTTAAATTTGGTATAGTACTAATATATAGCAAGGAGCAATATGCATCTCACTCTCAAATCCCAGAGCATTCATTCTCAACCACTATAATCCACACAGTGGGTTGGGCTTCACTACCAGCCCTTGTGGCCTAGCGGTGTTACCAAGATAGGTAGAGGTTTGGATAATGTTAGGTTTAAGGATCAATTCCTTCCAATGTAACCAATTTGGAAAAAAAAAAAAAAAAAAAAAGGGTTGAGCTTAAGTATACGGCCCTCTTATTTATTGCCCTACATGCCCAAAGTTCCAAACTCTGATCAATGCAATATGGCCATTGGTTTAAGCGTTTTGGGTCCAACATCATGGTTACTATTAATATTATAGATTAGAACTGCAGCAAATACGGTACCATTATGGTAATTAATCTGGCCACAATTGTGCCTACGTCAATCAAAGGGAGGGGTCTCTTCACAGAAAATGAAGACAATTACACTTCATGATTGCAGATACATGAATCATTTTAACCTAATTAAGAGATAATGTTTAACCTCAAAATTAAGGTTCTATCCCATCCATGTGTCTCATTTGAGCATCTACTTTAGAATTTAAGTAGACAGGAAGAAGAAAATTTAGGAAGATTAAAGACTAATCTTATAATTAATTATCAATGTCCGCCCTATTAAAACCATAGAATAAGTTGGCCTAACTTTGATTATGATGGTATGACGTTTCGTAATCAAACACTTCTCTACTTCAATTATTGATGGTCAATTTTTCTAGCTAGTAACACCTAATTGGATTAAAGCCCTTACAAGTGACTAACTGACTACTATCCCATTAATTTATATGAATAATATATTGTATTATGTTAAAGAAATTGTCAATGCCGAAAATCATCTATTATAATTGAACTTGGGGTAAGATGGCCCTTTCTTCGATCATCTCACATACTAAAAGTCAAATTTAGCCTCCATCTCCATGCTTTTGCGCTAAGCTCATGATAGTAATAATGTATCAAATGTCGTCACGATACAACACCGTCTAAGGAATTTGGCAAAATAATGATAAGATCAACACTCAACAAGGTTGATTTTTTTGCATGGAGAATTATTATCGAAGGGGTCTATTCCCCTCCAATGTAACCCTCCCCTCAAAAAAAAAAAAGAAAAAGGTTATTATCGAAGGGCTTGGGACAATAATAGCTAGTGGAGATGTGTTGTGTAATGGACAACATTTACACATAACCAAGCTTGTTTATGGGATTAATTTCAGATTGACACAAAAATATGAGTCCAATCCCCACCCCTTTCAACCTAGACATGGTTGAACCACCCTAAACTTCAAATTAAATTAAAGGGTTAGCTCTAAACTTCAAATTAAATTAAAGGGTTAGCTTAGAACTTATTCAAAGCCAATATATAGCTCCATCCCATCTGACTGATCGATACCACCCATTTTTTTCCTCAATGTCATAAATTAAACGCAACAATAAGAACGAGGGTGACTTTGCATTGAAACTTTCAATGCACTGGAGAGAATCCTTACTCGTATTAATGATCTCCGCATTGAAACTTGTGTGCTTTGAAGGGAATTATGTTGCCCAAAATCGACGTCAAACCACCTTCGCTAATCACTAGCACAAGAACAATTTGTCTTATTCCAAAATTCATTCAACCAATGCTAATGGGTTATATCAATCTCTTTTCTTCTTAAACATTAATTGGTCTGACTTTGGATTAGTGTTTTGTATTTTAATGTGGGCGCCACGTGCGTTTACACTTAAAACGAGTGCATATAATTGAATAACATTGACCCTTTTTCAGTGCTCGAAAAGTATAGATGACGGGTACCCTCTTATTTAACCCAATATCAACCGCCATTGCTCATTGTCACTCGTGATATGCTGCAAGTAGGTATGAGAATCATGCACGAAAGATTAGTGGCTAATCCTACCTTGGTTTTCAAAAACTATCATTATGTTTGCCAATTATAAGCATGGAAATAACTCATATTATCCCCACTTGTCGTTTCTTTTTATAAAAAAAAAATTTTTTGACCTGTCCCCTAATGAAAATGATGGTGCTTAATTGTGACCCCCAATGAGTCAATGGATGTTTTGTCCCAGCATTGTGGCTAGTGGTCCAAATTGTATTCATATTGTGCCCCATTAAGGTAGACTAGCGCCGCATCAATCCCCCGCAAGTGGGTCATTTTTTCGTAGGGAACCTCAAAGTGGCTCCATTTCATTGCGTTCCATCGATATCCCATTCAAAATCAAGTGTACGTCTAGTGTCTCTCATTCGACGAAAATGTTACTCTTGCTTGTTTTAGCAATTCTCAATATAGAAGAAACAGTGTTGGAAATTACTAAATATGGGTTTGCAGAGGTTCATTCAATATCAGAGAGTCGAGTCTCCTCATTGGTAATTGGTAGCATCCTCTTTGTGAAATGTTGCTTGTTAGGGAAAAGCAATAATTAGAATTATTTTTGCTTGCTTTAGCCATTTTCCCTCCTTTTCTTTTTCGCACGTGTCGAGTTTTAGCCATCATCAAAGCATAAATGTTCCGTGGATCAATGGGTCAAGGAAGCATTCCCTTCAATGGTGCTCGTTCTTAGTTGTTACAATAGCAATAGTAACCTGGCTTTTCATTAGTCAGCCCATTATAAAACAAAGTAAAATGGTCACAACAGATAATTGTCACCACTGAAGTCATTTTCCCCTTTCCCTATTCATGAAATATCATGATCAATCATTCCTCACAGATATATATATATATATATATATATATATATATATTTTTTCATCGAAAGGTTTTCATTGAAAGAACCTTTAAGAGTGCTCAGTATGTGGTTGATGAGATTTGCGTTTTAAAAACGGAAGGTCTTGAATTTGAATTCCCACTTTTTTTTTAAGTATATATTTAAAAGTCACTTTTATCTTGAACATCAAGTACGTAATATATAAGACAATGAAATATCTTCCCAAGATGTTCGGATATATATTCTAATGAAAATACATATACGACCAACACCTAATCTTACAAACCCTAAATATAATTTCACCCATCTTACATCACCAATCCTATGTGTTAAAATTCAAAAGTGGATAAGTGAAAGTTGTCACGTGAGTGATTTAAGGAGGGTGGCACAGCACTACACTAATTACAATTACATTGAAAATGAGTTTGAAGCAGCCCTTTTAAGTGATTGCCATGTGGCAATTAAACAGCCGCCTAGTGTGATTTGGCTGATGTGTGCAATGACGTCCCAAGTGTGTGTAGTAGTGGGAAGGCCCAACAACTAATCTGCTGACATGGATCAGCATTGTATCATTGGCCCATGGGTTGCTGTAAGGGGGCCCAAAAAAAGTGCGATAAATCACCCTATTGTGTCAATAATTTTCTTGCCAGATTGGCTACGAGCCAACTATTGGCCCAACAGCCATGTGCCATGTGTCTTTGTGTGTGATAATATTTTACATTTGTGGATTGATATCAGAAAGGAATGGATGCAACATTTTCTTTTTTATTTTATGATAAAGACAAGAAAATAAATTCATGGGTTAATTACTTTTTAATACCTTCAACTTTGGAGATAGTTTCAATTTAATCCATAAACTTGACATTGTCTCAATTTAGTGACAACTTTTAACTTATTGTTTCAATATGGGCCAAAAGCTGATGCCATTAGGGTTTTTGACATAAATGATATGTGCTGCGCACGTGATGCTTACGTGGAGCCTATGTGGCATCCACTTGGCATCCACCTGGGCTCTCTCTTCTCTATCCTCTCTTGCCAATTGCAGGAGCTTTTGGGTGTTGCCATTGCCTGTGATAAAGCACCCCTCTTCCCTAATCTTTTTTTTTTTTTTTTTTTTTTTTTTTTTTTTTTTTCACCTTTCCTTCTTTGCTGAGTCCCTCTCCCTCTCCTTCCCCTTCCTCTCATCTCACTCTAATCGTCGATAGCAGCAAACACAAAAACCTTCCAAAAAATAAAAAGGCAGCCAGCATTACCAGTGGCTATGGCTGCCACCATTAAACTTCTCTCCGTCAAACTTCTCTCCCTAGTCTACCCTATCCCAAAAAAAAACTAAATGATCTGGGTTTTGGGAGCCAAAACCCAGATCTGGGTTTCAAACCAAATCTCGACTCTCTCTCCTCCTCTCTCTCCTCTCTCCATTCTCTCTCCTCTCTGCCTCTACTCCTCTCCGTCCCTTTCGCCCTCCCGTCGGAGCAACCCCTTCGCCCCTTCCATCAGTCATCTTCTCCAACGCATACATACACCCAAGATACGTGCATCAAATCTAAGGAAAAATATGGAAGGAAAAAAATGGATGGCTGTCACTAACCAAAATCAAGAAGAAAATGAAAAAAAGAAAAAGAAAAGAGATCCATCCTTATCTCTTTGATTAGGGGAAAAGAAAGGATTAAAAAAATTAAGGGAAAACCATATAAGGTTTTCCTCTTCTCCGGTAAACTGACCGACCACTACAAACCCCACACGAGTATCGTCCAAAACACAAAAGTGAAACCCCTATGTACAATAAACGACATCAGCATTACAAAAAAAAGGAGAAAAGAGAAATAAAGAATAAATTATTATAAAAAAAAAGAAGGGAAAACTATGGCTCCCTTTCTCCAGCAAAATTCCCAACAAACAAATAACGTACTTGGCCATGGCAGCCATAACAAATTTCCCTTTCCCCCCTTATTATCCTCACCATATTTTTCGGCGCCGGCGAAAGAAAAAGTAATTTGGGTATAATGTGAGTTTTGGGGATTCTAAACACCTATATATATATATATTTTGGTGGTGAAGGAGAAATTAAGTGAAGGAAAAAGAAAAGAGTTGGGTTGAAAGCATTTGTGTGATTAGGATGTTTTAGCATTTGTGTTTTTCTCTAATATTTATAGGAGAGGTTTTCATGTTTTGTTAAGAGGTGTTTTTGAAGGTGTGGATTAAGAGGTTTTGCGTTTTGCTGTATTTGGCAAGATAGGATTAAAATTTTGTTTTGTTAGAAAAAATTATAAAATGTTTGGGTAGAATGGTTGTTGTGCTTTATCGGTCATGAGTGGATTTTCAACATGACTGGATTTCTTAATGAGAATTTATTGGAAAAGTTGTTTGGGGTTGGAAGCAAGTTTTGGCTGTATTTCATGCTATTAGGCTGCTGAGATGGATGGGAAGGATGTTGCTATGCTTCTTTGCTTCTTGGTAGATTCTTATTATAGCTGGAATGTGCTTTGATGGCTTTAGATTTAGCTACATAAAGGGTGATGGCATTAGAAGGAGACAATAAGAGGCTATTTTGTTCGTATCCTTCTTGCTGCAAAAATTATAAGATTTAGTTTATAGGTGGCTTCATACTATAATTTACCATTTTTGGAGACATGTAAAACCCATTTCAACTAAGCCAAATAGTTGTATTAATTTTACCTTTGTAAAGGTAAGGTTTTTGTTATAAACCCAAAATTTTGATGCTAAATAGGAATTTGGTTATGGCCTTCCTATACAATGCGAGTGTAAGCTTTGCCCCACTTTTTAGGTCTTTAGTATTGTAAATGATTGCTGCATTAAGTATATGAGTATCGTAACATCTTATTTGAAATGGCCTAAGTTAACATCACAGACGTAAACGGTAATTTCACATCAAAACATACATAACTACATATAGTCGACCATAAACAAATTATAGTCGACTATAAATGAATTTCAAAACTAAAATAAACTTTCTATCTGTTATAGTCGACTATAACATGTTATAGTTGACTATAATGTTTGCCAGTCGACTTATATTGAATATTCAAACATCAATTTCAACTACTTCAACTCTTTGTTTATTATAGTCGATTATAAAATGATATAGTCAACTATAGTCGGTCGAGAATGCTTATGTGGCTGCCACATAGGCTCCATGTAAGCGGCACTGTGCGCATCATGTGCACTTTTCATCCATTTCTGTAAGGAACTGTCAGGCCCTGACCACATTGCAACAAGAGTTTAAAAGTTGTCACTAAATTGAGACAATTCTAAGTTTGTAGACCAAATTGAAACTACCCCCAAAGTTGAAGGTATTAAATAGTAATTAACCCTAAATTCATTGATAGGTAATGTAATTACATCTAAGGAAGGTGCATCTTCCATATATAAATGGCTATTAAAAAAAAAATGCTCATTTAAATTTTAGATTTAGAAAAAACATTTTTCTACAAAGTTATTTGAAATGGTGTTTTTTAAGAGACATCGTGATCAATTTTTATGAAAATCTTTTATATTTTTCATAAAATCTTAAAATGTAAAATTAGTGGGAGATGGAAAGCAAGTTTTGGGGTGCCAATAGAAGCCCCCTTATTTTTCAAAATATAGGGGAAAGTAATTATCCCAAGTAGAAGGATTAGTCTAGCTTTGGCCTAAATTATTTGCAATACTGGCTAGCTGATTAGCCTGTTGAAACATGTGCTTGAATTTAATGGCTTCAAATTTGTCCAACTTGAGCATCATGATACTCCACGATCTATGATATTCTTTCCCTTAAACATATCGATAACAATTTTAGAATTTCCTTCAAGTTGCACTTTGGTATAACCTCTTTGCCAAGCTTGAAGCAAACCATTTCAAAGCATTGTGCATGTCGCTACCAAGACCAAAATTGAGGATGCAACTTGAATGAGACGTTAAACAATTTAGAAGAGAGAAAGTTTTTTAGCCCACACACACAGAGATACATACATTAATATAAAAATTCGGTTTAATTACATTTTTATATTTTTATACCATCAACTTTGGAGGTAATCTCAATTTAGTCTACGAATTTGATATTGACTCAATTTTGGGACAATTTTTAATTTTGTGTTTCAATGTAGGACAAGGGGTAACAGACGTTAGAATTTTTAACAGAGCAATCACATGCCCTGCACGTGCTGCCGATGTGGATCCCACGTGGCATAACCCTCTCTAGGTTAATTATTTTTTTATACCATCAACTTTGGAGGTAGTCTCAATTTAGTCCACGAACTTGACATTGACTCAATTTTGGGACAATTTTTAACTTTATGTTTCAATGTGCGACAGGGGTAACGAATGTTAGGAATTTATTTTAAATTTTGAAAATATCTAGAAAATTATTAAAATTTAGAAATTGATTTTAAATATTGATTTTTGGGAAATAATTGTTCAAATAATCATTTTCCTAATTTTTTATTTTTTTCTTTAAAAAAAGGCATAAAATTCTTAAAATTTTGAAATAATTGTTCAAATAATCACTTCTCTCTTTGATATCTCATTTGTTTCTCAATGAAACGAGGTGATTCAAAAGCTGTTTTGAAGATTATTAAAAAATCTACAAGTCTATATACGTCAAATATGAAAAATGTTTCAAAACAAGTTCTGATTTAATGGTTACAAATTGGGTATATATCTTATGGGTCATCGCAGGTACCCAAGATGGCAACCATGCGCTCAAGGTGATATTTAGGCACAGAGGGGATAGGAGGATGTGATCATGTGTATGGAGAAGATGCTCTTCATGCACGTGTATATGCTCTTTATTTTTTTTTATTTTTTTCAGTAGAGAGAAAATGCAACAGAAACAAGAAGCAGAGACTAGAGAGAGTTTGACACCATGTGGAATCCATATCAACAACACGTGTAGAGCATGTGACTGCTTCGTTAAAAATCCTAATGTCCGTCACCCATGTCCCACATTGAAATACAAAGTTAAAAATTGTCCCAAAATTTAGTCAATGTCAAGTTTGTGGACTAACTTAAGACTACTCTCAAAGTTGATAGTACAAAAAAATATTTAACCCTGAGTTTTTTATGCCACGTGGGATCCACATCAGCAATACATGTAGGGCACGTGATTGTTCCGTTAAAAATCCTAAAGTTCATCACCCCCTGCCCCACATTGAAACACAAAGTTAAAAATTGTTCCAAAATTGAGTCAATGTCAAATTCATGGACTAAATTGAGATTATTTCCAAAATTGATGGTACAAAAATGTAATTAACCCTATAAATTCTATGTGATGCATGACTTCATCATGTTGCCATTTTTTATTTTTGTCTATGTACTTTTCTAGCAAATAAATAATCGCTACACCAAGGTTAAATTATCGATCACTTTGTATCCATTACGATTTAGATAGACTTAAATTATAAATTAACATAATAAATAAAAGAAAAAGGAAGTTGAATTCCAGACTCACCCATATAAAAATGGGGGCTTTGGCTACAAGTCTAATTTTTAGGACTTATGTGCGCATTAGTCCCTTAAAAATTCTTATGCAGCCCTAGGTCTACCAAGCAATCCTTAGGACCAAAATACCCTTCTATGTACTATATTTACATTCTTAGTAAAAATATCGTTCCCTATCTTTCTCCCTCTCCCTCTCCTTCTCCTCTTCTCTCTCCCTAGCCTCTCCCTTTCTCTTTTTCTTTCTGTCTGCAAGTTTTTTCTTTTTACACTCCATCAAAACTTGTGATTCTAAAAACCATGGTCACCAACGATGTAGCTGCTCACCCAAAAAGCCTCCATTTTTTTACTGTATGAAGTCGATCAGATGTGCAAAGCTAGCACTCAAATTTCTGTTCTTTTTTTCGACAAAGCAAGTGGTGTGCAAAGAAGAAACCTCCATTTTTCCTAACGAAGGAGGTGCTCAATCATCAGGTTTGATAGCGTGGTGGCTCATCATCATTAAGCGCTCCAAATCTGAACCAATTTTTTGAACACCTAAATCTTGAGGAATATGATTTGAGCACGTAATGACAATTTTGAAAAACATTGATGGCAGTTAAGGGTTAAGACAAGATGGAGAACCATGATCTTTCTACTCTAGAGGTATTTGTTGACCAAGACCATGAAGCTTATACAACCAATATCCTATAAGCTACCCATCCCAACCTATTAGCAACTTGAGGGAATGGCGATATTTTTATTATGGAGCTAGAAGATATAAAAACTGATTATAGTAGATTCTTAAGTATCTAAAAATTGCTCTAGTTCTATAACTTTTACAATTTCTAATAGAACTAACATTAAGTTACGTATAATTCTAAAACAGTTAGGTGTAATTCTAAACAGTTACATGTAACTGTTTTAGAAAACCCACATCAAACCATTTTAATTAGTTATAGTTACAAACTGTTTTAATAAGTTAGGTTTAATCACAAATACTTAGATTCATCTATTTTCACAAGAATTTTAATCATATTACACAAAACATTGAAAATTTAATCACAAACAGTTATATGTAACTGTTTCACAAATTTCACTTCAAGAAATAAAATTTAGTCTCAATCCCCTCAATTTAACACTTTAATAAGTTGAATTTAGTCACAAACACTTAGATTAAATTGTTTTTATAGAATATTATAGTTAGATTATATAAATATTTAAGATATAATTGTATTTTTTAAAACAGTTACATGTAACTGTTTAACAAAATTTACTTCAAATGGTTAAAATTGGTCATAATCACTTAAATTTAATTTTTTTAATAAATTAAATTTAGGTATAAACACTTAGATTTAATTTTTCATAGAATATTGAAGTTAGATTATGCAAATATTCAAAAATCTAATTTTTTTATAAACAGTTGAATAAAATTGTGTTTTATGTAGTTAGTTAATGTAATTGTTTTATTTTTATTTTTATTTTTTGACATAATTTCATATTCATCATGAATCTTATTTTAAAGGTCTTGGCGAATAGATTCTAAAACTATAAATTTTATCGAAAACCGATAGATAGATTGAAAGTTATGTTATTTTAAAGTTTGAAAACAAAAAATAACAACTTAAGGGTATATTTGACTTTAAACACTTAAGATACACAATTGTTTCACTTAAAAGGGACTTATGGCCACATAAGTTTTTTCCATGAACTTATGCCTCCATAAGTTCAATGAAGTGAACTTTTTCCTAATTTTCCCTATAAAAATATCATCAATCCTCCAAAGATTTATATATCTTCAATGGATAAAGAAAAAATGTCCTAAAAGGGTTTTCAATTAAAATGTGGCTCAAGGCTTGGATCAACACACTATGTACATGAGTACTCAAGTTCTCAAATTCCCATTTTTTTCAGCCATTGTGTGCCCATCTTCTTATTGGTTGCTTAGGTACATGGTTAGAGATTATCACCCATAACTCACCTACTATCTAACCCCTTTGTAAATTTAAAAAAAAAAATTAAAATAAATAAATAAATAACGAAGAAGAAGAAGAAGAAAAGAGAGAGAGACACAAAGAGTTGTGTCAACATAAAATTATTTATCCAAATTTTAAATTTTAAAAAAAAAAAAATTGAGTGATTGCACATGCACACCGACTGTGCTTTTGTGACAAATTAAGTCAAACTGTGAGAACAGCTCCTTTCATACAAGGGTGAGGGTGGAAATAGGGTCCACTCATTAAGACATGCACCCTCATTTGATCCCAAATAAGTACCATCTTCGGTATGCTGTGGTTCCCATTATCACACACGAAAGGGACACCCCCTCTCTCTCTAACCACTATTTTCTTATCATTAAACAGGAAAATTATAATTTAAAAAAGAAAAAAAAAAAGAAAAGAAAAGAAAAAAGAAAGGGTGTGTGGGGAAGAGGGTGGTCTTCTTATATGTCCCATCTAATTATCTCATTGGTCCACACGACTCTTTATGCTGCTAAGAAAAGGGAGCATGGATTTGGATTCAGCTCTGCATTATCTGAATCAGGAAGCAGGGTTTCTTCTGAAAAGGAAGGTGGGCCCAATTGATATGCAAATCATTCAATTTTCTAAAGTGTTCCTTCTTAAGTAACATGCTTTTTGAAATTCTAGAGACAAATAATATCAATCTTCAGGAAATACCGACTCTCAAGAGTTTACAATTTTTGAGAAATAAAATTCTTAGCAAACAAACAGTCCCCTAAAGAACATGGCTCAAAACGTAATAATAGAAAATATAAATTACAGGTATTAATTATTTTTGCTATTTTGACATTTTTTTTCTTTCCAAGATAAATAAAAAAACACACAATGTGTGCTATGACCTAGTAGAATCCAAACACATACTACATAAGCAGGGGCAAATCCAAGATTTTTTTCTCACTGATTGCACGTAAGTGTTTGCACGTGTGCAAATGTGTATCATGGTTAAATTTGACCAAAATTAATAAATACTTAACCATGTTTAATCAAAATTAACCATTTTTTTTTCAATGGGATTGGGGCACTTTAGTAAATTTAATCAAAATTGCTTATATATATATATGTTTTTCTTTTTTTTTTAAATTACTGAAAATTGAGTGGTTGCCCATGCGCACACGGACACCCTCTTGTATTCGCTCCTGCACACAAGGGTTTATTCTTTGGAGTAATTCTTCTTTGTGACAGTGATATAATCATATGATATAACGAGTAAATGGAAATAGAGTAAAATGGAAATATGGTATCAAAAAGTAACATGACATTTCCACTTTACTCTACTTCTATTGACTCGTGATATCACTACAACGTATCATGATTACATATAAGTTTTTCCCCAATCCTTCAACATTTCTAAGTTGATTTAAACTTATGCTATCCTCCATAGTGTCCACCACATCACTTGCTCAATAAGATGATATAAATTTTCTCATTGCTTTCCTTGAAGGACCATACAAACTTTTGTAAGACCCACCTTTTTGTCGTATTGTCTTTTCTGGTAAGTGGTCCTCAAAAGAATTGTAAAATATAAAAATCCCATAGATTATAGTGGTGATTTGATATTATTATTGGGCTACTATTATCTGAAAGTTTTAGTCTCATTAATGTAATTGATAAAATCCTTTGAGTGAAGCCATTGTGGTTAGCCTAATGGTGAGGATGGGTGGGACAAAGGGTCGAGGTAGGATAGATTAGGCGTTCGAACTCTTCCCATTATACCCAGAAAAAAATAAATAAATAAATAAATCCTTTTGAGTGGTATTACAACCTATTCTATTTACTCCCAAATTAACAAAAAACAAAAAATTAGAAAAATGCTACGCGCACCAACTACCCTATCTCTTGATTAGTCGAATGATATGAACCCTTGAGTAGAACTCACTCTTAAAAACCAATTTGCAAGGGGAGGGTGTCCAAAAGTTAATATGCACATGGTCAAATTCATACTTAACCAATGTGGGATATTAGGATTATAACATAATATCCATCAGGCCATTAATTCTTGGCGGCACATTTATTTTTTCTACGCACACCAACTCTCTCAAGCACCAACTACCCTATCTCTTAATTAGTCATGACTTAAGCCATCGGACGATTAATTCTCAGAGGTCACATTTATTGTGTAAACAAGTCTATAGCCATCATTGTAAACTTAAGCAAGCTAGCCAGATTATATAGGACAAATATGTTAATATCCATCATGATCCACACAATAAACACGATCTCATAGTTACAAAACTGTAACTAGCTAACTAAGGTTGTGGGTTGTACAAATTGAGAGGTTAACCTAAGGTTAACTAGAGAGGTAAAACTATTTGCTAATAGTCAAATCCAACGGAATAGACACTGTAAATGACCTAAAATTCTATGTAAACAATAAATTTTATAAAATCATTCTAATAAAAAATTATTCAAAATGATGTTATTTAATGAATAACGCAATCAGTTTTTATAAAAATATTTTTATTTTTAAAAAAAATCTTTAAAAATTTTAAAATAATTAGAAATGCAAAGAAAATTAAGAAGTCACAATAATAACCCTTTACTAATGATTTGAGACAGATATGGAGTCAGCCATATATATGCAAACTTTATATATAACATGTATTTTTTTTTTTTTTTTGTCTTTTTTTTTTTTTTTTTTTTTTTCAGCCTTTAATATGTACAGAATTGGCTATACAATGCATTCATGTATATCCAACGTCCAGCATACAGTCGGTGCTTCCCATTAAAATTTCCTTTTGTCCTCTCGTTGAAGAGGAAATATCTCCTTCACTAAAGGACGAAAGAAAAATTCCCCCTTGAAGCAGCACAAAAGACTTTATAGAAATGACACCGCTGCCACCTAACAAACCGACAGCTCTATCAAAATGCCTGTCCATTCAAATCATCGCTACTAACAAATGTGCCATGAAAACCGTAGGGTACTCTGGCGGGCAATCTAACTGAAGCTACTTGCCCCATGTCCCAAGCATTCACCACCACCAATTCGGATCTTTCTTCCTTCTCGTCTCTTACAAAGCTCACAATATACCCATCTCCGTCTTCGTCTCTTCCTTCTATACAGCTTTTCTTCCCCGGCACGAAGCACGGCTCGCCGCCGTACCGCCCATCACCGTATAAAAGCTTCACCATTTTGCCTGTGTCCAAATCAACCTTGGCCAACCCGGAACACTTGGGCCAAGGCTCCGCTATTGCCATGTATGCGTACCGGGTCTTCCGCCCGAGAATCCGCTTGTTCACCTGACCCGCTTCCAGATTCACACCCGCAACAATTACCCGTCGGGTCGATACGCATGTACTCAAGTTCAACCGGATTTCTGATAATTCGCTGCGAAGTGGGTCGTCGTGTTCCGTAAAAATGGAGTCCGCCGGAGTCATGCATGACCCGATAACAACAACAACATTCTCGCCGTCGCTGGTATATTCTTCCCATGCATTCCATAGGTGGAAGCAAAAGCAGTTGGGTACATCGATCCAACGGATACCCGACCCTTTTTCATCTTTTTGTGGCAAAATTCCAAACCGGGACGTCTTGTTGCGGTCGTACATTACCGGAGACCCGCCCCGGATCATTTCGGATAGCTTGAATACAACCTGGTGGTCCGGGATAACGACGTGGTTTTGTGTGATGGCAAAGTCGTGGATCATGGTGGGTTGCTGGAGGGGAATGTCGACGTCACGTGACTTTCTCCCGCACGTGTCGAACTTGAAGTACTTGAGATAGGGCTTTTTTAGTATGTTGTAGCTCAGAGCGTGCAGCTCACCGGTCGTGGGGTCCACCTTGGGATGCGCGATCATCGGACAGTCAAGCTGCCCAGAAAAATCGAACCGTCCGATCGTTTCGAGATCTCCATCAACGGTGATTTTAACGTGATACGGAAGATCGTCCTCTGACATGGCCAGTAATCGACCGTTGAAGTATATCAGACCCGCATTGGCCACGCCTGTGCCTCGGGATCCGTCCACCAAGCCGACCAAGCCTCGAGCGTAAAACAGAGCGAGCCTAGCGATTCCCAAATGGCCATGCAGCTCGCCGATCGGCTTGGGGAATACCGGCCTTCCCAACGCGGCTTCTTGTACTAGCCGGCTAGTGCGGGTGAACCGGCAGCTGTAGCTGGCTTTGTCGCCGGAACCCAACTTGACAGCATGTATCATGCCATCGCCGTCGAACAAGTGGTGACCGCCGGCCGGCGAGAACATGGGGTTAGCTCCGTTACGTAAGTAGACCCCACGGAGACCCGCCGGAATCTGACCCACTACTTCTAGACCGTGCTGAACTGGACACTCCCAAACCGGGGCGAAGTTGCCAGATATTTGAACTGCCGGGTCGACCGGTTTGGGCAACTTATGCTTCTTTTCTAGTTCTACTATGAATGATCTCTCCACCATGTCTAGAGCTGAAGCTGCAAGTTTTTGAAGTGGGTTTAGATTTGGAGGAAAATTTTGGTCCGGTGGGGTAAGAATGGGCTGAGGTTTGAGCAATGGCTCGAGGCCCGGCGGTGGTGGAGGTGGAGGTGTCAGTTTCCGGGGAAGCAGTGTTTTATTTGGAGGGTTGATGAGAATCTTGCATGTTAGTGGTGGTGGGTTTGGTTGAAATTGAATTGTGGGTGTTTGAATGCTGGTGGGTGTTTTTGGTTTAAAGGTGAGTGGAGTGGTGGAGAAGTGGTGGTGGGAGGTTTGCATGGTTGTGAGAGAGTCAGAGGTTATGAGAGAGGGGGTGGGAAGGGTGTGGAAAGGTTGATGGGTTCAGTGACGATTTTATAATGTGGAAAAAGTGCAAGTGGGGCAATACAGTGGTTCCAGCTAGCAAGAGGAGGAGTGGACACGTATGACATGAGTTTGACGGCAAGGACTGGCTAAACATAGAATCCAATACACCGTGCGACGCACAGATTTACTTATAAAAAATAACATTATTAATAAATTATAATTTTAACAGAATACTTATTTTTTTAATATAATATGTTAATTAAATTTAAAAAATATGGACCAAAATAAATTAAATAATTCAATCAAAATAATTTTTGGTGTGATGTTAGAATAATGTATCACACACAATTTAATTATATTCCCAAAAAAGACAAATTATTTTGAAAACAATAAAATTTAATTGTAGAAACTTATAAGAAATGAAAGAACTGACACGTTGTGATATTTGATGGAAAAAGATTTAGACTTTCTAAAGCCTAGTGAATTCCATGATCATGATTTTAACATGTTGGTATATACCAAAGCAAATATAGCCATTGAAAGTATCTTGAAATATGACAGTGCAAATTGTAGAATGCATGACAACGATGAATCTTGGCATTTCATAAGGGTTTCGAGTGGGTTTTACATATAGAGAAAAACCAAGGGAAAAATATTAAAAAATTGTTTGAGATTATAATATAAAAAGATGAGAGAAGAGTCTAGATTAAGAAAAAGAATAGGAGAAAAAGGCAAAAGGAGAAGAAAATAAGAGAAAACATAAATGTTTTTAACTTTATATAATTAACCACATAGAAGAATTTTGATTACAATAGGTTTTTTTTTTTTGTTTTTTTTTGCATGTTGAAGGCAAATCGGGAGAATTTAAAAATTTCGGTGTATCGTGTATTCTTTTTTAATCATTTTTTCCTCTATTTATCTCTTTTTTTTAATTGTAACTATTTATAGTTTTATACATTCAATTTTATGAGGGGAAATGAATAGATATAAAAAAAAAAAAAAAAAAAAAAAGGAAAAAAAGGAAAAATATAGTACAGTTTACCAAGTTTGGATTAAACATTGTACAATATGGATTTTCTAATTCTCCCATGTAAAAACATAGATATATGCAGTGAACACCAAGCGTCAACTTACCTCCACCGTGTGAAAAAGAGCAGTGAATACTGAAACTGAAAAAAAAAAAAAAAAAAAAAAATGATAGGGAATTTACCTTTTGGTGATCACTTCTCAGATTAATACCAAACAAATAATGTTAGTAGTCTTTTTGAAGTAACTCTGTAGTCAATTTATTGCAAGGTGATAGACAATATTCTTTGCTTGGTATTAAGTTAGAAAGTGATCACTAAAACATAGTTTTCCCAGAAGTCATTAAAAGGAACTTTTTGGAAAAATTACGTTTTAGTGACTACTTCCCAACTTAATGTGAAACAATGGAAATTAGTTGTCATTTTAACGGGCATTTATAGTCAATTTGTAGCAAGTTGATATATTAATGTTCTTTTTTGTTATTAGGTTGGAAAACTGCTACTAAACAGTCATTTTTCCAAAAAATTTGTCTATTGTATTTCACTGTTTCAGCACATAAAAAAAAAAAAAAAAAGAAGAAGAAGAAGAAGAAGAAGAAGAAGGAAAGAAGGAAAAACTTTTATGTTGATACTGGCTTTTAACAGTGTAACCATTCCTCCATTTTAGATATATACTAGTTTCGAATCACGTACGATGCACAGATTAATTTATAAAAAAATAATATTATTAGCAAATTAGAATTTTAACAGAATACTTGTTTTCTAAAATAGTAAAATGTATTTGTTAATATAATATGTTAATTAAATTTAAAAGATATAGACAAAAATAATCTTTGATGTTCAATCAAAATTATTTTTGGTGTGATGTTAGCATAATGTATCACACAAAATTTAATTATACTCTCGAAAAAGATAAATTATTTTGAAAAACAATTAATTTAATAGTAGAAACTTGTAAAAACTGAAGAAACTGACACATTATGATATTTGGTGGAAAAATATTAAAATTCTCTAGAGTTTAACCTATCCCACAATCATGGTTTTAACATGTTGGTATATACCAAAGCAAGTATAGTCGTTAAAAGTGTCTCGAAATCCGATAGTGCAGATTTTAGAATGCATGACAACGAAGAATCTTACCATTCCATGAGGTTTCGAGCGGGTTTCACAAAAAGTGAAAAACCATGGGAAAAAATATTAAAAATTTGTTTGAGATTAGAGTATAAAAAGATGAGAGAAAAATCTAAACTGAGAAAAAGAACGGGAGAAAAAGTCAGAGGAAGAAGAAAATAAGAGAAAGTATAAATCTTTTCAACTTTATGTAATTAACCATATGAAAGAATTTTAATTAAAATATATTTTTTCTTACTTTTTTTTTTTTTGGGTGTCAGAAGCAAATCGAGAGAATTTGAAGATTTCGGCAGATTGCGTTTTCTTTTTTAATCCTCCTTTCCTTTATTTGTCTCTCTTTTTAATTATAACTATTTATGATTTTATATGTTCAATTTTTAGAAGGGGAAATGAATAGGTATAAAGAAAACAGAAAAATATAGTACAGTCTATTAAGTTTGGGTTGAATATTGTATAATATGGGTTTTTTAATCCTCACACATAAAAACAAAGAGATATGTAATGAATACCAAGCGTCGACTTACCTCTGACCGCATGAAAAAGAGCAAGTAATACCAACCAAAATAAAAAAGGAAAAAAAAAAGGTGAGAAATTTATCTTTTGGGGAATTTATCTTTTGGTGACCATTTCCCTGCTTGATACCAAACAAAGAAAGTTAATAGTCCTTTTGAAGCACCTATCAAGTCAATTTGTGGTAAGTTGACAAACAATATACTTTGTTTGATATTAAGTTGGAAAGTGATCGCTAAAAATAGTTTTTCCAAAAAGTCACTAAAAGTAACTTTTAGGCAAAATTACATTTTAGTGACTACTTCCCAAATTGATATAAAACAATGGAAATTAGTTGTCATTTTAGTACACATTTGTAGTCAATTTGCAGCAAGTTGATAAAAAATATCCTTTTTTGGTATTAGATTAGAAAACAGTTACTAAAAAGTAATTTTACCAAAAAGGCAATTGTGTCCCGTTTCAGCATGTGTAAGGAAAAAGAAAAAAGAAAAAAAAAAAATCTCATTTCGGCACTTGGCATACAAAGAGGTGCCAATCCTCCGTTTTAGATATATATAATAGATAATAGATGACATTAAATGCATGTAGACCATTACCCTTTTGGACTACTTTACGTGGACTGCCTCGTTTATTTATGTGTACTAGATATAGCACACGTGCGTTGCACGTGAATATTTTTAAATAATATTAGTTTCTATTTTTTTTTTTCACTAATATATGTATTTTTATTTAGATATGCCTGCAATGGAAAATCGATTTTGAGGGGTTCTTCATGTATTCAGAGTACATCTTTTTTGGGTTTCATACATCTTTTTTGGGTTTCAGTTGGAATTCTTGAGGTATGTATTGTATTTTGTTCCTCAGTTTAATGAATCTAAATGGTTTCTCAGAACTATGGGTATTTTGTTTCGAATGATTTTTATTTCTTTAATTACAGTACCTATTATGATTATAAATTCATCTATCTAACTTATAAATTCATCAAAAATCAAACTTATTCTCTAATAGTACCATATATATATATATATATATATATCATAATTTGCAGAGCAAAACTTACCAGAGAATGGAGGAATCACCGTTAACCAGAGAAGGGAGAAGTCGCAATTACTCTTGATGGAGAAAGTGGAATTTACAATCCAGCTGTTTATTTATTATATAGGAATTATAATTTCCGTTTCCTTTGAATTCCTATTTGTGTTTTATATATTAAGGTATGTGTTTTAGAATTATAGTTTCCATATTCCTATATATTTCTATTTATTATATAGGAATTATAGTTTCCGTTTTCTGTGAATTCCTATTTGTGTTTTATATATTAAGGTATGTGTTTTAGAATATATTAAGGTATGTGTTTTAGAATTACTATATTTCCTATATATGCAGAAGGGTGGGTAGTTATGTATTTAAAAATTAAAATAAGGGTATATTAGTCAATCAAAAGTTTTTCTTACATTCATCTTTTTATAGGTAGTATAGATGTGTGTCTTTCCCATGAGCGTTTACCAAAAATAAATTACTCCGCTGATAATAGTTAATAGAGCCCACCAAACTAAATAGATCAATCAAATATTACAAAATAAGTTTATTTTAGCTTTAGGGTTTTGCCTGGTTTTTTGTGGTTACTCCAATGATTTAACACGTGGTGGTACCTAAGTGGGTTGTGCACTTGCTTTGGATATTCCTCGGTATAGGCCATAGGGGTTAGAGGTTTTGTTATTTTGACTACTAAGCAATCTGTGAGAGAAATGGTATTTTAATAAAGACTATTTTCTTTAATTTTAATTGTCTTTTTTTCCTTCTAAGAGCATCTTCAATAGTGAGCTATAACCTGTACTATTTTTATATTATAGTATTTAGCACAAGTTCGGCTGCTCCAATGGTGTGCTAAAAATAGCAATATCTCACCCTTATGCCAAATATAGCACAAGGGTGAGCTATTGTTATATTTGTTATGTCAGATTTCCTCTTATTTCTCAACAATCAAAAACACCAGCAATTATGAAAAATACAATATTCCTCTTCTAAAATTTTCTCAGTAACCAAATAACCCATTAATAAATACAATATTTTCAAAAATAATATTGAAATCTTATATTAAAAATAAATAATAAAAAATCGCACACGAGCAAATCTAGTTAGCATCAAAATTTTGTAACTGAAACAATGAAAGTTAGAAGATGGTAGTTGGAGGGAATGGATATTGTGGCAAAAAAGAGCACACTGTATCATTTGCATCATTGGAGCACATTGTGTTAAGTTATAGCATTTCGCACTGCAACATATGCTAAAATAAAAATAACACAGATAATTTAACTCACATAACTGGAAATGCTATAAGAGCTTGCGAGTATTAAGGTTTTGACTGTCTTAATTAATTACTTCTCAAAGTAAATAAAAAAACCACCTTAATTGGTTCAAAATTCTCTTCCATAATATTTTTGTTGGTGAAGCGTCGCAAAGGCATCTCTGTTAGGGGTGTTAATGGTTTTGGTTAAAACCGAGAACCAAACCGAACCAAACCGAACCGGGCGGTTTGGTTTGGTTTTTTTGTCATTAGGTTTGGTTATGGTTTTAATTTTAGAAAACCGAACTCAATTGGTTTGGTTTTGGTTTTAAGTTTTAAAAAACCAAACCAAACCGAAAAACCGAAAAAACCGAAAAATATATTTTATATATATATAAACTTAAAGTTTGTAAATCCCCAATTCTAATAAGGGTAAAATAGGTAATGGGCTTGTTTTTGTTGATTTTAAGTTTCTTATTGTTTTCCCTTTTTTAGATTGGCATGTATTAAACTAGCTATTAATATTGTGTGTATTAATGTTGTGTGTATTAATGTTTCTATTTTGATACAATGTTTGTTTTTTTTAGTTGCTAATGTAATGCTTTTATTAAAAATATTTTTATTTGGAGTTTGGCATGTCATTTTTTTCATTTTCAATTTTTTGTTGTTACTTGATAGGTTAAAACCGAAATCGAACCGAACCAAACCGAAATATAATGGTTTGGTTTGGTTTGGTTTTTTTGTAATATGGTTTGGTTTTGGTTTGGGAGGAACAAAACCGAAGTATAATGGTTTGGTTTAAAATCTCCCCTAAAACCGAACCAAACCGAACCATTAACACCCCTAATCTCTGTATGCATATTTTGTGAGTTCGAGAATGTCAAGGTGCAACATTTGTTTCAACTCTCCCCAGTTTATCTATAGGTTATTGAAGAATATATATGTTTCCAATACAGAGCATAGCATGAAATTATAAGTAATTTTACCGTAATAGTTGATGACACAACATCACCATATCAACATGTCATTTGATATTGCGGACACGACATCTCCATAGCAATGGGCATAAACTACTTATATTAGAATTCCCATCATTGAAACCTACTTTTTTTGAGATGGTGTACTAATATGATATAGACATGTCAATTAGAAAAATACTTCCTCTGTTCTTAAATTATTAGTTTCCTTTCTCTTTTGGGATGTTTTAAAATTATTGTCACATTTAAAAGTCAATAATTTTTTTTATTTCATTTCTTAAAATACCCTCAAAAAAGTATTATAGGAGTATTTTTTTTTCAATATTTCACACACTTAATGGAAAAATTAGAATGTCAAAACTATATGTAAATGTGAAAACATTTAATAGGGTTTCCTAAAAAAACATGTTTTTTTTTTTTAAGGGAACAATCAATTAGAAATGGAGGAAATATAGATAAGAAAATTCATATATGGGATGAGTAACATTTTTTTAATACTACTGGTTTTTTTTTTTTTTTTTTTTCAAATGATAAAAGTAAACATATAAAAGGTTTTATTCCACCTTATTTTTATCAAACTCTTCCTTTAGTTTAGGTTTTTAAGATTTTATGCAAAATATAAAAGGTTTTTGTGAAAATTAAATGCTTTGTCCACTAGAAAACATCATTTTGAACAGCTTTGCAAGAGAAAGTTTTTCTAAAATCTATTGTTTATGTAGGATTTTTGGCAAAAAAAAAAAAAAAAGAAATAAAGATTATAAATGGTTAAAAAATCTATTTAAGTGATAGATTTTGGAAAAACTTTATTCTACAAAATAATTCAAAATGATATTTTCTAGTAAACAATGCAACCTTTTATACTTTATATAAAACCTTAAAAACCTAAATATGAGCTAATAAAAATGGGGACAATAGCTGTTCCCATCAAACATGAACAGCACTTCGCTACTCCACCCATAGGAGCGGCGGCTCCTACTAGGTGACATGGTGTTGGTTTCCTAGTGACATGTGTTTGTGAGCACTGAGCACATGCTGCTCACGTGACTTCTATAGAACTTTTTTTTCTTTTTTTTCCTTTCTTTTTTAAAGATCCAATAGATGAATGGATCCCTCTCTAACCGATTACCCATCCCTCTCTCTTCTCCGACAAAGAATGTCACCAGGGTGCAACACGCCGACAACACCATTTTACGTCACCATGATCCCTTGGACATTCGTTTTTCAAATCGAAGGAATTGTAAGGCGCTGGAGAAGGGCGTTTTGATCTAGTTAATTTAATTTGGTGAAATATTGGGTGATTTGATATGATTTTGGTGAAATAGAGTCAATGGCAACAATGGTTTATCATGGATACTAATGGCATGGGTGATTATTTTAAGAAAATTACCTCTCTCTCTCTCTCTCTCTCTCTCTCTCTATGCCGAAAGGTGAAACATAAAGTAAAAAATGGACGACACTAAACAGCACCGGAAAAGTGAAGTCAGCCTTTGTGCTGGGTTTTTTGATTAAAGAAAACATTTAATAGAAATCACATGAACAACATGTACTCGCAGACACTAATCACTAAATGAGCAATTTCACGTCACCTTGAGGAGCCGCACCTCCTACGGGTGGAGTAGTGAAGTACTGTTCATCAAACATATCCCGATAATTTGGACGGGCTTGAAGTCGAAGCCCTTGAGAAGCTGAAAAAATGTATAGGCACGTGGGTAAGCGCATGGACCTACATGGGATGGGGCCTAAGCCATTGGAGGGGACAAAATACTGAAACTCTATGACCACCAGCCTCCCACCCCCATGCACATGAATGCACACCCTCCGACGCATATCAGCCCTTGTCTCTCCCTTTCTCTCTCTGTCTGCTCTTACTCTTTTTGTTTCAAAGACGGACCCATGCATGAACATTAAAGGTTTTCAAACCTGTTCATGGCCCTTAATTTGAGGTGCGCAGGTTTTTACACACACACACACATATATATATATATATATATTATTTTGGATGTGGGTTGTATCCAATTTGTAGCGGTTATATACCATGCCAACACGTGCCAAAGAGGACGAACCCTAACCACGTGTCTATTAAGGGCGATTGAAACCCACGTGCTTAACCATGCATCATGCATAGAAACAGCGATGGAATCAGGATTTTGTCTCAGAGGTGGTCAAAATATGAATAATAAAAATTTTATCTTTCAAGTATGAGAATCATACTAAGATTAAAGATTAAATATATTAATACATTGAATAGAAGGTAAATGACTCGACCTTACTTATACTTTTTTAAAACCATGACCAAAAAAAAAAAAAAAAAAAAAAAAGGAGAAGAAGAAGAAGGGTTGATAGCAGCAATAAATTTGAAGAAAATTTAAATAAATAAATAAATAAAAGATTAAAAAAAAAAAAACCAAAAGAATGTACCTTAATATGTAGAAATTGAGTAGTAATTTTCTCTAGCAAGATGCTTTACGCCAACTGTTACTTTCTGGTGTGCTCAATGATTTTGTTTGAAGAAATATGGGGTAAATCCAAAGTCCAAAAAAAAAAAAAAGGCTAAAACGATCAATAGAAGAATGTGTTTGTTTTTTGTTAATTATTTTGGATATTTTACCTTCTATATTTATTAATTCTAACTTTTTATCCCTAGGTATAAGTTTCCCATTTGACTTTTAAGAGATCATGTGAGGAACCATTGTAGTGATTGGGAGGGATCATTGGTCAATTGTGCCTAAAAAACTGAAACCAATAAATTACGTTTTGGTAACCATTTAGCAATATAATACCAAAATCAAATCCATTAGTAGTCATTTCATAGTAGATTGATAATCAATTTGTAATAAGTTAACAGGTAATACCTTGCTTTGGTATTAGATTTGAATCTGGTCACCAAAAATACTTTATCAAGACAATTTTTTGGAAGTGAGGGGGGCCATGGCCACCCATGCCTAAGTATAGTTCCGTCTCTGCATGGAAACCAAACTGCATTCTCTCGTTTCTTGATGTTATCAGCTGCTTGATTTGTCTTTTTATTGTTTGCTTTGGCACGTACTGTTCTTGGAGATTCCAAAAGAGAGAATTGAGCACCGTTAGTACGTAGGACAATTCGTTATCACTTTTGGAAAGTGTATGAGAGACTATTTATTTAACTATCATCATTGTCAATCACCCTTATGAATTTATATCTTGTAATTACTCGATGCATATAAAATTGAGGGAATATATATGTTTAGGAAATTAATTTCATGTATAAACATCTTGAAACCTTCGTAAAGAAAAAAAGAACACACACAAGTATTTAAAAGAATAGAATATATAGAGGATTCAAAGTGATAGTTAGGTTTTGGATTGAGTAAGATTTTCAACCTAAAAGCTTGAGTCCTAGCTACCATTGTTTTCCATTTAATAATATACATTTCTTTCATTTCATATTGATTGCCTTTCGTTCTTATTTTGGGCCGTTTCATTATTATTGTCCTAATAAAAAAATCAATAACTTCATTTTAATCAATTTCTCAAAATACCCATATCCATGATATTAATTAGATGACATGGACAAAACAAATTCAAGTAATGATTTGTACTACACTTAAAGGTAAAATTGGAATGAAAGTATTAATGTTGACGTGAAAGAAAAAAAAGGGTTTTCTGAAAGAAAAAAAAAAAGTGTTTTTTCATATTATACAATCAATGCAAAACGAATCGAGTATATATAAAATATGATAAAATATCTACGGGCTTCATTTATGCAAAAATCAAGGGAGTATAATCTAGAAATTTATAAGGAGTAATTCGTCGAAATCAAAGGATTATAATCCAGAACAGATATATCTAGTAGAAGAGGATTGCTTTTGTGCTTCTCAATATATATTTTGTCCAATACACCCCTGCAAGCAAATAAGTCATTGACAAACCATGAGCTTGTCCTTTTGTTTGCGAAAGCAAACATCAATCGGAGAAGTGAGTCTTCCATGTAACTATGACACAGTTAGGTAGTGTCACAAGCCAATAAAGACCAAGCAAAATGGGATTGTGGAACCAAAAAGTACACTAACAATCTTACTTTACTTGGTTCTTATTGGTTTGTGACATCACCTCGCTATATCACAGTTACATGGAAGTTTTTCTACTGTCAAGGGCGTTTTGTGAAGATGTCAATAACCTAATCTTCAATGCAAATGTATTAGACATTAAATTCATTCCGATTTATTTTTCTTGAATAACGTGTTTTCCATCCACCACGTGGAAAATGTGAAATCATCTGGGCCAGGTGAGCACTTTCCTCAATTCAATCATGGTTTTCAATTCCCAATACCATAGCTAGCTATTATTTTTCCAGTTACTGCGTGTGATTTGCAACCCTTCTCCCTTTTCTCTAAAATTGTGCTAACGCTCTCCTACATGTGTCATGAATTGAAAAAATAGCCTCAGCGCAATAGAATTGAGGTTCGGAGACCCAATACCACCTCTTCACATGCAAAACCTATCCCTTTAGGATGCTAGCATCCATTTTTGTTTCTTTTTATTACGTGTGAGTGTGTTTATATTTGCAATGCATGAAGTATAGACTTGAACGTATCAAAAAACCAATTAATACGTAACAAAATGAAAATTAACAAGATTAGCATCATGCATGCATGCTTATTGTTTATATTATACTATATATATTTTGTAATTTCCTGCATGTTTTCACATATTCTTTATTTTATTGCATGAATTAGGGGTTTAGTATAGTTAAATATCCTATTCTATTATGCCAATAAAAACAAAGTGAGGGCCGGTTTAGTCTAATACCTTTCTTATGTCATACCTTAGCTTTGAGCAAACGATCGAATATTGCATATATGTACAACTTTGCTCTCGCTTTAAAATAAAAAATAAAAATTTAAAAGTTGGACTAAGTATTTAAAATTTCAAAAATTCATAACTTTCTAACATGGTCTATAATTTCATATTTTGAAAAGCCAATTTTCAAGTTTCCATTAAACATAATTCAAAAACTACCCTTTGTATATGTGTGTGTATATATATATTGACAATCAGTAGATTTTGTACCCTTACCCTTAACCCTCCCCTAATATCAAAAAGTGGCATGGGTATCAATGCTCTTTCATAAGCTTGAACCCAAGCTCTCTCACTTAACAAGTTAATGAGGTAAATGCCTCTAGGCTGTCAACTTATCGGCATATAAATTAAAATTTATCATTAAAAAAAAAACTTATTAAGTGGCCATCAGAATTTTAAAATTCATTATAATAATTATTAGCTACATTAAACATAGGCAAAACTACATTTTTTAGAATACCGCAATGAATGAAGTTATCCCAAATTTATTAAGCAAAGACTACTACAACAAAAACGTACATCATCATAGGTTCAATTGTCTATTTCTTATTCATGTCTACGATATATATATATATATATATATATATATGGGTAACCCCAGGAGGTAGCTTAGTCAGCAAAGACTACATCTCAAGAAGCAGACGCCTTGAATTCGACTCTTGCACGTTAAACCCCTTGGAGCTATCCACACAAAGTTTCAAACTTTTCATGGGTCTTGAACTTACCTAGTCCATATGAGTTGTGAGATCTTATATGAGTTCGGGATTTACCCAAAGGGTTTTCTCGTCATTAGGAACAAAAAAACAAAAAACATAAATATTGATTAGGTAACATGAAATTGATTTACAACATGAATGCATCAATTGAATTTTTTAAAAAATTTAAGCTTAGTTTTGCTGAGTTTCCATGCTTTGGTAAAAAACAAGTTATGCCAGCAGTGCTCTTAAATTATTTTGAATTGAAATGAAAGAGAAAAAACAAAACTGCAAAAACCAAAAAAGAGAGAAGACACTGACCTTCATGTAGACTGTTAGAGGACAAGACCTTGGAGCACCAGATTACATAAATGGGCTAGAACATGGGCCTGCGTGGGCTGAGACTACGACATTAGAGAATCAGAAGCCCAGAGTTTAAGACCTACTTTTCATGGAAATGAATGCTTATTGTTGGATGCATATGGGCCCTTTATGGGCGGACATTGTAATTCATTCAACCCAGACTTCCTCAGCCCATAGTATCCTCTTCGGTGGCTTACTTGACCTCATGCCTTATTTCATCGTCACCGAGGGTTGTAATCGTCATTTTCTTACACGTGCCAAAACAGTAGGAAACATCAACCACGTGTCTGTTTTTAGACACGTGTCTCTAATTCTTTTGCATTTCTTTGGGAAATGGTGTTCCTTTTTCATTTATTTATTTTTTCTTTTTAACAACCGATGACATATTTCACTAGCCAAAAAAAAAAAAAGATAACATTAATTTGTTGGCATGGGTTGGGCCCGACAAAAAATGATTTTGGACTTTCGAGAGGTTACATGTTTAACCTTTTGCAAAAGGCCCAGTATGGTGCCTATCCATTGCATCATTGGAACTTGAGAGGGGATATTGTAACCCCTCAACTTTATTTGTAAACCCCACTTCTTTTTACTTTTCAAGATTTTTATGAAAAATATAAAAGATTTTTATGAAAATCGACCGTGTTGTCTCCTATAAAACATCATTTTGAATAACTTTGTAGAAGAAAATTTTTCCACAATCTGCCGTTCAAGTGAACTTTTTGGTCCATCTATAACTTTGTTTTTGTAAAAATGAAATAGAAACCGTAAATAGCAAAAAAGTGCTCTTAAATGATAGATTTTGAAAAAAAATTATCCTACAAAGTTGTTCAAAATAATGTTTTTTTAGCAGACCATGTGACCAGTTTTCATAAAAACATTGTATATTTTTCATAAAACCTTCAAAAAAAAAAAAGAAAAAAAAAAGGGGGGGGTTTATAAATAAAGTTGAGGGGTTGCAATAGCCCCCCTCTTGGAACTTTAATGTCTTAATGATGTGCTGTTGGGAAATGGGCCGAAGACTTTTATAAGACTTGGCCCATTTTTTGACCTAGACTCACAACCAAACAAAGCTGCCAAGACTCTTAAACTTAAACACAGTTGAGAAATGGGGCTTATAGTCGGTTCGGGATTGTCCACTAGTAATATATTTTATTTATAGTAGCAATTTTAGAGTATCATTTGTTATTTTCATTTTTATAATGTGTCCATGACATGAATATTTAGCTAATAATTGAATTTTAAATTTTTTTTTTTTTTAGTTTATTCAGCTGTCATTCTTAAATGTTAGTTGCAACTGGGCTTTCCAAAAAATTTGGTAATGAGCTTATCACCTTGTCAGTTTATTTTGTACAACATTTTTATTTTATTTTATACAATTGATAGAATTTACTCAAATTCCTGGTTCCCCCTAATACCAACAAATGGAGGTCAATGTTTTTCCGTAAGATTGAATCCGAGATCGTTCATTCAGCAAGTGAGGAGAATGCTACTGGACTAATATGCTATAAAATTTTTGTACAACTACTAGAAATACTAAAACTTTTCAAAATCTTGAGGAGATTATACTCAGTAGTTATTTGGTCTCGAATTGAAATGATGAAATGATGGACATGAACAGAGTGTATGAGTAGGGTACCCAAAACTGAGGACGTAAATGGGCTGGCACGTGGGTGAGGACCTGGGCCTGAATGGGCTGAGACCATGTAATTGGTGAAAAGAGGCTTCTATGGCATCCCAAGACTTGCTTTTTATCCCTACTTATTTTACATTTTAAAATTTTATAAAAAATATAAAAGGTTTTCATAAAAATTGATTGTATTGTCTTCTACTAGAAAACATCATTTTGAACAATTTTGTAGAAGAAAGTTTTTCAAAAAATTGTCGTTTAAGTGGAATTTTTGGATTTTTACAGAAAAATATACTATAAATGGCAAAAAAAAATCCACTTAAACGACAAATTTTGAAAAAAGTTCTTTTACAAAGTTGTTCAAAATGATGTTTTTCTAAAAAACATTGCATCTAGTTTTCATAAAAACCTTTTATATTTTTCATAAACCTTAAAAAACATTAAGGGGTTAAGGGGAAAGCAAGTCTCGGGTGCCAATAGAGGCCCCCTTTTTCAATTTTAAGAACCCTTAACCGTAGCCCATAATAAGAGTTTGGTCCTTGGCCCCTCTCTGCTTACCTTTCCTTTACAGAAAGGCAATGATATCACACTAGATACAATTAAGAGCAATGCTACACAGATCAGTTATATTATACTATTCATTCTGGTTTTGTTTATCGGATTCAAGTGACATTCACTTTTTGGAACAATTCTTGATTATACACATTAGTTTTATTTATCGGATTCAGCATATTGGGAACTAGTTTTTGGGCATGAAAATGTAGTATTTCATTTTTGGGACTCCTTGTGCTGCTACCTAATACTAGAACCAGTGGAAATGCTCTTGACCAATGGCTACATAAACATGTATGAATTTTGCTAAAATTTCATATCTAAATTCATTAGGAGACATGCCTTTTATTTTATTTTATCGTAGGAGGTATTCACAATCACCATTCAAAGTTTCTCTTCCTCTCTCTGCTCAATCAATTCTCTCTTTTTTTTTTTTTTTCAATCCCTGTGTCTCTTCAAAATTCAATTTTACCTCGTAACCTTTGACTGGCACGTGATTAAATCTTAATATGTTGAAAGTCTAAATTATGAGTTATGAGGTAAATTTAAGTGTAAACGATGTTAAGTAATATGGATCACGAGAAGATAGAACATGTGTGTAACGGTGATGCCACATCATCTGTATCATAGGTCAATAAGAATGGAGATAAGTAGGAATGTCAAATACGATATCGATAAAAATGAATATATCAAATCTAACATTCTCACTTATTTCTATTTTTATTGGCTTATGATACAACTCTTACATATAAGTTTTTCTCTAGTGATCAATTGATCATCGCACTCAAAACATAGTTCTCACTAGTCAAGAAACTCATTCACAGTTGGGAAACCCTTTTCTTTCACACCGTGCTTTCAAAACAAGTTTTTGTGGAAAATCTTTTGAAATAATCTTTTAATAAAATTCTTTTTTTTTTCTTTCTCATTTTACTATTATTATTAGTTTTGAATATTAAGAGATTCCGAGATGTTTACGCATTTGATTATTTTTTTCAGGTACATTCAATTTTCTGTCTCACATCCACAAGCAAATTTGAGACATAAATCTATGGGTGTGACCCTACAAAAAGACTATGAGAGTTGAACTCTAGGATCACTCAATCAACCCAACAAGGTTTTTAAAATTTCTCAAACCAATTTTTCACAATCGTCCATAAAAATCAAAGTGAGCAGCGGAGGGAGGGGGGGGGGGGGCGGCGGGGGCTCACCCTTCCTCTCTCTTTTTTTTTTTAATTTTTTTTAATTTTTTATTTTATGAACTAAGTTATGAGTATTTGAAAATTTGACCATGCCAAATTGCCAATCTTTTTTAACCTTTAAAAAAAAAAATTATTTTGACCCTCTTGCTGCTTTTTTTACCCATAGAATTGATGTGTTTGAACATTTTATTTCTCAGAGTCAGTTTTTATCCTACACAAAATTGCAGAACAAAATCTCATTCTGATCCGCCAAGACCACCACTAAGATTTTTTTTTTTTTTTTGTCTAAAATATTTATTATTAGTCTTAAATCTTGACAAGACTAATATTCTGCCTCTGTTATTGAAAGTGAGCTTACCCCATTCCAATGCAGACGAGGTAAACGGACCGTCCAAGTTGGGTTACCCGATTATTAAGAGAGTAATCCCCCTATTGCTAATTGACTATCAATTTTGAACAATCATGTGTTTTTTTTTTTTTTTTTTTTTTTTTTTTTTCAGAAAACCACCTTAAATGCTTTCACATCAATATAAATTTTTTAACATACTAATTTTACCCTCAAATGTACAAAACATTGAAAAAAGTAAAATACTCATAAGAAGGGGTGTTTTAAGAAACAAATTCAAAAAAGTCATTGACTTTTTGAATAAAACAGTAATTTTGGAACACCCCAAAAAGTAAAGGAGACCAATTAAAAATGAACGGAGGGAGTATTTATTTAACTCTCATCATTCTCCTTTGGGCCACCTTTATGAATTTATATCTTGTAATTACTCGATGCATATAAAACGAATTTATATCTTATAATTACTCGATGCATATAAAACGGAGGGATTATACATATCTAAGAAATTAATTTAGTGTATGAACATCTCGAAACCTCTTTATTTAAATAAATAAATAAAAAGTATTTAAAAGAATATAATAGAGGATTCAAAGTGATAGTTAGGTTTTGGATTGAGTGAGATTTTCAACCCAAAAGCTTGAGTCCTAGGCTCCTAGCTACTTTCGTTTTCCATTTAATAATATACACTTCTTTCATTTCATACTGATTATCTTCATTTTTATTTTGGACCGTTTCAAGATTATTGTCCTAATAAAAAAAAAATCAATAACTTTATTTTAATCAATTTATCAAAATACCCATATCCATAATATTAATTATATGACATGGACAAAAAAAACTCAAGCAATGATTTGTACTACACTTAGAAGGTAAAATTGGAATGAAAGTGTAAATGTTGATATGAAAGCGCTAGCGTTTAAAAGTGGATTTCTAAAAACATATGTTTTTTCAAACGCTATAATCAATATGAAACAAAAGGAGTATATAAAATATGATGAAGTATCTACAGGCTTGATTTATGCAAAAATCAAGGGAGTATAATCTTGAAATTTATAAGGAGTAATTTGTCGAAATCAAATGATTATAAGGATTGTAAACAGTACAATCATTTTTTTGTTTGTGGAAGCGAACATCGGAGGGGCGTTTTGTGAAGATATCAATTACCAAACCTTCAATGAAAAAGTACTAGACATTAAACTCATTCCAGAGTTTTTTTCTTGAATAACGTGTTTGCCATCCATCACATGGAAAATGTGAAATCATCTGGGTTATGTGAGCACTTTCCTCAACTCAATCATGGGTTTCGATTCCCAATATCATAGCTAGCTATTATTTTTGCAGCTCTTGCATGTGATTTACAACCCTTCTCCCTCTTCTCTAAAATCGGGCTGACACTCTCCAATAGCACCTTTTCTAATGCAAAGCATATCCCTTTAAGTTGTTAGCATCCATTTTTGTTTCTTTTTATTGCATGTGAGTGTATTTATATTTGCAATGCATAAAGTATAGACTTGAACGTATCAAAAAACCAATTGATTGGTAAACAAATCAAAATTAACAAGATTAGCATCATGCATGCATGCTTAAAAAATGCTCATGGACTATGATTAAGGCTACCAATAGTTTTAAAAAATGTATACAAAAAAAAAAAAAAAAAAGTGCAGAAAGAAAAAAAATTACTATCCCTTTCTAAGATTTCATCATATCGTTTTTGTGTTTTTATCATATTGTAATATTATATTTGTTTTCAATAATTAAATTAAGTGGGTTCATACTATTAAATCTAGGGCTGGTCCTAAGCGTAACCCAAAGCTACAACCACGTAGGGTCTCCAATTTTTTGTGAAAAATAAGGATCCCAATCGATGGTAACCTTTGTAGTAGGCCAAAAATAAAACACAATTTTTTTAACACTTAAATTAATGAGAGCCCCAAACCAAGTTAAAATCTTTGTACACGTGTTGTAGATTGATCACCTACCAACATTAATCAATCATAATCAAGTGCTCATTTGCAAGTCGCCATGGTGTGGGCGTGGTTTTGAACCCAAGTGTTCTAATCTGCCCACAATGTGACAGCTAATAAATTTTATTTTACCCCTATTAACAATTAATAAATTTTTATAATTTAACGAGATCTGAATCAGTTTTATCTTCTTTCTCTTTTTATATTACCTCTATCAACATCTAATAAACTTTTACATTTTTCATTTACAAAATACAAATCTAATGGTAGAGTGATTTAGATTTGGTTAAAATATAAAGATTTATTAAATGTTGATAGGGTTAATATAGGGTTTTCAAACACATAAATTAAACAGGGCAAAGTAGGGATTATACATAAAATTTTGATGGCAAATCCCAAATTGTGACCCAACTAATAATTCGGATATTGAATTGATGCGATTTAAATTTTGGACCCTAAAGTAAAACTTAACCCAAACTTTGGACCCTTAAGTACAATTTACCCCTTTTTTTTTAGGCTAATTGTTGGAAAAATAAATTAAACTAATTATTCAAATTGTGACTCAACTAATAATTCGGATACTGAATTGATGCGATTTAAATTTTGGATTCTGAAGTGAAACTTGACTCAAACTTTGGACCCTTAAGTGCAATTTACCCTCTCTTTTTTTTAAGGCTAACTGTTGGAAAAATAAACTAATTATTCAAATTGTGACTCAACTAATAATTCGGGTACTGAATTGATGCGATTTAAATTTTGGACGCTAAAGAGAAACTTGACCCAAACTTTGGACCCTTAAGTGCAATTTACCTTCTTTTTTTTTTAGGCTAACTGTTGGAAAACTAAACTAATTATTCAAATTGTGACTCAACAAATAATTCGGGTATTGAATTGGTGCGATTTAAATTTTGAACGCTAAAGTGAAACTTGACCCAAACTTTGGACCCTAATTAAGTGCAATTTACCCTCTCTTTTTTTAGGCTAACTATTGGAAAAATAAACTAATTATTTGTTTAATTACTCTAAACAATTGCAACAAGAATAATAATAATAAGAATAATAATAAAAGAAATTAGAACTGATAGAACTTATTGAAAACCAAGTGGGCTGAGGTGCAGAACTAAATTCACTGCTCTTAAAAGTGATTTCGCCGTCACACAGAACGTATCATTGGTGCAATATGGCTCTAAATGATCACTCTCCACGATACAACAATTATTCCTTGGAATACATGCACTCACAACCGAAGGAATAATACTCGTAAATGGAATGATACTCGTCGATTTGCCCAGTAAGACAAAACAAACTAGAAAAGTGTATGAAATTAGTAGTAGAGGATGTGAATTAGGAAAGGGGCAGCTGATTTCTTCGTTCCAATTGGTATGATCAAGGGCATTTTTGTATTTAGATGTAAAAAATTAATATTTAGGATTAGCTATCCAACCCTCCTTAGAGCAGGCATCTCCAATGGGTTAGTTATCCAACCCCCTTTAGCTATTTTAGCTAGTCAAAGCATTTTTTTTCATTCTCTAATGGATTAGTTATATGGCTAGCTATTTTAGCTATCTTCATTTTGACTAGCTACATTTAGCTAGCAAACATTTGCTAGCTAAACTATTTTTAGTTAAAAAAAGAGACATTTGTTCTCTCTTTATGCATTATTTCTTTTTTATCTCTCCACCAAATGATTAAAAAAAGAAAGATTATTAATAAAAATTTTGAAATAGCTCAAAAATAACTAGTACCCTTTGAGTACTCATTTGGATAGTTAGCTAGCTATTTTAAAAAATATCATTTTGTTAGCTAAAGTAGCAAAAAAAATAGCTAGTATCCTTGGAGATGTTCTTAACTAGTTAAATTACTTTTTTCCTTCTCCAATGGGCTAGCTATATGGCTAGCTATTTTAGCTATCATAATTTTGACTAACTACATTTAGCTAGCGAACATTTGTTAGATAAACTATTTTTAGTTAAAAAAGTGACAATTGTTCTCTCTTTACCCATCATTCCCTTTTTATCTCTCCACCAAATGACTAAAAACAGAATATTATTAATAAAAATTTTGAAATAACTCAAAAATAACTAATACCCTTGACCTATTTTTGAGCTATTTCAAAATTGTTGAGTGGCACGTGATTAAATCTTTATGTGTTGAAAATCTAAATTATGAGTTATGAGGTAAATTTAAGTGTAAACAATGTTAAGTAATATGGATCACAAGAAGATAGAACATGTGCATAATGGTGATGCCACGTTATTTATATTACCAGTCAATAAGAATAGAGATAAACAGGAATGTTGGATACGATATTGATAAAAAAAAAATAATATATCAAATCTAACATTCCCACTTATCTCTATTTTTATTAGCTTACGATACGAATGGCGTGTTGTCACTGTTACATATAAGTTTTACTTTAGTGATTAATTGATCATCGCACTCGAAACATAGTTCTCACTTGTCAAGAAACTCATTCACAGTTGGGAAACCTTTTTCTTTTACATTGTTCTTTCAAAACAAGTTCATAAGGGAAATCTTTTGAAATCATCTTTTAATAAATTTTTTTTTCTCATTTTATTATTATTATCATTATTTTTTAATATTAGGAGATTCTGAAATGTTTACGCACCGGATTATTTTTTCAGGTACATGCAATCTTCCCTGCATGTGACCCTAAAAAGAAACTATAATAGTTGAACTCTAGGATCACTCAATCCACACAAAAAGGTTTTTTAAAACTTCGCATACCAAATTTTTACAATTGTCCATAAACATTAAAGTGAGCAAGGCAGAGGGAGGGGGGGGGGGGTAAGGGCCAATTGACTCTCCTGATTTTTATTTATTTTTTTAAAACTAAATTATGCATATTTGAAACTTTGACTATGCCAAATTTTTTTAACTCACAAAAAATTTTATTTTGACCCTCTAACTGTTTTTTTTACCAAGAAAATTAATGAGTTTCATCCTTTTATTTATCATAATCATTTTTCTATCCTATGCAAAGTTAGAAATCAAAATCTTATTGTAATCCACTGTTAAATTTATTCCAGTACAGACAAGGTGCATGGATCGGCCAAGTCGGGTTACCCGATTAAACTCACTGGCTGCCAAGTGTCATCCCAAGCCTTACCCGTTTCCGAACAATCATTCCTCGGGGCTCGCGTAGTCTTGATTTGGACACAGACCTTTTGCCTTATCTAATCCTCTAATATAAATTTGATATGTCCAAGCCAGTTTTTCCTTCTTCCACGGAAACATTTTATCCTCTGTGCAAGAGTCTTGAATTGCTACTTATGTTGACCGTCGGATCAGAGAAAAATTTCCGTGTAACTGTGACACACGGTCAGGTGATGTCACAAGTCAATAGGAACCAAACAAAGTGAGATTATGAGCAATAGTGACGGAACCACCTTTAGGCCAAGAGAGGCCATGGCCCCCCTAGCTTTTTAAGGGTTAAGGCAGAAAGTTCAATCACAGTTAACCAAAAAGACTTTTCTATACACCTATCCCTCCCCACTTGATTTGTCAAAAGCTTTATGGCTTGTTTGGTTGTCCAATTCGAAATTAACAATTCAATAAATTTTACATAAGGTTTAAGGCATAAATCTATCACTTTGAATTAGAATATTTTAAAAAATCGTAGTTTTCACTATAGTTGATGTTGAAGAATCAATTTTAAGGAATTCATGAAATACCACTATTTTCAATTGCTACTCTTATTTGTGATGATAACTACCGTTTTTTTGAATTTGTTATTTCAAGATGATAGAGTACGTATGCCTTCAACCTTATGTAAAATTTATTGAATTGTTTAATTTCGAGTTGGACAACCAAACAGGCCATTATTTTTTATTCCGAAAATAAATACATCATAATTACTACTTAACTCAAAATAAATGACAACTGGGCTACCTTAGATTTAAAAAACAAAGGTCAATCCAAATGTCATGCATTCCTAACATTGAATCAACGATTTTAAATTTGTTTCTTTGTACTGATCTACTACTAGTAAAAGAATTGGTGCAATGTACAAGATGACAAAAACTGAATTATTAAGATTTAAGATTGTTTAGATAGTGGTTTGACAAAAATAAATTCTACATAATTACTTTATTTATATTTTTGTTAGCAGTGAATAGATATTAGTTTTATTTTCTATGTATTAATTTAATCTTGAATTTTAGTATATTTTTCATTTTTGAATGGTAAATTTTTTTTGATTTATGCTTTAGCCGTCCTTAATTTGAAATCTTAGTTCCGTCCTTGATTATAAGGCCAAAAAATATACTAATAATCCTATTTTATTTAATTTTTATTGACTTATAACACCCCTCACCATATCATAATTGCGTGGAAGACTTGCTCGTCGATCCTTATCCGGCAAAATCTTGGATTATTACTGCGTCGATCGCCTGATCAGCGTACCATTGATGATACTGCCACGTAGTACGATATCGAAAAAATCCTTTGTCCTTAGTCCTCACTCCTCACCTATGATAGCCCCAACGGCATAAGGGTTGATTATTTCCACGTTAACTATTTTGGCACGCCTTTCTAAATTTCATCCACACCATCATATAATATGACCATGCCTTTCGAAGCGCGTGTGAGGCAACTTCCCCTTCTTTTTTATTTTTTATTTTTATTTTTTTATTTATTCGTTGATATAAGTCTAAAATAGTAAAACAACCTGAAATAAAATTTGGGGTAAATTATACTTAGATCCTTTTTAGTAACTGCAGATATACTCTCTCATTTTTAAAATTATACTGTCACCTCTTATTTTACAAAACAAACTAAGAAATACCCTTCTCTTTAAATACCATTAATAACTTCGTCTAAGTTAACTTATGCTAGCTTTAATTTTTCTCAAAATACCAAAATTACCCATAGTTTGAGAAACAACAAAAATGAATCATCAAGTGCAATAACTTTTCATTTTAGAAATATGAACATAAAATAAACATTTTCCTTTATTATTCCATAGTTTTCTAGGCAACTAAACATAAAGGGTGTGAAGGAGTGTAGTGAATCTCATCCAAAATTTAAAATTCGTTTATTTATCAAAAAGACTTTTTTATAATAAAAAAAACCCCAAAATTTCTCTTCTATTCCTTTCTATTTTGGTCCTATTTACTATTGGATTTGGCTCTTTATTCTATATTTTGCATAGTTTCCAAACGTTGCATTTTGTTTATGTGGGATTAAAAAAATAAAATAAAAATAAGAACATATTTAAATGTTACATTTTGTTAAGGGCATTTGTGTCATTTTATTTGTGTTATTAACACCGTGAAAGAGATAATTTTGACTAAAGGTGTTAACATAATTTCAGAAACTAAAGGAAGTGTATTTATAATTGTTAGATTCTAAAAGCAGTTTAAATATAATTTACCCTAAAATTTGAGACATTTAGTCAAATATGATTTAGAAGAAAGGGCCGCGGAATCCAAGGATCTAAAAGGTGGGTTTTGGATTTTAGTCCCCCACTTCAAATTTATCCTTGTCAAGAAGTTGCTCATTGTTATTCGAATTTTAGTAGAATATCCTTCTTGGTAAAATCCAAATTGCAAAGTTCAAATAATTCAAGTTGCGTGAGTGTATATCAAATCTCAATTTTTTTGACCAATTCATAGAAGTCAACATGATATGTTCCACTTCTATATAAATTTTAATAATTTAAATCATACACATGTAAAAGAACACATATCATGCCAAATAAATAACGAACTGTTTGATGATTTAAAAGTATATAGACGTATAATTTATTCATAACCTTAAATTTAAGATTGCTCACTCAACAAGTGATAAGAATACCACTAAACTATTATGCTATCAACCACTACGATCACTTGGGCGAATAGATTTTGGCAAATAATTTGAGTTACATAACATTGCTTTAAAATATATATCACAAGTACAAAAGTTTTTGATCAGTTGGTTAGAGCACTTCATTAACATGTGCAGCAATGTTTTTTAAAAGTCTATTATGCTTATATTAATTTTTTTCTTTTTTGACAATTAATGGAATCTACCCGTTCTCCTAATCACATCAACAAATAGGTATCGTTGCTTTTCCATGAGCTTGAATTTAAGATCATTCACTCAAAAAGCAAAGCAAATACCACTAATTTATCATTCCATCAACGAACCTATCATGCAATTAAAAGAAGGTTATCGCATCCCAAAATAACGAACTTGATTATTTAGACCAATGATTCTTGGAATTTACATTTGGAGAAGTGGATGATACTATTTTTGATTTTTTCCTATTTTGAAATTGGGAGGGGCTATTTCCACAGCCATTTTGACTTCATCTACAATCCTCTTAATGTTTTGACTGACTTTTGAGTTGTTTTTGCATAAAAAAGCTCAAATAATGTCATAATACCCAATTTACCCTTATTATATTTGATTTGAATGGAACTGGACATACCCAATCTGCCTAATTGTTAAGCAAATACGTTAATTGTGGCATTAATATGAATTGGCAAAATTTAATATAGATTTGTCTATATGCACAAGACATTTCATGACTAGCATGGGTATTCCTTGCACACATAACATCAAAAATTTGAAAAATGAAGTATTGCATTTTGACGATATACACTCACAATAGAGGCTTGACATAAGGTTATTTGAGAATGCCAAAGCCATTCAAAGTAGTGAAGAAGATCAATTTAAAGGGCTAATTGAAAAGTTTCAACATAAATACCAAGAATGGCCTCTTGATAAAAAGAAAGCAACTAGAAAGCAGATTTTTCAGCTTATAAATTCACCAAATCTCCTGTTAAATGAGCCTCATGTTCACTCCTACAAATGCTGTCCTTCGAGTTCTACAAATAGAAAGGGGAAAAGTTCTACAAGACGCCATCCTTTATGGAAACCAAAAAGTTTTACAAAGGCCGTCCTTTCATTCAAATCAAAAGTAATAAAGGTAAATTGGGTATTATAATATTATTTGAGTTTTTTATGCAAAAGCAACTTAAAAAGTTAATGTTTATCAAATGTAATAGGGGTAAATTGGGTATTATTATATTATTTGAGTTTTGTATGCAAAAGCAACTTAAAAAGTTAACCAAAATATTAAGACAGTTGTAGATGAAATCAAAAGGGCTGTGGAAATAGCCTCTTCCTTTGAGATTAATCACCAATCAAATTTATCCATGGTATTATCCAAAATTCAAGGAGATTTAAGTGGATCAAGGAAGAGAAAAAATAAAAGGAAAAAAGAAAAAAAAAAAAGGCTCCAACTGGCAACTGCAGCATGAAGCACGCGCTGAAAAAGGAGAGTGGGAGGAGCTCCTCACTTCCAGGCTCTCTATATCTCACGCTTGCGTCATCATCAATGTCGCTCCCTATAACAGAAAATTTCAGCCACCGCCATGTATTATCTCTCTCTCCGTTAAACCTTCCTATTCATCAATATTCCTTTTCTATTTCTTCTCGGACCGCCCCACCCACTTATATATACAATCAAAAGATTGCCTCTCTCCCCATTCATCAGATTTTTTCCTCCTTTCTTCGATCTGCATAAATTTTTGAAAGACAAGGAAGCGAGTTTTTTTCCAGAGAGAAAGCACGATGGAGAAAGCTATCAACAGACAGACAGTCCTGCTCCAACATCTCTGCCCCCCTTCTTCTTTATCTTCTCTCCAAAATCACGAATCTTCCCTCTCGGTGAGTTCGTTCATCCTGCAAAGTTATTTGATTTATTTATTTATATTTTTAAACATGTAATTTCGTGTATGTATGTAGACGTAATTTTAATCAAATTTCAAATTTTGGGATTTGTTCCTAATCAAATTTCGGACTTTCGGGTTTTGTTCCTTAACAAATTTCGACTCTTGGGTTTTGTTCTTAATCATATTTCAATTTTTGGTTTATGTTCCTAATCAAATTTCAATTCTTGGGTTTTGTCCCTCACCGCTGCATAAACGAGTGTTCAGGTTTTGTTTTGTTCGGTTAATTTAGCGATCTTCAAAGTACCTTTTTTGCTTTTGGAAGCCCCCCAATATATATATATATATATATATATATATATATACACACACACATGGGTTTTGTCCCTCACCGCAGCGTAAACGAGTGTTCAGGTTTTGTTTTGTACGGTTAATTTAGCGGTCTTCAAAGTACCTTTTTTGGCTTTTGGAAGGCCCCCGCAAGACTTGTACTTCGGAACGATTCCTATTATTTTTTTGGGTATGATTTCAGTTTGGTTACCTTTTGTGTACCATGCCCATCATAGATCTATTCGCTTATTATCAGAAATTATCAACATTACTGTAGCTTGAGAGGTTAGTGGTCCATGTAATATATTAATTATATTGCGGGCCAGTGTGATTAAATAATAGGGGACTTACAGATTATTAGTTAGTGTATCCGTATGATAGATGTCAAATTATTCACCAATACCCTGAATTTTGAGAATAGTTCCCGAATGATGTCTAATTATTCTAGTATAATATCATATATTTTTTTCAAATCATTATATGCATTGGCTTTCTCACTTTCAAATTCCTTTAGAAAAAAAGAGAGGAAATTTTCACGCATTAACCTGAATATTTACTTGTATAAATTTTCGATTTTGAATTGTTCCCATGCTGAATAAATGATGAACTGTTTGAATGTTATTGTTGGATTCTTTGTTGGATGTAAATCATTTATCATATTTAATGTCTAAAGATTGATGGTTTTCTACGGTTTTTCACCATTGTCCTTTTTACATCCAGGCATCTATCTGTTCAGCTGGGGATAGTGCCTCATATCACAGAACTTCTGTTTTTGGGGATGATGTAGTGATAGTGGCGTAAGTTTCTTTTCTGTGCAAATAGATATTTTAAAGCTATTTGTGGTGATTTAATGTGATTAACTACATCCTCTATTAGTTGTGCCTTTTTGTTACATATTTTCCTTTCTCATTTCATACAGTGCCTATCGGACTCCACTTTGCAAGTCAAAACGTGGTGGATTCAAGGATACTTATGCCGATGATCTACTTGCACCTGTTTTGAAGGTTGGTTTTAGTTGTTATTTTAATTTATTTTATATTTTGTGTTTATTCTATTTCCCTGAAGTTTGAAATGAGAACAAGGATTTCAAAGAACATTTTATTATATTTTTTATTACCTTCTTATTCTATTTTTTTATTACCCAATGTCATTTGCACCTTGTTCCTATGATGATTTTTCGGTGCAGGCAGTGATAGAGAAAACAAATCTGAACCCAAGCGAAGTTGGGGACATTGTTGTGGGTACAGTACTGGCACCAGGCTCCATTAGAGCCCTTGAATGTAGAATGGCTGCATTCTATGCTGGATTCCCTGGTATATTCCTATTGAATGCGTTCCTTATGATTGTCGGTTCATTGCCATTTCATCACTCACCTTTATCATTTTTCTGTGGCCCAGATACTGTGCCTATAAGAACTGTGAACAGACAATGTTCATCGGGCCTTCAGGCAGTTGCTGATGTAGCTGCTGCTATTAAAGCTGGATTTTATGATATCGGTAAGGATGGATCTATGTTGTCAGGATGTGTCTTACTTCATCTCTATATCTTACTGCAATTAAGCTTTATAATATTTTCTATGCAGGTATCGGTGCTGGGATGGAATCAATGACAACAAATTCAATGGCTTGGGAAGGGGCAGTCAATCCCAAAGTATACCCTCTCTCTTTCTCTCTCTCTCTCACATCTGCTGCTCTCTACTAGCTGCACAAGTTTGCTTGAGGAAAAAAGAACTGACTAATTCTTCGTTTAATTCTGGTAGGTAAAAATATTTGAACAAGCTCGGGATTGTCTTCTTCCCATGGGTATTACTTCAGAAAACGTTGCACATCGTTTTGGTGTTACAAGGCAGGAGCAAGACCAGGCTGCAGTGAGTTGGATAAATTTTAAGTGTTGTTGATGCTCCAATGTGGTTAGTCTAATGGTTTTGTTGAATTAATGTTGTTAGGTTGAATCTCATAGGAAGGCTGCTGCTGCGACTGCCTCTGGTAAATTTAAAGATGAAATAATCCCTGTGGCTACCAAGGTAACTGCTACTTACAATGCAGTTCTTCGTTTGCATTTATGTAATACAATATCTGTGTGTTGCGTACATGGTCATTGTTTGGTTACTGATAAAACATCTATTAAATAAGATCGTTGACCCAAAAACTGGAGATGAGAAACCTGTTACAATTTCCGTGGATGATGGAATTCGGCCTAACGCAACAATTTCAGATCTGGCAAAGCTGAAGCCTGCATTTAAGAAAGATGGGTGCACTACTGCTGGTATTAGAGAACATAGTATATGTGGTCTTGTTTAAAGAATATGTTGATCAGTTGATTTCATTTAAATTTATTATTTGGTGCTTGTATTGTAGGGAATTCTAGCCAAGTGACTGATGGTGCTGGTGCTGTTCTTCTCATGAGAAGAAGTGTTGCAATGCAAAAAGGACTACCCATTCTTGGTGTATTCAGGTATGTAATTTCTCAAATATGTTATAAACTAAATTTAGAAGAAGCTTTGTTAAGATATATCCTTGGTAATATGTAGATCCCAGTTTCTGTATGACATCTAAATCCTTCCAATCTCTTGAAATTGATATATATATATATATGTATATATATGTATATATATATACTTCTAAAATTAAGGTTTCAAGCTTCGGTATTTGAGGGTATTAAGGATAAGTACTTACTGAACCTGACCAACTGATTCCCCCCCACCCCCAAACTAAAAATTCTAAAATATCATAGTAATGGTTAAAAAAAGAGGCAAAAAAGAAAAAATATAACGTGTAGATCGGTTGACCTCATCATCGTCAATGTTATCGTTATCATCATCGTTATCATCATCACCATCATCATTATTATTATTGTTTTTCCAGGTGTAGATCAATTGAATCTACTTCGAACATTATAGTATTTGAGATGAAATTTGTCAATAAAATTAATTTGCGATATTTAAATAATAAACATGAGTACTTAAAATTGGAGATCGTTCAGATAAATCCAATATTAGACGTATTTGCATATGGCCTTTCAACTTGCATAATATAAAACTTTGGAAGCCTGGATTGCTATCATGATTGGTAGCCCTCATCATGCCTCATCTGCTTGATGAGGTGCTCTTTCATATGCATAATTCTCCTGCAGAGGGGATACATTTTTTGATACATAAATATTGTGTTCAAACTTCAAACAAAAGAAAAGATGAAGCTCTCTCATGCATGTGACGCATGTGAAGTTTACAACTTCCAATTCAACAACCACCACGCAGAAGTCAGGCAAAGGCCTAGAAATTTTCAAAATTTGGACATTTCTGAAAGTCATGGAAAGGCCTATAAATTTTCAAATTTTGGAAATGAAACTCCTTCAGAATCCATCAACCCAACCACTATTTAGATAAATTGCCAAAGTTATTAGTTATGTGATTTCTGATGATTTAGTTAAATGTCAATGCGAAGATTAATATAATTTATATACTAATTGAACCTGCAAAGTCTAGTCTAGAATTTGTTAAGTTAAAGGATTTAGTAGAAAATTGCAACTTTAGGCCTAGGTGTGGAATAATTTAATAGAACTTGTAGGGTGTCTAATGAATTTGGTAAATATTATGTTGTATTAGGGTGGGATTCCTAAAAAATTAATGGACCTTGAGGGTTACCTAACAAATATGCTGAAATTCTATTATGTGAAGGTTGGGTTTCTGAATGAATTAAATCACATACTTACATTGAGCCTCCCTTCTAACTTAAAACAGTTTCTACTAATTTGTTTACATCCCCAAGGTCAATAGGATTACCCAAAAGGTGCGAATCGATTATTGGACAATGTGTCTCCTGGGTAAAGAAGACATTTACTTTGGAATCTCCAACCAACCTCCTGTTAGTTTGGTGATCAACTGTCCAAATCTTGTTATGGATATCTGTCTATTCAAGAGAAACAGTAAAAGCCCACTTTCAAGGGAAAAATGTACCTCATACTGCCTAATTGAAAATTCTATTACTTTGCGGTGACCATAGAAAGACTTAACAAGAAGACTCTCTTTTGGTTACTATTCCATGCCAAACTGTACTCCTATCTTTAGATATATCGAAGAATAAAGTCTCTGATAATGCCACCAGTCATGCACTTTTTTCTATAGAGTATGAAGGAATAGTGTTCTTCAGTGAACTCAAGATGGTATTGTCAGAGATCTTACTTCTTTGGCATGATAACCATACTATTCTATGATTTTATCATAGGATTGTGTGATGACATTACACACTGATGGAGTAGTGGCCCTTTCAAGTAATCAAATATAACCTCATTTGGGTCTAGGGATTTTATGCTTAAGCCAGCCCAAGCGACCTCATTTATTATGTTCTGAAACTTAAGAGTTGAATCACCATGAGAAATAATCATCGTTCTGGCGTCCTATTTGCATTGAACGATTGTCTAATAACTGATAGAGCACTCTGTATGCCTTAGCTCTTTCTGTCCTAGAATCTACAACTGAGATGCTAATGTCCCTGGAGTTATCTATTCCATGTCTGGTCCCTAGATTGATGAGTAAGGTTACTTCTCGAATTTTAAGAGAACTACCTAGTGTTGCAGGACTTTTGCTGCTGTTGGTGTGGATCCTGCTATCATGGGTGTTGGTCCAGCTGCTGCAATTCCAGCTGCAGTTAAGTCAGCTGGTCTTGAACTTGATGATATTGATCTTTTCGAAATAAATGAGGTAATAGTTAATTACAAAATTCCTAATTTTGTTTCAGTACTGGTGAATTCTTTACGACTTCTAGAATGTGCAACTGTTTTCCAATTTTAATGCTCCATGTGCAGGCATTTGCATCCCAATATGTGTACTGCTATAAGAAGCTGGGTCTGGACCCAGAAAAGATCAATGTCAATGGAGGTGCTATGGCCATTGGTCATCCTTTGGGTGCAACAGGTATTTACAACAAGAAAACTGACTTATATAAATCGCATTTATCTGAGATTTTGAAGCCACGGGTATTGCTAATTTTAACTATTAAAGCTAAGTAAGTTAGGACTATCATCTAAAAGAGATTTTTAATTTCATTTATGCCATTATCTACAATTGTATAAAGGGAAGCCTCCATCTTGGAGTGCTCGCAGTTTTGGTTCCCAAAAAGTCTTGGGCTTTTTTCAACATAAAAATAAAAAAGGGCAAAATAGCGAATTAAACTTGTCTCTATTTTTTGCATGAAAGGCACTATCCATGAGATTCTCTGCAATAACCCTTTAAACCTCCATTCCCATCCAATATTTTCACTCATCCATTTCTACTTTTATATTTATAACTACCTAAATTGACATTCTTATATGTTTGAGTTTACCTTTTATTGGCATAAGCAAATTTAACACAAACATGCTGGTGGTACTTGATATTGCAAATGTCTAGTGCTATGATGTGAATTATGTAATTGATGAATGAATCAATGTGTAAAGTTGGAATCTTGAATGATAAATTTTTCACCTTGGGTAGGTTTATTAAGAAGAATTTTTTGAGATATTGTGCTAGAAGCTGGTATAAATGGGAAAAATGATCTAGTATGGAAATTTTGAATCCTTATAGGGCTATTTGGCAAAGGATTCAAGAGATAGTAAATCGTTTCTTATCTGAATATTGAATTTACTTTGAATTTTATTTACCTCTAATTCAGCGACGAATGCTTTTCGCTCTTTCTTTCTTTCTTTTATGACATTCTTATATGGATGATGGACTGCTAGTTTCAGTCCCTTGCAGGAAAAAAGAGAAAGAAAAAGAAAAAAATGATGATGTTTTTGCGAGGGAATTTGGCAGGGTTAAGATTAACAAAGTTTTATATATATGATCACGTGATGGAGATGTTTTGAGGTGTGATGGTCTGGTATTGTAGGCAAGTACCATCCTTCTCTATAGAAAATAAGCCCAAGGATTTAACTGAAAATAAGCTCAAGGAATTTAACTATGGGAAATACTTTAGAAATACATGCTGTATATGGGCTTACAAACTGGATTTTCATTTTGACAAAAAGATTTTACATCATAGATATAGCCATTTAGGTTTCTTTGAATCTTCAGTTCAGGTAAATTTCTTCCTATATATGAGGTGGAAGCTTATACTTGGAGATGCGCATACAGCCATACAGGATGTAACACCCTTTTGGAACTGTTCCATTTTTTATGTGTTATAGTAGCTGGCTGATCTACTTCTCATGTATTCTTTTTCCCTCTGTTGGACGTCTGGGTGCGTTATAGAAGCTGGCTGTTCCGCCCCTTATATACCCTTATTCTCTGTTGGATGTCTGGACACGGTATGTCCAACACTTATCGACTGGCCATAGCTTCATTACAGTCAACTTATTTCAGGGGTTGCTGTATTGGAGAAAGTTTTGTTTTTGTTTTTTTTTTTTTTTTTTTTTTTGGGGGGGGGGGGGGGGGGGGGGGTGGTCGGGGTTTAAAAGTGCTGCTTGGCAGCAAGAACAACCAATCGACAGCTGGTTTTTTACGTGCATTGTCTTTTTGATGATCAGCAACATCTATCTGGCAAATACTTCCATTTTGCAAGAAGGTAATCTTGAACATTCTTAGAAAGTATTAAGTTAAGCATCCAAATGGTAAGATGATTAGGATAGGAATATATCTGCCCAGGAAAGAGCACAAGTTCTAATAAAAAATTGTGTACATCGGGGACAAACATTTTTTGTCCATGTGCTCAAGCAAGTTAGGTAAGTTGGCTTTAGAAGTGATGTTGGGTTCTATTGCTTCTTTAAGTCATTATGCTTGAGTTCTTGAGAATCATAAATACTTGAAATTATTGGTTCATGCGTCATTTTATCAAATTCATCTAAGGCAACATAAGCGGAAAATATGAAGCAAGGATAAATAAGTGGAATGAATGAGTGTAGCTGCGTAGGATGGTTATTTTTTTTTTCATGGAGTAGTAGGTCACAGCAGCACATGTTAGGTTTCTTTCAATTTTGAAGTCTGTTTTTTCAAGTTCAATATCGTGACAAATACTCAGATTGTCAAAATCATTATGTCAGTGGTTTATGCTTCTTGAGAGTACTTGTGTTTGTTACAGGTGCTCGCTGTGTTGCTACTCTATTGCATGAGATGAAGCGTCGCGGCAAAGACTGCCGCTTCGGAGTCATATCAATGTGCATAGGTGCTCTCTCTCTCTCTCTCTCTCTCTCTCTCTCTCTCTCTTTGTGCGTGCGTGCGCATTGCCCTTGCTGGGATATATGGCCGCTAATTGAAATTTGCAATTAAACTGCAGGCTCAGGGATGGGGGCAGCTGCTGTGTTCGAACAAGGGGACTCTGTTGATGAGCTACGCAATGCCCGAAAAATTGAAACCAACAATCTTCTATCCAAGGATGCTCGGTAGAATCTATACATCTATCCATCAGATATTACAATTGCTATCAATAATGTTATAGCTGGAATTAAGAAGACCTAATAAAGCAATGTAATAAGATTGCATTTTATTTTTTGAGAAATGTGGCTGGGGAACGATTTGCCCTGTATCTCGACAGTTTCTACACTTAAAAGTTATTACAAACTTCTCTCTCTGTCTCTCACAAAAATATTATTTTTCTCTAAATGCAAGTGTTTAGACTTCTTGAGTTTGTTCATGGATCATTTCTATGCTCTTTATGGAGCTAATTCTTTCTGGGGTGGTTTAGGGGCCTTGGTAGTGTCTTTGGAGGTCTCATGTCCACATGGTATTTTATAATTGTGATTGGTATAATGTCAATTGAATTGGGACTCAATTTGGATGTACATGAAATTATTGGTTACTAATATACAATTAGACAATTTCCAGTCTTTGAGAGTTACTGGATTTGAAATCTTTGTCGAATGCCTTAACCCATATTTGCCTGATATGAACCTGATCGACTCTCTCCGTCCCTGCCAATTTCACCCCTAATCTGACACTCAACTAGAAGAGTGCCATCAACGGCATGGGTTGTGAACTTTAACTTAGAATCATAGATTGCTTGCCAGATTTTCTCTTTAGAAAGTCCCCTTGTTGCTGATTCTTTAGAGATTGGATTTCGGAATTTCATCCAATGTTCTGTTGGGTTAATTTCACCCGGGTGTCTTTCTATATTCTTTTCCTCATTCTTGTCTCCAGCATCGAGATAGAAACCCAGCAAAGAAATACCCACTTGTAGGTAATGGCTAATTAGGGGTGATTTCACTCGTCTTCTATTTGTTTCTAAGGCTTTCTCACCAAATTTTACCGACAATAATAAGAAGAGGAGGAGCAGCCAAGTACAGCACCTGTAGTAAATATATGCTTCAGGCTATTTCATATCGCCACAAGAGGTCCATTACCATATAGCATTGACCTTTTTCCTATTGAAAATGCCTACTCCATCGCCTCAAGAGGTCCATTACCATATAGCATTGACCTTTTTCCTATTGAAAATGCCTACTCCATCGAGGCTGCTTTACCGGTTTTGCTTGCCTTGAGGTGTTGGATGGAATAATCGTAATTAATCAACAAGGCAAATCCATTTTATATTGTGAAAAAGTGCTTGCCAAATCAACCAGTGGATCCATGGCCATCCATCCGGAGGATATATGTAACATTGCTCTTTACTAATGGGCTGGGTAAGGTTGCTAAGAGTTCGTATTGGTGCTCTTCCCATGAGCTCCCTCATTTTCTAAAGTTAATTCGAGAAGGGCGCTATGTCATCAATTTTATTATTTCATTATCATCCTACTTACAAAAAATTGAAGGAAAAAAAAAAAAAGAAAGAAAGAAAGAAAGAAAGAAACTAAGTAAGTAAATAAATAAATAAATAAATAAATAATAATAATTCAACTTGTGACTTATGATGGGTTTTCCACCCAGTGATGAGACATTGGCCCCGAGATTTGTCAAGAACTTGTCAATATACATGAAGCTCTCACGGTAGAACTTGTCAATACACATAAAGAAGCTCTCAGAGTAACTATCTCCTTTATCAATATATACGCAGTGAATTTAGGTTACAAGCTATATATCTATACCACCTATAAAAAGATGAACGTGAGAAAAACTTTTGATTGACTAATATACTCTTGTTTTAATTTTTAAATGCACAACTACCCTTCTGCATATATAAGAAATATAGCAATATAAAACACATACCTTAATAAGAATTTTAAGGAAACTATAATTCATATAATAATTAAATAAAACCAAACCCAAATAGGAATTCTAAAGAAACGGAAACTATAATTCGTATATATCTATATTATATTATATTACTTATAAAAGTGTGAATCCAAGAAAAACTTTTGATTCTCTAAAATACCCTTATTTTAATATGGAATGACATCAACGCACTTAAATAATCCAAAAGACAAAAAGAAAAAAGATACATTAAAAAGATAAATAATTACAAATTACTCTTCAACCACAAGAATACGTCTTTAGAAAATCCTTCTTTGTAACGTCTTTGATAGGAAATTTTTCTCTATAACACTGATTCTTTAATTAACATGTAACCCTAACAAAAACCCATATAATTTGAAACTTGCTACATCCCAAGTAAGACTAATGGCAGCCGCATGTGTAGCCTCCATGATACAAATTGTTTAAGCTATCATGAAATCATTGGATTGGTGTATACGGAGTATGGAATTATGGCGTTTGTAAAATATGCAGACTTGGCATCTTATACTATTTGGTATGTAATTTTCAAATTTATTATTATTTTTTTTTATTTTTTTATTTTTGCCTTCAAGATGGTGTGTAAACTGCATGGTTTTATTTTATTTTCACTCTTAACACGTGCATACACAGACACATAGTCTCTTAGGTTTTATCATTGGTGGAAGTCTCCTTCCAATTAAATTTCTTTCTAATAGGGTTTCTTATTATTACTAATTTTGCGTTTAAAATCATGCATGAATATGAACTATATTTGTTTATTTCGTCTTCTTTTTTTCTCTTTTTTTACTCTATTGGTTCGTGAGAGTCTTTACCGTGAGCGTGCTCGGTGAGATTTTAATTACTATTACTTCGTATTATTTTTATGATTATAGGTTCGTTTTGATAACATGTTAGCAATAGGTTGTGTAGTTTGAGTTTTTTATTAGGGTCTATATGGGCATCAAATTAGATATTAGACAATTCAAGAAATTTTATATAATATTTTAGTAATGGTCATTGTATGGGGAAAAATCCAGACAGTTGGCGGAGCGCTTCAAGGAAGGTGGCTCGACGATCTGGAGCGTTGCGGCCCAATAGTCGGAGAAAGTTGCAAAATCTAGGATGCTTCTGGGTTCTCAAATGAATAGTGACGCTGGGTGGCTTGATGAATAGTAGTGCTAGGTGCTTTAAGGGATAATGCCGTTCGATTCTCCAGTGAACAGTAACTTGAAAACAAAGAGAACTGTCAAGGGAGGCCGGGGGTTGTCCGGCCTAAAACCCTCCGACGCTCAAGTCAATCTCAGCGTCAAGAGATAGAGAGAGAAAATCATGAAAAAGGAGAATCTCTAGGGTTTTGTGCTGTTATGAGACTTACCTTCTTTTGTGTGAATAGTATTCCTTTTATAGGGAGAGACTAGGTTTCGGATTGAGCCCATATGCTGACCTGATCGTGGTTAATTTAGGGTTCCGAATTAACCATGGTTAGAGAAGGGTTTCAGACCTAATCCTTTCGTCTCGGGCCTCATACTCCCTGCCTAGCTGAAAAGGTTTAGTTTGGTCGCTGATAATGTTAGGGCAAGGCTTAGTCCCGTTAGAGTGGCTTCGTACTCGGCTTCGTTGTTTGAGGCGGAGAATTGCAGTCTGATGGCGCTTTCTAGAACTTCACCTGTCTAGGTTATAAGGACAATCCCGATTCCCACTCCTTGGTTGTTCGAGGCCCCATTGACATATGGTTCCCACCTCTCACCTTCCTTGGCCCTAAGTTCGGTCGAAGAGGAGGTGTCCGAGTGTTCGGGCGAACTTTTGCTTGAATCATCTCGTTTAGAGCTTTGGTCGGTAAATTCGGTAATGAAATCGACTAGAACTTGCCCTTTAATCGCCGTTCTCGGCCTGAACTGTATATCAAATGCTTCCAATTCAATCCCCCATTTGGAGATTCTTCCGGGGAGGTCAGACTTTCGAAGAACGTCTTTGAGAGGTTGGTTTGTGAGGACAACAATGGTGTGAGCGTGGAAATAGTGCCGAAGCTTTCTTGAAGTTATTCGGAGTGCTAGGGCGATCTTCTCCAAGGGCAAATATCGAGTCTCGGCATCTAGTAAGGTCTTGCTAACATAATACACAGGTCTTTGTTCCCTTCCATCTTCTCGGATTGCGACGGCGCTGACCGCATATTGTGGAACGCCAAGTAAAGGAACAATGGTTCTCCTTGTCTCGGCTTTGATAGAACGGGAGGGCTTTCTAAATGTCTAATTAAATTCTTCAAGGCAACTCGGCATTCCTCTGTCCAAATGTGCTTTGTTTTCTTCTTCCTCAGGGCTTAGAAAAAGGGTTGACATTTATCCGAGGAGCGCGAGATAAAGCGCCTAAGTGCCGCAATTATCTCGTTCAACCGTTGAACCTCTCGGTAGGTACTCAGTTCCTTCAACGATCGCAGTGCTTCTATCTTAGTGGGATTTGCCTCGATCCCCCAGCGAGTAACCAAGTGCCTGAGAAATTTACCAGATCCTACCCTGAAAGAACTTTTCTTAGCATTGAGTTTCATTCCGAATCGACATAGCCTTTCAAAAGCCTCAGCAAGGTCGGCAATGTGACCCTCCTCAATCACGCTTTTAACGATCGTGTCGTCAACATAAGCCTTCAAATTCTTCTCGATTAGCCCCTCGAACATTCGAGAGACAAGCCGTTGGTATGTGGCCTCGGCGTTTTTGAGGCTGAAGGGCATCACTTTGTAGCAGTAGGTGCCAGTTGGGGTAATAAAGGCCGTTTTCTCTTGATCTTCCTCTACCATTGGGACCTGATGATATCCTGAAAAGGTGTCGAAGATGCTCTATCGGGCATACCCGGCTATGGAGTCGATGACTTGGTTGATCTTTGGAAGCAGGAAGCTATCTTTCGGGCAGGCTTTGTTCAGGTCCGTGAAATCGACATATACCCTGCATTCGCCGCTCTTCTTTCTGACGCAAACCGGGTTGGCAAGCCACGTCGGGTACATTACTTCCCGTATAAATCCTGCTTTTGAGAGTTTCTTTACTTCTTTGTTTATGGCCCAAGCTCGATCGTCAGACAATCTCCTTTGTTTCTGAGTAACAGCCTTGGAGCTCGGATTCACTCTAAGCCTGTGCTGGATTATATTTGGATCGATTCCTGGCATCTCGTGCAGTGACCAAGCGAACACATCAATGTTTTCCTTCAGAAATCGGAACAATTCGGACGCTTCCTTCTCGGAGAGGTTGCTGTCGAGTAGGAAGTAACGCTCGGGGGATTCATTATCAATTATCATCTTCCAGAGTTCTTTACCCGTTCTATTGTCGGGCTTGAATAAAGTATCTTCTACCCCAAGCTGACTGTACTTTAATTGCTATAATGGGTCGATGTCCTTCTTAGACTTTTTTGGTTTGATCCCGCTTTCTTCCGCCGCCTTGAGGTCGATGTTATTCTTTTCTTTCTTCTTTGCCACCGACGATGGAGTATGGCCTGTAAGTTCGTACATAAAACACTCTCAGGCTACAGCTTGGTTTCCGCAGAGCTCCATTATGCCTTCAGGTCCCGGGAAGCGAATGGACTGATGATAGGTTAAGGGCACTGCTTCTATGGCGTGGAGCCAAGGTCGTCCTATTATTACGTTGTATGCTGAATGCTCTTCCAAGACGACGAAGTGCTGAATGGTTTGAACTGGGTCAGTTCGGACGACTAAGACTATTTGCCCGAGGGGGTAGGAAAGGTTTCCGTTGAATGCCTTTAAGCTCAAGTTACTTGGAGAAAGATCATCCTTCTTCAACCCTAGCTGATCGAAGAGTTTTTTGAACATAACATTTATTGAAGCCCCATTGTCGACACAGAACTTCCCGATGTCATAATTTGCGATCATCATTCAGACTATCAGGGTATCATTGTGAGGATGCTGCGTTTCAGCGGCCGGATAATCTTTCCCGAAGAATAGGGCGGAGCTCAGGTCATCCTTTCCTCTTTCAGCTACAAGCGTTGGTTCTGACTTCACTTCGAACACTTCCCGAAGGTGGGAGGCTTTCTGGTATTGCGTCCGAAGGGCGTTTATGGAGATCGAAACCCTATCATAGGCTCCGTTGATTACGTCAATGGCTCCCAGTACAGTATATCCTTCGGCTTTGGCTCTCAGTTTTTCGATCTTTTTCTCTTCAGGCTTCTTTCGATCGTTCCCCTTAGCTATGAACTCACTTAGGTGCCCAGCTTTCTCCCAAGTCTCGAGGTTGTGCTTTAGGGTTTTGCAATCTTCAGTTTTGTGGCTGTGATCCTTATTGTTTTCGCAAAATCATTTTTTGTTCCTCCTCTCGGGATCTCTACCCATTAGTCTTGGCTTTTCGAAGAAATCTTTATTCTGGACAATTCGTAAAAACTTGTAGATTGGCATAGTGAAGACAATAAGCATAGCCTGGTTTGGATTCGTCGGTGTCTTGTTTCTTGGTGGTTCGTTCCTGGCTTGGTCATCCTTCATTTGGTCCACTCGGGGGTTCCTATCCTTCTTCTTATCTACCTGTTCGGTTTGCTTGGCTATTTGGAAAGCAACATCGAGTCTTATGTACCTTTGGACTCGATTAAGCAGCTTCTCAATGCTAGGTAGCGGGTTAAGGGTTAGTTATTCGAACAACCGAGAGGATCAGATCAATCCTCGCCTGAAGATATCGAGAGCGCTTCGCTTGTTCGGTTCCTCGATTTCGATGTAAAGTTCTCAGAACCTCTGGGAGTAGTCGCGCAAGGGCTCCTCCGCCCCTTGCTTCATCTCGTATAGGTTTTGCATGGTCTTGGCGTATTTTTTGCTTGTTATGAATCGATCCTGAAAGAGTTTGACAAAGTCATCCCATCTTCGGATTTACTTCTCTAGAATCTTTGCCCACCACCTTAGAGCAATTTCCCCGAGGCTTATTGGGAAAATTTTGCACATAAAACCCTCGTTGTCTATGTAGAGGGACATCTTTTGGACATAATACGTCAGATGGTAGTCAGGATCCGCAACCGGGGAATAAGGAGTGAAAGTAACTTCACTATAATTCTTTGGAGTTGGCATGGTTTGGATCCAACTTGCAAAGGGAGATTTTCCTACCTGCAAATAATTTGGCGTCGGGTGCGTCGGCTCATTTATTATCTTAATATCTGCTCGGATCTTCTTTGCGAACTCATCCGAGGTTAAATCTCCAACTCTCCTTCTCCTCTTTTCTTGGGGACCTCTTCTACACCGACTCGGCTCTGCCGAGCCCTTGAGGGCCTCGTAACGCTCTCTATCTCGTCGATTGGTCCTCGGGGCGGATATCTCAGAGCGCCGTTCACTCCCTCTCCGACCTCGGTTATCTTCCCGACGAGTCCGCCTGACTCGACTAGAACTCACTTCGGTGACGACCTTTGAATAGGAGTTTTGAATATGTACTCGCTCCCTATCAGGTCTTTGGTGCTCGACTTTACCCTTCAGCCTCTTTTGGCTTTGATCCTCATCTCTTTTGAACCGCCTTTCTTGGACATGTATTCTTTGGCGCTACGGCCGGGACTCGGTGGGGTGAGAGGTGTAGCTTCCTTTGTCGCTACCGTCCTTTATCGTCATTCGGCCGCGACGAGGGGAGGTTTGATGGCGGCTGCGCTCCTTTAGGTTGAAGTATTCTTGCTCCAGGGTGAGTTTCTCACGTTGCACCTCCTCTAGTCGCCTTTGGAGCATTGCGACCATGGCGGTGACCGCCTCCAGGTTGGAGTGCTCTGCGACCGGCCGCTCGTAGGCAGCTTGGACTCCTTGCATTTGGGTTTGCACCATGGGCCTGCTAGTCTCCCTAATAAAGATGGCGTTTGCCGGAGGACGCTTGGTCGGTGGTAGTGGGAGGACTATACTTGTGCCGTTAGACTCTGGCCCGCCATACGTTGCTCTAGATCTAGTTCGCCCCGCCATTTGTAAGAAAGGGAAAACGAGCTTAAGTAAAGGCCTCTCGCTCGGTTTCCACAGATGGCGCCAAATTGTATGGGGAAAAATCCGGACAGTTGGCGGAGCGCTTCAAGGAAGGTGGCCTGACGATCTGGAGCGTTGCGGCCCGATAGTTGGAGGAAGTTACAAAATCTGGGATGCTCCTGGGCTCTCAAATGAATAATGATGCTGGAGTGCTAGGTGCTTCAAGGGATAATGCCGTTCGATTCTCCAGTGAACAATAACCTGAAAACAAAGAGAACTGTCAAGGGAGGCCGGGGGTTGTCCGGCCTAAAACCCTCTAACACTCAAGTCAATCTCAGCGTCGAGAGATAGAGAGAGAAAATCATGAAAAAGGAGAATCTCTAGGGTTTTGTGCCGTTATGAGACTTACCTTCTTTTGTGTGAATAGTATTCCTTTTATAGGGAGAGACTAGGTTTCGAATTAAACCCATATGCTGACCTGATCGTGGTTAATTTAGGGTTCCGAATTAACCATGGTTAGAGAGGGGTTTCAGACTAGATCGCGGATATTCCAGGGCTACAGGCCTGTTCGTCGACAACTGCTGCCCCTGATTCCATTACCGGAAGCGTGCCCTAAGCACGGTTAGGCTTATTTGTCGGATATGGCATGCAATTTCAAGACACGTGAGGAGCACATGGCAGTGTTGTCCGTGGGGTACTTAACCTAGGGCATCGTTGGCCTGAGGGCCTTCTTGACCGAGGGCACGAGCGCCCGAGGGTATAAGTGCCGGAGGACATCTCCGGCCAAGGGTACGTAGTCTTAACGACTATGCAACCGCAACCGAGGAGTCTGGAGTCACTCAGGCGAGTTCCCGAAAGCTTCTACGTGTTACAATTTCATTTGTTAGTGGCAAATATCCCATACAGTCATTATCCTAAATAAGAGTAGAAATTAAAAATAGTGGCAATTCATGAATTTCTAAGAATTAATCCTATAACATCAAATATGGAGATGGCGCTAATTTTTTTTTTTTTTTTTTAATGATGGATTGTGTCTAAAATGCTACTCCCTTCGTCCGACAAAGATAGGCCAGGTTTGATAAATCATGGAATTTAAGAAAGGGTCATCATTGCATTGACTTGTATTAATTAAATTTCATCTTTCCAAAAATACCCTCAACTTTTTTGTATTGGGTTTTGTGTTAAAAGTTATCATTGAAATAACAAAGGGTATTATAAAAAACTTATAAAAATAATGATTTGACTTTTCAAAGTAGACAAACATTTTGGGACAAAAAAAGTTGAAAATATGGCCTATCTTAATGAGATGGAGGGAGTATAATTTTTTTTTTCAATTGTTTAAATTTAAATTAGACGTCCAGACAGACCCTTAATTATATGATTTTGTAAGAAAAATGAGATAGCAGGAAAGATTTTTTAATTTTCTCTTCAATAGAACTATACCTATTTATTTTTGTGTTTTATTTGAGCCAAAAAAAAAAAATAAAAAAAATAAAAAAATTTCTCATAAAGTTATGGATAGTCTACCTACCAAAACTGTATAGTTTACATAGATTTTTATCCAATGCATTCATTATATTCTTATGATTTTAATGCATGAATTGATAGGATAAAATATGAGGGAAGTGATATTCTCCTAAGATAAAACATTTAGCATGCATCTAACATTTAAATTTGTTAAATCAACATATATTTTCCTTTAAAAGAAAAACAAATTTATCAATTAAATACTTTCATGTGCAACACACGTGGGCACCAACTAATATATATATATATATAATCGATCTTACGAAAATGTATTGATATAAGTTACCGCCAGTGCATCCGAAACTTGAGAAGAAGAGAGTGGAGCACTAATCTGCATCTGATCGTTCAAGCCTGCCACAACAAGAGAACCACGTCTTCATCCTCATCTTTGTTCCCTGTTGCCTGAAATTTTGCGCCTGACAACGAAGGTTTTCCGTTTCATCCATCAGAAGATTAAACTTCTCTCTAGGGTAAACAATTTTCTCAGCATTTTCCATTATCAGTCCTTCCAGTTCGAAAACCTGGGCCTTCATTTTAGCCAACTCGCTAATCTCTTCAGGATGATCCATACAATACTGCATCTGCTCCTTGAGTTTGGGCCCATATGATTCGCTTAGGCTATTTGCAACGGCGGTTGCAGCTTTTCCTCCACCATATCTCCTCGTAAAATCCTCTTGAATTCGCTCGAGGAAGGTAATTGGAACCTCTCTGCCAGCAGACTGGACCGCAACTACACAGTAATTGAAGCCCTTGTCGACGACGTAATTGAAGGTGTGGCCATCGCAGACGTAGATGAACTTCTTGTTACCTGTAGGGAGCTTCTGGAGGCATTGAGCGGCGATACTGGTGAAATTGCCGGTGAACTCTGTGTACTGGGCGAGGATCACCGTCCCTCTGGACACGAAGCTGTAGATAAGCGACTGTTGTTCCATGGATTGTAACAACAGAACCCTAACCCTGAATTCCAAGGAGAGAGAAAATGTGTGTATATATAGAGGATGGAGGAAACAGAGGAGAGGTTTGGGTTTCATCGAAGAAGAGCAATGTTTTTTTATGAAGCAGCATTTGGATGCTAATACGCCGCCGGCAGCAAGTGCCATAGCTATTCAATGTGCTAACTAAAAACCCACTTTTTTATTTCCCTTCCGTAAAAGAAAGATATATTTATTAATTTGTGGTGACATTTTTTTTTGAGAGGGCTATTGCCACCGCATGAAGTACTTTAAGTCCCCCATTAATTTACACTTTTTAATATTTTATGAAAAATACAAAAGATTTTTACGAAAACTAATTACATTATTTATTAAAAAACATCATTCTGAACAACTTTGTAAAAGGAAATTTTTCCAAAATCTATCATTTAAGCAGACTTTTTAGTCATTTACAATCTTTATTTCATTTTTCATGAAAAATGGCTAAAAAGTGTACTTAAATGACAAATTTTGAAAACAAATTCTTCTATAAAGTTGTCCGGAATGATGTTTTTTAGTAGACTATGTGATTAGTTTTTGTAAATTTTTTTTTACATTTTTCATAAAACTTAAAAAATATAAATTAAGTGGGGGACTTAAAGTATTTTATGTGGTGGTGATAGCCTAGCCTCTTTTTTTTTTTTTTTTTTTTTTTTTTTTTCCTAGTAAATAACACTACCATGAATCTAACGATTTATTTATTTATTTTTTAAAAAATAGATGAATGCTAATCATAAACTGTTTCAACAATCACGTTATGATTGATGTGTGCAAGACACATGCATATGGGGCCCATAGTGCGTGTCAAGCACACACTATGACACCAATCATAGCAACTTGTTCAACTGGATTGTTTATGGAATTTGGTGGTTAAACCTTAAATAATATGTTTCTTTGGGATGCAAAATGTAAACCTCATCACGCAAGAACTTTGGAAATGGATCCATGATCCTTTGCCTTTTGTCTCTCAACATGTTAGAAGGATCAATGGTAATGGCAATAGGGTAATATCATTGGATGGGAAAAAAGTCAGGTTTTGGAGACTTATACTGTCATCATAATCCAACTCACAACTCCAAAAGAAAAGTTCGAAGACAATTCTAAAGTAGGACAAAAAAACAGTCAAAATGACTAATTCTATACGAGGGAAGTTAAAACAGGTCATGACAAAGAATAGAGTCCAGATCCTTGGGAGTAACCCACTACCCAAGACAACCATCAACCTGAAGACCCAAATTCGGACATTTAGACGTGCCTCAATTCAATCTCCTCGAACCTATCAAGCCCGTACCGTAGGTTCTGTGAAAGTAAAACATTTTGGAAAAGTTGCTATTCTTCTGTGGTGTAAATGGAACAGTCAGAAACCAAATAATCTTCAATGGGAAGAGTTTCAAATCCAGTCTTCTATTCTTGGTGAAGCCTAGCTTGTTATTTCTCCGGTGTTCACAGATGGCATTTTATTAGTTCTAACCTTAATGATAACTCTGCAGTGCATATTGCATAGTAGTAGGAAAGTTGGGTTAAGCCTAACTTTGCCGGCCCTCGCAATCATGTGACGAAATCTGCCGCGAGTGGCTATGCTTTCAGGAATGATGATGGACGTACTCTAATAGCTTCAGCTTTCAAATTGTATAACACCTCAGTCTTGGTTGCTGAGTGAAAGGCCTTCAGAAATGGGTCTTTATCAATTGATTCTCGAATTTCAGATTGGTCAGCCTATGGAAAAATGATTACAGTTAGTAGCCATTTATTAGGAAGTTAGAAGAAAATAACCCTGAACTGTAATTTTTTTCCCATAACCCGACCAATCTAAAATCCCTGCCCCCACTCTCTTAAAGGGGGAGAGTATTAGACTCCTAGGAGGATTCGTGTGTGGAAGAGTCTAGGGGTGCAAAATGGTTCGGGTAGACCCAAGAACTAGATCGTTCCTTACAATTCGGTCTGGTCTGATCCGATTCGGTCCAAACAATAACCGGTCCGGTTCTGGGGACAAATTTTTAAGAACCAATGAATTCGATCCGGTCCATGGTTTAAGGGTTTCAAAACTGACCTGAATCGAATTCCCGAATTACGAAAAAAAAAATTATAAAAAAATATATGATTATGAATTTATGATTATATATATAATTATATGTTTATATTAATATATTATACTCCATATATAAGTATCATTGAATAAATAATAATACTTTCAATAAAGTTATTACCTTTTACCGCGGGGGAGAGGCGGGGGAGACTGTTTTTGTCGGTTCGGTCCAATATAACTTTCTGGTTCAATTTTTGAGATCCCAAATTAATTCAGTCCAATCCAGATATACCTCTAGCCCGGACCGATTTGCAACCCTATGGAAGACAACCATGGGATCCTTGATAGGCCCCAGCCCTAGCCTCAAAATTTTTTTATCTCTTGATATTTATCCTTCATGACTCATGAGCTTAACCCAATAAGATGTGCCACCCTTATTTTGCTACCATAGCTGCATTTATATCCTCCGTCCATCTAATTCCTACTCCACCTTCACTTTTGGGTGTCCAAAGCAACTAAAGCCATAGAGCCTTTTTGTCACTGTTGGTTCCTTTATTGCTCCCATAAGAAGTTACAATTTAGCTTTGACGGAATTGTAGTACCTCTTTAACAATTTGAATCAACTCTAGACAAGAGCTTAGTTTTTTCACCCCTGAAACCCTCTCTACAACCCCTTCGAAGGTGTCCTAGATATTTCCCGAAGTTGTTTGCACAAGGAATATTTAAATCACTACTAAGTGACATCTTCAATTGATCATCCACCTTAAAAGAAACAAAGAAACTGGAATATTCTCAAGTGGGTTTCAATTCCAGGTCATCCAAGCTTGCTACAGAAATTTTAGTCACTCACTTATTTGTAAATAAGACCCAATCCTATGCCATGCCAGGACAGGCACAAGTAGAGATCTACTTTAGAAGCTTAAATGATCATAACAGACTGAAGGATTATCACCTTCAAGGCTTCAAGGGTCAACACAGTTCAATTGCAAAATATATCTATATCTATATATATATATATATATATACCTTTTCAACAAAACAATAACATGAAACTAGCTAAGAAAAACATGTAGACGATCATCAGCTCCTGGGGGAGAGGGCTTTCTATAAACACTATCGCAAAAAATTTGGCAGATGTCAAGAGTTAAAATGGAGAGAAAATAAAACATCTGGCTTGGCGTGTTCTTACGGGCCATGGGGGTGTAGAACCGTGAAACAGTCTGAAACTATTTCAGTATTTCCCCACTCTATAATTGGTTGTCAAGGAGTCAAATGAAACAGAGACCAATTGTAGTTTACACGAGTGAAAGAGATGACTAACCAATTAGCAGGCAGAAAAACCTGTCCTATTAGACTGATGGCAATAAAAAAATAACCTACTACAATTCCTCTAGATTAGGAAAGGTAACACTCAAAGAGAGCAATTTGACATATTTTGATTAACGGATTTTGCTCTCATTTAACAGGTATTTTGTCAGTGTCACCTAAAGGAGTCAAATAAGACATACTTGAAAAGATATCAAACAAGTACAAACGAAAAAACAACAAAGGAAAAGATACAAAAACTCCCTGAGAGAAAATTGGGGAATGAGAAGGTTCAGATGTAAGCATATTAAGTGCAAATGCTTGTCTCGCAACAGGTACTATATAATAGTAATGTTACAGCATTTGAAATGCTTTCATGCAAAATTTTCATATGAGCACTGTAACAAGCACTAAAGCAAAAGCAGGAGATGACCTTGAGGGCTCCCGGATAAATGGTTGTGAATTTGTGATGGGCTGCAATTTCACAAAGGAGATTATTACGAGGGTTATCTTGCCCTGAAGGGTCACCAAGACAAGCCATAACACTTCAAAGACTCAAGGACGTGCACAAGCAAGCTTGCATTTGCATCACCCATATGCCACTTTTCCCAAAATTGGTACAGAAATCTGGACCCCGAGGACTGCCAACCAAACCAAGGCCGACCATCATTCAGGTTGGGCTCCAATTCAAAATCCATCCAAAGTTTCATGCCGAAGCTCAAGTTTGATGCCATCAATTTTGTATTGACGACTTTACAATCTAAAACTGGTCTAAGGTTGTTCCCAAAACAGCAGGGCTTGGTTCAGATCAATCCCAAGCTACAAGCTACGCCGAACATGAGACCACAAATCAATTAAAAAATAAATGCATTTAAGCACTTCTTATCAGCAGCCTCCAAAAGAACAATTTTCAATTACTGATATATCATCTTTCTTCAGAATTTTAATGAAATAACAGTGAAAAAGAGAAAAAAAGAGGGGTGGGTGATCAGCCAGCAGGCTCACAGTTCCAATTACAGAAACTTTCAAGGCAGGAAACAAAATGATTTCATGATTACCTTGACTCCCAAAATAGTTCCGCTTGCAGGTACAATTCAATCCACTGCAACATAATGACCTGAAGCCCAAGAATCCCTAGTACAAATCAAGTGATGGATAACTTGCAGACTGGGCATGATGTTCTTCGGCTAAGCCACGGATCAATACACTGCCACAAAAAAGCAGAAGAATTAAAGAAAATTAAAAAATTTGGACATTTGATGGTTTCTTTTACAAGAAAATGCTTCTTAAGTTGCAAGGATGAGAGTGTTTACATCTTTGTGAAATTTGTGTAAGCAAGGGAGATGGCGTATGGTGTCTCCAGAGGTTGGGGTTTCAAGACAAATTGCACAAGCTTCTTCGAAATTATCAGTCTGTGTGACACACACAACAGTAATCAGTAGCAAGTAAATCTGTAGATCTAACTGTCTCTGCTATACCCCATGCATTTCCTCCACGTAAATACATATAAAAATATTTATTTAAAATGGCCACTTTGAATGTGTACGTATGGCCACTTCATCATGTATATATATGTATGAATGGAGTTCTGTCCAGACAGGCAATATCGCCTTTTTTCTCCTCCCACAAAGTCAGATTGTAACCGTCCATAACGCATCTATGGCTCATGTTTAAAGTGGCCATTTTAACCAACCAGATCTGGTTTTTGCCAAAAGCCTGTTGCATTCAGTCCTGGGGCAGTGTGCAAAGCTTCTCCAAGAAGCTTCTCCATGGCAGCTCTCTCATTTCTCCCTCTCTCTGTCTCCATACTGGACGAAGGTCCCAGTGACAGCTCCATTGCCTCAAAAGCAACCTCGCCTGCAACCATGCTCTCTCATCGATGTCGACACGTGGATGAACACCCAACAGTTCTCTCTCACCAAAGAACATGACATAAATCGTACAGTTCCTCACATTAAATCCTACAGTTCTTGGCCACCTGGACTCTAACCGAATCTTGCCTCTCAGGCGTATTCATTAGTTCAAGAGATAAAATGTTGGTGAGTATACTGTGATGACTTTGCCATAGATCGAGGACAGTTTTGTGCTCTCAAATGCTGTGGAAGACAAAATGAAATTGGATTTGTACAGTATTTTGTGACCTCCCAAACCCTACAGCTGCCTCCTTTGATTAGCAAACTATTTTGGGAAATTTTTCCCAATATAGTCTACTATAATCTCTATACAATATGCTGCAACAAATTCTCAATTTTCATTTTAATCTTTACTTTTTAATTCTATCCTCAAATTTATTCTACTAGCACTAGTTGTCTACTTGTCTCTGATCTGTTTAGCAGAAATAAGAGTTGTCTTGGTTTTGGTTCTTCCGACTCCATAGACCTCAAGGTTGAAGGTGAAGAGAGGGAAGAATTCATGTATTAGTAGATAATAGAAGATCTACTTAGTGGTTACAGATGTGAAAATATTAGTCTTATCTTCCCACCTTTTTTTTTTTTGGCCATAACCATTTGGTTAATTTCTTGCATTAGTTTCATGCCAATAATCTTTTTCGATGGTCACGGTCGTTGGCGAGAAAGTATGGCAACTGTGTTGCGGTCGTCTATGTTCTCGGTTGAGGATTAGAGGTGACTGGTGAGGCTTTTCTGGGCATCAATAGAGAGAGAGAGAGAGAGAGAGAGAGAGAGAGAGAGAGAGGAATGGTGAGAGAGAATGAAGAGGGGGGAATGGTGAGAGGGTTTGTCTGGGTGTCAATGGTGAGCGAGAGAATGAAGAGAGAGAGAGAGAGAGAGAGTGTGTGTGTGTGTCTTGGAGGGGCATGCACTTTACCCGAGGAACTGATGGATCAGGTGAGGGCGTGAAGCATAACGGAGCCTGGTATTTTGATGGATAAAGCTTCTTTAAGTCGCTTTGAATAACCAACGGCCACGATTAAGTTGCACATGGGGAAACGCCTAGGCGACATTGCCTGGGTGAACTGCACTATGTATGTATGTGTGTAATCAACTAATCATGAATATTACCTGTACTGTTGACTCTGGCAAACTATTAATCTGATTGATGGATGCACCATGTTGGTGGTTGTTCTCGTCAAGGGCCAATAACATTTCATAATCATTTCTGCAATGAAACACCCCCCAAAAAAAAGGCATGAAATAACTCTAAAATTTCACTTTTAATATCTAAAAGAAAACACATATACAGTTAGTTTCATGCCAAATAAGCTCTATAATTTTATTTTATTTAAAAAAAAAAAAAATACCAGAACAATATGGTACAGAATAGACACTAAGCAAACAAATATGGTAAATATAAAACATTAAGCAAAGAAATATGGCCACCAAAACAAAAAAAGGAGAAAAAATGTAGTAACAAAGCAAATTATTTGGAAGTTATTTTTTATTACTCCCTCCGTCCCACTTTGTTTGATAATTGTTAAGTTTCCAACTTACAAGCCTAAGCTTATAAGTGGAGGGCCCGAACAAGTATATGAAGCTATGCCAAACCTAATATTTGGGCGATGTGGGATGTGATATATTTTCAACACTCCCCCTCACATGCAGGCTTAACATAGGCTTGTCATGTGGGCAACAAATACGGGCTCAATAGGCCCAAGAATGACATGCTCTGATACTATGTTAAGTTTCCAACTAACAAGCCTAACCTTATAAGTGGAGGGACCGAACAAGTATATGAAGCTATGCCAAACCCAATATTTGGGCAATGTGGGATGTGATATATTTTCAACAATAACAATTTCCATTTTGGGAAGTCCCAAAATGTTTGTTACTCTAAGACAAAATTTTTTTTTTTTTTTTTTTACTTTCCCAATGTGCTCCTTCATATATTTAAAATTACAATTACTCCAATCATAATACAACATAACGTAAGAGGGTAAAATTGGAAAATTAATTTAATGAGTCACATGATAATGCATTAAAGAGCTTACCTTAATATGCGTGCTTAGTCAAACTGGCCCAAACACTTTGGGATGGAGGGAGTATTTATTAATACTTTTTGGTGTACTATATTTATTTATCTTTTTATAGTTAAATCGGTTAGGAAACATAGAAAGACTACTAACCTGGGAAGTTTCTCCACAACCACTGTAACAAAACTTCTAACCAATTGTTAATCCCAAATACTGCAAATATTGCAGAAATTATTCACAAATCTTCAGCAACTCTATGTAACTACATATTGACAACATAGAGCTTCATCTATCATGCAATGCTTTTCCCATTAAATCCACTGTTTAACCGTTATCATGTTAATCCAAGATACTTCAGCTGATTTTTGTCATTGCGTCTGGCTTCTTGACTTTATTCACAATACCTCCCAATTCATTCCTAAAATTCACATTTATTCCTCCACTTCACCAAAATAGAAAACACCTTCTTTACCGTATCTATAACTGAGCTTCCTGTTTGCATTGTTAGGGGTTCATTGGGTGTTACCTAATTTGGTGAGAGATCTTCTACGTGGTCGGTGTATCCAAGGTGGCGAGGAAAGTTAGTAGCAATTTGGGGAATGATTTCGCTTTGTTTAATGTAGATTGTGTGGAAGGAAAGAAATAGAAGAATCATTGAATAGGGGGAACAATCAGTTGAAAAGATTAAAAATTCCTTCTTAAATCCCCTCTTTCTTTGGTTTGGAGCATTTAATATTGCAAATAAAATATTTGGAATTTTTGGATGGTAATAGTTGGGTTTGATTTTCCTTTTCTCATTTACATCCTGGACTAGAGTCAATTCTTTCCTTTTTAATGAATTATTTACCTATCTGAAAAAAAATAAATAAATAAAGGATGAGAACAAAACAAAAACAAAGCAAACACTAAAAGAGCTACATATTGATGAACAAGTATATCCCAACACCAATAAAAGCAAAGCAATGAACCATTCCCTTAAAAAAAAAAAAAAAAAAAAAAGAAAAAGATTCCAGAAAGCTATTCAAGAGTCAAGGTCACTAGGAACAATGTTACATGGTTGGGTACGGGTTTGTCAGGTGCAGGTTTGTGTCCAGGTGTCAGATTCTATTGATTTCCAAAGATTTTTCAGTACTTTGAAGTGTCCAGCAGGAGTACCCACACCCATAATCATGTCATCTCGAGATGGGTAAGAGCGGGTGAAACAAAGGATCCATGTAACATAGACTAGGAATCTTTGGTGCTCTTCACAAATATAAACCAATTTAGAAGAAAAAAATTTTGATAAGATAAACCAATTTAGAAAATTGACTATAGATGCCCATCACAACATGTAAAATCACACTACAAATATAGTTCATAACCACAAATATAGTTGGAGAGATTTTTTTTTAAAATAAATTAATCAATTAATTAATTAAAAAGGAAAAAAAAACTATATTTATAGTGTCATGGGGATCAGAAACCTAGTTTTAAACTTCTAGAGACACTAAACTTTCTCTAACTAAGCTACCAACTACAAATCAGTTCTCCAAGAAAATTTTAAAAGACAAAACTTCGGTCCAACTAATAAGTCTGTAATAGCAATATTGGCATACTTGTTAATATGAGTTACAATGCAGTATATGAAGAATATCAGTGTCCTTGTTAAGCATATGCTATAAAGACTTCTTGGTGAGACCTCAAGTGTGGTTTATGCACTAAGCAGTGAATGGCAAAAACAAAACAGAAAACAACACTATGAACAAAAGAAATACTCTATCGATAAATGAACCAGCCACAAGACCATAATGAATAATGATCCGCATAGTATACAATAATAGAGGGAACAGAACTGAAGACACAAATTGATTAACCAAAAGGGCAAAAAAAAAAAAAAAAAAAAAAAAAAATGTTACACTCAGCAACCTTTTTGCTTTCAATAACAGTCACTGGTATAACATTAGAGCTTTAAAATCAACATCCAAATAAAATTTTGATAATTTACATAAGGACTTCCACTAGGCACACAATGGGAAATAAAAATTTTCCCAGAAAACTTAACTGCAAAATGAGGTAATCTGTGTGTCAGTTCATCTAACCATAATATCCAACAAAACTCCTAAATTAATCAAATTTAATGTGGAGACTCTCATTTCAAATCTGTTACTGTATCTGTATACCAACTCAATTGGCAAATAAAAGTGGTTTCTTCTCCAAATGCATATTGCAATTGACTAGAAAGAATCAGAAATATAAAATTATTAATAATCAGACCAAACTCTTACTCGTTGAAATCACGCTGAACTTGATGGATGTGACTAGCCATTCTTATATCACTAAAGTCACCAACTGCAGCCTCTAATGCTTCCAATATATTTATTCTCTGCATGAAATATAAGGTATTAATCGTCATTTAAATATGATACATGCATATGTATAAACCTATTATCTAATTGACATAACAATTGCCAATACAAAACAGCAGAAAATGGATAAAAGATCCAGAGACTTTAAATAAGTGATGAACAAAGGAGTCCGTTTCAAGCTTAAAGATCCAACAATATCTAGTCATTAAACTAGGAATAGAAATCTATCTGCTCCACTTCAGAACTTGGAGAGAGGTTCTGAAGATAGTAGCAAAATACAGGCGTATGCATACCAATAACTGCTTTGAATACAGTTCACCCTACCAAATTAGGTAAAGTACTTCTGCATCCCTCCCAAAAATTACCAACCAGGCAACCACCCCACCCCCCCCCCCCCCCCTCTCTCTCTTCCTCCTCTTCCCCAAACAACCTAATCGTGGAATTGAGAAACTTGGGACAGGTATTACTACTGACTTGCTCAAGCAGACAGACATAAAGACCTCCATTTTTCCATTAGAGTCTCATTTTATCAATCAAATCCATGAGGCAATTCAATTCAATTCAAATGAACCATACACCAACAATTGCTTCTTAGGGGACCATTAAACTATGAAAAAAGATGAACAAATCCCAACAGGAAGATAAAAAAGGTTCGGAATCATAGTCTACCTTCAAATGTCTTGCCACCTTGTAGCAAGCCAGAGGTGCATGGGAGATCATAGGAGGTAGGGTTCTTCACAGATTTGGGGTTTCTCTCTCTCTCTCTCTCTCTCCATATTTGGCTGACAATGTTGATGACTTATTTCCCTGCAAAATTATTTAGAATTGCCAATTCCCTCCAAATTTGCTTACTTTGTTTGGTTGGCAATTACTAATAGAACCTTGACAGTGGATAATATAATTCTGAGAAACTGGACAATTTCTTTTCAATGTGTTCATGAAAAACTCATCCAGCAGCAGTCAATCATTCACTCATCCATTGTCCATTTCCATGCTTTATGGGGGAGATCATTAAGAAGACTTAGTGTTTGGAATGTAAGTATTTTGTTGAGAAAGGTGGTTGAGGGTTGGTCAGGAGAAGTTAAAAAATACAAGGGATTGATGTGTTATAAACTAGGTGACTTAGGTCAGGTTGTGCATTGTGTCAGTACAAGCCCATTCCAACTCAGGTCATGAAGAAATTTCAACCCAAGCCAGGAGTAGGTCCAAAACTCCTAAACAGAATCTAGTTGTGGGCCTAGTGGAAATTGATTGGGTCAAGTCGATCCTATGGTAATTTAACCATAACCAGAACTATTTATTAAACAGATCGGGAAGCTTAAACCCTAATCAGACCCTTTTAAAACACCACTTCAGAGCATCTCGCTGAGTGTCCAGTTGCATCCGCAGGAGGAGCCAATCAGCAATTCCCTAAAGAAGACTTGTTTTAAATTCTTCTTTTTGCTTGGGGTCAGCCTGAAATAGGATTGTTGTTAGTCTCACTGAAAGTTGCTCACACTCCACTAGCTGTGAAGTTGAAGCCACTAATAATATCGCTGAGTATGAAGCATGCATTCCAAGATTAGAAGCTACCTTAGAAATGGGGATTGAAAAGCCAAAAGTCTACGAGGACTCGACATTAATCCTCTACCAAACCCAACGAAAATGGAAGACTTGGGATGAGAAATTGCTGCTTTGTCATCCTACCTTGAATGTCTAGCACAGGATTCTTGCAAAATAACATTCCATTATGTGTGAAAAAAATCACTTTGCCAATGAACAAGCCAAGTAGATTATTTAAGTACATGAAGGGGAAGTGCACCTCACAAGAATGGGTACAGTTAGCCAAGAACATTATGCAATAAAGGTATTTTGGACCACCATGGAGAAGGACTGCCACGAGCATGTCATGAGGTGTCATAACTACCAGATTTTGCAAAGCTGCAGCATTGTCCCCCAGTGCTCTTAACAACTCTTTCATCACCACTACCTTCTGCTACTTGGGGCATTGATATCATCGACAAAGTCACTCCAAAGGCTTCTAATGGACATGAGCACATTTACTTCATCAAGTGGGTTGAAACATCGTCGTCGTATACAACCTTAAATGTCAAGAAGGTGGCTCAATTCATTGAAACTAATATAATTGCTATTTTTTCATTATACCTCTTGTCCCCACCACTCTCTCTTCAGCTTCCAGCACCATAATTTCCTTTGATTTTTTGCTTTGGAGTAGTTAAGGCAATAAAAGCTTCCTTATCTGCAAAAGTCACTAATCTAGTTGGACATTGGGCTGAAATATGCCCGAAGCCTGTACATGTATCTCATATTTAGTATTGGAACTAGAACCCACACTACTTTATGCACCCATAGATGTAGAAGAACAAGCAAATCAGTTGTTAGAAATATTGGTAGCACTGTGGGATTTGTCGATTGATTTCCTCAACTTGCATCTATGACTGTTCTCTCATTCCTACTACTCTTTCATTTGGAGCTGTCACAAATGCCTTCTTTTAATACTTCTCTTCCATTTGGTAAACAACTTGAACAACATCAATGATGGTGTAAAGTCAACTAGCAGCCAAACCAGAAGAAATATGAGGGTTCAATCCTTAGAGATACATAGTGATCATAATATCTTAATTTCACATAAGTTCTGACCTTGTTGCCAAATTATAGAACTTGCAAGTAACTCCTCAGCAGACAAACTTCCTTTCACCAATTGTGTAAATTACAAGCCAATTAACTGCTTGTAATGAACTGGTACAAAGTAACATGTCATGGCAGTCTTTGTGTCACCCCATGATCTAGTGGCTACATATTGTGTTTAGTAGTATTTTTCCCACCAAACTCTAGTTGTCCCCTTCCATTTAGCCTCTGCAAAAAAGATTTCTCACTCATTGTCGAACGATACCACCCAAAACAGCTCTCTAAGCCATGTAACCAATGAAGAAATACTTCTACGTTGCTTTCCCATAAAAATCAGCAACTTCCAATTTAACGCCTCAGTCTGCATCAACTAATATAGGCACTTCTTGAAATCGAACTTGCCCTTTGGGCGGCAAGATTTGTTCCCGAACCACCTGGTAATTGAGGGCTGAAGAAACAGAACCAATGTCTGCAATCTTTTCATCTTCGCTAACCTTATTCCTTAGGACCACAATAGCAATATGTTAGGATATATTTGTATATATCTTATACATTAGGGGTATTATTGATATTTTATTAGTATAGGGTTATTGTTTATATATGCTGTATTTTCAGATTAATCAATATACAATTGCACTTTTGGCAAAGCTTTCAATTTATCAGAGCCTTTTGGGTAAGCATCACCTTCGAATCTACCTCGCACAGCTTTGTCGCACATCGTCTTGAAGCACCGCCTCAATCTACTTTGAATCTCCCTCGCACAGCTCTGTCGCACATCGTCTTGAAGCACCACCTCAAACTCTAAGCACTGTCCAACCAATTTTCATCATTGGAAGTCTTCCCCACTGTCGCAGAGTGCTTCTCCATCGTCAAACCCTAAGCACTGTCCAACCAATTGCAACTTGGCTGCAAATCGCAAGCCTCAATCGAATTGAACCTCTACAAGCCCTAATTGCAAGCCTTTGTTGCACCTATTGCAGCAATCTCAGCCTGTGTCGCAATGAATCCACACCTCAACCCTCGATTCAGTCGTCTACAGTTGAAGCTTCTTCTTTTCTCTCTCTCTAGTTCGAACCCTACAATCGCACCATCCCAAGCCATCTACGAACTCTATCGCAGATTCACAGCCGTAGTTGCAGTCGATCAACCATCTTGTAGCTGTTGAATCTTTTCGGCAGTCAGTTGCATCTAAATCGATCCACATCTCTCATTCTAGTGAAGACTTTACTTGACTTAGCAACTCTCTGATCTGTTGGACTCTCTAGAAGCATATTTGACCACTTAGAAGTTCTTTGTATCTTGAGTTGAAAGATGCCTAATAATAATTCAGATTCCCTTCAAGCGATTAGTGTCAAGTTGACTGGTGATAATTATACCTATTGGGCTTATGTTATAAAATTTTTTTTGATGGGGAAGAATATGTGGGGTTATGTGACTGGGACTGTGATGAATCCTAGTGATGCCAAAGTTGAAAAATACAAAGAATTTCTTTCAGTTTGGGGATGAATAATGCTAAAATTATCACTTGGATTAATAATTCAATTGACAATCCATTGGAATGCAATTGGCTAAGTTTTCTATTGTCAAGGATATTTGGGATTATCAGGCAAAGGTGCATGTCCAATCCAAATTTGAAAAGAGGTATTAGTTGGAACATGACATCAGGGAGACCCCTAAATAGGACCGAAGCATTCAGGATTTTTATGCTGTTATGACTAGTTTTTGGGATCAATTGGCTCTTACAGAGCCTAAGGAACTAAGAGTGAACACTGTGTATTGTAACAACATGTATTGTAACTACAGGGAGGAGCAGCGCCTTGTTTAGTTTTTTATGGCACTTCGGGATAAGTTTGAGGGTATTCGAAGCACTATACTTCATTGTAATCCTCTTCCTTTAATCAATTATGTGGTTAATGAATTGTTGGCAGAGGAAACTCGTTTCAAACCCAAAAAGGAGCATATTGTTCTTCTATTGTATGTTGATGACAAGACTATTTCTGGTGATGATACAGCTGGATTTCTCTTCTCAAAACTCAATTGAATCATCACTTTGAGATGAAGGATCTTGGTGCGCTTCGTTATTTTCTTGGAATTGAGGTTGCTTCGTCTCCCCAAGGGTATCTTCTCTTCCAATCCAAGTATGTTGCTGATGTTATACAGAGGGCCAACCTTTCTGATTCTCAGACTGTTGATACTCCTATTGAGCTTAATGTTTGCTATACCTCTACTGATGGTGTCCCACTAGCAGATCCTAATTTGTATAGAGTGTTTGTTGGCAGTCTGGTATATCTCATCGTGACTCGATATTGCCTATGCATTGCATATTGTTAATCAGTTTGTCTCAGTTCCCTCCTCAGTTCATTGGGCTGCACTTCTTCGTATTTTATGCTATCTTCGCGGTTCTATCCATCATAGTTTGTTATTTTCCTCTACTTCTTTAGAGTTTCAAGCTTTTTCTGATGTTGATTAGGCTAGTGATACTATGGATCACCACTCTACTACTGCCTATTGTGTCTTTCTAGGTGATTCTTTTATTTCTTGGTTGACTAAGAAACAGATCGTTGTTGCTCGTTCGCTCGCTGAGCATCAAGCCATGGCTACCATTGCTGCTAAGATTGTGTGGTTGCGTTGGTTGCTTACAGATTTGGGTGTTCCACCTTCGTTGTCTACTCCGATGTATTGTGACAACAAGAGTGCTATTCAGATTGCGCATAATTCTATCTTTTGTGAATGCACTAAACACATTGAGATTGATTTTCATTTTGTGCTGACTCATCTTTAGCTCAACACTCCTTGCCTTTTGTCACTTCCACCATGCAGTTAGTAGACTTCTTTACAAAGTCTCACACCATCTCGCACTTCCGGTTTCTACTTAGCAAACTCTTGATGTTTTCCTAGGTCACATCATGAGTTTGAGAGGGCGTGTTAGGATATATTTGTATATATCTTATATAGGGGTATTATTGGTATTTCATTAGTATAGGGTTATTGTTTATATATGCTGTATTTTCAGATTCATCAATATACAATTGCACTTTTGGCAAAGCTTCCACAATAGAATCTACAGTAGCCTTTAGGGAGCCCAATGTATCTACAGTGGCATTTAGGGATGGTTCCATTGATCTCACGCTTTCATTTAGTCGAGCTAAACCCTTCTTGGTGTTGTCACAATCTTGAGACAAAGCTTTGACATTAAAAGAAAGCTTGGCGCTTGTAACTATGGTTGTTAAATAATCTTGAAGAAAGTTTGAAGTCGAGAAAAAGAGGTAGGATTTTTCACTCTGATACCAAATTGATGCAGTAGAATACCATATTAATTATGCATGTAATTGTTATGATAGGCTAGAGTTTGTGATTTTAGGTTTTGAAGGGTGGTAAAAGGGTACAAGGCTTTTTATATGAATTAGGAAAGGAATAGGGTGAAATTTAAAGGCAACAAAATGGATGGGAATTTAGAACATAGGTCGCTGGACTTTTTGGACAACAACTATTTTAGGGTGTAGGATTTTGTGGCAAAGGCTTATGGCATAACAACAAGGGTTAGGGTTACAATAGTAGTTTTAAGGTTGAGAAAGCAATGAAAATAGGAGACTAGTTGTGGGTTAATCAGTAGAGAATTAAAGAAGAAGAAGTAGTAGAAGTAGAAATAAAAGAGAGAATCTAGACAAGCACACCTTCAATAACCAAACCAAAACACGCAGTATTTCATCAGTCAAAGTCTAAATTCATACATTCAGTATTTCATTAATCAAAGTCCAAATTCATTTTGGTACAATGGCACTCATTTATAGATTCTCGAAAAGTTGTTAGGAAAATAAAAACCTTATAAAAGCATTGTTCTAAATTCTACCTTATTCCATGAGATCTAGAAGCACTTCTACAACTTTCTCTCCCCTGATCTACGACCACCCTAGCACTCTCTCTCTCTGTCTCTGTCTCTCTTTATTTTTTATTTTTTCAAAGAGGAATGAAAGCCTTGCCTAGAAGTTGTTGCTCGATCGAAAGGATATAACACATACGAAACCTTAGCTTCGCTAACTTTCTGAGGTCTAAACTAACCAATATGGAAACAAACTAAGACTCAACTTCTTCAAAAATAGAAAGTTTCTAAAATCTTAATAAGATGATTTATAAACCAAGAGAATACTCATAATTGGACACAAATTAGAAATAGAAACTCTTAGAAAGAACCAACAAAATAAAACCTAGATAAAATAGAAAGTTTGTAAGGACTAGAACTTAGTAAAACTAGCAAGTTAAGAAACTAATGAGTAATGACTCAAACAATTACCATGGACACTTTTCTTTGGACCCAAAAAGTTTCTTAATTGTCATGGGGCCCATGACCTTGGGCTTATGCGTCCAACAAGGAAATTACTTCTCAAACCAATAAGGAGCTACGTAATAAAAAATTCTAGACCACAAAATGAAAATAAAGGGGCAGGGTAAAACAACAAGAGATGATCAATTATTCAATAGCGTTAGTACAAACAACACAAATGTTAGAGGAGAACCCATAGTAAGGTCTCCTCTTTGTCTTCTCTTCTGAAGCATGTCAACAATATAAATCTTACCATAAGCCACTAACCAAGTCAGAGTTTGCACCTTCAAGGGTCATTATTAAATATCACCACATTCAAACAATTAATATAATTTTCCTTAGTGTAGAGACCAAATTTTCTATCCTCAACTACATTAGATGTTGAATTCCACAATCCTCACATTACTTTAAAAAACCATTACTTGATACATCGGCAAAGCATCATAGAAATATAAGTGAAACAAAAATGGAGCAAGTCTTATCCTACTTTGTCCTCAGTAGATAAATAACTCTGAATGACAAATAACCCTGAATGACCCTCTTTCTAATGAATTATTCATTTATATATTTAAAAGTACAAATAAAAATTAACAAGAAATATGTTTGGACCATCATCACATTTTGAAAGTAAGCTTCAAGCTTTCCAATTATTTCTGTAACCATAGAGTAACATGCATGGCTTTAAACTTTCTTAAAATTGATTCATTTCAAGAATTACTGCATTTTATCCAATGTTTTGAAAGGCATGGACGAAAGGCGGGGTGTTTTTTCTCCTGTGGGGCGAGGCGTAAGCCCCACAGGTTTTTGATTTATATATATAGTGCAAAAACATACACAACAAGTAAAATTTATTTAAAAAGTGATTTATTTTTAAAAAAAATTTAAATATAATCTAGGCATACAAACATAATTGATTAAATTGAAAGCATTATATAAAAAGATTAAATATAATTTATTGCACTACAAACTTATTATTGTCTTTATGGTCCAATCAATCAAGATATAAAGGGTTCATATAACCTGAATTCAAATAAGTTGTGTTCTTGGAGGTGAACACTACGAATAGTTGTCAACGTCATCTTTTCCCTAAGTTGTCAATATTGTAGTCGCTAGCTGGTCATGCGGCTTCTTAACCTAGGTTTTTACTCAAGCAGTCAACCTTTAATTGACTATGGTAACTTTACCAAATGAAAAGAGTTGTTCCTCTTAAGAGATGCAATTTGGTCTTGTTTGGTGTATTGCTATTACCAGGGGCACCAAAGGTGTGCCTCATATGCATAGGGCATGTGCACCAAGTAAAGGGTGTAAGCCTAGAAGAAGTCTTGCATTTTTTTTAGAGCCCCAGGGTGTTTTTGGCTCGCCTTGCTTCAGGGCGAGCCTCGGGCACGCCCCGGGCGAGTATTTTATAACATTGATTCTATCCAAGTTAATCTCAAAGCCTTGTACAGTTTGACTGCCCCATAATGTTATACGACAGAATGATTAAAAAACAATAGTTATCACATGATTAATCAACCTAACTAATTACAAGGAAAAGAAACACAAGTAAGGGATAAATTTAAAACAAATACCATGTCCACATCCATGTTCAAAGGAAACTGAAGATTGCTTTCTCTTGATAAGATTGAGGGAGACTGGCCACGAACACGACTCCCCAGTGCCATTCTAGTAGAGGGAGGAATGCGAGCCTGAGTTCCTCTCCTACTTGAAGGGTTCTGAAATGACCGTGATCGAGACTGTCTATATAGAGGTGATATAGATAAGCCTCTCTGTATACAAAACAAAAAAGATGATCACTCTTGGGAAACAAATTATACATAGCCAACCAAAAAATTTACCAAACTAACAAAAAGGTTGCCTAGCACAAAGCTACCAACTGACAACATAAAAAATTTAAAAAAAAAAAAAATACTAAAGAAGTGAGGCAAAAGATTTCCTCTGCCAGCGCACCAGAATCATTTGGAAAATTATGACATGAAATATTAGAATCTATAGTATTACCAATTAGAATTATATCAAAGCTACATAAAAAACATGTACAATTTTGGAAGGACAAAAATAGAACTTTTCAATGCAACATGTATTTAAAACTTAATTATAAAGATCAGATGGATCAGAATGATTATAATTGAATACTACAATTTAAACACTAATTGTGTAAATGAAATTAAATGTCCTCTAGCTTTTATATAATATCATAATTTGAAACTTAGACTCCCAATCACCATTGCAATTTGCAACATATCATATCCAATAAAATGTATTGGATTAGGTTCAATGTTGCTCAATCGTTGTGGCCTCTGGCATATTTACAAACTTTAAAATCTTGAACTCTTTACATAAATAGGGCTTTCTCATACATCGAGGTGTTGGGGAATCTCCTCGGATATATATCTTAAATAAAATTAGTCCTTTATGGCAAGTGGGCAAAGTTGCCAAAGATTACACACAAAATGTGTCACATTAACTACCAAGAACTAGATTCTTGAGGTAAAAGCAAATGCTCAATAGACACTTCATTGGATTTTGATATGATTTCACTGAGCATTCAAGTCCAAAAGACACCCTTGTTTATGATTGAAAAAGAGTCAAAAAAATAAAAATTAATTTCCTGCAAGCCAAGATTTTTCCAATGGATTTATCTATTTTGATAAAAATCCAATGGATTTATTCAAAATTATAAAACTTCAAATGTAGAATTATTTTTTTCACCCTAAGGCTTGACTACAGATAGTGGTCTCCACAAAACTAAATAAATGTCTTAAGGGATCGCCCCACTAATATGTGCAAATAGAATGCACAAATAGTATTCGCACTCTGACATATTTAATAGCTCATTGCTTCCATTCCTTGGAATTTTTTAAGGATTCAATAAATCTCAGGACTGAGAAGATTCAGAAAAGCTTTCCAATGGTCTGGGTTCGGGGTTGTTGATAATGACCATTTGGTGAAATAGTGAATTACAGTGTTATTGGTTGTTCAAAGAAGAAAGGAAATCTTAGCTAATTTTGAGGAATCAAACCATCATAGGAAAATAGTTGTGGAGATTTCCAAGAAAATTGAGCTTCCTTTGCATTCAATTATCAAAGAAAATATGGTATGCATAAAAAAATAAAAAAATAAAAGAATTGTGAGCATTGAGCATTCAGACGCCTCCCGCAAATACAATGAACATCTTGCCAATTAGAAAGTGATGATATTTTGCATAAGTGATGATATTTTACATATCATTTTGGATATATTAATATCACGTACAGTCCTACTTGAGACAGGTTGGGTAATTTGGGATGGAAATTAAGCAGTAGTTTTAGGAGTGCTTTATGGTTTTAAGGAGGTTTCTGATTTCAGCTTGATTCATTGGATCGTCAAGGGTAATTTAATTTCTTTATATAGTGATGTTAGAATTCCCCCAACCATGACTTTCCACCTCTCAACGAAATATTTTCTGCTAATCTTTTTTTTCTTTTTTTCTTTTTTTCTTTTTTTGAACAGTCAACAAAATATTTTCTGTTACTCATTATATCATCATAAATGATTTCTCTCAACTCTGCATTTTCAACCACAAATCTTTACTACTGCACATAGAGATAGACATACTGGCTTCACATAATAGTAGCATAGAGGCCATCGATCAACACTGCCTACAGACCCTGACGAGTTTACCAAGCCTACCAATTGGGTCAACATGTAAACAAAACTCATTTTCAACATTAGAATTGAAAGATAACCACAGCATCTTCGCCACTGCTGAGACCCCTTCCGCCCACCACACCCCCTCCTCCCGCAACCCAAAACACACATTTAAAGACAGTATTTTATTTCTTGCATCATGCAACTATCTTTACAATTACAAGATTGTCCAGAATTCATCAGATTTGCTGAATGGTGCAGAAAACCGGAAACAGTCGAACAATCACAATTTGTAAGTTTTAATTCACAGAACCTTGGGCAACTGGTGCAGGCACACAGCATTAAGGGACTTGCTCAAACAGGAATCTTACAGATACATCTGATAATTTGGGGCTATGAATAAGTAAAAAAACTTCTTGATAATTGTGTCATAGTTGTAAACATGCATCATTGGCTGCTATGTTATTAGCGAAGGTAATCATATGGAAGCCAACTTACAGGATGCAACATAGGGTTTCTTCCACGAGAAGAAGCATGCTGTAAATGCTGCTGCTGCACTGTCCATGCTATATGTGCATCAGTCTGTTGATGTCAATAAACATTAAAAAGCAGAAAAGAAAAAGAATCGAATAAGCAGACCACATAAAAATGAGCATTAAAAAAAAAAAGTGAAAAAAAAAGAAAAGGAACCAACCTCGCCACCTCCAACTACAGGCACCTCCTGATATAACTGTTCTTGAAGTTCAAGAGCCAAAATCTCATCCGCTTCTACTTGTCTTGCCCTAGCATATGAGTCATCACTATTCATGCAACTTATATCTACGGAGTCAGAGAGTCCAATTTCAGGGGATGACTCGTCAATTTCAATTACTGGATTCAAAATGCCACAGCGTCGACTATTCTGGTTTCTTGTTGATCTTGAGTTTGATGGATCCCCAGATGAACCAAGAAATACAAGTTCAGAATCACCAAACCCCGATGTGGAGCATTCACCAGTGTTACTCAAAGTTGATTCATGCTTCCTTTGCCTTTTAAGAAGTGTATTTGCCACAAGATGTCGTCCATCAACTTGCTCTGACTCAGGCACAAGACTGTAAGGTACTTGAGCTGAAGGTGGAGGAGGCCCATGCTGAGAAGGGACTGCACCCCAAACTTTAGGATAATCACATCCAGTCCTGTTATTATTTCCAATCCTGTTATCTCTGTTATCCACTCTGTTTTCAAGTCGTTGATTACATCCGGCACCATCATTTTTCCTGGAAAGACACCCAGCCTCATCAGATGAGGGAAAACCTATTTTCTTTGAACGATTACGTGTACTTCTCCAACCACCTAATCCTTCAAAGCATCCGAATGGATCTCTACTAGCATCAGTGGTTCCATTAACCTCTTCAGTATGAGTTATTGAACTCCTGTAAAAACATTGAACGTGCTATCAGGTTCTCAAGCACAGGCAAAGAAGGAATGGATGGGAATACAGATAAATGTAAATCCACCAAGAACACTAGCAATGGCAGTAAAAAGTATTTAACTTAAAATAAAAAGTCTCATAGTTTCAAGATTCTGTTCAATCAAAAGTTACCTCTAGTTTAAGCATTTCTCTTTACAAAACCAGATATTTGACTTTTTTGTTGTCTACAAACTATGGAAAAAAAAAAAATACCATGGAACCCAAAAAATAATAGAGGCCCAAGCTCCACAAAACCAAAGAGAGAGAACCTTTAAATTAATTTATACAAATACACCAAAGGTTACCATGTTACCAATCCACCTGTCAACAACCTCCAAAGAGGCTCCAACCCCTTCAAAATCAATTCCAAAAAATATGAAAGACGCAGAAGAAACCAATATCTTTTAGTAATTATAAATATAGTGAATACATGAAGTCAAAAACAGTCCCAAAGGACAGAAAATGATAAATATATCTATATATATATATATATATATATATATATATATATATATATGTCCTATTATCAGGTGCACTCCAAAACTCTACCTAGTGATTTGTATTTTGTGAATCCAACCATTGGATTAGATAGCCTTCTCATGTAGGCATTCTATGCCAAAAATAAAGTTGATCTGAGATTGATTGCTATTCGATCCAAAACGTGCATTTTTTAATTAAAGAGAATCACTCATTTATGGACATTTCAAATGAAACAACTCTTAATCTTAGATCAACTTTATTTTTGGCATGCATGACCAACATATGAATCAAATTTAATCCAACGGTTGGTTTGGCCAAATACGAGTCACACATAAGAGTTTTGGAGTGCATTTGATGCAAAATTGCATCATGTGCACCTGATATTAGTTAATATCAGGTGCACTCCATGCATGCAACTAAGCTTTCAAATGCCCAACAAACAAGTAAAAAACATGTCAAGTATATAGTGTAGATTACAGAGGCACTTGTAAATGAGTCTTAATGGTATCGGCAAACTGGTCACGGAGATCATCAAATTTAATATGAAACTATATGCAAGTGTCACAGAAACAACAGAAGGATAAGTTCAAATATAAATAAATCCTACATTCCTAATTATTCAGAGAGATACAGAGCTGGAAAGTCAAAATTGACTCAACATATAAAAAAAACCATATCAGAACTTCTAACAATAGGATATCAACCACCCTGACTGAGACAAAAATAATCATGTTGAGTAAAGTGAACAAGAGGAGATGGATAAGCACCAGAGCAAGAGGTCCCTAGACCAAATTGACTTCCAACCTGACTTAGTTTTTTATTATGCTTGCATATCAAAAGATAATTTCATAATGTGATAGTGTACTTTCTAAAACCATTGCTAGCCCTTAATCTTGGCCAACAAACACTACATCTAGAAAAAAAATGTACTTTCTAAAAGGGCATCAGGTTCACCAGAGTTGTTTGGATCCAGAGGAAGGGTGTGAATTTGTAAGGACATTTAATGTGGGTTCTTCTCATAGCAAACTGTTGCAGATTTGATTTAAACTGATGTAGATGCAGAAAAGGGGGGCTGGTTAACAATCTAGTGAAGACCATTTCAAACAGGAGATCAAATTATATTTCTGCTTCTTCTTGTCATTGTAATTCATCAGCAGAGAGTGCAAGGAACAGACAAATGTTTCAATCAACTTGCAGTAGAGATGGGTATCCTCATTATACATAGGATTATGTGCTTGCACGGGTTACCCTCGGATCTTTCATAGCCAACGCCATCTAAAGATCTTCACTGCCATGTAAAGTTAACTTCTCCTACTGCACAATGGCCTCAGATAAAACGCCAATGGTTGATAATCTAATATCAGAATGGATTATCTTTACTCCCCTCGCCAAGAAGGGGAATAGGGGCATGGGAGTTGAAAGTATGTTTATTCAGTGCTCCTTTGTGTCATCAATATAGCCCTGGTGAAATGGGGCACATGGGCACTTCCTATGAAGGTGATAATCATCACGTCAATCAGATGCTTAAGACATAATGCAACTGAAGCAGAACTACAGAATATTTCTCCACTGGCCATTTGTCACTGCATCTGGAAGGAAGTCAGCATATATTTAAAGGGCAGGCTAAGGGTGGATTGCATCATATATTGCATTCTTGACCTTATTTTTCAATAATTAAATGTGAATAATATTCATCAGCACAGGGAACCATCACCAGTAAGACTATGAAAATGTTGAAGGCCATTCAAACCACTGTCCACAGGTTCCATTATCAATGGACAGAATGGGTACTTAGCAGCAAAAATAACAATAAACAGATCAGAAGTGGTGACACAAGAATCAAGCTGGGTTAACCAATAAAGAAAAATGGAACTCAAGCAAATGCTTTGAGATATGAAAGCTCACAAGTCACAATAGAATGGACCTTTTTGAAATGAAAAACTTCCAGCCTTTGAAGGAACCAAAGGCTCACCAGAAAAAATCACCTTAGTTGCAACAATGGAGGAAAATAGACTTGTTTGAGTAAAATGCTTCCATGGAATCAAAGGTTTCAAATTAGATCCCTCGATGATAGCAGAATAGCTTCTATGGAAATCTAAAATTGTAAAATAGCTCCCCCGCTCCCCCCCCCCCCCCCGGCGACCCGCGAGTAAAGTTTCCTGAAGTAGACTGGATCACTGGACCAGTATTTTTTCAAGAATTGATCCAAAGTCAAGGTTTAGGCAAGAAACACGTAACAAAACCACATAATCTTAATCCTCTACAATTGGAAAACCACCAACTAGACAAGGGAGGACAGTGTCAAAACAAACCAACAAAGAAAGAACAATCAATTAATGTTTTCTAATCATCATATGGAATACTTGGACAACTCTACATCCCAATAAGCATAATTGGTCTAAAAATTGAAATCTTGATCCCTATAACAAAATAATAAAAATAATAATAACATCAACAAACAAATACATTCAACCAGGAAGGAAGGAAAAACTGCTCTGTAAACAAATTACCTGCCAGACAAATGCCTAGTTCTGGCATCATGCTCCTTTGATGTCCATGGATGAATTATTACCCCTTTTCCCTTGACTCTATTCGAATTATCATCTTCAGCAATCAATTCTCTGAGGATAGATGAACCATTTGATTCCACATTCCCTATATCATTGCATTCAACCTCTTTGGAACCACTACTGTTCCTTTCAGCTAATTGTTTAGCCCTTGCTATATTGTTTGGAGAGATACACCCATTTCTTACCAACCTTTTTTGCCCAGCGACTCTTGGTGAAATAGAATGAAGAGATGAAGGTAGATTTTTTACAGTTTTAATTTGAGAATCACTGGAGAAATCAATCCCTTTTCCACGATCCATACCTAAACCAGCACCTTTAAACTTAGCATCATCCGTTTTTTCCTTCCCCTTACAAACATTATCAGATGTCTTTGAAGAATTTGCAGTGCAGAGAAATGAAGAATGATTACTGACAGCTGTTGATTCTTTTTTTATTTCTTCTGCCAGAGGATCTTTTGATGCACCATGTGAAAAAGCCTTTTTGATTATTTGAATGTGCCCATTCTGTTCATTCAAATCTACAACAGCATTATTTTCTTGGTAGGAAGATGACTTGATGGGAAATTTAGTCCACAAAGCTTTCCGCCTATCCATATGCTGAGATCCAATAGAAGGTTCACTCTCATGCTTGGAGGTCTTGTCTGCTCTCATTCTCCTCAATGAATTAGCATCTCTAGAGTCAGATGAAGTCTCTAGTGAAGAAACAATGGAGCTATTGTGGAGTTCAGGTCCGTCAAGATTGCTAAGATTTATTCTGGGATGAAAATGTGGTCTCCTACCATGCCCATTTTCAGTAACCAGAATGTGCCCATTTTGTTCATTCAAATCTAGAACAGCATTATTTTCTTGGTAGGAAGATGACTTGATGGGAAATTTAGTCCACAAAGCTTTCCCCCTATCCATATGCTGATCTCCAATAGAAGGTTCACGCTCATGCTTGGAGGTCTTGTCTGCTCTCATTCTCCTCAATGAATTAGCATCCCTAGAGTCAGATGAACTCTCTAGTGAAGAAACAATGGAGTTATTGTGGAGGTCAGGTTCATCAAGATTGCTGAGGTTTCTTCCGGGATGAAAATGCAGTCTCCTACCATTCCCATTTTCAGTAACCAGTCTACCCCTTCTTCCCCTTAGTCGTCTCAGAACTCCTTCGTCCAAAAAACCAGAATTTCCTGAATGACTAGCTACTGACAATTTGCTTTCTTTTTCAGCACATTCCTCACCATTAATATTCCGTGCAGCTAATCTATCAGGAGTGTCAGGAACATCAATTATTTGATCAATATCCATGTCTTCCATATCCTGTATCACTTTAAAAATTCAAGTCAGTCATATCCAATCAATAAAATCAGCAAGCAAGTTTAATCATAACCAAGGTTCTTTATTATAATCCAAACATTATACCCAAAAAAAGAAAAATAAAATAAACATAATAAATAATAATAATAATAATAAGCCACAAACATTTTACAAAATGATATTCCAAGCAATAATAATATAGGGCAAACTACATATTAGTGTCACAAACTTTATGACAAATTTCAATGTGGTGCATATAATAATAATTTGTCCAATTTAATGCATCATATATTATAAATGTTGTAATGTAGGCCAATATGAGATGGCTGTTTAACTACGTAACGGGAACCCCACATGCGCTTAGGTGAGGGCCCATTTGGTGCTGGCGTGGCATCTTTGGTGGAGTCTGGAGAGGGGGAAAAAAGGCTTGAGACTCCTATGTGAGATGCCCATGGTGGGAATAACGGCTTGAGACTCCACTAGGGACGCCTCAGACCAGATGGGCCATCAAGTGAGCGCATGTGGAATTCTCGTTATGTATTTAAATGACCATCCCATGTTGGTCTACATTGTAACATGTATAATAGTTCGTGCACTAAATTAGACAAATTATTAGCATATGCACCACATTGAAATTCGTGGTACAGTTCCTGACACTAATATGTAGTTTGCTCAATAATATATTAATTACTTATAGATGCAGATGAGAGCATAACTCCTAAATAGTAAGCAACCAAACTATAGGAATGGTTGGCAATGGTGTCCTCCAGAAGAAGCATGCTTAAGGGCTCAAAGTGAGCGGGGAGCCAAAAGAAGGGGGAATTACATATTGGTCCATCTAGGGAAAAATAATTACAGTGCAATACAATGAGTACTAACTTCCTAGTAAATGACTACTAACTTGACTAAGAATGACTACTAACTGTAACTATTTGTCCGTAGCGGGGCCAATCTGTAATTCCCCAAAAAAGAAACCAAGGGTTGAGAGTTAAGATGGTCCTGACCAATTTCAACACCTCCAACTGATATGCTAGTCTAGGAAATCCAAGTCATTTAGCCACTTTGAAAATAGACTTTTTAGCTCTTTACATGAAACTAACTAAAAAAGGGCAGAACCAAAAAGGGATTGATAGTCGCAAACTTTATCATCTATAAAAAAAAAATTAATAAAAGAATATGAAAAATACTCATAGGACAAAAGCAAAACTATAAACAAGACAAATCCCAGAAAAGATTTATTCACAGTTTCAAATAAACATAATGAATTAGTTCAAGGTATTTGAAATGAAAAGAGGACATTAGTTATAATATGCAAGAAGAAAGAAAGGGAAAGATCAATACTCTAAACAAAACGTGCAGCCTAGTTTAAGCTATAAAACAAATGATAGAACGGAAAATCAAGAATAACCACTAGTAGGGCTATGGATGGAGTTTCGCTCAGTAAAGAGTGTTGTAGATACGAAAAACAGGAGAAGAGCCTTTACTTGATATTAGATTAGTAAAGCGCTAGGACACTAAGAGCCTACAACTAAACTAACAGCCTGCGGGGAAAGAAAAAAAAAAAAAAAAAAAAAAAGGCTAGCGCACAACAACTAGCACTTTGAAGTGAGCAAACTCCCCCTTACTCACCACTCTCACTAGAAGAAGAAAAAATAAAAATAAAAATTGCCCATTCTCCTTCATAAGGTAAAGCATCCAAGCTTCTAGTTTAGGGGTGCCCGTACTCCTAACAAGCTACTTTTTTTTTTATTAAGTTCCTAACATGACCACTTTATGGGATTAGGGGCGTTAAAAGCTTGACAAACAAGCGAGAAAAGCCCTTCCTATGATATTAGTAAAGTGTGCTAGCAGCAATCTTTCTAAAGCAACAAGCAAGAAACTTGACTTTGAGAAAGAGAGGCCTTCCATTAGAATACAAGTAAGCTATAGAGATTCACTCATATTCAAAGGGATTATCCACCTATTGTGCTAATAAGAAAAACAAGTGATTGCTAGGCTTCTGAGTTAATCAAGAAAGAGTCAAAAGTGCCAAGGTTTGGGGTCAAATTTCGGAATCACGATCAGGAATATGTCAACAGCATATACCAATTAAATTATAATACTAGTATGAAAAAACACATTCGCATTTGTGCGCATGCACACACACACGCACATACACACATGCATGCACACAACGCAAGAAACAGGAAAAAATTACAATGATTAAAAGGGCCAAAAGTTAATAAATCAAAAGAGAACTGTGTTAAAGGAATTAACATAGCCAAGATATGAGGATGTTAAGAACTTAAGAATTGCCAAAACAAATTTCCAGATAAGGAGGGCAGATTTATCATTTATATGGTATTGGTAAAAATGGTAATGTTCACAAACGACAGCACCAGCAAAAATCAGCCCTAGTAGAAGTTCAATACTCCAAAACACAAGGAGGTAACCAAAAAATAAATTGACAGCAAAAAAAAAAAAAAAAGATTCGAAATCTGACAAACTAGTATAAACAGGATTCAACCCTGAAATTACAGCATATAACAAAATGATAATGATGATGACGCATAAAATTTGTCTAAATACCCTGTAAAGAACCTAAATTTGATACATAAGCTACCAAATTATAGACAGCAAGGCAATAAATTTTTCAAAAAAAAAAAAAAAAAAAAAAAAAAGAATCAAACATCATAACATACTAGTAAATTTAAGATAGAAGTATTCACATTAGACATTTAAAAAAAAAAAAAAAAAAATCGAATATAATGATGCTAAACAAAATGAACCCAATTCATCTATTGAATAAAAATTCACGATAAACCAATGTAAACTCCAATCTCTATCAAACATGATGATCAACCAATCCCATAAACGGCCTAATGAAATTAAAAAATAAATAAATAAGAAAAGATGAATCAACCCCCCGTCCCAAAAAGAAAAAAATTTGGGGAAAACCCAAAATAAAAAATTTCAAAGAAGGGAACAAGAAGAAAAAAATCATACAAGAAATGAATAAGAAATAAGACAAGAGATCAAAAAGAAAGATACCCATTTCAACATTTTGAGATTAGATAACGAACCCTGATGAAAAATAAATTTAAAGAAAGATGGATGGTTGGATAGATAGATAGGTACCTGGCTTTGCTGTGGGTTCAAATCCAATACAGATAGAAGCCCGGAAGTAGAATTAAGGAAGGAGGCGTCCCAGGAAGGGGAAGACGGTGCCATACACTCATGTCCAATCTCTCTCTTTCTCTCTCTCTCTCTCTCTCTAACCCTGCCTTAGGGAGAGCAACGATATTCTCAGTTCTGTTCTATAATCGTGAGAAGCACTCTCCCAAGGAAATGCCCCAAATAGAGTGTTTGTTACCTTGTTACCGAAAGGAGAGCGGCGGTGTATTGCACGCTCTTTTAAGGAGCGTGATACATGAAGGGATTTTCTTAAGGAACACCGTTCAGTTTCAGATTCACATTCCTATTGGTTGGCTCAAGATATTACGGTGAAATCTAAAGCACTGAAGTTCCAATGGGGGTAGTATAATCAGAAATACATAGTTCATCAGGAGAGGCTGATAATGTATTCACTATTCAGTTCTAGTGTGTTTTTTTTTTTTTTTTTTTTTTTTTTTTGAATGGTACCAGAGGCTAAACCCACTACAACATGTCAACATGCTAAAAAAATACTCCAGTTCTAAGTTCTACCCAAGTTTTTTTTTTTTTTTTTTTTGTTTGTAAACATGGTGCTTGCACATTTGATCTTTGATGTACATGTTTACCCAAGGTATTGTATGGAAAATGATAAAAAATTTGTGATCTATTTTAATAATTGAAAATTAACAAAAAAATGGTGTTATTGGCACTTCAAAAAAAGTCTTTCGCAGTCCTTTGAATTACTACTCTTATTTGTGATGATAATAATCAATTTTAAAATGTTGTAGTTATCATTGTAGTTGATATTGTAAAATCAATTTTAAAGAAATCATGAAATACCACTATTTTGAATTGTCACTCTTATTTGTGATGATAATAATCATTTTCTTAAATTTGTTAATTCAAAATAATGAAGTATACCTTTAATACTATGTAAAAAATTTTGAATTGTTTAATTTCGAATTGGACAACCAAACATGCCCTAAATTGACAATTAGTTTGCAAGTACTCAATTCTTATAAACAACCCCCCCCAAAAAAAAAAAAAAAAAAAAAAAAGACAAATTTTTTTTTTCCACATTAGGGAAAAAGGAAAGAGGAAAAGACAATCAAATATCGAAGAATGGAAACTTTCCATGGTGACATACTGACATGGTAGGAAATTTCTTTAAATTAAATGCTACGGAGTACTTCTTTTGTTATGTCACAACATGAAGGAATGAAAGAGAGTGTAGGAATTTATTCTTGGAATGCTGATGAGTTTAGGAATTTATTTTTGGTAGTTTAGGAATAAAAATTGAGCCTTTTGACTTCCAAGGCCCATTTGTCCATCAGAGATATAAGATTTTAAAATGCCATGGAAGCAAACAATTCCTCTCTGGCAATAACCTCTCCCTTTCTTAATTAGGTAGAAATTAATAATAATAATAACAAATTTGAAACAAAGGTATAACCTTATGCCAGCGGTATTATTACAATAAACAACTTAAATGAATCTGGATTGCAATGCTAAATTTGATTGCATATGGATATATTGTGGATTCGATTGCTATGAATATATATTAATTCGAGGAAAGAAAAAGAAAACAAATACAAGATGCAACAAATTATGCTTGTTTTGGATTGATTATTGCATGACTCATAAAAAATGACTACTAATTTCGTAATAGATGACTACTAATTTAGTTAAAAATTACTATTAACTTATATCGATATGTAATTATTTGCCCCTAGCCAGTCCAACTCGTAATTCCCCCATCTAAGTATTCCTATATTCTCACACTTGCTCACTAGGCTTTATAATCCTTATAATCAAAATCAAAAAAAAAATTAAACCAAAATGTCTTTAGGGTACGTGGGTAGTCAATTATGTCTTTTTGGCCCAACACCCACCCCCCCCCCCCCAAAAAAAAAAAAAAAAAAAAAAAAAAAAAAACCCTTAACTATAGAACCTTTGAATTCCACAATAATGAAATTGAAAGTCAGTACTGCTGATGAGTACCGTACCTTTGGGAGATTGAGACGGCTACATTTTTTGTCTATGTTCTTATCATATATAGAACATAGACAAAGGAAACAAGGAATTGAAAAGTTTAGGGTTGAAAGTCTTGTATGCCTACTAATCCTCTTCAATAAAATGAGAAGCAGCAGGGAGGGTACCCTAGCCCAAAAAGTCCATTACTGCAACTTAGATAAACAATCCATCGCACACAAGCAGAGCTTGCAAGGTATCGAAAAGCAGCCCCTTAGCCAGAGCCTTTAGACCCTACCAAATACCAATATTAAGGGGAAGAGTCATAGCAGCCACTTTTCTCATTGGTACAATATTTGTGGTCATTGACTCATTGGTAATGTGGGAATTTGACTCCACATTTGGCATCACCCTTCAATCCTTTGATCACCACATCAGTTTCAACCTTTTATGGGGGGAATTTTAGGCGAGTCATTGTAGAATCTTGCACACCACAGTTCACAAAATAGTTTAAACGATGAGATGGTCACATTGTTAATTTTTTTATAAGAAATAATTGTTGGAAAATAAGTGTTATTTTTATAATTCTGTTAAAACAGTAAACATATAAAACACAAACAAAACATCATAAGGCATGTTTTTGGGAAATGTGTGCGAAATGAGAGGGTATTCACTTTAGGGTCCAAAGTTTAAATTATGTCAAATCAGTATCCGAATTATTAATTGAGTTGCAATTTGGGTCCTGTTGTTAAAATTTTATATATTATCCCTACTTTGCTCCTTTTATGGGTTTGAAAACCCTATTTTTCCTCTATCAAGTGTCAACAACTAATAAATGTTTATATTTTAATCAGATTTGAATCAATCTTATCTTTTTTTTTCTCTCTATATTACCTCTATCAACATCTTATAAATATTAAACACAAATCTGACGGTAGAGTGATTCAGATCTAATTAAAAAATATATATAAAAGTTTATTAAATGTTGATAGGGTAAAATAGGGTTTTTGAACCCATAAAAGGGGCAAAGTAGGGATGATACATAAAATTTTGAGGGCAAACCCCAAATTGCAACTCAACTAATAATTCAGGTACTGAATTAATACAATTTAAACTTTGGATCCTAAAGTAAGTAAAACTTAAATCAAACTTTGGACCCTCAAGTGCAATTTACCCATGATTAAATAAATGTGTACGATGAATGTGGTGGCAGCATGGAGTAGATTGCGGTGGTGAATATATTGGAAGTGTTTTTCTTGTAAATGCACCAAATGAAAATATTTGGTGTAGACATTCTTAGCTATGTTTGTTATGAGAGAATGAGGGAGGGAATAGAATGGTGATTTCATTCTCTCAAAAAAAGTAAATGCTTGGTTGTACAAGGGAATGGAATGGCTATTAATTCTCTTGTGGAGGTCTATTATCTCTAATGAGGAATAGCCATTCCTTCTCAAACCAAGAGGAATGGCTATTCCCGCATTTCAAGGAGTAAAAATAATTAAAAATGGATCCCACCTTTGCTTTTTCATTCCATTCCCATTCTCATTCCATTCAATTCCCTCAAACCAAACGCAGCCTTAAGTTTAGGAGTGTTCATGGTTTAGGTTTAAACTGAGAACTGAACTAAACCGAATCGAATCAAATCAAATTAAAAAAAAAAAAAAAGAATTAATTTGGTGTGCATGTTAAAAAAACCAAACCAAAAAACCAAAGTATATATATATATATATATATATATATATATATATATATATATATATATGGGGAGGGTTCCATTGACACCTAATATAAAACTTTTTACACTTACACCTGTCAATATCTTTGCATAGAAATCATATTTCGCCAATCCAACCGTTGGATTACATATTTTTGTCATGCACATCATGCGTGCCAAATTTCATGTTAATCAAAAATTAGGAGCTATCTCATCTACAAAGTGCTCGAAATTAAAATTTTATTTATTTAAAAAAAATGTAAGTTTATGGATCAAACACTTCCCAATATTCGATTAATGTGAAATTTTGCATGCATGATGTGCATGATAAGAATATGTATTTCAATGGTTGGATTGACGAAATATGATTTTTATAAAAAGATATTGATGGGTGTAAGTGTAAAAAGTAGGTGTCAACAGAACCTCCCCTATAAATATATATATATATGCGGTTATATTTCCATCAGCACGTTATATGGTTATGTTTCCATCAACACTATATATATGGTTATGTTTCCATTAGCACGTTATATGATTATGTTTCCATCAACACGTTATATGATTATGTTTCCATCAGCACGTGTTGATTTAAGTTATATCAGCACTATGCATTGGGAGTTGTACCACTTGCATTAGTCCAATGTACCTCATATCCCACTAATGTACAACGTACAACTCCTAATGTAAGTGTTGATATCCGATTTATTTGAAATTTGACATGCATGACATGTTTGAAAAAGTTTTACATCAGGTGTAAGAGCAAAAAGTTTTACATTGGGTGTGAACGGATCTCTCCCCTATATATATAGGACGATGATTAGGTCAGCACATGCTTATATAATTACTTGTATCAATTAACACTCACATTAAGGGTTTTACCTTGTGCAATAATGGGTTACGGGGTACATTGGGTTAATGCATAGAGTACACTGTATAGTATTGATATAACTTATACCACTATGTGACCTAATCAGGACTATATACATATATATTATATTAACGTTCCATATATAAATTTACAATTTTAATAAATATAAAATAAGTGATAGATTCAAAATATTAAGTACATACAAGACGTCAAGACCTACTGGCTACAAGCCTACCAGTTAAGATAATTAGTCAATTACAAACCTACACTCTCAAGTTTCAACTTTTCACAAGAGCGAGAGATAGTATTGGTTTCTATATAACTTAGATTGACATATGTTAATATATTTCTATTTTGATATAATGTTTAATATTTTTTTTGGTGGACAAGTTTAGTGTTATTATTAAAACTGTTTTTATTTTTACTTTAGATTGTCATTTTTCTTATTTTGTTGTCAATCTAATTATCCATGATTTGTTGCTAAGAGAAAACCAAGACCAAATGAAACCAAACCGATATTTTTTTATTTGATTTGAATTTTTTATAGCATGAATTGATTTGAAATTTACTTTAAAACCATAGCAAATCGAACCCACAAACAGCCCAACTTAAGTTTGCTTGACCTCCCTCATTAACATCACTATCTAGGCTTGGTTATCAATAAAGTGTGTACAAAATATAGAGCATTCTCATCAACGCATAAGCATGCAAACAACCTTTTTAATTGCGCGTACCCACTTTCAATATACCTGTTGAACACTTGAAGGTGCTCAACCAGACAATTAAAAAACTTGGAGCAAATAATGTCAAACCACAATAAGAAGTTAGTAAGATGTAAATTCAAATGGCTGATTGATCTTTATATTATTTTTATTGTTTGATCTTTGATGCTGAACATCACCAATGAAAAAATCTTCAATTCTTCCATATGCTACCTAGAGGATGGCCATGAATTGTCTTCTTCATAATTTCTCGTGGGCTGGACTTCGCCGAAACCCAGAGCCTTGATAATAAATAAAAGTGATGTGGGCTGGGGAAAGGTACATGCAAGGAGCGTCAATATATAATTAGATCAATGGCCATTTTTTGTCATCAACAAAAAGCGTCAATCATTAGATCACCTATAGTCCAATATTGGAAAGGGGGAAGCTCTTACGAATCAATGCACATGTGATGCTATCTATCTTTATTCTACTCAATGCATAATTAATACTCCGTTCATTCCTAAATGAATGAAAAAAAAAAAAACAGGTTTTTTTAGGAAATCAAATAAGAGAGAATACCCTCAAGTGTACAAAACATTGTTAAAAGAGAGAATACCCTTTCAAGGGTATTTTAGGAAATCAAATAAGAAAAATCATTGACTTTTTGAATGTGACAATAATTTTGGAACATCCAAAAAAAAAAAGTAAGCCAATTAAATAGTAACGAAGGAAGTAGAAAACAATGAAATACCGTAAGGGCTGTTTGGGATTTTGGGAAAATGGATCAGACCAGGCCCCACCCCTTTTCACTATTTGGTTTTTATTGTAAACTGGTGAAATGATGGTTTGCAATTCACGCCTTTTTAGGCATGTTTTTAAAACAAAGTGAAACCTCCGTACAATATACAAACCTTTACCAAACACTTAGAAATTAAAACCAGTTACTCATATCCTCAGGTAACCAGGTTATCTAATTTGCCAAACACCCCCTAAGTGTAACTAAATGAACTGTAATAGTGCCAACCGTAACAAGATCTTCTAAGACCCTTAACATTGGATGCTTTGTAGAACTTGCACTACATGAAGTGTGGAGATTTACAATTGATGCAAACTACAAGTACCTAGGTTTATTAATTAGCTCAAATGGTTTGGCTTGTTGTGCAGAAGGAAAAAAACCAAACAAATAAATCAATCTCAGAACATAAAATAAAACACAACCACAGAAGATTTACATGGTTTGACAAGATGTCTACATCCATGGGTGGCGACGATCAATTCTCTAATTATCAAGGAGATCACAAGAGCAAAACACTCACGTATAAAACCCGAGTTCCCCTTTTACACCCAATGACTGCTCTCCCAAAGTCAGCAACTTATTCTCATATAAAAAACTCTAAAAACAAAACCTTTATATATGCATGTTACAACATTAGAGATCGAATTGGATAAAAAAACATACTCAACAAATCAGGTAAAAAATGGGTCATCATGAATCCAGGTGAATTCATGACAACCACCCAACATGGCTTGCTTGCAATTGAAGGCCTAAGCCTGATTATAAGGCCCACCTACGAGCAGGGTGTTGGATGGAGTAAAGCATTCTTTTTTGTTCAATGGGTAGTTGGCTCATGTCCAAAGAAAAATAAAAATAAAAGGGAATTTTGGTCATAGTCCCTATGTATAAGACTCATTTTACAATAGGACCTAAATAAGAATCAGTTTTGTAAAAACCCCTTTCAACCTCATACGGACTAAAAAGCCCCTCATTTTACTGTTGAAACTATTTAGAATCGTGTCATTACACTCTTGATACCCGAAAATCAGGGATTTCAAACCCACCATAATTTTCGGCGAATTTATAGAAATAGAATCCCTTTTAAAAACCACTTTCTAAATGCACAAAACCACCTTCCAAACATATGAAGCAACATTTCTAGGTTTGGAGATGAAAAGACGAAGAAGAAGAAGACTACATCCATGGCGGGATGCTGGTTGGAGAAGATCCGGTCACCGTTGGAGAAGAAGGTCTGGTTTTTCAAATCTGGTACTATAGCCAAATGCCTCCCCTCCCATTCTTCTTCTTCTTCTACTTCTTCTTCTTCTTCTTCAAATCTCAACTTGCTTTATGAAGACCAGATCTGTTGCCATGGCAAAAAAAGATGAATTCCAAGGTATACATATTCAAAACAATAATTTAGATAGTAATATCATACTCTTTGGTGAACTAAAAACATGATAACAGATACGTACCAACACAAAATGTTAGTTGCACAGTAATAGCATACTGTTCCATATTAAAAAAACACAAATACAAATGCACTGTTACAAAAAATAGTGTGCAACAGTATCAGCATAATGTTAGAATATCAATTCCAACAATGGGTGATAGTATCATCATACTATTTGAAACAAAACAATATGAATTCTAATGTATACATACTCAAAACAGTACTATAGATAGTAACATGATACTTTTGGCGAAACAAAAACATGCTATCACATACGTACTAACTCAAAAATGTTAGTTGCACAGTAACATCATACTGTTCCATATTAAAAAAAAAACAAAAAAAAAAAAAAAAACACACATACACACACACACACACAACTACAATCGAACTGTTAGAAAAAATAGTGTGCAACAATAACGATATACTGTTGGATAAGAAAAATAGTCAACAAATTTTTTCCCCAGTAACAAAAATGAAAATGGGTACACACAGGTAGAACCCTATTCCTGGTTTTTTTCCAGCGAGATGATAAGAAAATGGGTTTTTTTCCAGCGAGGAGGAGTACTCCTCCTTTGTCCTCTTCCTGGGTTTTTTTTTTTTTTTTTTTCAATATATGTTGGGATGGGATGTTTTGGGAATTGTTGTTGCTGGCAAACAGATTACGAGAAAAATGGGATTTTTTTTCCTAGCGAGGAGGTCTCCTCCTTGTAAGTAGCCCCAACTTCAGCAAACCACCATTTTTTCTGACCAGACCTTCCATTTTACGACGAGAAGCGTTAGAAACTTTACAAAAGAAAGGTAGATAGAGATTGGTTCTCTTGGACCTCCGTTTGAGAGTGTTGAAAGAGGAAGAAGAAAGTGAGAGGGTTAGAGTAGAGTCGACAGGAGGGAGGAGGTAGATCTAGGGGAAGGGGAAGGAGAAGGAGAAATGGAAGGTGGTGGGAAAGGAGAGATGTTGCAGATGAAAACCAAAAAAGGGAAAAAAAAATGGAGATAATGATGGGAAGGAAAGGTAGATCTTGGGGAAAGCATAAATCATGGGAAGGGTACTGTTGGAATTTAAAAAAAAAAAACAGATTTCCTTATACTAAAAGAATCTTTTAAAAAAGGGGTTATGGAGTTAAAAACTCTTATGGTAGGGTTTTGGTTAAAAGCAGTCCCCTAATAGGGGTAATTGCTAATTTCCCCAAAATAGAAATAAAAAGAGGGTAGTACATTGGCTCATGGAAATTTCTCTTTGCGAAGTAGTACACTAAAATCTACAAATTATAAATTAAGGCTACGGTTATGAGTTGTATTATAACCTATAAGGTACGGGCATTGGAGACTAGTGGCCAAGTGAAAATGGTATTTAATGTCTAAAACAAGCCAATCTCCGTCCAACTCTGTAATGAGCTTGAATTTATATCAAGAACAAGTCAAATTTCATAAACATGAGTTTAAAATCAGCTAGGTAATGCTTGGCTAGGCTTATATATGCTTGTCTATTACCCTACCTATAAAAATGACTTTCTACTCAATAGAACATCAACCTTGATCAAATATTTATTTTTATGTAGTGCTTTTACATAACTTGGAAATGGACAACCTGTAGGTGTTAATTGTCACAAATGCAATCCTTTGGATAGGGATAGGTGTTTATGCTCTAATTGAGTTTGCACATGCAGAAGGAGAAAGGCCATCATAGTTGTTTAGGAAGATAATTGCATCCTGACAAAAAAAAAGGGTAGATAATTGCAACAAGCTCACCTTATCGTTATTCGTCTCACCTAGTATTTAGGTCTCATTGTCGTCTTCATCATCATCATCATCATCATCATCTTCATCATCATCGTCATCATAATCATAATATTCATCTTCATATTCATCATCATTGTCACCATCACTGTCAGTGTCACCATCACTGTTAGTGTCACTATTACATTTAGTGTCACCATTACCGTAAGTGTCACCATTATTGCCATCGTCATCGTCATCATCATCGTCATCGCCATCGTGCTGAACAAGAACATATAAGAAGAATAAGCTGAATGAAGTCTTTTCCAGTTGCAAGTTGCAACACAACAACAGTGAAGGAAAACAATTAATGATATAATTACTAATTGGTAAACCAAAACCATGTTACAATATATATATTGATCATGTGTGGGATATCTCATTCGATCATAGTCATCCGTGAATGACATATGCACATGAGTGAATGAGCGCGTATCATCCGCGGACGGTTGTGATCGAACGGAATATTCCGAGATATCCCGCACATGATCAATCCTATATATCTATATCTATATATATATTGTTTTTAAATTTTAAAATCGAGAAATCTTACAAATAAGCAGGAAAAACAACCCCATTAATGATTTATTTTAAAAATCAACTCATAAAATATGTTATGGATAGCCCTTTAACTCTTGTTGGGCTACAAGAGCTTGTGATTTAGGTAAGAAACATCATCTGCTCATATGTTCTGATTATAGTACCAAAAATCAATTTGAAGTACTTTTGGGTAATTTTGCAAATTAAAAAGCTTAAAAAGGTGCTTTAATGGCTTCCATAACTTTGAAGATTCAATTTTCTCTCCCTGGGAATCCAAATTTAGTAATTCTGGTATCTAAAATTCCCTATGATGAGTAGAATCAGCCTACAAAATTTGATCTTGAAAATGATTTGTATTTTGGGCTTCCCGAACCTTCTTTTTTTTGGGTTGAAATTCTAATAAAATTCTGTGAGCGGGTGGCCAGTGTGTACTATTTGGAGTTTTGTTTTGTAGGAAATTACAAAAGCACATGTGTGTGAGTTGTATACATGTATGTCAGATGTCTGAGCTAACATGCAATAGTATATGCTTGTAATGTGAAACCTGGCATGCATTCATGAACTGTACGTTTATGTTGTGTGTATACATGTATGTCAGAGTAGATAATCTTTTCACTAGATTGTAGATTGTGTTGCTCATGATGTTACACAATTAACATTTCAGGATCTGGAAGTCAATAGATTTGTTGCTGGAAAGAGCTATGGAGTTGGAGCTGATGCTGAAAGAATTTTAAGACTTTAGAAGTTATATTGATTGTATTATATATATAACTCTTAGAAAGAGTAAATGTTTTTATCTATATTACCAAGTTGTAATAAAATTTAAAACTTATAAATGTATAGGTTCTTATTGCAGCTTTGAATATATATAATATGTCCTTTGACATTTAATTGGGTTTCGTATTCCACTACTACCTCAATGATGTTATGAGTATGCTTAATTTTTGGGGTGCGACAACAAGGACCCTCAAATCCATTAATGCTGCTTTTGTTTACATAGTGTACTTAGGCAATGGTACCTTAGGAGTCAAGTATTTGAAGCATCAGTTGTTCATGTGACTAAAATTCATGTCCCCTCCAAGCCATATTACATTTATACAAGTATACTATAACATTCTTTTTTGTAATTAGAACATTAGAGAACCCATTTAGAGTACCAAAGCTTTAAATTTAAATCATATTAAAATTGCAATGGTTGCAGGTTGTAGGTTGCTTGTATCTACTCTAGCCAATATGGCTTAGCGTTGCTAAAGGAAAAACAGGAAAAAGGTTGGTATTATGTGCAAGTAGACTTTGAGTCATACACAATTGCATTTGCAAATAAAAAACATAAAAAATAATCAATAAAATAGAGAAAAATGCCTAAAGAAATTTGGTTTTAAAAAATGTTTATAATTAAAGAGTGCCATGGGATAGGGTGGGTGTTGAAGAGAGGTAAAGAGTATTTGCGAGAGTAACTACCCTATTGATCGATTTTGCGGGTTTTTTTTTTTTTCTCTGTTGTTTTTTGTTTTGGGGGTTGTCTTAGCTTATTTTGTTTCAGCGAGGTTGTTTTCGATGTCTTATATTTTTTGGGTGTTGTATCTGTTGTATTGTTCTTGGGGCTGTCTTACCTTGCGGGTGTTTTAGCATTTTTATATAATAAATCACCTTTTTGCTGATAATAATAATAAATAAATAAATAAATAACCTTATTGATTCATATTCACATTATTAATTAACATTGGACTTGATTTATGTTGCTAAGGGATTATTTTTAAATTTAGTCAATAGAAACAACAACAGAGACCCAATAAACTTTACCTTTGATGTAATAGTGTAAATAATTATTTATTTACTATCAAGAGTCAATATGTACCTTTCTTGCAAAGAGCTGTTATATGGTGTTGTTCAGGTCACCCAACCAATTCGACTTGTCATGTGCTTCCACTTTTTCCAGCTTTGGTGTGCTTAGTAGTCCGAATGAAAAAGTTTTCATTTTAGGACAATCAATGACTATCACATTCTGCAACGATGGAAACTCAAAAGGATAGGGACCCTGACAGAAGCATGCGAGGTTTGGTAGATGAACCAATGCCAAAATTTTTAGTTGAGGGAGCACGATCTTTTCCGTTCTGTCTTCTTCTTCGTTCTCTCCCTTCACAACTATTTCTTCCATTATTTCGCATTGTCCTATAATTATTTTTTCAAGGTGCACAAGACCTCTGGCCATGGAGAGAAAGAATAGATTTCTCAAATGGCCACAACCCTTAACCACCAGCAATTTAAGGTTCTGAAAGCCCATAGTTTCTTCCATAAAATTTGGAAGTTGGCTGCACCATATTTCATTCAAGCTGTTCATGTCAATGAGGTGTAGTTTCTCCAAGCTAGGAAATACAACCTACAACCCATAAAATTTTGTTAATACATGTACATGACCTATTTCAAAATTTGTGAGATAAGCAAATTTCGTATTTATAGTGGTTAAAATAATCTTGCACCATTATATGAATTAGAAGCTCATACCTTTTCATTGAAGAGATGTTGGATTGGGGTATGAAGATTGAACTTTGGGAGGATTTCTCCAGATATTGCATCAATTGCCTTTATGTTCTTTGTCCTAAGAGATTTGGATTTGGAGGCTATAGGATTAGCTTTGGGGAAAAAACTCAACAGGTTTGGTAGCTTCTGAAGTCTCAAACGACGTAGTTGAGGAAACTCAATCTTATTGATGGCTTTTTCATCTCCTGCTACTTTATCCTCTGCAATAATTTCTGTCATCATATAACAATAACTTATCTTCAGTTCTTTGAGTCGCTCAACACTTTTGGCCATGGAAGCTGAGAATAGATTCCTCAAACTGTAACAGTTCCAAACATTTAGAACACTTAGGCTTTGGAAACAAAGAATCCCTCTGGGTTCTCTCTTGAAAATATATTGCAATTCAGGCAGATTATCCAAAACCAAATGTTTCAACTTAGAAAGAAGCTTAATATCTCTTTCCCCGACATTTAGCCCTTCTACTTCAAATACATCTACCAATGAAGCACACTTTTGAACACTGAGCTCTTTTAGGTTTCCTAAACTCTGTAACAAATCCGATGGGACAACAGTCAACAGTTTTTCACACTCTAACACACGTATCTCTCTTAGTTCACATAAGGATCCGGCTGGTAGTTGACTATACATTATTCGTTCCACATTGTTGTTATGCAAGAGTTCAAATACACCTGAAAATATGCCCTGCGAACACCCCATTGTAAAACGAGAACCATGTCAAAATATTTATTTATTTTTCTTCATTTTAAAATTGAAAAACCTTAAAGAAAAAGTGGAAAAACAAATCTAATGATCAAGAGTTCAAATACACTTGAAAATATGCCCTCCCAAGTCCTAACTCTTCATTGACTATTAACCAATGCTCAAGTTAACCATGCATACATTCTGTGTAGGCTGAAGTAATAAATTAACTTGTTATAGGGATTTTACCTAAACCCTAGGTGATTTTGAGGTGGTGATGTAAGATATGAGTTAACAATTTTTTTCCTTTTTTTAATTAATTTCATTCAATTGTTTTATTTAATTTCAGCATTTACACTGATTATTATTATTATTATTTTTTATTTTACCTCTGTGGTGATTACTTTTGTTAGCTTAATAGGCTTTTTAATACAGAGAGGAGTAACACTCTTATTACTCTATATAAGCCCTTATTCTACACTAGACCTGGCAATTGGGCGGGTATGGGCGGGTCTAAATGGGTTCCATTAAAATTTCACCCAAACCCAACCCAACCCAACCCGTTTAAGTACCAAACTTGTATAACTATCACCCCACCTAACCCAATTATAAACAAGCCCAACTTGTTTAAACCCATTTAATGCATGGGAACGGCTACTGCAACCCCCTCTTCGGCTCTTCTCCTTCCTCCTCTTCCCTTTTCTCCTCTTTTTTTTTTTCCCTTCTAGAACCCCCCTCTCGTCGACGAAAAAATAGAGCCGTCGCCAAAAAAAATGGAGGCCCTTGCCGGAAAACACACAGATCTGACTAACAGGGGGAAAAAAAAAGAAAGAAAGAAAGAAAGAAGAGAGAAGAGTAAGAAGGACAGAGAGAAGAAGAAGAAGCACCGTCGTTGGAAAAAATGGATGCTGGAAAACACATAGATCTGACCAGCAGAGGCAAAAAAAAAAAAAAAAAAAAGAAAGAAAGAAGGAAAAAAAGAAAGAAAGAAAGAAAGAAGAGAGAAGAAGAAGAAGCACCGTCGTAGGAAAAAATGGATGCTGGAAAACACAGATCTGACCAACAGCAGAGGAAAAAAAAAAAGAAAAAAAAGAAAAAGAGAGGAGAAGAAGAGAGGAGAGTCGCCAGAAGAAGATGATGGGTAGGGGTGCGGAAAAATGGAGCCGTCGCCAGAAAAAATGGATGCTGGAAACACAAATCTGACCAGCAGTAGAAAAAAAAAAAAAGAAAAAAAAAAAAGAGGAGAAGAAGAGAGAAGAGTCGCCGGAAGAAGATGATATCAAGGATGCTGCGGTTTCCACAGTCGCCACTTGAACCTAGAGGAGAGATGTGCGAAAGAGGTAACATTTGGATTTTAGAACTTTTCGGGTTTATTCACACCCAACAATTTTCATGTAAACCCGATTAAACCCAATTATTAATTGGGTTTCTCATGGGTACCCATTTATAACCCAATTACTTAAATCACCTGTATACACCCATTTAATTTGAGTGGGTTTGGGCGGGTTCGTGGGTTTGGGTGCAAATTGCCAGCCCTATTCTACACCAACGGGATACAGACACACATAAAGAAAAGAGGAGTATATAGGCTAAAATTTTTCACCTCTCTTTCTCCACATATCTTATATTTCATATACTTCTGTTTTCTTTAATATATTTTGTGAGTCATCATTTGAATAATTCAAGTGTACGGTATACTAGTGATTTTGAGATCTGTGGGAAGAGCCAAAGTTGTTCACAAGGTTCCTCATAGAATCGTTGAATCATGAGAGTAGAATGTTGGTAACCCATTGCAGAAGGGGACATATCTTCTCAAATAACTTGAGACCTTCTTGCATGTGCCTTAGAGGATCGTTGAGGCCCTCTCAACCTTCTTCTCACAGATCTTACAAGCTAAGTAATATGTGGTTTTAGCTGATGGTTGCTCTTATGCCACTATGGGTAGTGGTACAGTTCATCCTACTCCATCTCTTAATCTTTCTCCTGTACATTACATTCCTAAATTCCCATTTATATAATCTCTTATCTGTTAGCAAACTAACTAAATCTCTCTTAATTGTTCAATAACCTTTTTCTGTCTCACTTTGTTTTTCAGGACCTCAGTTTAAAGAAGATGACTAGTGGAGGTTGTGAGCGGAATGGACTTTATTCCCAAGAAAGAGAATCCAATGAGAATTAAGGATTTTAGACCCATTAGTTTAGTTTCTTTTTTGTATAAAATTTTGGATGAGGTCTTATCTAGAAGATTAAGAGGTGTGCTTAGTGTTTCTACCACAAAAATTCTGTTAACAGATAAGAGATTAAATGGTACATGAAAAATTCTGAAAAATGAGACAAATGAAAGAAGCATTAGTACATGCATTAACACCCCCGCTATTGAAAAATTCTGAAACAACACTCATCAAATCATCTTTAATTACATCCCAATAATCTTGAAAAACTATCAAGGTAAAACCATCAGGTTCAAATGCCTTACCCCCACAACAATCAAAGACAACCTCCTTTAATTCTTCCAACTCAAACTGTCTTTCAAATCGACAAGCACTATCTCCATCAATCAAACTCCAATCCAACCCCTCTAAAACAGGTCTCTCAACTCCATGCCAGATGAATATAGAGAAGCAAAGTAGTTAAAGATCTTATTATTGATTTAAATTTCATCTTCAACTATCTCCCCATTCCCTACTTCTAACCTCCTGATCAAACTCTTCTTTCTTTTTCCATTTTCCACTCTATAAAAAAATTTTGAATTATTATATTCTTCTTTTAACCACTAAACTCTTGCTTTCTGGCACCCTTTCCTTTCACTTTTCGTCCCACTTTTTGGTAGATAGATTTTGCTGGGCAGGAAGAAACGTTCATCCCTCCACTTTTCCTTCCAAAGCAAAGAAAGGAAAATGTCTCATTCCTTCCACTTTTCCCTTTTCCCCTTTCCATCCTTCCACTTCCCCTATGTACGAAACGAGCTCTTAGATTACTTCACTACATATGCAAGACTATGGCATTACAATGTTTCTTGTACCTGTTCCCCCCCCCCCCCCAAAATATATATATATATATATATATAGGATGATGATCAGGTAAGCACGTGCTGATATAACTTATATCAAAACCCGCATTGGGAGTTGTACCTTGTGCATTAGTGGGATGTGAGGTGCATTGAATCAATGCAAGGGGTACAACCCCCAATGCATAGTGCTGATGTAACTTATATTAGCACGTGTTGATGGGATCACCTCTGTATATATATATATATATATATATATATATATATATATATATAACAAAACTAAACAATTTGGGAGTTTTCCACGTATTCTTTTCAAAACCGAATAGTAGGAAAGGTCATCCTTCCACTTTTCCTTCTTAAACAAAGAAAATAAAATGCCTCATCCATTCCACTTGTCCCTCCTCCCCTTTCCTTCTTTCTACTTTTCATCTCTACTAAACGGGCTATAAAGCTTGTCTCTTCATGGGTAAAGGTGTGAAGTGATACAATTTTAGGATCATTTAAAACAATCTGGAATGACATCTCCTTTCCAATAAAATTAAAAAACCTTGGAATGGCAGTCTGGACAGTTGACATTCTAGTGCAGACATGAGAGCACAAATTCTAAGGGTCCAACTATCCTCCATTTTCAGTATATATAATAGCAATTTTTCTACGACCTTTAAATCTAATAAACTATTCACAAATACCCTCCATTTTCAACTCATGTTTTGTAATACATCCAAATGGGCAATCGACATTCATTTAAATTAAAAGGGTGGATAGATTTAAGGTCATGCAAGCTTATAATTGCAAAGAATAGGGGTATCAAACTTTCCGTACCTCTTTATCATCCTGAGCCATGCTCGATGATTCAGGCATGGAGATCACATGTGACAAGAAGTCGTCCTCCATCTTTGCCTGACCAATAAAGAACGGTGCAGATAAGAAAAAAGCAAAATAAAAGGTACAGCAGAAAGAGGATAAAAAGGGATGGCAAAATAATCATTCTAGACTTAATTTAAGAGTAAAATGCCAATATGAAGTTACCTTCATTTGGATTAAGTCCTTATCAATTAGCCTAAGATAAATTTATCTGTGTGATAATTAAAATTGATATGATGAGTTTTGTAGACTCTACTAGGGATGCGGAGACGGCCAAGTGATGGGCGTTGGCTTGTGAAGATTGCTTGAGTTTCATAATTTCATGTTGGATGTTGTGTTTGTTACGACTTACAAGTAATGAAATATGTTGGATTTATGAATGATTTTTAATTCCTCTAGTTGTTATGTTCTCTTAATCAATATGTTTTGTATTAAATAGCAGGCGAACTTGGAAACAATTATGTAATTTGTATGCAAGTGACCAAACTATATGAGATGAATGGTTTAATCATATTTTAAGGTGTTATAATTAAACAGGTAACCTATTTTCAGAAAAATGATTTGGAAGAAAGGATGGGACTAGTGACCAAACTGTATGAGATGAATTATTAACTATTAAATGATAAAAGACTTTGTAAAGTCCTACATTAGGTTGTTGGTGAATTCCAATGTCAAAATTTGTGTCTAGCCAGGTTGTCTTGCTATCGTGTCTTGCATCGATCGTGAGAAGATTCTTGTATGGAATGAGAAGTTTAGTTTTGGCTCTAATCTCAATTGAGGCAAATTAAGTAGACTTAGAGGCCTTGTGGGGACTATAGGTGACTAAATTTTGGCCTTGTCCTTTGAGCCATAGGGTTGTGGCTATTTTTTTCCTTCTTCTTAGTTATAAATAGGTTGTGGCTCTTAGGAAGTAATCCGGTTAGCCAACATTCAAACGTGTTGGAACCGTGTTCAAACGTGGAATAGGCAAAGAGTTGTAAGACTCTAAATACTCAACATTCAAACGCCGGATCCAATGTTTAATTATGGAGTTGGTCTAAGTTAGTAACTCTCACATAAGTTCGCGTTCAAACATGATGCAAAGCAGGAAACTCATTTTTTGATAGAGAGGGCAGAAAACTCATTTTAGCATTGCTAGATATGCTTTTCGGCCCCTTTTTCCCTCCTTTTCTAACCTATGTATAAAGTGTAAAGACCATGTGTCCATGTTGGAAAATTCCATGTCAAATTGGTTCATGTGTTGAGTCTTGAGTCCATCAATCTATATGAAGCTACTATGTTCATCTGAAGATATATGCAAGAGTTTGAAGTTTGTTCAAGTGAAGCTGCATTGGTGAGTTTATCCCACACATTAGGCAAGGTAAGTGACCTAGAGACCAAAAAAACCTTAGGTGGATAGCTATGGACTTCAGAATACCTTAGTTCTGGTTAAAAATTGATGATAAGTTCATATGGTGGTTAAATTTGGAGATCTTCAATTAATTGGAGTTCATATTCAATCAATTGGAAGTGTCCTGGAAAGTGTTGTTACCTTCTGACTTGTTCAATCAATAGGGATATATGTTTAATCGATTGGGACTTGCTTCGGAAATCTATTTAGGTTCTGTTTGAGTTCAATCGATTGAGATTTGCTAAATCAAAACTTTCCTATTACAAATAAAATTAATTTTTGAGTTAATTCTTGACCTAATTCGTGGGGTTTGCTTGGGAGCCTAAATAAGTGTTATATTGAGTGTTAAACCTATAGAGAGCCTACCCCGATAGCCTCCATTATTGTGAGAGATTTCTATCATTCTCTAGGCAACCTTTGTGAGAGTTTTACATGTCTATGCTCTAGAGTACCTAAAACCACAACCCAACTACAAAACATCTTTGTTTGTGTGAGGCCAGTGTTTTATGGAGCTGTTATGATGAAGATTGGACTTGTGAGTTCATGGGTGCACATTCATATGAGGTGGATTTGAGAGAATCGACAAGTTCGGGTGTAAATTGAAGACTTAAATCGTTGCACAGAATAAGACTTGAGGAGCGTCACGTAGAGTAAGACATAGTCTTTCGTGTGTCAGGTAAATCTTGTATTCTCTAATTATTCATAGTGGATTGCTCAAACTGGACGAGCTCCTGTGGTTTTTCCCTAGTCAGGTTTTCCATGTAAAAATTGCTTATGTATCTTGTACAGTGTTACCTGGATCTCTTGACCCCCTTAAACCGCGATCCAAGATCCCCAACCCGAAATGTGATTCATTCGCGATCCAAATCTCCATTTTTAGTGTCTCGAAATATAAAGGAGACAAACACACACACAAATACTTTTATTCACAACGTTGCAACTTTAACTCCCAAATTAGGATTATTTGCAATTGTATGAGACTCTCAAAGTATTATAAAATGTTAGTAAATTCTATATATAATTCGATTTCCAAAATCATTCAATATTTAAATTTAATCAAAGTTTCAATTTTCATAATATTTTGAAAGAATCTCTCTCTCAATAAATGGGGAATGAATAGATATGCATACATACATGCCTCCTAATGTACCATAGCGAACCAACTAAGTTTACCTCCTCACGTGCCACATATCAACAAAGCATCGTACCCATACCCGTACCACGTACCATTTACCAGAGCGAACCATGCTCCAGGTAACATTGATCTTGTGTGATTAATTGTTTAATTTGAGTCTTGTTAATTTGCTTCATCAAAATATATCCTCGATATATTTAATTAAGTGGGTTAATCATGTTGGAAAAATACTACATCCCATATTAGTTAATTATAAAATTTAACATGGCTTCATACACTTATTTGGACCCTCCACCTAATAGCTTAGGCTTTTAGGTTGGAAACTTAACATGACATCAAAGTATGTCGTTCTTAGGCCGTTTCATTTGTGAGCTCGTCTTTATTATCCATGTGATAGGTCGATTTCTATCTTTTTAGGCCTGCATGTGAGGGGAAGTGTTGAAAAAAATATCACATCCCACATCGGTTAATTATAAAATTTAACATGGCTTCATCTAACAACTTAGGCTTTTAGGTTGGAAACTTGACATGATATTAGACTATGTCGTTCTTGGGCCGTTTCATTTGTGAGCCCATTTTTGTTGTCCACATGATAGGTCCATTTCTATCTTGTTAGGGATGAGGGGGAGTGTTGGAAAAATACCACCTCCCACGTCGGTTAATTATAAGAGTTGAAATGGCTTCATACACTTGTTTAGCCCCTCTACCTAATAACTAGGTTTTTAGGTTAGAAACATAACAAATCAAACTCACTATATTTTAATATATTAATTTGATACATAGCCTGCGATTTGATGATTGTTGATTAACTGATCTTGAAAATTGAATTGGGAGAATTAATTGCATGGTAAATTTTGATAGACCCATTCACCCCCTCTCGGTCAGAGTATTAGCATTATTGGAATTTCATAAATACATCTCTTTTTGACCTTTATTGGTGGGAAGCATATTGTAGAAAGAAAGAGAGGGGTAGGTAGAAGTAACATTTACTCCTCCATTAACCTATAAAGAAGAGTTTTCTTCCATAAAAACTTATCAAAGATTCTCTCTTAATCAATGATACATTGATACTCTATTTATGAGAGATCTACCCATTACGTTCTTTTACCTCACTAAAGGTTAAATATTTATGAGATTCAATAGTTGTTCATATCATCCAATAATGAAGTTGTTCGCGTTGGTTACTCGGAAGCCGCTTTGAGATTTGTGGGCTATAGCTTGGGGATAAAGCTGCAGTTTACTTACCTTTGGCCTTTGTGGTCTAATGATGGTAACTAGGTGGGTAGGGGATTGGGTACTGATAGGTCTAGGGTTAATTCCCCTCTAAAGTAAATCCGAAAAAAAAAAAAAAAAAAAAAAAAGGCTAAAGTTTACTTAAAAAGATCTATCACTACATCTGTCGACGAAGTTTGCATTTTAAGTCTGTACCGTCATTTGGATTTAGCAAAAAAGGAGTGAAAATAAGCCATGAGGATTGTGGATTTAGCAAAAAAGAGTGTGGAAATAGCCCACCCTTTAATTATCTTACATGCCTATATAGTGTATGTATAAAATTTTATCTCATGCGTCGCACGGATTTACCGCTGGTATATATAATTATATATAGGGAGAGAGAGAGAGAGAATCGTTGGCCGTTGAAAAGGCTCCATGTCATTTTCAATAGCATTTATGCTCCATTTTGTAGGAAGGATGGAGAATTGGAAGGAATGAAAGGTAGGAGAAATGGATTTTCCATCCCTAGGGAAAGGAAAGCATCTTTCCTTTCTCATTGTTTGATAAGCAAGGAGGATGAAAAGGAAAGAAAAGGAATAATTACATTATTTTACCATGCTAACCCTGCAAAGAAATGAAGGAAATTAATGAAAATATATGGTATTTTTTTTCAAAAAAAGTAACATTTACTATTTCCTTCCACTTTTCCTCCCAATTTTGGGTAGATAGATTTTGCTGGGCGAGAAGAAAAGTTTATCCTTTCACTTTTCCTTCCTAACCGAAAAAAGGAAAATATCTCATTCCTTCTATTTACACCAAAATTTTATTGTTCATACGTGTCATTTTGTGGCTAAGAGGTCAGTCTTTAGTTTATAAAAAAGTAAGAAAGTGATTAAGAAAGATCACAGAATTGATTGTTTTAGGCCGAAAATCCTTAGGCCAAGGAAATTAACGCCAAGGGGCAGATAGTTAGAGAGGTGATGTCCTCTAGCGAATGATAACTCTGGTCAGTTACAAGCGGGCCACGTGACAATCATGTAGTTAAGTTGGTTGGATTTTGAACCAACAAGGGCTTGACACAGGTCATTGGGCAAGACAACTTAGTATTTATGCATGATGTGCAGGTGAGAGAACATGGGAAGTTAGTGGGCTATTGTCTTCAGTTTATGGAAGTTAAAGTGGACAAGTGCACGATTTTCTAGGTGGAGGAATACTGTCAAAGGTAGTTATTTCCAAGTGGTAGAGATTTAGGCCGGAGGTAACCGCTAGCAACTTCCAGCTGTTAGAGAATTAGGTTGTCTTCTATAAAGTGAAGGATTTAATGGACAGGTGGCATAAATTCAAGGGCTGAAGAAAACTACCAAGAACTCCTAGCAGTTATGGAGAATTTGCAAATGTGCTAGACATAAGACAAAACTACCAAGCAGTTATTAGTTCAGGCCCAAGGAAATTGCTGGTAACTTCCAACAGTTAGAGAAGTGGGCTGCTGTCTATAAATTTCAGAAATGAAGATAGAGGAGGGGTTCCACAACCAAAATCCTTCACGGGATTTTCTTCTTAGGAGTAGTTTAACATTGTTTCCAGCAAACATTTGCATTCCAAGCTTTGTAATTTCCTTTCAAGTTCTTGTTCTTGATTTGCAATAATTTCCAGTGGATACTTGGTGCTTGTAATCATGCTTTTCTCATGTGTTGGTAATGTATCTCTTATTTCATTTTCGTTTTTGTATTGTTTTATTGCTAACAAGTTCCCCAAATTCATTTCTTTCTAGACATTCACACTAGGACCTTAAAGGAATAACCCCTCCTTTAAACAATCACCTAAATTTAATTAAAGTGACCAACCAGGCAATTATAGTCCACAACTATAATCTCTCGGCCTGGAAGGTGATAGGGGTCGTGTATGCACGACTTCGGGCTGAATTTGGCCCTGGCACGCCCACAATCTGTAGACTGTAGGAAAACAATTTTTAGTGCGAATGCCTTCCACTTTTCCTCCTCCCTTTTCCTTATATTTCTCCTCTCTATGAAATGAGCTCTTAGATTACTTTACTACAAATGCAGGACCATGGCATAACAATGTTTTTGGTAAAACCACCCAACCCCCCCCCCCCCCCCCCCAAATAAAAAAAAGGATGTAGAACAAAACAAAACAAAACAAAACAAAACATTTTTGGAGTTTTCCACACATTCTTTTTAAAACTGAATAGTACAAAAGGTCGTCCCTTCACTTTTCCTTCCAAACCAAACAAAAGAAAAATTGTCTCATTCCTTCTGCTTGCCCCTCTTCTTCTAACCTTCCCTCCACTTTTCCTCTCTACCAAACAGCTCTAAGGCTTGTCTCATCATGGGTGAAGGCATGAAGCGGTACAATTTTAGGATCATTTAAAACCACTACCACCAAAAATCTTGAACGAAATCTCCTTGGAGACATCCGATAAAATTTTTTTAAAAAAAACCTTGGAATGGCTGTCTGGACGTGTAGGGGATATAAGTAAAATCATTATAATAAGGTATTTGAGATACACCAAAAGTGATTTGGTGTATCTCAATCCCAATCTTTGAAATTGGGTTGGTGTGATTTGATCAAGCTTAGATTATCTCCTTTCTATATTTAGGCTATGTTTAGACTTCTATTTAAACCCTAGTAAGAGTAGTTCATAATCAAGCAATTCTATTATGAATGAGAATTAGTTTTTCTATAGGACGGTTGACATTCTAGTGCAGAGATGAGAGCACTGATTCTAAGGGTCCAAATATCTTCCATTTTCAGTATATATAACAGCAATTTTATAAGTCCTAGTTTTATTCCCTTGAAGTTTGCGCATTCGGTGGCAGAATTGTAAAGTTTTTCTGAAATATATGAAGTTCCAATGCTCTCATATATTTCGCAAAGTCACTCTGCCGGATAAATGCACCAATCTGGGGTTAGAACAGGCTGATTTGCGTTGGTGGTGGACTGCTCCTAGTGAGTAGGCAGGTGCCATTTGCCATGATATGTATTGTTGACCATATTATCAATATAGGAACTAATGGTTTTTCGTATTGTTTGGTATGTGAGCTGGATTGTGACGTAATAAGGAACTAATGGTTTTTCGTAGTAAGACCAGACTTCTGTTCTTTTTGTTTTGTTTCTTTCGTTCATTAATTCAATCTTGCTATGGGCTTTTTTGCAGTTTAGCTTATGGGTTGCTCTGGGCCTCTTGATGCTTTAGGTTGCCTGTAGTTTATTCATTCAAAAAAAATCTATTCACAAATATCCTCCATTTTGAACTCATGGTTTATATAATACATCCAAATGTTCGATCGTTGGGCAGGTTCAACATGGCATTCATTCAAATCAAAAGGCTGGATAGAATCAAGGTCATGCAAGCTTAAATTTGCAAAGAACAGGGGTATCGAACTTTTCGTACCTCTTTATCATCCTGAGCCATGGTCGATGATTCAGGCATGGAGATCACATGTGAGAACGAGTCCTCCTCCATCTTTGCCTGACCAAAAATGAACAGTGCAGTTGAGATTATAAAAAAACCAATATAAGGATTAAGAAGTAAAAAAGATATGCAGAAAGGATAAAAAGGAGAGGGCAGAATAGTCTTTTTATACTTAAAATTTACGAGGAGTAAAGTGCCAATACGAACCTTCATTTGGATTAATTGATTTGGACACAAAAGAAAAGAGGTGGAGTGGAGGGGACCTGTTTTTCCCCTTCTTTGAGAGTTTTTTTTGGGGGTTCCAAAACCAATCCAAGACTCACTTTTTTTTCCTTCCAGCAGTGGAGATATAAAAACTTTCATTATACCCATTTTGCCCATTAACTAATAAAGAAGAAATTCAAAACAACATTTGACTCTTAAGCACCATATAAGACGCATTTTGGTAAAATATGCATTTAATGAATGTTTTCATTTTATTTCTTTTCAACTCCCAAGCAAGAGGAAAATTTAGGGCATGTCTGGATGTCCAATTGAAAATTAAACAATATAAGAAATTTTACACGGTATTGAAGGCATATATCCATCACCTTGAATTAAGATATTTTAAAACGTTGGGGTCATCACCATAGTTGATGTTGTAAAATTAATTCTTAGAAACTTTTGAAATGCAACTATTTTAAATTTCTACTCTTATTTGTGATGATGACCATCATTTTCTTAAATTTGCTAATTCAAGGTGATGGATTGTGTCTTCAATCCTATGTGAAATTTCTTGAATTGTTTAATTTCAAATTTCCACTCTTATTTACACCATGTTTTTTGCTTTACACACACATTTGCTTTGTACACATACCTTTAAATTTTAAAAATCACACTTTTACTTTATATACACTCCATAATACCTAAACTAACCCTAACACTAACCCCAAAAAGTTCGGTACATTTGAGCTGAACATATTGTATTTGTTTAGTACATTATAACTGAACAATTGCAAAAAATTTAATTGGTATGTCCCGAATAACGTTAAAATATCTGGTAAAAACAGTCTAAACATTTTATATTTGTTTGGTATACCAAGTTTGAATCAACCGTCATTTACAAATGAAACTCAACCTTTTTTACGGGGAAAAAAGTTCAGTATATTTTAGTTGCACATCTTGTATTTGTTTAATACATCGTGACCGAACAATTGCAAAAAATTTAGTTGGCATGTCCCGAACAACGTTAAAATGTTCGGTAAAAATAGTCTAAACATTTTGTATTTGTTTGGTATACCAAGTCTGAATCAACCGTCATTTACAAATGAAACTCAACTTTTCTTTATGGGGAAAAAAGTTCAATACATTTGAATTAAATATATTGTATTTGTTTAGTACATTGTGACTGAACAATTGCAAAAAATTTAGTTGGTATGTCCTGTTTAGTTGAAACAATCTAAACATTTTAAGTTTGTTCAGTATGCCTAAACAAAATCCGACTCACAAACAAAACTTAACAACTTTTGATGGAAAAAAACACATCTTTTCATTAGTAGAAGCATTTGAACTGACCATTTGCTCGTCCATTGTTAAAAAAAGTGTAATAAACATGAATAATAGTTTAGGTTTAAGAGATATTATAGATTAGTGGCTAGGGTTTGTGAGATTGTATGGATTTATGACTGGAGAGAGCAAGGGTTTTTGAGTGAGGGAGTTTTCATGATTGTGGTTATGTGTAGTAGGTGTGTAAAGAAAATTTGTGTTTTTATTTAAATCACTTCATCCTTAATAGTTATTTTACTCAATCATAGAATATTAATAAAAAATTTCATTAAGTAGTGTGTGTAAAGAAAAAAAAAGTGGTGTAAATAGCCACAAATCTCCTCCTTTTTCAACCCATAGTTTGGAATACATCTAAAGTTTGATTGTTGGGCAGGTTCAACATGGCATCCATTCAAATCAAATGGGTGGACAGATTCAAGGTCATACAAGCTTATATCTGCAATGCAAGAACAGGGGTTTCAAACTTTTGTACCTCTTCATCATCCCGAATCATGCTCGATGGCTTAAACTCGGACCTCCAACCCAATAACAAGTCATTCATCATCTTTACCTAATTGAAATGAACAGTGCAGTTGAGATTAGTCATTTTATACTTATACTCAGCATTTAAAAAGGGTAAAATTTTCGATATGAAATACTACCATGATCAACCATTGGGTGGAAGGATCGAGACATACCCTAGGTAATTCTCTTTTGTATAGCTCTTGTATGGTGCTATTAAGGTCACCGAACCATACAAAATTGCTGGGGTTTCTATATCTAAACCATGGATCACAATTTTGGTGTACTTTCCCTAGATTTGGTGTGCTCAGGTATCCGAAGGAGAAAGTCTTCATATTAGGGCAATTATAGACACACACATCCTCCAATGATGGCATGTTAAAGGCATAGCGACCTTGACAGAAGCTTTTGAGGTTCTTTAGACGATTAAGTTCCAAAGATTTTAATAGAGGCATCTCGATCTTATCCACCATTTCTTCTTCTTCCTCCTCTCCCTTTCCAACTATTTCTTCCAACAAATTGCAATTTTCTATTCTTAGTCTTTCAAGGTGCACAAGACCTCTGGCCATGGAAGGACACAATAGATTTCTCAAACCGTTACAATGCCAAAGTTCAAGCACTTTCAGGTTTGGAAAGAGAATTAATTTCTCCGGGCTAGGAAATAAAACCTGCAAACCCATAGAATTGTGTTATTAATATGTGACCTGTTTCAAAATTTATTAGATAAATAAGGAACCCTGTATTTGTAGAGTGGTTGATATTTTTTTCCTTGCTTTTTTAAAATTGAAATTCATACCTTTTCATTGAAGAGACGTTTCAATTTGGGTAGCAATCCCAAATTTAAATGTTTCAACTTAGAGAGCAGCACACTATCTCTTTCCTCCATAGTCAGCCTTACTATTTCAAATACTTCTACTAGTGAATCACATATAGCTATACCGATCTTTTCAAGGTTTCCCAATCTTGGTAGCAAATTTGATGGGATAGCCAACAGTTCTTTACATCCTACCACATCGATCTCTCTTAGTTTGTACATGGACTCGGCTGGCAGTAGACCTTCTAGTATCTGTAGCACAATCTCGTCCTCACCCCCGAGTTCTAATATCTCCAAGCTTGGGAATGTGATTTGCTGTGAACAACCATTGTGTTAATGACAGTCTCAGTAAGCAGGATTTAGTGAGTCCTATTAATTCTTTTTTGAGAATTCTGGGCACATATAAAACCTCATAATCCATATGGATCGGATAAATCCAAGACCTATGAGATTTATGAAGCTTTGTGTTATAATTCTAAGAGAATTAGAAAGATTCAAGCTCAAGAGTTTCACTTTCTGAAGTATAGTCTTTTACCAATTGAACTACCTTTTTAGATTGGTACTATTAATTCTTGGGCTCAGGTAGGAGAAGATACTTGGTGGTATATGCGTCATATCCCCATGTGAAATATATAAGGAAAGTGTGCCCTCCGACCCACGAAGGATTATGCCCCACAAAAGGGGCAACACCATTATTGCTCAAAAAACAGTGGGGAGCCATGGCAATAATTCTCCCGAAGCATCCCCGGGACAAAAGGCTAAGTGGAGACACATCTAACAAGAGCAATAGCCGTTGGAAAAATTATTTAAACATTGTACTAATGTACTATAAACAATTACACAAAAAATATATATATATATTAATTCAATCAATATTAATTTACAGAATATAAAGAAATTGTGAAGACAAATTATCTGTTGAATAGAATATAACACAAATAAAATAGCATAACTAACATGCTTGAACAAGATATAAAATTAATAAAATAAGTAAAGAGTAGAAAACATAACATGAGGGAATCAGTAAGGTACAACATTTGTTGTCCTAAAGTCGTATACATTTCCCATGTGCTTGTATTGACAGCCGTATATGGCTCTAAAATACTACCCAAATCCTCTTAGGGTTTGATCCGATCTATAGTGCACATCTATATCAAACGCGTTTAAATCACCCAAAGAATACAAAAAATAAAAATAAAAAACCCCAAGAGGTAGCTCAGTTTTTCAAGGGACTACACCTTAGGAAGTGAATGTCCTAAATTCAACTCTTGTTAAACCTCTTAAGGCCACCCGCACAAAGTTTTATGGTTCTCATGAGCCTTGAACTTATCTGGTCCAATGGCTTGTGGGGTCTTATAAGTCCAGGGTTTGCCTGAAGGGTTTCCTTGTCATAAAATAAAAATTGAAAAAAAAAAAAAAAATCTCCTTAAAGCTGAAAAATAAATGTCCAAAAATTAAAGTTTTTTAACTTCCTAAAAATAAAAACTCTTAAATTTCCAATAGCCCCCCACAAGTTTCAAAATTTAAAAACAAAAAATATAAATAAGGATAAATAAAATCATTTGGGCAATTATATACCGTGTAATGGGTCTAGGAGTCTTCGAGACTTGAGTCTACACTTAGTGTTAACAGTCTCCTTATGAAAAAATCATAGTGAATTAAGTCTTGAACTAGACTCCTTTGACTAGAATTCAACTGTCACACACACAATATCGACACGTATACGTGGCACGGGTTGTTGATTTTCAAGTTCATTAAAATCTAATTTGAATGCCTGAAATTCCTTTTCAAATTTGAACCAGTGACTGAGAACTAAATAGAAAGAGTTGTTCGAGGATTAGACAAATGTGGTTTGGGTCTCAAGTTATGTAGTACACTAATACCTGTCCGAAAACTTCTTCGTGTGATCTGGCATTGATTTTCCTTTGCTTTTGTGCGCCTAAAAATGCTGGAGCAAATACCTTCATATTGGATTTTTTGACTGACAACCTTTTCAAGACCGGCCATTCAAAAGTGTAACATTCAGGGCTAAAGCTCATGAGATTTGGTAGATCTTCAAGACGGAGATAGTTTAGTTGAGGAAACATGATTACTTTTTCTGCATCTTCGCTTTCTTTGCTGCCTTCTTCATCTTTGCCAACAATTTCCATTATGGAGCATTCCTCAACCCATAGTTCTTCAAGTTTCACAAGAAGTTTAGCTATAGAAGGAGTGAAGATATTTTTCAAACTCCCACAGAGCTTAACATGTAGCAATTGTAGGTTTTGAAAGCCTTGAATTCCAGGGGGGACCATCTTCCATAGATGAGTCAACTTGGGTAGAACAATTAAATCCACTTTCTTTAGACAAGGGAGTGCTAAAGCTGCATGTCCTTGTTCAATATTCATCCCTTCAAAATCAAATACTACTTCTAGCGAAACACAATTGTCCACTCTAAGTTCTTCAAGATTCTGTAGGCTTTGTATCAAGTTGGAGGAGAAGACATTCAACAACTTGTTACAAACGCACACTTCCATGGATCTCAGTTCACACAGAGACTTAACCTACAGAAGTCATTTAATTCTGTTAATTACATATTCAAACAAATTTTACCGTAGTAACATTTCTTTTAAATTTGCTTCAGATTTAGCACGCAGAACTTACTTTAGGAAGAAGGGGAAAAAAAGCGCAATACATGTATGATGGATACATATGTTCTTCACCCATGTAATTTTGTCAACGGAATGTAATTATGCTCCAATCATAAAATTTTCTTGATTTTTCTTCTATACACTTAGGAGCCTGATCAAATATTTTAGATTCTTCAACAAAATCAAATGGTTTAGTCATTCAATCACACTGATTTTTAAACAGATATATAATTCTTTTGTTCTCTTTTTAATACTAATATAATAGAATTAGACCTACCCTTCTTTTGTTCTCTTTTTAATATCTTCTATTTCTATAGTGACATGCACAAGTTTAGATTTCTCTCGCTCTGACTCTTCTCCTTCTCTTAGGCTTCGGACAAACTTCGTCACAGATCGATGTAACTGAGCCTAGTTGGTCCCCACCTGCCCAAGTTAATTGCATCCCTATTCTCCAATCATCCCACCCTTCGGCCTCTTAGGCCATGTTTGTTTAGTTAGAATGGAATGGATAGAATGGAATCTCATTTTAATTTATTCCAAACAACATGTTTGGATGAGCTAATTAAATGGAAATGAAATCAAATAGTAATAGTGAATTATAATGATATTCATATCGTAATGTGTATTTCAATCGCATTTCATTCCAAACTACTTTGAGTAAGGAATTAAATTCCACTCCCACCCATTCCATTCCAACCAAACAAACATGGCCTTATATTCTCCGGCTTCGTCATAAATTACTAAATTTTAGTAAATCCAAAATGTAATAATATTTTATTTTATCAGTGTTAGTTCGTAGTTAAATTTTAACACATCTAACACAAAATATTTATCAAAAATAGGCAATTTTTGAGGGATTATGATTCTAAAACCTAAGAATAATACGTACCTTTTGGTTAAATAGATGATGTGTGACGGTAGCATTGTTCCCCTCCGAAACCAGACTGTTTGGGCATAAGCTTCTGAGCTCTTGTAGCCGGTAGAGGTACAAGGTGCTCAATTGAGGAAACTCAATCTCATCCATCTTGCAGAAACCAATGAAACTTGGTAGTCGGTGAAGCCTCAACACACTTAATTTAGGGAACCTGATCTTATTGGTCGCTGCCCCATGTTCTTCTCTTTCCGTCATAAAAATTTCTTCTATCATCTCACATTCCTCTACTTCTAGACATTCAAGTTGCTCTAGACCACTTCTGGCTATGGATTGTGAGAAGAGATTTTTCAATGTATCACATTTTTGAACTTTAACACTTCTTAGGTTGCCAAGGGATACAAGTTGAGTGGGATCCTTCCACAGATGCGCTAATTCAGGCAAGTCGTATAGATCCAAATTTCTTAGTTCTCCGAAGGACCTTGGTTGAAGTTGGCCATGACATATCATTTTCAAATTTTTCACAGATCTCACCGTCAACGACTCCAAGACAGGAAAGATACCATGCTGAACCAAATCCAACGTTTCAACGAGATATTCTAGCCCCTCAGAAGGGTAAAGAATTAAAGACTTCAACTGCACAAGACTCTCTCGTGTTAGGTCGTTGAGAACATTCTTCACACCTTTCAATCTCAATTGCAGACTTTCGATCTTCTGAAGCAGCACAGTAATCCCGCTCTCAATAGGAATCCTTGCGTCAAGATTGAGAATCAATTCCTTACGGATTTCATTTTCACACAAATATTCCATTTGCCCATCACCAGTGCTTATTAATATTATGAATCTCACAAGCTTCTTAAAGAAATTGATACTAGGCAGTAATTTGGCAGCTGGTAAACAAGTTTCTAAAACAATCAACTGAGATAAGGATCCTAGCTCTGCGAGGTTCACATTATGCCATTGCACATTAGTGTTTCTAAGGTACAATTCTTCTAGTCGGATTAAATTCGAAAGGACCCTAGGTGTAATTATTATGAGACTTTTACAGCCTGTCAAATCTAACAACCTTAGATGAGTAAGCTTCCCAATTTCTCGCGGTAACTCCTTAATAGAAGAATTGCGGAAGCTCAATACTGTAAGTGTCTCTAGCTCTCCAATAACAGATAAGTTTTTTAACTTGCAACGGTGGAGACGCAATGTTTGAAGCTTTGTCAAAGATGAAAGCGAGGGTGGTAGTGATGGAATAAAATTTCCCCGCCTCAAATTTAAGACTTTGAGTTCTTTCATCTCTTTAAAAAAATCGATTGGCACTTTATCCATGCATTGCAATAGTAAAAGCTCAAGTTTTGGGCGCTCCAATCGATCGGGAAGCTCGTGAATTTTACTTGAATTCGATATCAGGGAAAGGAAAGAGTATTTTCTATTCGTACCTTTTGTTGGCCACTCCTTCATTTCCTGATCATCTCCGAACAAAAAAACTTCCTCACCTTCCTTCACTATAAACCTGATGACATCGCGTACAACATCATGCACTTTGACACTCTCTTTATCGTCACCGTCTAACAATAAATAAAGACATTTAAGCTTATCGATCAACGTGCACATTCTGTTTCTTGCTTCTGCCATTCCATCAATGCCTTTGAACAAACCGAGCCCCATCCCATATACAACCAGATCTTCCACCGGAATATTAGCGTCTTCTCCAAATAGGCAACAAAGCAACAAACATGACTTCGCTTCCTGACTTTCTAAAAAACAATAACTCAACTTCAAACTCCGATACACGTATTTCTCCATACCTGAGATGTTTTCTGGGTTAGACCTTTTCAGTTGTAGAAGTGCATCTTTCCATATACCCTCCTCTTTATCGCTCAATGCTGTCCCGACAGTTACAATGGCAATTGGCAAACCTCCACATTCTTTTACAACCTCTTTTGCTATTGGATGTAAACGAGGAGAGTCAATTGAGTTGCCCGCCATCTCTTTGAATAGATTCCACCCTTCTGATCCAGATAGTACTCCGATTGTGAAATTCTTACAAGTTCTCATCTCTTTGCATACATGTTGGCTTCGTGACGTTATCATGATTTTGCAAACCTTACGATCACCTCCAACTGGAATTCCAACCGCCTCCAAGTCGAGTCTTGCCCAAACATCGTCCAATATTACGAGAACCCTTGTACATTGCATTAGTCTCTCCCGCAACCTCTCTGATCTTCCGAGTACACTCTGCTCGTTGAACCTCAGGCCTAACTTATCTGCAATTTCATCTTGGATCTTTTTCAGGTCCGGAGTTTGGCTGACAACTGCCATCACGATCTCATCAAATAATTTCTCCGTTTTTGCTCTTTTGCCAACTTCTTTTACTGTTGTCGTCTTCCCTACGCCACCTAATCCACATATGCCGATCGCATTGATTTTATCATCCTTCAGAGCTACCATGATTTCTGCAATAATTGATTTTCTAGATTCAAAATCTGCAAAACCTTCTAAGGCGGTACATGCTATCCCCGATGGAGGTGCAAGGTAAGATACTGTTTCGAACGATCCCTTTCCTTTGAGCTCAATAACAACCCCCGTCTTCTTCTTGGCTTTCCTACTAAGCGAGTAACGTGAAATCGGACTTGGACACCAACTGCACAAACACCTTTTCTTTACTTTGACTTCATCTTCGAAAAAGCTCTTCACCTCGCCCTTGATCTCGTTCACTTTTGTTAGCCACCTGTCAACGTCAGCTTCAATAAGTTCTCCATTTCTTCTGGCCTCGTCGACTCTATGTTGCACCCTAGTTTCGATGCTCCCAAGGTTCTCAACTTCTGTTTCAAGAGTCTTCTTGTTCCTCTTGTAGCAGATCAGATAGCCAACCTGTCTTCCAATAGGCTCGATCAAGTATCTCCCAATTGGCTCGACCAAGCGAGAAATGATTTTCGCCGCAATTAAAATGACAACCTCCATATCTCTTTTCTTTTATGTTCTTAGCTTCTTTCTATGCTTTTTTGTTTTTCCTTTTTTTTTTTTTTTAGTCTTTTCTTTTTCCTCCCCCTCTGTTTGTTTGTTTTTTTTGTTTTTTTTTTTTTTTTTTGTGACACAGATGCAATAGAAACCGGAAGAAAGGAAGCTTTTCTGAACGTACCTCCAACCTCTGTATGGAACAAAAGAGAATCGAGTAGATATTGAGCAGATAGGAGCAGAGATACACAACAGCGAGTGGTAGATCACGAAGGCACGAAAACGATGATAAAAAGAAGTGTATGGACGGAACAATGAGAAGGCGGATAAATTTACAAGGGGCAATTACACAAAGGTCCGCCAAAAAGCAAATAATTAAAATTAGTAGTCATTCTTAATTAAGTTAGTAGTCATTTTCTATAAAATTTGTAATCATTGATATTGATGTGTAATTATTTGTCCGTAGCCTAACCTCTCTACAATTGCCCATTACAAGAAAGAAGGCGGAGTTGACAAGATGAATATGCCTTGACCAACGACAAAAGAGAAGCTGCACAATTACGTGTTGTATTTCGACGGCCCCGATTTGCCCGTTGCAATGACAGGATGTACTCTTACAGATACAAGTGGATTTTATTGTAAATTACGTCACCACGCTATGTTGATCTTGTCTTCTTTATGTTTTTTTTGGGCCAGACCGGCCTCGTGTACAACTACTCTAATCTTGTACGTTTTGCTTTTCTAATGAAGTTCTCGGTTTACCCACACGACGTCGCTCATAAACGACATTGCCCAGGGGAACAATTTTATATTGGAGGTTTTCAACGTTTCATTGGCACTTAAGACTCGCTTGCTCAGGGGAACAATTTTATATCGGAGGTCTTTATTGATATCTAAAGACTTATTTTTCATTTTCACTTATTTTATATTTTAAGATTTGATAAAAAATATAAGGTTTTTATAAAAACTGATCGGATTGTCTATTAAAAAACATTATTTGCATAAATTTTTTGAAAAAGTTTTTCCAAAACCTATCATTTAAATGAACTTTTTAGTTATTTATAAATGGTTAAAAAAAAAAAAAATTAGTAAACGATAAATTTTGAAAAAAATTTCTTCAAAAAATAGTTCAAAATAATGTTTTCTAATAAAATACGCAATCAGCTTCTATGAAAACAGTAGAACGAGAAAATTTGCAACCACTAATAAGTGTGATTGTAATAAGTTTGGTAATTATATGAATTAAAGTTGTACTGGGAGATAAACAATAAGTGAGTATAGAAATTTAAATTTGATTTATAAATTATTTTTTACAACGTAAATATTGTTACGTGCAACGCACGTGTGTATCAACTAGTATATATATAATTCATCGAAGGGCTGAATTGCTTTGATAGTTTTTAAAATGAAAAACAGAAGGCATTGATGGTAAGTACCTCAAAATTGATGTGTACCAAGGCCTCACGCGTTTATTGGCTAGGGCACAAACTACAAAACGGTTGTCCCACTCTATATAATCCTCACTAATACGAAATAGTTAGAAAAATGGGAATAAATAATTTATGGGTAAAATACATTTACACCCCTCTGTTTACTGACTATTATACTGACATCCCCTATACTTTCTGAAATTACACTGTCCTCCCCTGTCAGAACGGCTAAAGTTGACGGATTAACGGAAACATGAAATGACAATTTTATCCTTTAGTAAAACACAGCGTTTTGCACATTTTTTTCGTACGGTGGACAAATCCTACCATTTTTTTCCAATAAAAAAACCCCAAAGGGCAGATTGAAAGAAATTGAAAAAAAAAAAAAAAAAATGCACGAAGGAAGAGAAGAAGCAGCAGCAGCAGCACCCATGGCTGCCGCCGGCGATGTCCCACCATCGCAGCAAACCCCGTTCACCTCGCCGCGCCGTCGCCATCACCGTCGCGTTTGGCATCGTGGTGCAGAAGGAGGGTGGGTGGGATGGGGGTTTGCTACTGGAGCACCCCATAACCAGATCTGCTCCATGAAGAGCATCGGCGGGAGCCCGCCGCGATTCCTTCTCCCTCTCGTCTCCCTCTCGTCTCGTCTCCCCGCCGCGAGCATCCCCTTCACCGACGAGACTTCGACGCACGGACAAACCCAAAAAATGCTCGCCGGAAAAATGGAGGCTTCAACGCCGGAAAAAATGGTGGCTGTGACGCCGGAAAAAAAGCTCGCCGTGCCTCCCCCCACTGCCATCACCGAAAAATGGAGGCTTCAACGCCGGAAAAAAATGGTGGCTGTGACGGAAAAAAGCTCACCGTGCCTCCCCCCACTGCCATCACCGAAAAATAGAGGCTTCAACGCCGGAAAAAATGGTGGCTGCCATCACCGAAGTCCGAAGAACGAAGAAGAAGCAGCGGCAGCTCGCCGTGCCTCCCCCCACTGCCATCACCGAAAAATAGAGGCTTCAACGCCGGCAAAAATGGTGGCTGCCATCACCGAAGTCCGTCGCAGAACGAAGAAGAAGCAGCGGCAGCTCCGTGCCTCCCCCCACTGCCATCACCGAAAATAGAGGCTTCAACGCCGGAAAAAATGGTGGCTGCCATCACCGAAGTCCGAAGAACGAACGAAGAAGAAGCAGCGGCAGCAGCGTTTCCACCCATCGAAATCCGACGATGTGGGAAGGAGGGAAAAAAAAAAAAAAAAAAAAAAAAAAAAAAAAAAAAAAACGAAGCATGAAGACGAAGCGCAGCAGCAGCAGCGTTTGGCAAGTCCAAACGCTGCGTTTTGGCTGCACTAAGGTCAAAATGGGTATTTTGAGCCCATATTTTCATGACGTCAGCAATCAATGCTAACGGCGCTCAACGGCGGGTTGACGGATGGGTCTAAGTGTAGTTATTTTCCAAGTAGGGGAGGGCAGTGTAATTTCAGAAAGTATAGGGGGTGTCAGTGTAATAGTCAGTAAACACAAGGGGTGTAAATGTATTTACCCATAATTTATTAGACATCTTGTTTTAGAAGGCTGCCACAGGCAAGGAGTGCACTGCTACATAGCGCCAACAGGTAGCCATTGGTATCCCTTCGCAAGGATACAATAATTTAGTTATTATGGCTGTTCTTTCTTCTTTTAATTTTTGAAAATTTAAAGAGAAAAATAGACCACCATATAACTACCCTAGTATTGGTTAGGTGAAATAGTGAACAATTATAACTTTACAAAATTAAACACAACTTTTTCGAACCAAAAAAAAATAAAAATAAAAAGTTGCAGGTGGTTTATCTATCTAGATATTATGAGCTCATTTCTTTCTTCTTTTTTTTTTATTTATTTAAATTTTGCAGATATGAAAGGTCTCCTATATTACTTATAAACACATAGAAGGTGAACTTATAGAAAATCAATTTTATTTTTATTTTTTAGAAAAACACTGTTAACCTAGCCAAAATCTTATTACGCAACAAAAGGTCTAAAAATTTAATCTGCCGTCTAACAAGATGATGGCTGGGTTAAAATGATTTTTTGTTTGTCGGAATAATGTGTGACAAATAAAGGGCAAAAAATTGCGGAAAACATTCAGCCCTTTTCTTATAGTTATATCCAATTTTGAATAATTATTTATCGGAGCATAAGGGAATATAGTAGAGCATGGAAGCATGGAAACACACTAAAGTCTTCTTCCATTATTTAATTATTTGCACCGAAGTGGTGCTACTTCATCCAGTAGAACACACCCGGCCACATTATGGTAAACATGTGGATGATGCGCTAGGAATGAGACAGTATGAGTTATTAAGGACGAAAGTATCTCAAGAGCCATGGGTGGTGGTGATGGGTTGCAGAGTACGTTGGTGGAAAATTTGGAAATGAGAACGGTTACAATTAGGGGTATGCATGACGGGTTGGTTTGGAACTGCATGTTAAGAAAGAAATGAGAAATTACTAACCAACCCACTGCACCAACAACAATTTGAAAAATTTTTAACTCTTCGTTAAACCGTTAGTTCGAAAAACCAGCGGTTTTGTTGATTCTTTTGACGGTTTGAACAAACAATTTGAACGGGTTGTGTCATTCCCTTCATAACTTTTATAGAGATTATCAAATGACAAAAAAAATGTGCTTTCAATCTCTATGAAGGATGGTTTGTTGATTTTTTAGCAAAAATTTAGAAACACCATTTTTTTTAAAATAAAAATAAAAAAAGACAAATCATTTAACATGTATAATATCAAATCCCACAAAATAATTATAGATCATGTAAGCAACAAGAAGTAAAAATAAAAAATAAAAAAAACTATAATGACTTAATATGTTTTCTTATAGAAAGTGTATATAATATAGGATGATGATCAGGTAAGCACGTGTTGATATGTCAATAATTGCATTGGGGGTTGTACCTCGTGCATTAGTGGGTTATAGGATACATTGGGCCAATGCACGAAGTGCAACCCTAATGTATAATGCTGATATAACTTATATCAACTAGTGCTGACCTGATCAAGACTGATATCTCTCTCATCTCTCTCTC